>OY284481.1:37755808-38958442 GCA_958336345.1 Dorcus parallelipipedus | reverse complement strand
TGAAAATTTAGAAATATTTTTTACATACTTTCTTGTTTCCTAATGCTATTCTTAATGAACAAACTTTTTTCAACACAAATAATTTCTTTAGTTCGATTGATTGGAAATCTTTTATTTGAATTCATAACCTGTATCTAATATCACATCACTGTATCACATAGCTAAATTTTACGTTCTTCAGATATTTATTTATTTATTATTTCATGACATTTTACAAAAAAAAAAAAATACATACAACTTACATCTATTCTACACATAATTTAAAATCTTAATTTTATAAAATACCCGTAAGTAATTTTTATTGTTAACTTAATATTATATTTTACTATTATGTATTTTTTAACTTGAAGGTTTGATGCACTGACGATGCCTTTGTAGGTGAAACTAGTTTGCAATAAAAGAACATTTGGAAATTATAGAAAAGAATATCTTTCATAAATATTTATAACAGAATCTATAAAGAGCATGGAGAATTTCAACATTAATATTAAATATTACTTATTATTTTACCACTATAACTAAATACAATATTTTAAATTGTTTGTGTTATCCTTTTGTAACTTTACTTCAAGAAAATTTTATCAGTTCTGTGATGCCGTAATTCAACACTTAACTATTTTTACTTATGCACGTAAGTAGCAAAATAAGCGAAAATAGTAGTCGATTAAAATAGTATTCGAATAAGAATAGTATTCAAATGAAAACAGTAGTCGAATAAAATTAGTATTCGAATGAAAATAGTAGTCGAATAAAATAGTATTCGAATAAAAATCAACAGTCAAATCAATGAAAACAATAGGTTGTTTGAAAAAACATGTCGTATTATGTCTAGATTTTTTTTATTCCAGAAAGGTTGGGTGATATCATCGTGGAATATAATTGCTAACAGGAAGTTGGCAAAAGGTCACTGATGTAAATGGTGATTATATAGTTTAATCAAAATTTATATACTTATGTACCTATACAGGCTGTTACAAATTCGAGGCTCACTATTGGGATCTCGGAAACGGTAAGAGATACGAAGTCGGTTAAATTAGGGCAAAGTTGGGTATTTTGGTGTTGAACAATAATCCGTTTTGATAAACCTTCTACGATTTGTAGTATTTGAAATATTTACAAAAAACTGAAAAACGTAATTTTCTTTTTTATTTTTTTCTGAAGTTATTATTGCAGGGATCTTACCAAAATTAATACATTCCAAAGACACTTTTTTAAGCTCTTTACGATGATAACATTAGATTTTACTTAAAACGTTTCGTCTCGTTCTGACCATCAACTTCATTTTTTCTTATGGGCGCTACATTGGGTTTTAATACCAATGAATAGATCTATTTTTTCTGATGCTTTTTCATATTACACATCTCTATTTAATAAACTGAAACAGCTATAAATGCAAGAAATTGTTGAAAATAAGAGTGCAAAGAAAAATATGGTATGCTGTAAAATCAAAAACAAAAAAAGTTTTATATACTTTCGGAGTTTTATTTCGTGTATCACTAAAGTTGATTTTTGAAAAAAATTTTGATGTAAAAATGAACGATGTGAATCCAGGGAAGACGTAAATTTTTTAATTTTTTAAATTTTAAAATACTAAAAACAACAGTTTAGTAATAGCAAGAGTAAGTTACTTCCAACAATATCCAGAAAGACGATGATAGAGTAGTAATTGATTTGGTTTATAATTAAATTACACATTTTTATTATTAAATCAAGAAAGTATCACATGAAATTATGTATTTAAAAACTTTCATTCTTTTACATTTCAAAATTTATTTTGGTAACTATAACAACAGCGATAGAAATTTACCTACAAAGGTGCCAATCACATAGAACAATGTTTAACAATTTAGATAGAAGCATTGAACTTATGGATCTTTTCATAAAACTCGAAGGATGTATGGAGATCGCCTTAATGGTAATGAGAATGAAGAATTTTATTAGAAGAGGTACCTAATTAATAGTTATCTATATATCGTATAAAAAATTATGATATTATAAAAAAGAATATTTAAAGTTAGTTCTTGTCCGATGAAATTTGTATCACAAAATCTTTTAACCGGACACTAAATCGCGCACAATACACTTAACGTTTCACCGTCGTTCGACAGCTTCGTGAGAAGTGAAAAATATAAACAAGTTGTCAAAATAAACAAGGTTGTCAACGGAAACTGAAAAGGTAAATTGATTTTTTTTTAACATAAAGTTTTCTCGATTCTTTAAATAGAGTATAGATCTGTCAATTTTTAACATTTATTAAAATAAAATATTTATGACAGCTGTAGTTCTTGCCAAATGAAATTGTAATTAAATTGATTTGTTTAATTGGCAGTATTAGAGAAATAGAATATCTTATAAATCACGTGAATTATTTCAGCCTGATTGGGCCTCATCAGAGATATGTACTAAAAAAATTACTTTTTGAAAGGATAATAATATATAATTCACGTGATTTATAAGATATTCTATTTCTCTAATACTGCCAATTAAACAAATCAATTTAATTAAAATATTTATGTTAAAAAAAAAACAATTTACCTTTTCAGTTTCCGTTGACAACCTTGTTTATTTTGATAACGTGTTTATATTTTTCACTTCTGACGAAGCTGTCGGACGACGGTGAAACGTTAAGTGTATTGTGCGCGATTTAGTGTCCGATTAAAAGATTTTGTGATATTAAAAAAAATGTTTTCTCAAGCAGTAATATCTTTTAAAATTCAAATTTTCTAAATACATACATAATTTAATTTAATACTTTCTCGCTTTAATAATAGAAATGTATAATTCAATTACAAATCTAATCAACTACTGCTTTATCGTCGACTTTTTGGATATTGTTGGAAGTAAATTTCTCTTGATATTTTACTAAACTGTTGTTCTTAGCACAATACATTTTAAAAATTTACGTCTTTCTTGGATTCACATCGTTCATTTTTACATCTAAAAATTTTATAAAAATCAGCTTTTATGATATATGAAATAAAACTCCGTATGTCAAAGCTTTTTTGTTTTTGTTTTCACAGCATACCATATTTTTCTTTGCATTATTATTTTCAACAATTTCTTCATTTGTAGTTATTTCATTTTATTAAATCTGGATGTGTAATATATGGAAACGCATCAGAAAAAATAGATCTATTTAATGGTATTAGAATCCAATATGGCGCCCATAAGAAAAAATGAAGTTGATGATGGTCAAAACGAAACGAAACGTTCTAACTAAAATGTAATGATATCATCGTAAAGAGCTCAAAATAGTGCCTGTAGAATGTATTAATTTTGTTATGATAATAATAACTTCAGAAAAAAATAAAAAAGAAAATTACGTTTTTCAGTTTTTTGGAAATATTTCAAAAACCACAAATCATAGAAGATTTATCAAAACGGATTATTGTTCAGCACCAAAATACGCAACTTTGCCCTAATTTAACCGACTTCGTATCTTTTACCGTTTTCGAGATCCCAATGGTGAGCCTCGAATTTGTAACAACCTGTATAAACCTTCTGAATTAAAAAGAAAACGACATTTTTTTCCGAACAACCTAATAGTAGCTGATAAAAATAGTAATCGAATGAAGCCATTTTGCACGCCGTCGCCGTGGAGGGAATTTATAAAAAATAAATACATATGTTATTAGTTAAATAATAATAATAATAAATTAGACATATTAAGTTAGGCATACAATTTTGAAAACTATAATGTATTGAAAGGATGTCATTGGAAAACGTTACGTGAGTAGATAAAACGCGAGCATAAACTTTAAATTTTGCAAAACGGCGCGGGAGCCGGCACACAGTGAAAGTATTTGACTCGAAATGTTGGTCAAAATTATAATTTACATTTATTCGGTTAGAAAATGTCAGGGATATTCAAACTAACATTTCGCGTTTTATCAGCAAAATATTTCTTAGAGTTTAAACACTCTCGAAACCAGACCAAACCTCAACGTTTTTCAGCTTTTTGGAAATATTTCAAAAACTACAAATCGTAGAAGATTTTCTAAAACGGATTATTGTTCAGCACCAAAATACGACACTTTACCCTAATTTAACCGACTTCGTATTTCCTACCGTTTTCGAGATCTGAATGGACATTAGAATTTGTATACTATACTAACTACTAAAAAAATATTTAAAAATCCTTTTTTACACTTTTTTGGCACTTTTTTTATTGTTTGAATGCCTATTTTACTAAACATTTCTTATTTTATTTATTGATAGATTCTTGGTTTCTGAACTAAATTATTCGTTATCAAATTAATTTATATTAGGCGCCTTTACACGTATGGTTTTGCGTGCACGAGAGAGCGGCACACTCCAAAATGTGAAGTAAAACTGCAGGTGTAAATGAAACTTTGGAGTCAATGCAGATGTGTTGGTAAGAATGTGAAATCAGTCGTCGCTTAGTAATTGGTTTTTAAATAACAAACTATTTCTTAATACTGATACAACTCAATTTATTATTTTTCATAATAAGCAACGTAAGATTTCAATCCTATGGAAATAAACAGGAGTTTAAAGTTAAACTAGGACTGAGAAACCCAGCCTTACGGCCGAATTCACCATTCACCAATTAACAGTCAGTTTACTAAGCTATCGTTAAAATTTAAATCTCTGTTAAGTCAAAAGTAAATTTAATTTAATTTAACTATATTTGATGTGCTACATAAGTCTAATTACTTATAACAAAACGTTAAATTCTATTAACTACCAAATAATGCATAATTAACTTAAAAGAGTGAGTTTGATAGACCATTAGCTCGTAACAATGGTTGGTGAATACAGCTTTTATATTTAACAATTTGTTAGCAGCTTAACTGACCGTTAAACATGTAACTGAGGAATGGTGAATGTTTTTATTTCTTTCGTAATTTAAGGCTGTTTTTCAACATTGATCAACTTAAATGCCTGTACTAGGCACAAGTGGATAGTCGTCTGCGTTCGCTTCTGGGAAGGATTGGTCGCTTTATGGCGCAAAGGAAACTGATTAGAATTATGGTAAGTATTTCGAACTCTACATCTTACCGAGAAATCCTTGACAAACTTCAAATTATGACGATCACATCAATTTACATTTTCGAACTATGCGTCTATGTACAGGGTTTTTGTTTATATTTTGAACGGTATCTACACATTTTATTATTAGACATATCAAAAAATGTTGAATACAAAAGTTTTAGGGCTATACCTGAACCGCCAGAATTTACTTTAAAAAGAAACAAATGGCAATCGGAAACCTAACAAATGAGTATCAACTTTGTTACTTTAAATGGAACACTCAGTATATTTTGTAGAATTGAAAAAGATATTTTTCTCCTAATTCCAAAAATATGTAGTTTACCTATATTTGGTTTCATACTTTTTGTGATATTTAAGTTTGAAATTATTATCGTTTTGGTATACTTTTATTAATTTATTTCATATAATTTGTAAATTTCTCTTAGATGTTAGCATTTTTACTTGTAAAATGACTTTTAATTAGTTTAATTCTTGTCACACATAATAAACTTCTTATTAATCAAAGTAAATGCACTTTTTTTTTAATTTTAAACTTAAATATCGCAAGAAGAATGAAACCAAATATAGACAAACTACATATTTTTGGAATTAGGAAATAAATGCCTTTCTTAATTCGAGAAAATATACATAGCGTTCCATTTAAAATAACAAAGTTCATACACATTTGTTAGGTGTCCAATCGTCATTTGTTTCTTTTAAATAAATTCTGACGGTTCAGGTAAAGCCCTAAAACTTTTGTATTTAACATCTTTTTGTATGTCTAATAATAAAATGTGTAGGTACCATTCAAAATATAAACAAAATCCCTGCACATATTTCAAAATAAATCAAAATTTATCAAAAGCAGTGACGTCCACTCCAGAGGCGTGCGCCACGGGGATCGTCTCAGGCAGCCCTTTAGGCAGGCTTAATGTAGTAGGAAATTCACCAAATTATGCGGTCTTGAATTTTACAATCTACTCCCAGAGACCATCCAAAAGAGTACTAACATAAATATCTGTAAATGTCAACTAATTTGAAGAAATATCTTGCATCACAACACGCTAATAATACGGTGCTATGGAATTTTTTATAATTAAAAGAGAGAGCCACTATGTTCTGGTGCTTGAATATTATATGCTTTCCATCAAGTGCTCCTATAGGCGTTTGATTTTAAGATCGCAGGGTGGATAAATCTGAACCTGTGTAAGCTATGCGGAATTTTTGTAATGCACGTGTTTAAGTGCGTACCAATACAATACACAAGTTAATTTAATGTAAATGTCACATATAACACAATCCTGATACATCATACACTCAGGATCGACGCCAAAACACAAAATGTTATGTAGCATGCAAGGGTTTGTTTAGTTGACACCAGGTGGCGAACGCTTAGCTGCAAACTCCTATACAATTAGAGAAATTGGGAAAAGTGGTTGGCTCTCGAAAATATTGCGGTTGCAGCACATTCCAGATTACATTGCATGCTTCATGTATGATTGCATGTACTCTGCATACTCACTCCCTGAGATAAATACCTGAAGTAAATTTAAATATTTAACATCGAGGGCGTCATATCAGAAGGGCATATCGGCATAGGATTATAATGGCGCTTACGCCCTTCTGATATGGCGCCCTCGATATGGTACAATGAAAAACCAATAATACTGTAATGAATGTAATTGCAATTTTTCCTGTGGCGAAATGCGATCTGAAATTCTTCTACGTCGAATTTTTCCCTCCAACTGTTGAACCAAAATATCTAAAGTGTCCACGATCATTCCGGTGTATTTGAAAAACTGTTCAGAATCTTGGTCCTTCATTTTCAAAAAGGTGGATCGATAGAACCCGTCTTTATGTCGTGTCCGGTAAATCGGACGAGTTTTCCACCTTCGAGTTCTTTTCTTTTTTTTTAATATACAGCGTGTCGCTAAGTTCCGTGGAACCCCTCCTAGTTTCTTTTTTATTAAATTTCAAACTCATGCGTACAGCAAGCGTGCGTTAGTTAACGAAACATCTATGGCTGGGTAGTTAACGTGAAAATTAATTGTTTTGGTAAAAACTTTAATGTTTGTTGTTTAATTTAAGCTAAAATAAATTTTTCTATTAAATTCCGTTTTCTTGGTATAAGCACTTTCAATGAGGGCACTCTTTATTTTACCCGAAACAATTGCTCGCCTGCATGTCGCACTAGATCTTAGCTGTGAAGTGCATGTATTTTTTGAGAAGTTTGGTATTCTATTTTGAAAAAACTGAATAAAATCAATAAGTGTATTAAATATGGTTTTTTTATCAAGGTTATTTTATTTTATTAAGTTTAATAATAAGAGCTATGAACATTTATAAAATCGCAATATTTGAATAAGAAATGATACATTTTGCGATAACTTGCAACAAATAATTTACTCTTTTTTTAAGTTACACGCATCTCTTTTAAACCCGCTATAGAAAAATTTTGCGCATTTTTGCGGTCTGCAATATTCAGAGTGCACCAAATTTGACACTTCTAATAGAAATTGACAACTTTTAAAGGAATTAGACAAAAAACAAGAGCTAAATATTGCAGTTAATTAAGCTCTAGGTCATACGGTAAGTTCTTTATGTTTTTTGCCATTGCATAAATACACTGTACCGAATGTCCCACGCTATATGTTCATCCTTCTAGAATTTGTATTTTTTAATCGACTTAGTACATGAAATTTGGAAGGAAGCACTGTAGGACTTCGCCGATTTCGCCAGAAGTGATGTCAACTTTCTTATCTTAAATAGAATAATCTTTATATTTTTGCATATTTGAAATCTGCAGATCATTGCAAGTCCGAATATGTATCATTAATTAATAATTTGTCCCAATTGTTCTAGCCGCTATTAATTTTGTCCAGTTAGATACTGGAAATAATCCACTGTGCGACGCGACACCCGAACGATGGATCATTGGTTGTCAGGCTACTCCAGCTGCAGTTTATGGTGTCTCGACAGCGGAGCTACCTCTCATCTGTGAAACGATAATTTAATAATTACGAGATCCAAACAAATTCAGAATGGATTCTAACTCACCAGCGACGCCACGACTCAGATCAAGGCAAAAGAAAACGTCCAAGTCTCAACTTCAACCGGCAACGTATACAAAATAATCAGACTTGAAAATGCTCTTTATGTTCCAGATCTTCCAATCAGTTTACTATCTGTCACAAAATTGGTCGACACGGTAAATACAGTTACTTTCACGAACAGTTACTTTCACAGGGACCGCCGTTAAGGGCAATTGCGGCAACGTGCGTCTGGAAACTGATCGATCGACATGGAGACTTGTTCCATTTGAAGCAATTTCGTCGCCAAGAGGCTAATTCCTCTGTTACGGACGACCTGATTTGCAACAACAAATGGCACCAAATGCTCAGCCCTTTAAATATGGACGATACGAAGTCTTGTTACGGTTGAAATATCCATTCAAGTTATTCATAATAATTTCCCGTACACCCTGTATCAGCGTAGGAAATACGGCGTACGTAATGATCGTCGCATTGCACCATATTTCACAATATTGCGTGAGTTAAACTATCCGCTGTTACTTCAGGCATTCTACATACATTCTCACTCGTTTTCCAGTTTAAACTGTGTTTCTTCAGTAGCGACTCCTGTCTGAACCGGTGTTGGGGGAAGAACGCGACATGCATCCGCAGCCAGTCTTATATCGCAAGCTCTCCCGTTCGCTTCGTTTATTTTGTGTGTGTGAGTATAGCTCCTTTGTGCCCCTTTTCACTGGTTTTTGTGAAGGAGGTGGAACCGGATTATTCCGAGATCTGTTGTTATCGTACGTGGAGAGAATTTTAAGCTTGTGAAACAGCTTTCCAAAGCCTGTCGAAATACGAAACAGGTATGTCTTGCGGCTTTGTTCTGACTGCGACGAAACGTAACGCATATTTTCTTCCATTAGGCTTTTAGTACGGGTTGCCGTGCGAGTTGTCGTACGAGTTTTAGTACGAGTAGAGGCTCTCAGTTGAAGCTTAAGTTTGAGATTTAGTCCCAGTTCAAGACAGCTTGCTGAGGTAGTTTTATTTGGGTGAGAAATATCGTCGTCCCCTTGGGTGCAGGAGAAGCCCGGAGTTGGTTTTTGTCAACGAATTGAGCCCCGCCACCTGGCTTTCCCCGTCGTTGAGAATAGGCTCGCCCTGCAAGACGACGCCATTTCTGGCGGTTTTCCCGCTTACCGCTACATTGGCCCACTCCGCTAACCACCGCGGAAGGACGCTCCGACCTGTTGACTAGTGACAGCTGATTGACACCGACGCTGGATCTTTACATCGTACCAAGGTCGGATTAACCCTATTTCTTTTGTACTCGCGGTGTTGTTTCATTACAATTTATAACTATTGCGGGGTTTGTTCACATTTACCCATCGCTATCTGATGTTGATAAGTTTTATGCCCGTTAATTTCTTTGATCGTTTTAAATCGTATGTGTGACCGAAGCACAGATCTGTGGTACGGATGTAACTTAATGTGTTACTTGTCCTTTGAGATTTATTGCTGGTATTTGAGTTATAGTTATTTAAATTTTGAGCAAGCGAAAGATAAACAAGTGTGCTCAGCTGGTGCGTTTTATTTTAAATCATTTTTGCCCACCTTTTGTATTTGGGGTTTCGTCGAATCCTCCCTTCTCCAAGAGCTTAGCCGAGCGGTGTGGAGATACTTAAGTCACTTCGCACAAAATTTGCAAGCCTGCAGGTAGGTAGCAGTCTCTCATCAAATTGGTATAAATAAAGGACTCCTTGCAGAATATCGACAGCTTACCACCCTGTAAAATAAGTATATTTAGCCGCAAAACTTAGACATCTCCCATTTTCAACTCGTAGAGAAAAATCTCCGACTCTCTTGGCCATTATCCATTCGGGCTTATGCGGATTCTTGAGGACCACTTCCAAAGGAGGCGCTTATTACTTATCGCTTATCACTTATCACTTATTACTTAATATTTATTACTTTCATTGATGCTGCTGATGTAAAATACTCTTTCTTCGTAGTAAGGACGAGGTAACGACAAAGTTTCTAGAATTTAAAAGTAGGGCAGAGGACCAAACCAGTTGCAAGAGCACGTGAAGCAAGACATCTTAGTAAAGACACATGCTTTTAAGCATTTGTTAAAGATTTGGAAATAGTGGTTTACCGAAACATGTCATCTTTATACCAACTTTGATGAACATAAAACAAAAGGTTTTTACAACGACAGCGTTTATAACTGGTTGCGTTCGAAAATTATACGCCGGATGCATCTAGAGTGTATGATATCATCTTTCTCAATCATAATTTTTAACCTATTTGGTATCTCGCTCATCCGTTTAAAAAAGTCTTGTGTTTATAGTATTTCCATGACAACAGGCGATCTTTCACGTCCCACATTTAAGTAGGGCGTGAAAAGATCGCCTGTTGTCATAATTTTCCCCCCTGTTATGAATTTTTTTTTATTTTTCCGTGTTCTATGTGCTCTCACGGTAATGTAGTAAAAATGTCTGCACTTATTTTACAAACACCCTGTATATTAAATGTTAAAATCAAAAAACGCTACGATTGTCGCGCCCTAAACTTATTTCTGAAATTTTTATTTTTAACCAGTTCAGACAAAAATTGCCAAACGAATGCATGTAAATTCTATCGTTGCTTGTTCAGACAACAAAACCAAATGTGTCTGGAAGCTAATAAAAAATGAAACACATAATAAAACACACACAAATTATTAATATAAATCAAGATGGTAATATAATAGCGGATCCGGTTTTAATAAGTAATACATTCAATAACCATTTCTCTCAATTACCAAATAAATTATTAAAAAACACACCCTTAGATAAGGATAGAAATGATCTATAACATTTCGAGAAACAATAGTGAATCGATCTCTCTCAGTCCTGTTGATTCTGTCGAGGTTTACAAAATAATTTACTCTCTTAAGAATTCCTACGCTGCTGAGTCTGATGAAATAAAATCTGAACATTGGTTCAAAATAAATCGCCTACTAATTAACGTTGATAAAACCAACATAATCATTTTCTCTAATAAAATACCAAATGATTACTCCTTCTCATATGATAAGATCAATCTAATTTCAGTAAAGACGTGCCGAGTACTGGTGTTACAATTGACTCACAACTGTCTTGGCATGGACATGTAGAAACTCTCCTAACTAGATTAGCTAGATTAGCATATGCCATATCAAGAATAAAATAAAACATATTGCTATGTTATTTTGATATTTTAAAATTTTCACCCTGTATATAATTAGTTTAGGTTATTTTTGAATTTATAATTTAAGTGAAATGTTAAACAACTGTACTTTACCTTAGTGTGTTCCAGAACACTTGTGAAATTTTATTTTGACACAAATAACTAAAACACCTTTCTGCCCGATTTAGAAAATGTCAATTGACATACTTGTTACGCTTTCGCAAACAACGAAAAGCTGGTTCAACCAGAGATTCCGAGAAGTACTCCAGGATGATCAGGGACATTGGGACGACAACCTCACACACAGGAGTCGAGTTCCAAGTAGTGATGAGCAAAGTAGCGATTTTTTAATAACGCCGCTATCCGTGATTGCTATTTTGAAATAGCGGCGATTTTAAACCGTTATTGCGATCGCGGGTTGAAAACTTAACGTCTATACGAATAACAAGTAAATACGAGCATGTGCGATAGGTTCCTTTGTTGCTGGATGGCGGGAATAGCCACCAGCTTTGACTTGAATCAATTAACTGTGTTTGGATTTAGGACTTGTTAAAAAAACTACCAAGAAAACAGTAAATAAAAAAACTAATAACACTTAAAATCCAGTTAAAAATCACTGCGGTAAGATGTTTCGTTGAACGTGAAGAAATCGATCAAGCGATATTTACTAGTAGTGTTCCGATCCGCTTTAAATCGCGGTTTTGTAATCGCCGTTATTTCAATAACAGTGCAGCTGGCGTTATCAGCGATTTGGTAATAGCGGCGATTAAATAACCGGTAGCGAAATATGGCTTATCACTAGTTCCAAGACATCCAAGGATGAAGTGCTGTCATCCGAAGTCGAAACTCCAGGACGAGCCGATCATGTCATCGCGGAAGGACGTTTCAAGATCATCTAAAACGTTTCAAGAGTATCCAGGCGTGGCAAGTTCATCCAGCACGCTAGAAGAGAAAATCCGAAGCAAACCTCGAGCCTACTTCTACAAGAGGAACGGAGGAAGACGTCGTATTCTTGTAAAACTCAAGAACCAAGACAGAATCCGTCTTTCAAAGTTAGATGCAGTTCGACTGGGCCTCTTCAAGATGTAACTTACAAGACAATATAGTTATTATTTGTATACAAGAATTTTTGATTTGTTTACAATCTAAGGATTTTTAATTTTTCTTATGTTTTGGGTTACAGAGTTTTTTGTACCTTGAAGAATATATAAAAGGGAGATTTCTGGGTAATCCATGCAATTCAACCTAGGCCTTGAGCAGTAGAACATTCAATTCAACTCTGCACTTAGCAGTGAACATTCATACTTTGTATTTAGCTTTGAACAGTCTTGTGTTAACATTTAACAATTGTAATCAATTTTAAACTCGTTTGAATTGGCTTCCGGTTGGAACCGCGTCACGTTGACTTCTACTGCCGACGTTTCGTTCTTCATTACAGAAGAACTTCTTCAGGGCTGCTGCTGCTGGTGGTGTTGCTGCTGCTTCGGGTTAGTCGTTGAGACTGAAGAAGTTCTTCTGCAATGAAGAACGAAACGTCGGCAGTAGAAGTCAACGTGACGCGGTTCCAACCGGAAGCCAATTCAAACATGGACGACGGCCGCGGAAGCCTTCAAGTTAAATTAATCTTAAACTCCTTCAGAGAAACTTTAGTAATCGAACGTAGTGAACAAAACGTAAGAACATTCCATTTATTAATATGGTAAATTAAACATGCTTGTTCAAGAATAATTCGTAAATACTTACCAACAGGTATAACCTTAATTCAAGCAAAGGACACTCTTGATTAAGGAGACCATAATAGCATTTTTAATTAAAAACTTTGATTAAAATTTCCATCTACCCACTACGCTGCTAGATGACAACACAATTTAAGTCAAATATAAATTGATGTGCATTTACACTAATCTTCCAAGTGTACTAACAATTATTATGAACCAATTTTATTTGTGTAATTGTAATTTTGTAAATGTTAATAAACACCAAATTTATTATTAATAAATAATTTCTATGTCAATCTTTAAAATCGATTTTTACTTACCTACATACACTTCACGTAGCGTGACAAAAATAACCGACATTTTTAAAATCAACACCATTAGGACAAATACATTCCAGAACCCAGTTCAACAAATTTGTTTAGCAATACAATTTGGTATCCTGAGATAAATATCAATAATCAATTTAATAACGAAAAGAGTCTAATGTTAAATTTTTTATGCGTAACTTTGTCATTTGAGTTAAAAATTCTAATCCCAAAATTTAAAAAACAAATTTCATTTACCTCGCAAAAACATCGCAATATGTGTGACTTAACTCCTACAAAAATGGTCTATCATGGCTATTTTGAGTCCATTTTGCGCTACGGCATAACCTTTTGGGATCAATCCGTTTATTTTCATAAAATATTAAAAATGCAAAAAAGAGTTAGCAGCACAATTGCAAACTTAGGCTTCAGAGAGAGCTGTAGAGATGCATTCAAGAATTTGAGAATAATGACGGTAGTGAACTTGTACTTGTATGAAACTATTTATATATACAGGATGTCCCAACAGTGTGTTCTCGGGCCATATCTCCATAACTACTGAAGATACAAAAAAATTTTCAACACAATTTCTTTTTTAATTTAAAAGATCTACGACACAAAATTATTTTCATCTATACAGAGTGAATCAAAACAGTGGTGCCGAACACAACTTTTTTATTTCAAATGGCATGCCCTATATGTGAAACCAAATTTGGATTGCCCATAAAATTCTACACATTTTCTGTATACCATTGTCTATACCTAAACCTAACCGTTCTTGAGATATTTAACATTTTGTCTAAAAACTGCCATTTGCAGCCACTATTTTATTTATTTTTAACTCTAAGAAAAAGATTGTTGGTACAGATGTAGTTGATACATAAACTTATCATAAGCCATTATTAAATGTACTTTTACCGCTACAGGCTGGTCATGGTAATAAACAAAATCTCAGAAATTTCAAAATGACAGAACTCAATTTTCTTAAATAGCATGCCCTATATTTTTCTATCCTAAATTCTTCGTTTAATAAAGTACTTTCATTTTTGTTAAGTATGTCATATCTATCTGAGATATTTTCTGAAATTTTTAGATTTATTTGAATTATTTCTTTTAAGAGTTATGGTATTTTGATTTTTAACATTTTTGCAGCATTTAAAATTTTCATTAGGTCGTAACTACTTTTTTTTAATGGAACCTCATGCGCTTCTTAGCTTAGTTCGACAGAATACTTTTTTCTGAGTACGCTGATACCAAATACTTCATACTTTTCTTGAAAGTCACTTGAAACAGAGCGGGCATAAAAGCTCAATAAATCATGTTCTGTTTTAAATGACCTTTCAAAGAAAGTATGAAGTATTTGGTATCAGCGTACTCAGAAAAAATATTCTGTCGAACTAATCCTGACAGAATTCATCTTCATGGTCTCTATAATTGGTTAACGTTTTATACTAATTGCGTGTTTGATAACTTTTATAATTTATGAAAGCTATCATCTAATTTATATGAAATATTTGATAAATTAAAGCAGATAAACAAAATATTTATAGCGCTTTTGTAAATCAAGTTATCAGTTTTGTGTACCGCCATACGATTCAATCGAGTTTTAAGCGCTCAGAAATTTTCGTTAGGGTAAGGAAAGACAAATATTAATTTGGGAGAAATATGAACTGATTTTATTTATATTATTCAAAAAATATTGTTCTTTATCTCTATCTAGTATAAACAACAATTCTTTCGAGTTTATCTTGCCTGAGCTAACTTTTTTTTAATTAGGTGAATATTCCTTTTCAATAAATTGAATTTATCAGTTTCATGAAGTAATATAGGATAATTTCATATTTATTTTGCATCAATTTTTATATACGGTGTCTGCTTTTCGAGCCTACTCGTAGGAATCTCGGTTATTTTAAGAGACGCGAAGTTGGTTAAAATAACCGAGATTCCTACGGGTATAGTAGCATACATTTTACGTAGTCGCAGTTCCTCCATTAAATTACATAGCGAAACTGCGACTTCATAAAATGCATGCCACTATAAGCTCAAAAAGTAAACAGCCTGTATACACCGGGTATGTAAATTAACGAAAAAACTAAAATATTTTTACTATTTTTTGTCCTACCTTACCTACTTAACAGAATCCAGTCAAGTGTTCGCGTTAAGACATGAATCGACCTTGGTTGTATTCAAGAAATAACGACATTCAACTGAATGATGCAATGTACGCCCTGGAAAAATATTTTTACCTTATTCAATGGAAAGCGAACAGCAAGGAAAATGTTCTAGACGTCGGTTGCGCAGATGGAACCGTTACAGTAAATTTATTGTACCCTCTGCTGCCTGGAAATGTGCAGCGATTAGTCGGAGCGGATATATCGCTTGAAATGATAGAATTTGCTAAAGCTCAACACAACTACGAAAAAATATCTTTTAAACAGCTTGATATAAGCACAGAGCAATTGGAAGCCGACTTAAAAGAAGAATTCAATCACATATTTTCATTTCATTGTTTTCATTGGATACAAGATCAAAGGTACAGTTTTACTCTTTTACTTAAGAATTAATCCTCCCGTCAGACCTATCATTTATTTAAGAAAAATACAGAATTCATTTTTTTTTTTCGGTGTATCATGTATTGTTGTATTAATTTTAATTGGATGTACCTACTTGGTGAAAGCTTTGAAAACTCAGTGCATGGAACTAATGGGTTATCATCTCCGAGTTCAAATTTTGAAGAACCATTGTCACAGGATTAGCCTTTTGACTTAGACGCAGTCACTGATATCTCAACCCAATGTTTTTTCTTTACAGTTGCATGTTTACTCATAATAATAAAAATTGTATTTTTTTTTTTTCATTTTAGACAATCTATATCTAATTTATATAATATGTTAAAGCCAGAAGGTGATATTCTCCTTATATTTGTGGCTACAATTCCCTTGTATCAAGTTTATGAAAACTTATCGAAATACAAATGTTGGGCAGATTATAAAGAAAACATTAAGAAGTTTATATGTCCATACTATTATTCAAAAGAACCTGCGGAAGAATTGAGAAGTATGCTGAGTCAAATTGGATTTCAAGTAAATTTATGCGAGGTCATTGATAGATCTTACACATTTAAGGATATCTCTTCTTGGAAAAGTAAGTACTTTTTACAGACAAATTTTTAAATTAAGCAATTATAAGAGCGGGCGGCCACTGAACGCGAAACTAAGCTAAGCTGAGCGAAACTATGTTTTTCGAAAATTAGCTTCAACGTAATCTTATGCGGACGTAGCAACTAAAGCTAAGGGAAGATAAGTTAGGATAGCAAAGATATAAAACAATGTTTATCTTCGCTCGGTTGCCTCGTCCGCGTAAGATTACGTTGAAGCTAATTTTCAAAAAACTTAGTTTCGCTCAGCTTAGCTTAGTTTCGCGTTCAGTGGCCGCCCGCCTTAAGTGTTGATCGAGCCACCGATGATTCAGTTTCGACTTGGTCACGTCATCTACTTTCTCGATTATTCAGTAAGTTTCAACGTTTCGAGTCAAAGGCCAGGTGGTTCTGGGCGTTTACTGGAAAAGTCGAGAAGGAAAGAATCTCTACTTTTAAGCCATGAACGGCGCGATCTTTGAATCGGTTTTTATTTCGAAAGCAATATATGTATAGTGCTGTGGTTGTGGCTTTACCGGTAAAATTAAATGGGTGAAGCTAAAAATTAGTAGAACATTTAAGTTATAGAAGTATTATTTGTTAGACAATTGTTGCAGCTCATATTTTTTGTGCTTTTATTGTGATAAATGATAGCGGACATTAAAACATTTTTAAAATAAACAATGATTATAATTTGCAAACACCAAATTCGCCGCAATAATAAGTATAAATAATTTCCAATAATTCTTTCTTTGTTAAAATCGCTTTAGTAGGTACTTCACAGCGCAGCACTGACCGTGTTGTGACTTTACCGTCGAGTTTTCTAGTGATACTAATAACATCATACTCATCAATTGCAAATCCGTGGTTCGGGGAAATTAATAGCACTAAACACTATTTAAAAAAAAAAACTATTCCTTTATTAAAATTAGTTAGTAAAATGTTATCTGCGTAGTACCTACATAAATACATATCAGAGTTAACAACGACGAATTAACTGAACTTATCTCTTAAATTCTAATTTCTGTTCGGTTATTTAAATCATACCTAGTGTGGTGAGTTTACCGGTAACATTGGATATTTACCGTGCTATTCTTACCGATTCACAACAGCAGTGTTGTTAATCGGTAAGAATAGCACGATTCATTTTTCTCGATTATTCCAGTAAGTCTCAAGTCGAACACCAGAGTATCCAGGGGGGTTATTCTCGAACTGGAGAGAAGTGATCGCTCCCGAAAATGACGTCAAAATGACGCATTTCTCGAAAGGTTTGTACAGTTTTATACGAGAGTCTACGTCATTTTGACGTCACTCCCGCAAAACGAACCCTTTCCCTCGTTTCGAGAATAAGGCCCCTGATGTTTGTTAATACGATCGGGAAGGAAAGAATATCATTAGCTGTGTTCGTTTATTCAACTCCGTTCACTCTATTTACTCTTTTCGCACTTTTGTCTCAGTTTAACTTGTATCAAAACAGCTTCGCTCTCACTCTACTTTTACTGCATCCCTGCACAGAGTGAATAACAAACGCAGCTTATATAAGAAAGGAGCGGCGCGCTGTTTAAATCACTTTTTATTTCGAAAGCGATTTGTGTGTATCTAGCGAATTAGTAGAACGGTTAAGTTATAGAAAGTCAATTTAATGACAACCTTACCTATAATATTGGAAACATAAACGACGATTATAATTTGTGAACCCCTTCGTAACAAATTGGTGTCAGAAACGGAAATTTTCAAAAAACGAAAATGAAACTCGTTAAATTAATAATGAAGAAGTTGCGTGATGAATTGAACAAGAGGACTGGAAACTGCTGGGAAGAAAACTTTTTTACAAGAACGGCTTAAACAAGCACTTACAGATGAAGGAAAAGACCCAGAAACATTTAAATTCGAAATTGAAGATACCAGAGCACTACTGCAAGAAATGAAAAATAAAATGGATAAAGTAGATCAGAAAATGGAAAAGTGGACGAGAAAATGGATGAAAATGTAAATGGACAAAAGCAAGAAATGCCGCAGCAAATGCAAGAAATGAAAGTACAAATGCAAATTTCTAGAAAACAAACGGAAAGCTTGGAAATAAAAATCGAAACTTCCAGCTTAAACGCCGATCTGAAAATAGAGGAAGTGAAGAATCAAATCGATAAGAAGATCGAAGATCTTAAAACAAAATTCCATGAGGAAACTGATGGAAAAACTGAAATTGTAAAAAGACAATTTGAACATATAATTTTTGATTAAAGTGAAGATGTAAAACCTCATAAAAACTGAACTTGACTTGACTCGATGAGAAAATCTGAGGAATAAAAATTCAGTTCCACGATAAGTTTGAAGACTTAACCAAACAATTGCATAAAGTGGGTCTTGGTCGTTCTATTACACAATCATCTGCATCGTCAAACCAGAAATCAAAACTACCCAAATTTGAAGGTGACTTACTATGGTCTACATTTATCAGACAGTTAAAAATTGCAGCTGACGTGAATGGCTGAAATGATTGTGATAAAGCTGCAGCACTCGTTTTGGCCACCACTGAGTGCGTTACAATCCATTCCCAAAGAAAGTCAGAACAACTTTCAATTGGTAGAACACTTGGACATAGAATTTTACAATTGAATTGGCATCGTATCCATACCAGTGCAGATGCACTCTCGAGAAGACGGCGTCCTGAAGATTGTCGGCACTGCTTAAAATTGGAAGACAAAGACGGAATAATTCCCATCAAAGGAACATGTGTCACAAGCAACCAATCGCAACCAGAGATTATAAGGCAAGAACACGCCAAGAGAAAGCTATAGGGGATATAATCTCTTGGAAAGAAAAAGAACAACGTCCAACTTGGCCTGAAGTATAATATCAGACAAGGGCTCAATTTTCAAAAGCTACTGGGCTACTCTTTAAAAAAAGTATGGGAATCAACTGATAGCAGTGAAATTAAAGAGCAGTCAGTCCTTCCAAAAGTCAGAATTGCCGAAGTTTTGGAAGAAATATATCAGATACATCAGGCGGGCAGTTGGACATCAACACGATATTGGCAAAAGTCCAAGAAAGGTTTTATTGGGTTAAATGTAAGCCCGATGTAGAGAATTGGTGTACCAGATGTATTACCTGCAAGGCAATGTCTGGACTTGCAAAGAAAACGACAGTGCCTCTTCCGAAAGAATTGTCATTGACATAGCCGGTCCATTTCCAGAAACTGGAAGCTTGGAAATGACTACATCATGGTAGTAACCGACAACTGTCGCCACTGTCCTCATAGAGAATTGGATAACGAGATTTGGGGTGTGCAGCATCACTCCGATTAAGGTAGAAATTTCGAAGGAAGCATCTTCCATTTTTAAAACGCACTCTACCCCATTTCACCCATAATCAGACGGTATGGTTAAGCGATTCAACTCTAGAAAGACCAAAATAATTTCTACAAACTAACGCGACTGGGATCAACATTTCCTCATTTTTCTAATAACAAATCGTTCTGCAGTACATGACACTAAGCAATCGCCACGCCGCATCGAGTTTTCTTTGGAGGAGAAATATGTTTGTCATGTAATTTGAAATTTGGACGCCCAAAAGCTAGGAGCTTAAGTTAGGAGGCCTGAATTGCACGAATATATTGCAGGACCTCGAGAATCGCTTGGCAAGCAGTCACCAATATATGCGATGAAGCCATCAATTTCGTGACCGATATAATGAAGACCCGGTACGATATCCAATTAGGGGACCCGATGTGGCTGTACAACCCCAGAAGGACTCGTGGACTGTCTCCCAAACTGCAGGCGCCTTGGGACGGGCCTTATGAAGAGACTTAATGACGTAGTACCTATACAGAATGCGGAAGCTAACCCGTGAGCAGATGAAACTGATCCATAGAGACCTTTTGGCTGCAAACTCTGTTCAGGACGAACATAATTAAGGAGGGAGCAATGTTAAGTCCGCGCCGCCGACGCGACGGTTCAACTTGAACCTGGTTACGCGATCTATTTTTCTCGATTATTCCAGTGAGTCTCAAGTCGAACAGCAAGGTGTTCTGGTGTTTGCTAGGATAATCGGGAAGAAAATGATATCCACTATATTGGGAAGGAAGGACAGTGGAATGTACGTGGCGCTTCATAAAAGCAAAATGGACGTTATATGTGAGATATCAGATATCCCTAGCCTAATACGGTAAACCGTCGGCTTTTGATCAGTTTATGATTAGAAAACGTACACAACAATACATTTTCGGTATAGTAACTCCGACATTGAGGCACACAACAGTAAATACTTGATTTCTTTGATCTATTTATTATTCAATATGTATTCCACTGACGTTGCACTGACAGTTTATTTCACATACGACATACGAGAGTTCACGTATTAACCACCAGGGCGGCGACTCTTTCTCCTGTTCATTTAAGGTTACTGTATCGTTACTGTATCTGAGAAGGTAGCGCCAACTTTCTATCTCTTTTAATTTGGGGTTAATCAAATTCATTCATAAACTCCTTAGCAACAGTAATTTGTTATGTATCTATCCTTTTTCTTCTTTAGCGTTTCATCGCTTCCTTTTTAATTTGGGGGACGAAGCCGCGGAAATGAATGGCGGTACCTTCTAAATACAGTAACCTTACGTCCATCTGTACTGTCCATCTAAGGTTACTGCATTGAGAAGGTAGCGCCAACTTTCTATCTCTTTTAATTTGGGGTTAGTCAAATTCATTCATAAGCTTCCTCTAGCAACAGTAACTTGTTAGGTATCTATCCTTTTTCTTCTTAGAATTTCATGACGTCTTCATCGCGTACTTTTTAATTTAGTAACCTTATGTCCACCCAATAAGAAAGGATCGGCGCGCTATTTAAATTAGTTTTATTTCGTAAGCGATTAAGTTATAGAAGTGTTATTTATTAGACAAGTGTTGCAGGTCGATATTATTTGAGCTTTCATTGTGTTAAGCGATCGTAGACAAAGTGTTTTTAAAATAAACGGTGATTATAATTTACGAACCCTGAAGTCGTAACATTATGTTTTCTGTTTCAGATGTAGTAATGGCATTGTGTCCCGTTATCGGAAAACTGCCTGATGATCTGAAGCAACAGTTTATTAATGACACGATAAATGAACTGAAGAAAGTGAACTGCATTGTCTTAATTAACAACCAAGAAACTATTCAGTTTCAATATAAAATATTTGTGGTGTATGCTCAGAAACGAATGTAACACTCGTCTAAAAAAGTTTCTGAAGTGTAACTCTCAGAATGCACCCATAATATCATTGTCATAATTTTTTTTTAAATAAGCAACAATTATTTGAATAGCCAATAATTAAATAAATATTACTCTTCATAAATAAATTTATTATCATCATTAACTTGTCATCGATCACAAAAATACATATTTTTTTAAATTTAACTAACTTGTAAATTGTAATAAATATAATCGAAATAAAATGAATGAATCGTTACTGTTAAGAACTTAAAACATTTTTATAATCTGCTACTTTTAATTCACTAAAGATGACTTGCTTCGGAATCATTGCCTTGCCCAGATTGTTGCTCTTAAAAAGTGTGAAAACCCCACACCTGACACCAATGTAATGATCTCTATCTTTATTAAGATCCGTTTCTTACTTTTTACAAGTCACACAAAAGCTGCATTCCTTTTGCCACAAATCTCAGATATGCTCATCTCAGATCATATAAATGTCGTTCCTTTTAGCACGAACAAGTGAGTTTGAACTGAGATTTCGATCTACCCCCTTGCCGCTCAAGCACTACATTTGAAGTCAACTCAGTATTGAGATTTGGCGCTCACTTAGGAAGGGGTAATTTTGATACATGTGATTGCATAAAAATTTGCAAACGCGTATTTAATTTTGGAAATCATTTACCCATATAATTTTTAAAATGTCGTTTATGTCGACACAATTACACGAAATGCAGTGATTATACGTAACGAACTTTTCTAGAGCGTTCCATTACGACAGTGAGTTTGTTTGCGCACTTCAGCTTCGCTCAGCTCACATACCTAAGTTGGCAAAAGGAAAGCACCAAAAACACTTATCAGTGTAGTGTAACGGTTCAAATTCTATTCATCAATTTCAAATTATTTGTCTATTTTCGGATTCAGTTGATCACTAACATTTTTATACTCTTGGCTTAAACCATTCCGTTTGGGTTTGCAAACGCTTACAAAGCGCCAGCTGACGAAATGATAACGTCATATGACGTCATGTTTTCGCTCACAATTGCTTATTCCGGGTGTATTCGGCATAAGAATCTCAGATTGGAGCAGAGTAACTCTAGTCATGTGACAAATCAATGAGAGCGTTTAGGGTTATTGGAATGAATTGGAGCACAAGTGGAGCATTTGTCTAGTTTTAACAATTTTTCTATTTTTTAATATTGCAAACGTACGATGAAATGAGCGCAAAAGTTGTTGCTGGATTTATTGCGCTAGAAATATGGCATATGTTAGATAGTAACGATGAAGATGGAAAAAAGAAATTAAAAATATTGCTTACAAAGGTATCACAATTTACACGACGCAAAAACAATTTAAAACATTTTCACTTATAAAATCACATATGTATTACATAATAAAATATTATACCATCTTCGACATTTTTTTCTTTATTTAAATCAAAAGATTTATTTTACCGCCTTACTCTCTCTGCTCGCACATTGAAGTAGGAGCACATAAAGTACGCTCCGTGTAGTGCTCTGAATAAATTTGAAACATAATCGAGTGTGCGCCGAACGAATAAAGAAACAGAAAAGAGTAAATCGCGCACGCTTTTTGTACTCCGATCGCTATGCCGAATGCACCCTCCATGGAGGTAGGGTATCAAAAGCGTAAGCGCTTATGCCCCTAACGGAACGTATGAAGGATGATTTACATTATAAGACAACGACACGACACGTAGCGTAACAGACACGACACGAAAAATACGCAATGTATACATTATCAGACACACATCAGACAGTCAGATTCGCAAAATACACTGTACTTCAACGACACGCACAGACACGAAAAACATTCCTGGTCAGATTGTCGTCTCGTCTTGTCTTAGCCGATACGTGTCGTTGCAGGATAGTGTGCATGATATCACTGAATTACATTGAATAATGTTTCCGTGTCTTGTCTGTTACGCTACGTGTCGTGTCGTTGTCTTATAATGTAAATCATCCTTGAGACGTGTATGAGAAGATCAGGAGTGCGTTCGAGTATAACACTTTTCTGTAACTTTTACAAAAATAGTCGTTCGAGATTATGATTTGGCGCATCAAAAGTAGAGCAGTAAAGCGTTCGAAAACTTCAAAAGTGTCGCTTAGAAAGTAACAAAAATCGCCGCACTCCAGACTGCGGTGAAAATCACTTGACATGCGTACTAGATGTGTGCTGGCTTATTGTTAGTCTTTTTGCATACTTGTTGCTAGTAAGTACGAAAATCGACGGCAAATTTATTGCTCTTGAGAATTAAATTTTAATTCGCGATGAAAATAGAGACTCGCCGCAACAAGATTTGGAACAACTGGATGTAACGAATTCTATGCGATCGTATAATAATAACAATTGTTTTCTTTTATTTTCTCTTTGATAAAAAGCCCTGCTTTTTAGAGATGATACTACCGGAAATTTGTTAATTATGAACAAAATAGTTCTGAGTACTTTCATTTAATCAAATATTTCATAACTTACTTTATATCATCTATATCGAAAATAATACGCACTCTTTATTAGTGGAATTAAATGATTACAATTAGTACACTTAGGAAATAAAAGTACAATACAAAAAAAGTAGAAAACGTTTCTTGCAGCCGCCTATAGTTTGTTATTATAGATTTTGGTTATAATCGTTATAACTGAAACTGCTGACATGTGACATATGCAAACAACAGACGTTCGAAAAGTAAAAGTAACTTTGCCTTACTTTCTTACCCCCACTCCCATCTGTAAAATTTACTCTAAAGTAAAGTTCTCGAACGCACTCCAGCTAATCATAGTTAGATTATAAACAAACATTACACTTCAGAAACAGCTGTAGCAGCTATGATTGGATCAATTTCACTACTAAAATTATATTTTTAAGGTTATGAATTCGTTGTGCGAACAAAAGTCAAAAGAAACACCTTTGCGTATAACGGCTTAATGACTAAACGCCAAAGGAAACAACAGAAAACAGCGCTTATAAGCGTGAGCGCTTAAAGCGTGTGAGCGTGCAAACGAAACGTACCCTAAGTTGTCGCTGGTAACTTTTTCTAAGTGGGAACACTGCTTACTCCTTTAGCCTAGTTTTCGCGCTCGAATTCTGAACACGGAAAAGTGGGCAAGGCACTGTGATCCCGCTCCATGTAAGCGTTTGCCAAAAATAAATTTTGTGAATATCATTCTACATGAAGCGTATTATTTTTATAGGGTGCGTTTCATTTGCGCGCTTAACCGCTTTGAGCGCTCATAAGCAGTGCTTAAACCATTCCCTTTGGCTTTGCAAACGCTCACAAAGCTCCAGCTGACGAAATGATAACGTCATTATGACCTCATAGTCTTCGCTCACGATCGCTTATTCAATCGAGGTAGGGCAGCAAAAGCGTAAGCCCTTATGTTCCAAACGGAATGTATGAGATGCGTACGAGGAGCTCAGCTGATCATAGTCAAGTTATAAACAATGATTACACTTTAAAAATAGCTGCAGCAGCTATGCTTGGATTAATTTCACTATTGAAGTTATGTTTTTAAGGTTATGAATTCGTTGTGCATACAATAGTCAAAAGAAACATCTCTGCGTAAAACGACTTAAGCGACTGAACGCCAAATGAAACAACAGAAAATAGCGCTTGTAAGCGTGAGTGCTTAAAGCGTGTGAGCGCGCAAACGAAACGCACCCATAATAAAGTACCGAGTGACTTAATGATTGAAGCAAATTTAGTATGTTGTGAACACTGAGGAATTGGCATTACCTGAAAGTTCGTTAATTTTGCGGGAATGCGTAGCTATATAGGTTAGAGTTGATATTTACATTGATGATGAAAACTGTTTCAACAGATTGTTATTATTCAAGACCTGGAAATGTTAGCCCCCTTTGCGTAAGCAGCACCGAATCCTTTGAGATAAGTTATTGAAGACATTATTAACGTTTTAGGTTGTCCGATATTTGCAATTGCCAGCTGCACAATTCATCCAAATTGTTTAATACGTATTCTGAACACCACATTATTGAAATGAGGAAATAAGAAGTTCAAATTTAATTGAATATTAGAGCAAATCTTCAAGCCCCCTTTGCGTAAGCAGTACCGAATCCTTTGAGATATGTTATTGAAGACATTATTAACGTTTTAGGTTGTCCAATATTTGCAATTGCCTGCTGCAATTCTTCCAAATTGTTTAATACGTATTCTGAATACCAAATTATTGAAATAAGGAAGTAAGAAGTCCGGATTTAATTGAATATTAGAGCAATTAGGCCACCAACCAGCACTGATTAAACATCCTGTGTGAGCGCACAAACGAAACGCACCCTTTGTGCGTAGTTATAGGTTAGAGTTGATGTTTACTGTGAGGATCAAAACTCTAACAATTATTATTATTCGGGACCTGGAAATATTGGCCCCCTTTGCGTAAGCAGCACTGAATCCTTTGAGATAATTATTGAAGACATTATTAACATTTTAGGTTGCCTGCTGTAATTCTTCCAAATTGTTTACTACGTGTTCTGAACACCAAATTATTTAAATAAGAAAATAAAAAATATTAGAGCAAATGTTGAAAATGTTGGCCTCCTTCACGTAAACAGCACTGAATCCTTTGAGTTAAATTATTGAATACATTAATTAACGTTTCAGGTCTGATATTTGCAATTGTCTGTGCAATTATTATTATTATTATTATTATTATTAATTAAGACAACAAAGCAGCACAAGCTGGTAAGTGTTGTCATACGGTTTAATTTTTAGAAATTTTATCGAGTTGATTTTTAAACGCGTTTATGTTGTTGGCGTTTACAACATTGGTCGGAAGTGCATTCCACGAATTGACTGCACGATTGCTAAAAAAGTGTTTTCGACAGATAACGTTATTGCGTTCACTTGACAGCTTAAAGTTATGACCTCTTAGTTGAGTATTATGATTCAGTTTTAGTAGCCGGATCAAATCACAATTGTAGTGTCCATTAAGTATTTTGTAGATTTCAATTAAGTCGCCGCGTTCTCTTCTAACTTCCAGTGGTTGTAGTTCTAGAATTCTTAGTCGGTCTTCATAAGCTAAGTTTTTGAGTACAGATGGCAACTTAGTAGCACGGCGTTGAACACGTTCCAATAAATCTATATCCTTTTGGAAGTAAGGGCTCCAGATAGTGTGTGCATATTCCAGATTCGGCCGGATGTAGGTCTTGTATATCGCCAAAAACGTTTTTATAGACAACTTTTGAAATGCTGTACGCACCATCCATATGATGGAATTGGCCTTTTTTGTGATTGTTGTAATGTGTTCGGCCCATTTCAACTGAGGTGTTACTATTACGCCAAGGTAATTCTTCAAAATTGTTAATATGATTACGGGACGCCACATTTTTTAAATATGGATATAAAAAGAAGTCCAGGGTTGTCAAATCGGGTGATCTACTAAACCACCAACCAGCACTGATTAAACATCCTAGGAAAAACTCTAAATAATTTATTGTGGTTCGTGGTGTGTGGGCAGTGGCAGAATCTTGTTGAAAATAGCCATTTGCTAATTCAATGTGGTCTAACTGGTTTATAAATGATTCCAATATAAGTCTTTGATATCTGTAGGCGTTAATTGTTTCCCAGAAGAATATTGGTCCAATAATTCTTCTCCGAGACATTGCAACCCAAACACCAATTTTAAGTGGACGTACGGGCACTTCAATCACATTAAAGGGATTATATGCTGACCAAGTCCTGAAATTTTGTAAATTGATAAACCCAGAGAGATGGAACCAGGCTTTATTGGAAAAGAAAGTAATATCCTGCTGGTCACTATTATTTAGCAGATTATTGTTATATCACTGAATTCGTTGAAGAAAATCGGGTGGGTGAAGTTGTCAAACCATTGAAAATTTGTATGGTCGGAAATGAAGGTGTTTTCTTTTTTTCAAGATCTTCCGAGTGGATTCGTAGGAAACATGTGGATTCTGTTGTACAATGTCATTAACATTTTGTACAATATCGGGTGTTATTATAGTGGGGTGACCAGTGAATTTTTCTTTTTCTACATTACCGGTTTGCAAGAAACGTTCAATTATTTGCCATCTTCCATTTACATTCACTTCAATCAAAATCAAATCGATTTGATTTTGAACTGAACTGACTTTAAAGTGAACAGAGAGACTCATAAAAGGAATGATGTTTTGGAATAAAAATTAACATAAGCTCAAAATACGTATAAAATCACATGAAACTGATAACTGATTTCAAAAGCAGAGATTTTTAAGTGAATTTGAATCGACTCGTATTCAAATAGGTTGTAAATGGAGGACGGCTATTCTAAAACAGTGTTGTGAAAAAAGACGAAACTCAATTTGTTCAGGGTATATTTAAATGAAATCGTCATAGGCCTGCTGCTTTGAATAAATTCAATTACTATTGGGCTGATTCAGCAGAACATATCAGTAACAGTTCCCGCTCCAAAAGTTGAGACTGAGTACTCATTTCTACTGAATGAAGTTCACTTGTCCAGTCAGGTAGCGGAGATGTTACGCTACAAAAAATGGCGACCACTCCAACTCATCAACTTATGCGAGGTCACATTCAGAAGGGATTTGGTCGACAGTTGCACAACTTTCGGGTCTGCTGAATGTGCCCATTTTCATTTTGGACTCTGCTTTGAAAATAAGCCATTACTAAAAATGTATTTTGTTCTCTGCTCAAAACCATTTTGGTAATAAAATTGTGATAATTAAATATCTGATTTATTTGGTTAACCTAAATTTTGTTCCCTTGTTTGCTTTGCGCAGCAATTCAAGATATTATAGCTGGGTCAAAGTCATTAAACACCACAAACATCCATGTATAAATGGTAGGATTCGAACCTACGCCGCCGAGCGACACGACTTGCAAGTCGGCTAGGCTAGACCGCTAAGCCACCCGGCGACTCGCCCTAAATTTTGAATTTGAAAATCCAGCACACCAACATAAACATTGAAAAGTGTTGCCAATCTAATAAAATAATTTTCAGTCATTAAAAGTCACTCGGTATATTGCCTTAACGTGTCCAATTTATTTTACAGTACTGAAATGGCTACTCCTTCTCCTTGATGTTTAAAATACATTAATGAATTTGATATAATTATTTGATTAGTCATTATTAAAATTAAAAAAAAATAACTTTGAACATGAACTGAAAAAATGCAAAATAAACCGTATGATACTGAAATTGCTAATGAAATTAAATTTAAAACGTATCGTAATAAATTAACTGAACTCTTGAAGTTAACTAAAATTACATATTACAAATCCTTAATAGAGGAAAAACAAAACAACTCAAGAAAACTATGGGAAACAATAAAAGAAATAAATGGCGAAACGAAAACCGAAAACAGAATCAAACAAATAAAGAATAACAAAAGTCATATTATTACTGACCCACTTCAAATTGCTGACAATTTTAATGTCTATTTTAACGAACTACAAGCAATCTCGCAAATCAAATTGTCCCAGATCCAAATTTTAATTACACCCCAAAAAAATTAAGTAATTCAATTTACTTAGATAAAATGAATGAGGAGGAGGTTAATAAAACAATAAAACAGTTAAAATGTGGAAAAAGTCCTGGGCTAGATGGTATAAAAGCAGAAACTTTGCGCGAAGTGGCAGATGAGATTGCTTCTCCCTTAGTGTGGATAATAAATAAATCTATTGAAACTGGGATTTTTCCGAAACCCCTAAAACAAGCTGTAATATAGCCTTTGTACAAGACAGGAGTTAAAACTGATATAGCTAATTATACATAGATCTTATTTTCTAAGTTCCGTTGTGCGTCATCAACAACGATGACGTAAAATTTAGACACCGTTGCCAATTGTAACGAATAATAAGAAATTAATAATAATAATAATAATAATAGGAAAATATACAAAGCAAAATTTTTGAATTATGCACATTACCTCCCTTACAGCTGTTAACGGAATTAAGAGCCCTCCAAAGTCACGTTCTCTTTCAAAGTACGTAATTAAAGAAGCAACCATTCGCAAATTTAATCCTGGCGGCATGTTGTATTAATTCACGCAATAATGAGCTCTGAAAAGAACTATTAAATATTGCCTTTGGAATACACTAATACAACGTTTTGAACACAAACCGACATTCACGGACCAATTGTAAAAAAATCAAATGGCAGCGGTGACGTTTGTCAACATTGCAATTTATTGCCAACAAACTTTTCAAACGGACGGTCTATTTTCACGTAAGAATATGGTTGCATTCGGAGCTGATGGTTGGCATAACTGATTGTTGTGTTGATGACGCACAATGGAACTTAGAAAATAAGACCTATATAGACCTATCTCGCTTCTTAGCAATATATCAAAAATTTTTGAAAAAATATTGAAACCCCGAATTGTTGATTTTGTCAATAAATATAACATCTTATCTGAACGGCAGTATGGGTTTAGAGAAGGTATCTCAACCAGTGAGGCTTCTGCGGATCTGGTAGCAGAAATTTATAGATTCATGGATGAAGGTACTAAATCACTCTGTATTTTTATCGATCTTGCAAAAGCTTTCGACACGGATAGTCATTCAAAACTAATGGAGTCATTAGAAAATATCGGATTTCGATTTACTTTTAAATTAATGGAAAGTTACTTAAGTTATAGAACGTTATTATTAACAATCATATTAGTACCGAAAAACTCGTCCGTTTTGGAGTGCCACAAGGCAGAATACTAGGTCCCATACTATTTAATATTTACATAAATGATTTGTTTAATTAAAAATCAGCTGGTAAGATTATTGATTATGCCGATGACACAGCAATAGTCTATAAAAGTAATAATTGGGCAGACCTTAAATTAAAAAGTGAACAAGACTTTATTAACATAATAGTATATTATTATACAAGTTTCACAAGAAGGCTTATTGTAACACGGGTGGGGTTGGGGTACGACTAGCGAAGCGGCGAGCTAGGAGTGCCCCAATGGAACGAGTGTTACAATGCCCCTTGTGAAACGTGTATAATATACTATTTTTTCTACTTTGCGTCACTTATTGAACAAAAATATGAAAAATATTGGATCTTCTTAGTATATGGGGAATTTTAGTTGTAATGCGTGGCAACACTGAAAACCTTTCGTTTTAATCAAAAGTCACATTAACAAGTTATTAATTTTTCTTATCCAGCTTCATTGTGAGTATATTGTTAAGTAACAAATAAATACTGAGCTATTTTGTAAAATCTATTAAATATTTTCAATTAAAAATGACTAAAATTTCCCCAAAAACAGTGTCACAATGAGCTTCATTGTGAAACTGTTTTTGGTGTCACAATGAATCCATTGTGAACGCAAAGTAGAAAAAAACTATTTTTCTACCTTTCTGCTGTTCTACTTTGCCTGTTTTAGTTCGTTGGATATTCAACTATCAGATCAGAAAACAATACAAATTGCGTTGTCAGGTAAAGTAAAATATTTAGGTATACAGGGTGTCCCGTAAATAATGGGCCATAATGCGAGGGCTAACACAATGGTGCATATAGAGTCCGCGAATGTAAATGAAAGTGGTCTGCTTCGGTAATTTTTTGGAAAATTTTTCAAAGAAATTACGATCGGAATACAGTCTTGTTTTGCTTATAAACTCTATACGTCATAGGTAAGCGGATGTGATTCAAAGCGAAGAAAATTCGATAATAAAACTGACCTGCTCAACATAATGACACATATTGCTGAGGTCTTTTGGACTGCGATTGTCATTAGTTACCGTGATGTCTGTAGCAAGTGTTCGAAATGCCCTCCATTGCGCAGGTCAGGGAATGCAAGTTCGTACTCAGTATTATACTTTAGCATATCTCCCAAACGATGCTGTTTTCGTAATTTTATTTGAAGAAAAAAAGTTATTGTATATGGTTACCTATCCATTGCTACCGTATGGTCCCTTATTCATCCTGTATACATTGACAGACATTTAAGGTGGAACTTTCATACTGACTACGTAGTTAAAAAGCTAAGAAGTCTTTTACCTCGTTTTAAGCTACACAGCAAAATGTTCGATCTAAGACAAATGAGTACTTTATTTTTCTCTGATTCAATCACATCTTTGTTACAGTATTCTAGTCTGGGGAGGGGTGGTAAAAACGTATTCAAAAAGAGTTGAAGTTACTCAAAAATGCTTACTAAAAATTATTTACAAAAAAGAATATTGCTATCCTTCAGAACTACTCTATCAAGAATCCACCATTTTGGACGTCAGGCAATTATTTTTTCTAGAAATAGCGCTATACAATTTCAAACATAAAAATAATATAACAAATTTTGCTCACTCTTACAATACACGGCAGAAAAATAGAATTGCTCAGATCCGAAAAGTTTCTAAGACCACCGGTCAACGTTGTTTTACGTACTTATCCACAATAATTTACAATGGAATTCCCAGCGACATGAAAACAATAAACTCGATTGAATTATTAAAAAAAAGGATGAAAAAATTGTTGTTAATAGTACCAAGAATTCATTAATTAATAGAGAGGAAAAACTTTTAATGTCGTTTAAGAGCCGATTTTACAGTCTTCTTAATCCAAGTGTTTGCCAGGAATGATTAATCTGACGTTTATAACATGACACTTCTGAAAGAATACCACTGTTTCTGTCACAATTTAGCGTTAGATTGGTTATTCCACGTTTGTGCTGTGATTGTAAAGTCCGGCCTAGATATTTGCATATGATGTGGTCTATGAAACGTTTTATACTTGAATAGTGATTAAACCGTTAAGTCATATGGAGATGATTCTTCCCTCTGAAGGCCTTTTGAACTTGTACTTTATATTATTTTTTTTTTTTAGATTTGTATCGGTGTAGGGCAAATCATATCTTAATATGACCTTCTGGGAGGTTGGGAGTAGTCTTTCCCAAAATTGTCTTTACCCTATCCACACACAAGTTTTTTTTTCTTTTGTGGATATATACTAGCTATTTATTATTATCTATAGTTACTTAAGACACATTTTGTTGTTTATTTTTGTTGCTATTTTTTAATTAAATAAATTTATTATTATTATTATTATTATTAACTTTTAACTATTAGCAGGGTTTGTCCCAGACAATTTTTCTAACATAAATATACAGAAGCTAGTTTTTCTGTCTATAAAATGCAATAAAATTTATACTGCATCTCGATGCATTTGTGATAACGGGAAAAGTTCGGAGCAAGGTTGGATTCAGCTCCAATGCTTTCGTAACGGATAAATTTACGTGTCTCTCGTGGACCGACGTCCACACTTCTTTAGTAGGCCCATTGTTAGTGGTCAATTGACACGTTTTGAGGGTAAGAATCACTCCCTTGTTCGAGTCTTTGGGACCATTTTGTTTCTTTCCGAACGAGTTTTGCTGTTGATGTCAATAAATCTCCAGATCCTATCTACTCCGACATCGTGTCCGAAGAGGATCCCTGTTTACAGCTACCAAGTCGCATAAGGCACGCTCCGAGGACTGCACCCCTTCCGAGGTCGAGCACACATGTAGATCGGTGACGAGTGAAGATCATCTTGGCCTCGTAGAGAATTTTATTATATGTTTGCGTTGTTTTTCGTATACGTTAATTTTGGGTACTTATCTGTGCCTCCTATAACACAATTGCCTGATGTAGGCCTCGGTTCCTTCAGAACCCGTACTTTAAATTTCTTATTAAGGTAAAGTTGTTAGCGAATTAAAGTTCCTGTCCTGAGGACAAAGTATTTTATTTTTAATGTAAACCAAACGTTAAATATCTCAAATATAACGGGATAATAAACGCTTAAACGCCGGCTAGTAAACGCTAGATACCTTAGCCAGTATTTAAGCGTTTACTAGACGGCGTTTAACCGTTACATTTGAGATAATTAACGTTAAATTTCACTATTTGAATGGACTGTTACGATTTCTGTCGATACTGCTTTAACTGTGGCCGGCACCATTTATCAAACAAACGGAAACAAGCGGAAACGGATATACTGAGTGTTAGTAAAAAAACAAACCTACACACGGTGATTGTAGAGACCAAAACAAGAAAGAAATTCTAGTAAACCGAGATTAAATTCTCAATGGTTTTCTAGATATGGGGCTTTGAAATTTATAATTTAAATGAATCTGTTAAAATCAAAATATCGTAAAACAAAAGTTGTCCTGTTGTGGCAAATACTGGCAGTAAAATTACTTAATAGTAAGCAAATTTAGTTTTCTAATTAAACTATTTTTGCTTTTCGTCTGAGCCAAAGGTCGACTTTTTGAAAAATTTCATGGAATGGAATATGCCTTAAAGGATACCTTCGTTAGTAAATTCGTCTAGCTTTTCGCGAATTTTGACGAGCGTCGCCGTAACAGAAGTGCATATCGGCGTATTCCGGTAACCATTGCGAAATTAAACTTGCTTACTAGTAAGTAATTTTACTGTCAATATTTGCCACAACAGGAAAACTTTTGTTTTACCATATTTTGATTTTAATAGATTCATTCAAATTCAAAATTTCAAAATCCCATATCTCAAAAACCATTGAGAATTAGACCTGGGTTTATTCGAATTTTTTCGAATGTGTAGGGCTTTTTATTAACACCCTGTATAACATCCTTTTCAATTCATGTTATCAAGTCGCAGCTATCAGTGCCAAGTTGACAGTTTTGCTTATTATAGCGAGTAAAATTGTATTTTTTGTAAAATTGTATCAAAATGAAGTCATTTATACACGAATTTGCGGGCGTAAATAGTGCCTTTTGGGCCCTAAAACCTAAGGGGGTCATTCTAATTGGGGTTGCAAGTTACAACTTTACAACAGCATTATCGAGATTGCACAACGTTGTATCCTGTTACCACCATAGGTTACCACCGAACATTGCCGAGATTGCAACTTCTTACCAGTTGATCAGGAGGTACCACTGTTGCTAGGTTGCAAATCCGATTAGAAACCAACATGTTTATTTGCATCAAATTAGCAACAACCTAACTTGATTTTTGAGAACGAATCGTGCAATAATCGTGCTATTTATTTTTCCAAAGCTTTAAGGTGAATTTAAACGATTTTACAAAAAATCTTGTATGCATTTCGAGCGTGAACGACGATTTTGGCCCTTCGGGCCTCGGGCTTATATTGCCGCCGCGGGCCAAAATCGCCTCCTTCACGCCCTTAATACAAAAATAGCTATTTTGCTCAGTTATAGTTTTCTGGCAATTTTTTCTTTCGTTATTTAATATGCTTTTCTTATTTGCGTTATTTGAATTTTGTTTACTAAAAGTCTTGTTTGACAAACATCGCTTAAAATACGAACCGATAATTTTCATGCCACCCCTTAACTCGTACCACTCATTAACTCTTAGATAAGAGACTGTTGTGGCTCGATCATCCTCTCCACCAGGCTCTCCACCATACCATCAGGATGAGGATACAAAGGAGTTCTTTTTCAATTTCTAGTGACCGGCATACTTCCTGAAGGAGGGCTGACTCAAAATTACGTCCTTGATCTGAGTGAATCTCTTAAGGTACACCAAACCGGCTGAAAAACTCTCTCTGACCAATATTTCAGTCTCTCTTGAAAACCCTTCCAATTTAGCACTAGTTTTAACTCTGAATTCACTTCTTGCTGCTAATGTAATTTCTCCGGCTGCCATTTATCATCCTCATCAGTCACCGTAGTTCTTCATAAGACAAACCATCTGTATTATAATGACTGCTTCCTGCTAAATGTACGGTGACAAAGTCATATTCTTGCAATCGCTCGATCCACCTAGCAACCTGATCTTCCGGGCTCTTCAATTGTAATAATCATTTTAACGCGGTGTGAATCGTCTTAATAGGAATTTCCTGCCATAGAGGTATTTATAAAAATGTTCAGTAGCTTTTAAAACAGCCAAAAGCTCTCTCCGTGTTACACAGCAATTCAGTTCAGGTTTTGAGAGAACTTTACTGAAATAAACAATTACTTTCTCGTCTCCATTTTGAATTTGAGAGAGCACATCTCTTATGGCATTGATACTTGCGCCGGTATTTGAGGATAACTCAAAGCTGGTGCTGCAGTTAAGTCTTGTTTTACTTGTTCCAAAGCCTTTTGACAATCCTCATTCAAATTAAACTCACGCCTCTCCTCAATTATCTTTGTTAATGACTTTGCAATACTGGCAAACCCAAAGACAAACCGCCAATAATGCGTACAAAGATCCAGAAATCTTCGGACTTCGCGCTTATCCTTCGGTACGGGCCACCCACGCACTGCCTGGGTCTTGTATAATGGATCTAATGCTGTACCAGTGTTTGATACAATGTGTCCTAGGTATTTTACTTCCTTTTGAATGGTAGGGCATTTTTTGACTCAGTTTCAAATTAGCATCACGTAATCTCTGACACACCTCTCCGAGATTTTTCAAGTGTTCCTCGAAAAATTTTCCTACCACGATCACATCGTCCAAATATATCAAACACGTCTGCCATGTTAATTCTCCAGAAGACGCTAAAAGATAGCAAGACCGTTACACAAACCAAACGGCACGACGGTAAACTGCCACTGTCTTGTTCCTATTGTGAATGCTGTCTTCTCTCGGTCTACCGGCTCCAACCCGACTTGCCAACAGCCACTCTTTAAATCCAATGTAGAAAACCAACATGAACCGGATAAAGTATCCAAAGGTATCGATTCTTGGCAATGGGTAGCTATCCTTTTTTTTGTTACTACGTTCAGTTAACGATAATCAACGCAGAACCTTCTTTCTTTTTAGCCAGGACGACTGACGAGGGCCACGAACTATTCGGTGTAAGCCCTTGTTTCGTCATACTGGTAGTAATATGTTCTGCTTCTTCCCGTTTCGATATCGGAAGCCGTCTTGGATGTTGACGTGTTGCCTGCGCAGTTCCGGTATTAATTTTGTGGATTACGATGACTGTTTCATTATCGTTAAAGCAAAAACATCTTGGTACTCAACAACAATTTTTTCCACCTTTTCCATTTTAGATTTTTAGGATATCCTTTTGGAATGCTTTCATTCAGAGTGCCTGCACCGCCAATAACGGACGATATAGATATGCAGCATAGACAGCATTTTTCTTCAGACGCACCGGTTCAGAATTGACATTCATAACTCTGACTGGAACAATATCTCTATCTTTAACAAAGACTTCCCCTATAAAAATATTACTGTCGGCTTCCCTATGATTGACTCCTTTTATCAGTCGGAGACTTTCTTCCCTGCTGTTACCGTCACCGTGCCAACACAAGTGTTTCGTTCTGAATTGGTATTTCAATATCTTCTGTTAGAAGTAAACGGATGGTTTCTTGTCGTTCATGGAGCGGGAGCCCCTCCTTACCGACTTTTAAGACGCCTATCTTCAAATCTAACGTGGCTCCAAACTTCTTCAAAACATTCATTCCCAAGATAAAATCGGCCGAGATGTCGGTTATTATTACTTGACGATTCAGTGTATTTCCATCAATTTTAACTCTTATGTTTCTCCATATGTTTTTATCGTATCACCAGTTGCGGATCGAAGACATACTGTTGTTGATGTCTTATCATTGTTTTGTATTACTTTTGGTCGTACGATAGTCTTCGATGCACCTTCGATACACAAGTCATGGGAAACCCAAGTCGTTAACATTACCATTAATATACAAACTACTTATACCACCTAAAAAGTGGTGTTGATAGTAACTACTGGGAGTTTACTTCCTGAAGTCAATACTGCTTCCTAGTTCTTCAACGGCACCTGATACGATAACATGTGACGATTTTTGCAGCTTCATACTTCAGTGCGTGAGCTTGGGTCATCAAGACTTTTTGGTCGGAATAAACGCAGTGATTGTTATGTATCGCTGTTCTCGAGGCCATCCATGAATGTTTGTACAGCTAATTTTTCCCAGAAGCCATCAGACGCTGTAGTCGTACAAGTCGTGCAACATCGGATTCAAATTCTTATAGAGATTCTTCGGGTCGCTGAATTTGGTTCTTTACTTGAATGTGGTACATTTGTTCCAGATAAACATCACCATATCTCACCTCCCCTATAGACGTCTCCATGTAAAGCAATAGTCAGCGATATCGCTCTTTCCTCATTAGTCCATTCGTTGGACATTGAAGCAGCTTCAAATCGTTTGAAGATAATAGACCGGCCAAGGTGTTTTTCTATCGAAAGTAGGACCTTTGACTTTAATTTTCGTTGAAGTGTTATTTTGCACCAACGATTTAGAATCCAGGCCAGTTAGATTATTTTGTAGTATGTTAAACTGTTCTTGTAGTTGTAGCATGTCTTGCTTTACTTTTTCTTGTACTTGTTGTACTTCATATTTTCAGATCTCTGGAATTCTGTAGCACTTCATTGTTTTACTTACTCTTGTACTTGCTGTAGTACTTCACGTTTTAAGTTTCTAGAAGTTTCTGCTATTTTTCTTCCACAATTCTAGAGTTTAGAATGTTCCTCGAATTTTTATTCTAAACCTTTAGACTGTTCTTTCAAGTTTATTTTTAATAATTTTTTTAAACTTCTGGAATTCTCTTCTAACTTTTGCAACAATACATTCAAATTTTTAAAGTTGGTTCTTGTCCGATGAAATTTGTATCACAAAATCTTTTAACTGGACACTAAATCTCGCACTATACAAGTTTAGTTTGAAGTTTGTTTTATATTATTGTAGATATTTGAATTTTGTAGATATTTAACAAGATTTTTAATTACTGATTCTATAAGATTTATTGGATAAGAATTTTGAACAAGAGTCTTCTTTATTAAATTTAAATTATCATAAATGAAAAGTTTATCTGAAAGTAAAACAGCTCGATCTGTTAAAGAAATAATTGTTGCAATTTTATAGTTTTTAGATGTGTACGAATGAAAATTAATATATCTACCGACCACGTAGGTTTATGAAACCAATTCGTTATTAATTTGTTATTACGTCTGATGATATTTACATCAAGGAAACTTAGTGAATCGTTAATTTCTTTTTCTACTGTAAATTGTAATCTATTATGGAAAGAGTTAAATCTACTTAAAACAAAGTTTACTTTATCTGAGGGCAAAATCAATAAAATATCATCGACGTAACGAAAATATAAAGTTAAATTAAAAGGTAATGAGTTAATGACACTTTTTTCTAGTTCCTGCTTGACAATTTCAGCTAAAGCAGGCGATAAAGGAGAACCCATTGCTGTACCGAAAATCTGTTTATAAAATTTATCATTGAAAGCGAAATAAGATGTATCAAAACATAAAGTAACAACTTCTAAAAAAATTTCTTTGGAAATGTCTGTAAAATCTTTAATCTCTATCCACCTATCATTAATGCTTTTTAAAGCTAACTCTTTTGGAATGTTAGTAAACAAAGAAACAACATCTAAAGAAATGATAATACAGTTATTTGGTATATCTATGTTTTTTAATTTATCTACAAGTTCAAAAGAGTTTTTTATAAAGTATTCTGATTTACTAGTAACTTGAGTAAGAATTTTTGAAACAAATTTTGATAAGAAATATAGAGAAGAACCTATAGTAGAAACTATTGGACGAAGAGGTGTGTTGGGTTTGTGAATTTTTGGAATGCAGTATAATTTTGGAAATGTGGGATGCTGTACTTTAAGAGATCTAGCAATATTATTACTAATTTCAACAGATTTTTCTAACTTATTAATAATATTGAAAGTTTTACGCTGGAAATTTTCTGTGGGATCATTATTTAATTCTACGTATGTATTATTGTCAGAGAGCATGGTTTGAACTTTTGAAAAATAATCATTTTTGTCAATCAAAACAGTAACATTGCTTTTGTCTGCTACTGTGACAATCATGTTAGGATTTTCTTTAAGAAATTTTTTACAAGTCAAAAGATCTCGAATAAGAATTTTATATTTTGATTTTTCAAAAGTCCTATCAATATTCCTAATGTAATTTAGAAAATTATAGCAAAATTTATTTCTTATTTGTATTTTGGAAGCTGAATCTAAAGATTTTATACCAAACTCTAAGCTACTTAAAACGTTTAGAAAATCTACTTGTTTTTTATTAAAATAGGGTAATGAAGAATTTTTTCCCAAAGCAAAAATGTATTTTAAATTCTTTAAATAGAATATAGATCTGTCAATTTTTAACATTTATTAAAATAAAATATTTATTATGTTTAAAAAGGAAAAAAAATCAATTTACCTTTTCAGTTTCCGTTGACAACCTTGTTTATTTTGACAACGCGTTTATATTTTTCACTTCTGCTGTAGCAACGTATGAAATACAGGGGCAATTAGTAATAACGGCCGTGCTGTTAAAATTTAACCGGCCTAGGCCGTTATGGATAGCATAACAATCATGGAAACAATGCAGTTATAATGAAATAACATTTAAGTAAAATTACGAAAAACTTTTAATGAACGGGTTGCGTAAATAACTCTGTAGTGCATTAACATCTTAATGCACGGTAAAGTACATAATACAGGGTGTTTCAAAAGTGATGGGAAAGAATTTAAGGATCAGAAGCAAAAAAGTTCCAGTAAACTTAGATCCGGAAATTAACCGTTTACGAGGTAATGTACCTTGTTTATTCACAAACTTCAAACAAAAAATTCTCTTTTGTATATGTTCAATCACATTTCTGTGGTGTTGAAGCCAAAACTATGAAATTCTGTCGCGTAATTGATGAGAAAAGATTTTTGCACTAAAATGTAGCTGTTTAAAATTAAAAATTTACCTGATTCAGGAGTTTGCAAAAAGGCAGTAAATATACAAATGATAAGATTGGTGCGGGACTTTATCACCATTCTATGTACGTGTATAGATACTTCTTGTGAAACTACATTACCTATATCTTTAAGTTATTTTCGAATCAATTTCGAAAAGGTTTTGAACCTAGAAATATTTGTTATTAATTCGTGTTTTGCTAATACGGTTAGTTAAACCAATTTTGAAGCACTCACTTTTGGAAATACTCTAGGATAAAGTGAGGCCAATGTTAGTAGAGAAAAATGTGAATCGATTTTATTATTTAATAAATATTACTTATTATTTTACCACTATTACCACAATATTATACAATAATATTAGTTAGTTAATAATATTATGTTGTGCCTTTTTAACTTTATTTCAAGCGAATTTTATCAGTTCTGTGAAGTGGTGCCGTAATTCAACACTTAATTACTTTTACTTATGCACGTAAGTAGTAATGAGTGAAAATAATAGTCGAATAAAATAGTATTCGAATAAGAATAGTATTCGAATAATAACACAGGTCTACACGAATTTTGTGCCTGGGATTTGAGTATGTGATTATTACAGCTTCAATGATACTAAAATAAGAAAAAATATTTTTTTTTCAAAAAAGTTTGCTTTTGGAGCTAGGGGAATGACATTACAAATTTTAAAAAATCTATGACTTCAGTTGCCTAGATAATAAAAAAAAATAAAACAAATGTTACTGAATAACATTTTAAGCAATTTTAATTATTAAAAATTAATTAACAAAACAAAAAATGAGTGAAAAATGACTTTTACTTTTCTTATTATTAGTGATCGGAAAAATTCGTCGTCATCTCATCAGCGGCGCGCATGGTAATCGCAGGCTCGCAGCTCGATGCGTGATTTTAAATGAATAAGTTATAATTTTTTCTTCGTAATTTTGCCAGGAAATTTTATTCTTCTACGCCTATATGGTTCTGACGCAATTATACGGCAAATCCAAAGGTCAGGGTACAATTGATCAGCACTGTGAGTTACGAAATCACTCCACTTTGTGAAAACTAAATTTTACTGTGCGACTGTAATTGTTTTATGATACTACACGAGCCACATTTATGACTTAGTTCGCATCATTATTTTTTCGCGGCAATACTCAATTAACATGCTAGGAGTGTCTACGGGACTTGTCCGCTGCAGCATAACAACTTTGCCGTTGCATTAGAATTTGAACCGCGCAAAATATATGACACCTATCCGTACTTATTATGTTCATGAGAACTATCTCTAGTTAAACCCCAAATATAGTCGCCCATCATATTTTCGTTATATTGACCTTGATAACGGCGTTCAAAGTTTAGAATATCTTGATGGAAACGTTCTCCTTGTTCCTCTGAATATGCTCCCATGTTGTTTTTAAATCTATTTGTAATTCAAATTTGTCAATTCAATTTCAGATTGCATCGATTGGAATTCAGATTTATCAATTTAATTTCAAAATTCCTCAAATGTATTTAATTAATTATTATTAATTAATCAGTTTAATTTCAGAAGCATTAAATGTACTTCAGATTATATCAATTGTAATTCTGAAATCGTCACTTTTAACAAAGATAATGCTTTCTGAATTCACAATTGATGTTTTCTGAAAAATGACTAATTTGAATTACAAATAACGGGTTCTGAAACTAAATTTAATTTCAAATAACACATTCTGAAATTAAATTGACCGTTCTGCAATTGGAAAAGGTGTAGTTTAGAGGCAAAACTATGGAATCGGTAATATCTGTCCCAAGACTACAAAAGCAAAGTTTGAAGGAAAGGAATACGTTTTTTTATTGTTTTTATGCGTGATAATTAAAAAAATGATGAACCAAACCCTGACACAAATAAATATTTTTTTGTCGACCTGTGTAATCAATGAAAATATTAGGTTGTTCGAAAAAATGTCGAATTATGTCTAGAATTTTTTGATTCCAGAAAAGTTGGGCGACATCATCGTGGAATATAATTACTAGCAGTTAGATGGCAAGAGGTCACTGATGCAAATAGTGATTATACAGGGTGTCCATTTTTCGAGCCCAACCATGAGAATCTCGGTTATCTTAAGAGATACAAAGTTGGTTAAATTAGAACAAAGTTGCATATTGTTATCCCAGTCAATAATCTTCGAACAAATTTCACCTAATTTCACCGGTTTTCAAGATAATCGAGAAAATGTAAAAATCGCCATTTTCGTTTTTATTTTTTTCTATAAAGATCAATGAAACTAGGCATTAAGTTAACTTGAAGGCTTCCGCGGCAGTTGTCCATATTTGAATTGGCTTCCGGTTAGAACCGCGTCACGTTGACTTCTTCAACGTTTCGTTCCTCATTACAACGTGACGCGGTTCCAACCGGAAGCCAATTCAAACATGGACGACGGCTTCGGTAGCCTTCAAGCTAAATTAAGAAGCCTCTACGGGGAGGACATCCACAAGAAGACTAGACAGCTAGGACAACTTCGACAAAAATTGGTATGTTTAATTTGTTATACCTACTTTTCTAAACGTCAAACACCACATCAAAACCTATACTTCTAACAAAATCCTTCGACGCACCAGTTTGACGTTAGTTCGAGATAATATCCAGTTTACCCAACATCAACTCTCCAATCTCTCTGCTACAATATTTCATCTATATCTAGAACTTGCCAATACCCTCACACCAACGGACTGGCAACTAATAGACAGACTTACCTACGAACAAGCCTCCCGCACCCGCGAACACATCACTAATACCCACATCCGTAAATTCAATCAGTTAGCTTCCAAACAACTACCCAATCGTCATCATGAATCTCATTCCCTAACACAAACTGTGATAAACAATCTCGCTATTCCTTAACTGAAAACGAAATCTCCATTCTCTCCAAAGGTCCTAATTTCGCCATCACCCCAAAAAAGATACCCACTGGTGACATCATTGCTGGAGTTGAATTCGCCCTTATCAAACTCCCTTCTCACATTGCAGACGCTATTCGCCACGAAACTTCTAAAATTTTAAAAGCAACCAAACCCCTTAAACCAAATTGTACAAAAACTGAATTTCAAGCTCTCAAAACCCTGAAAAATAACCCAGACATAGCAATACTCTCCGCAGACAAAGGGAATGTCACTGTAGTTTTGGACCGCGCAGAATACGATCAGAAAATCAACACCCTATTAGGCGACTCTTAGGCGACGGAATCCAACCTCACGTATAGAATGTACCATAACGGCCTTAATGAAATCTTCTTCTACCACATCAGAAACACAAAAAATCTTGATCCCCTAGGACTCCTGACTTCCAGACTTTACGGTCTCCCTAAAATCCACAAAACCGATACACCTTTACGTCCCATAGTCAGCGCAATTAACTCACCAACCTACAAAGTTTCCAAATATCTAGCTGAGACCCTTAAACCGTTTGCAGGTAAAAGTGAAACCTTCATCCTCAACTCTCAGCACTTCGTCAAAAAAATTCACGAGATATCCTTAGAGCCTCAGGACATTCTGGTCAGTTTCGATGTACAATCTCTTTCCAAAGTCCCAATTCCCGACAGCGTCACAATCATCCAGCCCATAATCAACCCGAAGACTTAATTCCCTCAATAGAACGATGTTTAACCATAACCTATTTGATGTTCCGTGATCAATATTACGAACAGGTCTCAGGCACAGCCACGGGCTCTCCTCTCTCCCCAATAGTAGCAAACATTTTTATGAAGGCATTCGAACAACACGCCCTTACTTCTTTCCCACTTAAATCTAAGTGTTGGTTCAGATTCGTAGATGATGTTTTTGCTATTTGGCCACACAGTAAGGAATCCTAGACAACTCCTTTGAACACCTAAATTCTCAACATTCTGACATTCGCTTCAATTTGGAACATGAAACTGACGGCCACTTACATTTCCTTGCTATCTTAGTAAGCCGCCTCCCTAACGGTATATTAGGACATTCCGTGTAGTTATCGCAAACCGACCCATACTATCTGAATGCACATTCACATTATCATCCTTCTCGAAAACAGTCAGTCATTAACTCACTAGTCAGCCGCGCCTTTGCCCTATCAGAACCCTCATCACTTCAAACTGAATTGAACCACGTAACAAAAGTCCTACTCAATAACAACTACAAAAACCACGACATCCAAAGATCCATTTCTCGTCATCTCACCCCAATTGGTCCATGTTCCGAACCTGATACACCTCCAGTCGCTACAGCTTACCTACCTTACATGCACACCATAACAGATCGAATCGGCAAAATTCTCCAAACAACAGAACATCAAATCCATTTACTTACCCATGACGAAACTTTCAGATTGCCTACTCTCCACAAAAGATCACACCCCCGTACAGTCCGAAGGTGTGTACCAAATTCCATGTTCCTGTGGGTGTGTATACACATCGGTGAAACAAAACGATCTGTCAGCACTCGTGTTTCTGAACATGAACGCTGTACTACACTACTACAAACAACTGGCTCGGTCCTAGCTGAATACAAACTAGAAACCGGTCACTAAATCCTATTCTCCAACACAAAATTCTAACCCGCTCATCTCATTTTTTCAATCGTAAAATCCGTGAATCCATAGGAATCCTCAAACACCCCAATAACCTGAATCGTGATACTGGCTTTACCTCCACAATGCGTGGAAATATTTAACGATCCGCCACGACCCAACAGACCAATCCCCGCTCACCGTTCCGACCTACTACCCCCACCGATCACTATAAATACCACGACAACAGACATACCCACTCATAGCGTTTTCGTTTCAGCTGCACCGGTTGCACTCAGTGTATTTGCTTCTTCTTTTAACCTCATTCAATAACATGAGATAAAGATACTCTGAGTGTGCACTAGTGCGATAACTCTAAAACGCTGTCAGTCTCAACGACTAACGAGAAGCAGCAGCAGCAGTCCTGAGGAAGTTCTTCTGCAATGGAAAACGAGACGTCGGCAGTAGAAGTGAACGTGACGCGGTTCCAACCGAAAGCCAATTCTAAGATAGATTGAATGTTCAAAACATTGCATTGGTGACGTCAGAAGCTAGTACGGTTCAAACCATTTTATGAATTGCTTTAAACGCGAAAAGATACCTTTAGACTTTAGCAAATAACGCACTATAAATTGATTTTATCAAACGCTACGAAGAGAGACATCGTAATATAATGTGAAATTTTAAGGGCTGTCCAAATTTTATGCTTCGCAGTTGAGCTACTGTAGGCCTGGGCATTACTTTTGTCGGCGGGTGTACATATTAAGTATAAGTAACTCATTTAAAATAAAAAATGAGAAAACATATTAAAGCTTTTAAAATAAAAACTCTAGGTAGGATATATAAAAAAAAACTGTACCTACGTTACATCCGCTTCTGTAAGTATTGAAAAATTATTTACATGTTGTTTATTTTTACTATAGGTATGTTATTAATTTTAATTAAAAATTTTTTTTTCAAGAATTCAGGTGAGAATTTACATTAGAACTGAATAGTACAGTCAGAATTAAAAATTATATCTCCCTAAGAAATGTTAAATGGCCCTCTAATGCCTTCTAATCGCTATTAGGAGCAGGCGAAAAAGCAGATACCCGTTAAATTTAATTTTGAGACTATGCACCCGCCTGCTAGTTATAGTGGTCAGACGAGCGATTAGAACGCAATTTAGCATTTTACTGGACATTACTTGTCATTCTGACTGGACAGAGTTTTTGTTTATATTTTGAACGGTACCTACACACTCCAGATTTTACTAAAAAGAGAAACAAATGACGTTCGAAAGCTTAACAAATGAGTATCGACTTTGTTATTTCCAATGGAACACTCAGTGTGTTTTCTCAAATTAAGAGATACATTTTTATCATCATTCCAAAAATAACTTAAATATCGCAAAGTATAAACTACATATATTTGGTATTACGAAAAAGATATCTTTCTTAAATCGAGAAAATATACATCATGTTCCATTTAAAATAACAAAGTTGATGCTCAATTATAGTACACGAAATTTGATTTTTGTCACCAAGTGCACAAACGAAACGTAATCTCCACTGTTTATGTATTATACAATCTTTGTTTGTTTGTTTGTTTGTTTTGCTTTGCGCAGCAATGCTGCAATTATTGTCTTTCGGCATATAAGCCATTCCAGACATTCACGAAGATTTTTATAGCTGGGTCAAAGTCATTAAACACCACAAACATCCATGGTTAATAGCAGGATTCGAACCTGCGCCGCCGAGAGACACGACTTGCAAAGTCGGCTAGGCTACCGCTGCGCCAATCGGCGACCCTATACAATCTTTAAGGTCGCTGCATCATGACCTTATACCAACGCAACTAAACTTAATTTTTATTACATTCTCGTCGAGGTACCAGTATTTACCTAATTGTAAAGTGTTCTTGATAAAATATGAATCAGCCTCGTTTATATGCGGAAAATAACGACTTGCCATTTAAAGAGGCAGTGTACATCCTGAAGAAGTATTCTTATCTCATTCGATGTAAAACGGATAATGAACAAAATGTCCTGGACGTTGGTTGTGGAGATGGACGCACTACCACAGAATTGCTGTATCCTCTGTTCGAAAATGTGAGGAAATTTGTTGGAGCCGATATATCGCCCGAAATGATCGAGTTTGCGGAAGAGCATCACCGCAAAAAGAACTTATCTTTTATGCAGCTCGATATAAGCACAAAGCAATTAGATGGGGATCTGGAGGAAGAATTTGACCATATATTTTCATTTTTTTGCATAAATTGGATACAAGATCAGAGGTATAATTTTACTTAATCTTATTTTTCCATTCATAAAGCTAATAAATGTATCAATCACTTAAAAAAAAATTGCACTTGTTTTACAGTAATTAGTTGAAGCAGGGGCGCCATTTTCAGTACTGTGCGGAAAGATTATAGAGTATTTTTCAAGGTTATCGGTCAGAGGCGTACTGAATTGCGCGTGGTTAAAGCAACCCATACCATTTCCATTACCTACAAATTAGTTGCGTTTTACTCGCATGCTAACGACTAATTTTACGACGCCGCTGACCGACTCGATACATTGCAGTTTGCAAACATTTCGCTCACCGATAACCTTGGAAAATGTAATTCTCCCGCTGCTTAATTATCAGAGATAACAGAAACATGTTGAAATAATAGATAATGAAATAATATATTAGTGAGTCACGTACAGTCGCAATAATAAGTCATGACGCTTACAGAACATTGTACCCATCTCCTTAAAAACTATGATGAACGTCAAATGCATCCAAATTTTACTGCACTTCACTTTTTCAATGTCACATGTCCGGTAGTGGCTTCGCCATGTTACGGTATCATGTCCAGCGGGCCACGTAAGCCGTTTCGGGCCTAGGTAAAGATTGAAACAATTCAATAAAAAATTATTTAATATTGATTGATGAATGCTAGTCCGGAGAAATTGCCGTCCAGATGTCGACTGGAAGATGACCACAGGCGCAGAAAGGGATGTTCCTTGGGGTTAATGTGAGGGCGTAGTTGTAGTTACTCAGCGGTAGCTGGTAGATCCTGCCGGGACGGGACTTAATTCCCTTAATAGAATGTCGTTTAACCTCAACATATTTCATGTTCCGTGATCATTACGAACAGGTCTCAGGCACAACCATCCTATCTCCACTCCTATCTCCCCAATAGTAGCAAACATTCTTTCCCTAACGGTAGATTAGGCCATTCTGTGTATCGCAAACCGACTCATACTGATCGCTATTTGAATGCACATTCACATCATCATCCTTCTCAAAAACAGTCATTAACTCACTAGTCAGTCGTGCCTTTGCCCTATCAGAACCCTCTTCACTTCAAATTGAACTGAACCACGTAACAAAAATCCTATTCAATAACAACTACAACTAAATAAATGGTTGAGGTTATACGTCACATGAAGGTGGTACCATAGGGTGGTACGTTGTCAGGTTCACGTCAGCTGGTATAGGTTCAGCCGTTTCAATTAAGGTGGTGTTAGCTGTCCGGTCCAATGTCGGGTGGTACGCTACTATGTTGATTATTTCATCATTCTATGCCACGCAGAAACGGACATTCAATATGCCAAGGGGCATACAATGGCGTAGCCAATAGAATAATTTTGACGTAGCGATTTTCAAATAAAGAACCAATGCGAACACGAGGATTTAAAGCGACCATTTCCGGCCAAAGATTACAGCGGTGCCAGATGACCAAAACGAGTTATGTCTACAAGCGGCGTTGCCAGCTCGCTATAAAATTTGCACGTGAATTCGTTAAGGAAATATGTAACTGTAACAGCTGTTTTGCGCTAATTCGTCGCAGTGCGGTCTAAAGTTTGTTTATTTATGTCAATCGTCATCATTGCTTGTTCAACAATTACTTACATGACGACTCGCCCGAATTTGTTTACTCGCTGTTGTTTGACGTTGTCAATCTAATAGCGTTTTCGATGCTCAAAAATAATGCGTCAACGTCATTGATCAGACCAAAATTGCTCTGGAGGGAACAAGCAATGAACAACCGAACACGTTTGGTTATGAATCGCTGCGATATCGTTATTTTGTAGGTTATGTTTACAGCAACGAGAAATTGTTGGAGTAACCGAGACACGGCTCCCAGAGCCATTTTTCTGTGCAGAAGACGAAGCCACACTCGATCATAATAGCCACATTATTTTTTGTTACATGTTTTGTTAATAGTCGCATAAATTCTTCATTATCTGTTGAATTAGTCGAAGAAAATTTTTCACATAATTGCTAATTGCATTTTCGCAATTGAAGTTTATAGGTTATGTTTTCCGGATCGCTCGATGTTGATATGTCTGGCGGGTCAGACCAAAGCAGAGCGCTTTCGATACGCTACTTCACAGAGCACTTGTCGCAGCCGAATATGCAAATTGCACTTCTAGCAACAACGTTAATCACTCGAACACTTACAGAGCGCTCTAGAGCACTCAGTCGGAAAAGCTATAACCACAGGCTATCACCAGTCACATCACAACTCACGTTTTCCATGTTGTTATGGTCGTTTTTTTTTCTTTTCACGTGTCTGGCTGTTTAGCGTCTCTTCAAGTCATTTTCCTAATTAATTAACACTTGAAAGTTTTCTGCAACACGACGTTGTGTTACGCCGCTTCGAAGCATGCCAATAGCTCTGTTGGCTTCTTCGAACGTTAATTTACGCCGAGGCATTGTAAATTTTTAAGATAAAATTTGAAATTGCAATTTTATAAACAATTAAAAGTTTTGCAACTGTAACACAAAACCGCTCTGTGTTAATAAATTGATGAATAAATTCAAATAACCATAACAACGGATCAATAATAACAAAAAACAACTTAATTGTTTACAAGATACGTAGAAAATTTAAACACATTAAACGTATGTGCATTTAATATATTTTTTAGCCATGTTCCTTAACTTATGTGGAGCAGTTTATAAATAAAATTAATATTTCCCGACCGCCCTCCTATAATTTTATGCCGCTGCGTTTAGAGCGACGGATATGAACGTACATGTATGACGTCATAAAATGATTTCATTATTGTTTAGATTATTTTCGCGACCCCCTCCCCCCACCAGGTTGAGAAACGATGAGGTATAGAAATCGGAAGCACCTTCTCGTACGCCGACAGTAAAGCACGGTCAGGGAAGATAGCGAAAGATATATTAGACCAGTTTAGGCGATCAATAACGGGGAGAAACGCGCCGACATTGCCTTCCTTTCCGAAGTTCTTTTCGTCAGGCTATATCCGAACTGGAGGCGGTTAAACGGATTCAGGCCATAGCAAACGAGGTCGGAGCGGTAATCAAGAGCGACACTTGGGAATCAGTGAAGTGTCCGGAAGGACGAAGTATCGTGGGGAATCGCTTCATATTTCGCAATAAACACGGCACCGACTCTAGAAAGGCGAAACGCAAGGATCATCACCAGAGGACTTTCACAACAGCCAGGCAGAGATTTCTACGAAACTTATACTCCGGTGGCTCGATTGAGTTCCATCCGGTTGGCGCTGGTGATTACAGCACACAAGAAGATGTCGATACGGCAATACTATGACACGACTGCATACCCTAATGGCGCACTGGATGAGGAAATTTTCATGAAGGTGCCAGATATGTTGTTACGTTTTCTTTCCATAATTCACACTTCAGGACCCTCGCGGTTGAGTTACTTTGTTGTCGTAATCGGTGCGGCGCGGCGCGGCGCCTTGCATTTACAGTTGCTGCCCCTCGCTGGTGCCTTCCTCGTAGCGATAATTCTTTTGAGGGCTCGGGAATCTGTTGCAACGTTTGACTTGTTTACAGTTGCTTGATGACTCTTGCGAGGTTAGGTAGTGTTGCCAATTTGTTACGGCGACAGAGGATTTTCCCATCGATTTCCGATGTGATTGATTAGTGGCATAGACCCTTTTTTTGACGCGGAGTTTGGTTTTGCATACGTTATTAAATTTTACGTCCCCCTTTTCCCCGTGGAATAGTTTTTGGTTCGAATTTCCTTGACGCATGACGAGGAATTGCAGTTGGCTTGCCTGCCTTCCAGAATGATCGATGATTTTTTAACTTCCGGCATCGGGTGTTGGTTGCTTTACTTGACCGCACGTATTCATTCTCTATTATGCTGTGAGAATTCACACCTGTTTGGGGTCAGCCTGCTTTTGGTTTTCGAGAATTTATCGCAAGTAGGCTTGCAAAAGGATCTGTGACCACAGGTGAAAGTCGAGGTGTTGTTCATTTTCCCCTAAGGCTACTATTGTTTCTTTTGGTGCCCGTAACCCCGTTACGAGATAAGTTTTCTTGTAATTCTTTTCTTTAGCGTTCGCGGTTTCTGTCCAGCGATTTTGTGTTAATACTTTCGATTCCTTGCATTCAGGAAGCAGTACGGGATCGTACCCGGACTTGTATACGGAAGTCACAGCTTTACTACCGTACAAATCGCTTAGAGCCCGCTGCCCGGACCCTTTTTTTTTTCAAAATCTGAGCTGCTCTAGTCCTCGTCATCACAGAACGAGCCGGAACTCCTACAGAGGTTTGAAACGTCGTATTCCCCTTCGTCGTCGCCTCGGTGTATTTGCAAGCGTCCTGCATTAGACGTCCACCGAGGAGCTGCGAGACTTTTGGTATCGTTCAATTTTAAATTTTCGACGCCTTTCCGCCTCTCCGAGTTCCGTTACTCGCGAATGAGATTTATAGTGGTCCCAGTTTGGTAGCGGTTTTATGGCCTTGCCCAAAAAAAAGCGACAGAAAGGCGACCGCAGGCCGGTTTCTTTGAAGCTGTTTTTTTTATAGCAAAATCATAAAACCGATACAAAACTTGGACGACTTTACATTATCTGCGACCCGAATGTAAAGTTTCGTCTAATTTAGTTTATTCCTTCTGCTTTCGCAGATCCTAGATTGTTTGCTTATTCTTGTATTAAATTTTTGCTTAAATATTAAAATAAATTAAATTCCTCCGGCAAAGTTTTTTTTATACATTTATTTTTGTGAACGTCGCGATTGGGCCCAAACGTGTGCGGTTTGTACTTGCCATTTACGTGTATTAATATTTTTGTCGGAACTCTTGTTGCGTTCTTAATTTATTTAATTTACCGTGTTTTAATGTTGACGGCACTTGCATTGCCGACTTTGTTAGATGTACCTTTAACCTGTTTTCTAAGTTCTGTTGAATTGGGTTTCCTTTGATTTGGTGGGATTTTGGTTTTGCTAATAATTTACCCCGCCCTTCTGGCGAGTCATTTAGTGTCAGAATTATACATGGTGTGTATTTTGGACCTTCCCCTAGTGTCGGTCCATGACTTTGGGGAACGTTGCTTATAAGCTAGGTGTCGCCCCTTACGGTTCTCAGCATCTGGGAAATCCCCCCATAATTTTGACGGGGACTTGTGCGTATCGACCGATTTTCTCATCAAACTTGTAATCAAATTCAGTTTTTATATCATCAATATGCGTTTCTACATCTTCATTTTCATCAAAAATTGTAATTTGTTGGGGCCGATATATCGCCCGAAATGATCGAGTTTGCGGAAGTTCATCACTGCAAAAAGAACTTATCTTTTATGCAGCTGGATATAAGCACAAAGAAATTAGATGGGAATTTGGAGGAAAAATTTGACCATATATTTTCGTTTTTTTTGCATTAATATGGTACAAGATCATAGGTATAATTTTACTTAATATTATTCTTCCATTAATAAAACTAGTCATTCAACTAGTTTAATCACTTTAAAAAAATACAGATGTTTTACAGTAATTAGTCGAAACAGTGACGCAATTGTCAGAGATAACAGAAACATCATGAACTAATATTATATTGTAACGATTTTAAAAGGTTCTATTAATTTTTATTTTAAAACAAAACACGAAATAGTTAATACAGTAATTTATTTAAAAACAAACGAATTAACACTAACTTAAACAATAATTTATTTATAAACTTATACGTAATTTATGTTAACAGCCGAGCGAAAGTTTATAACGCGACTTCAATTCTGAACTGTCCCGAATTAATTCGAACTCACCGGCCGCGTGTTTTATAGCCGGGGTTGTTTATCTGGGATATTCGAGTGCGCGACAGAAAGTCTCAGATTGATTCCATTGCTGACGTGATGTCGAAGCGTCCGAAGCTTCTCGTCTAAGACGCGTCGGCGATGACGCATCAGACGGGCTGGTACCGCAATCGTCACAATATAGTTAAACAATACAAGTTAGTCGATCATATACTATTCAAAAGCCGCGGAATAATCTCAGGTAACTGTTTTTGGTTTTATCGGTTGCCATCAGTGAGGCGCATTTTCGGAATCTCTTCAGACTGCGTTCAATTGACCTTGTACCTATTTACCAACTAAAGAGCGTTTGGTAATCAGAATCACAAACGTGTACTGAAAAAAAAATGTCAGAAAAATAAATTAAACATACAGAAATTATCTAAATTAGTTTTACACCTAACTTTTCAATTATTTAGTTATTCTTATTTTCCAAACATTGCCTAAAGTATACTTTATGAACGTTTTGTTTCTGACGCCGCTGCTATTATATTTTCATTCTGTTGGTAAAACCGGATGAGCAAGCGAAATGTTTAATGTCTAATATCGCAAATTAAATAATTAACACCCAATGGAGATGTTTAGCTACTCTCCAAAAATGTAATAATAATAATTCGTAATCTGGTTCTAGTTGATAATTTTCATTTTTACTGTTTTTAAAGTTCTCACTTCATAACATGTTATTCTGAAATGCTTTCTTAGACTCTAGTATTTTTTTGAGAAGTTCTTTTAATTTTTTCTTAATAATCTTGTATTTATTCTTAAGTTAAAAAAATTGTATATCAGTTTTTTCCCTTTTCAGACAATGTGCATCAAACGTATACAACATGCTAAAACCGGGTGGCGATATATTTCTTCTCTTTTTGGTAACAAGTTCCATCTATGAAATTTACGTAAAATTATCGACAAACAAAATTTGGGGCGAACACATGAAGAATTTTAAAGAGTACATGTCTCCGTACCATTATTCTCAACATCCTGTGAAAGAATACAAAGATTTGTTGTGCCAGGTTGGATTTGATGTAAATATATGCGAGATTATTGACAGGAGTTACACTTTTCAAGATGTCATTTCTTGGAAGAGTAAGTTACACTTTTAAGGATGTTATTTCTTGGAAGAGTAAAAAACTAGGACAACTTTTAAATAATTTTACATTTATAGTCGGTAGCAGTTTTACACAGCTAAAAAATTCTTATCCTGGTTTTTTATGGTTTTTTTTATAATAGTGTAACGCTCGCTCCCGTGGGTAGCGGCGATGCCTTTAAAAAAAGGTGAGGGGTATCTCAGCGGTATTAGTAAAAGAAGCGGTGAACTTACCGTGTTAGCCTTACTCGGGGGAGTCGAATGGACTTCAGGAAAACACCGTCTTCTTTCCCAACACTTTATTAGGCACACCTCAGGAACCGGCCAGGGACACCTTCCTCAGTTGACCCCACGTCGCTAATTCATTCCGCGATCGAACACCGGTCGATCGCCCATCGATTTAGTCAACTCAGCAAAGTGCCCCGCGCAATAATTACAATAAATTATATACCGGTGTCCCCTTAAAAAGTAATCTTCGTGACAATAGTACAGTTGACTTTAAAAATACCTAATTTTCTTTGGTTTAATTCGTTCGTGTCAGTGTCACTGTTGATGTCAAAGTGGCAGCGATTAAATGAAAGTGTTCTAATTCCTTTTAAATAAGAGGAAGACACTACTCAAACATTATAATTTGCTAAAAGCAAATGCTTAAAGGTAATAGATTTTTTTTTAATGCTCTGAAATTCTAGTTTTAAAATTCTCATTTTTATTGTCAAATATAACCTGTTTAAAAAAATAAGATTTCAGATTTGAAAGAGACCGATTTACATTGTCAAAAAATTGTATGATTTTGCATCTTTGACTTTTTCGATGTACTCGACTTTTCTGCAATCAACTGTACTTATGCAAACTGAGTCAAAAGTATGGAATAATCAAAATATCTCAAAAATGATAAATAAGGCGGATCAGAACACAATACCGACATTGTTGCCAACCATTTAGTTTCTCAGAATTGATACCAACTTTATTATTTTCAATTGAACAGCCTGTATATTTTCTCGCATTTCTACAGAATTATACAGTATGTCCCCGGATTGAGTTTACAATACGTATAATAGACCAAAAATTTTTGAATTAAAATTTCATGTTCTACAGTTCAGGTCTGCTTGGCCTGAAATGAATTTGTGTCAAATTTAACGCCGAAAGTCTTCAAGGTGGCGGAATTAACACAAGATTAAGTAAAAAGTAAGTAAAGTGGTTTTCTTTTTGAATTTAGGAGAAAAATTTATTAAGATAAAATGATTCTCATTTCAAATTAGGGAGATATACCAAATTCCAACATCCTAGAAAAAAAAATTGAATTACGGAATATTAGGATTTCAATACAGTAGTAAGGCATTAACACTGTCAGGTGCTAATATGGACGGAGTGTTATTTGAATAATCATATTTTATTTGTTTTTAGTCAATAAATATGTAGATGGCGTTAACATTTTACAACTTTACTGAAATATTTATTAAAAATTTTGTGCAAATCGCTTTTGATTGCTACGGTTCTGCTGACGAAGGCCCAACTAGGCCTGAAACAGCTATACAGAGCCTGCTCGAGGAATCCGCTGCAATCAAAACCGATTTGCACAAAAATTTTTAAAATTCTCATATGCTTTGACAGCAAGCATGGCCGCCTTGCATGGGATGACTTATTATATGGCGAACTGGCTTCAATTTGTCAATCCTACTGCAATGTCAGGTCAACAAGCGATCGAGAGATGTCGCTACTTAAATGAAATATTTATAATTTAATTAGTAATTTTCCGTAATTCAATTTTCTTTTCTAGGATGTTGAAATTTGGTATATCTCCCTAATTTCAAATGAGAATCATTTTATCTTACTAAATTTTTCTCCTAAATTCAAAAGGAAGACCACTTTACCTATACAGATTTTACTTCTTGTGTTAATTCCGCCACCTTGAAGACTTTCGGCGTCAAATTTGGCACAAATTCATTTCACGCCAAGCAGGCCTGAACTGCAGAACATGAAATCTCAATTCAAAAATTTTTGGTCCATTATACGTATTGTAAACTCAATCCGGGGACATACTGTATATTTTCATTGCATTTCTACAGAATTATATATTTTCATTGCATTGGTATAAAATTTGGTAGAAGATTCGTTACTAAACGGGAGAATCTTCATATATAAGGAAATTCGGTCGGAGCAGTCAGGTTCTTGGAAAAGCGTTCGTTTATTAAACCTGGTTACTTGTTCTACATTCGAAAATTAGTACAGGTACGCAACTCAAGTAACTCTAGTCCTTGAGTAGAGTTACACAGATTCTGTTATGACGTTATGAGGTTATGTTTATCTGCTTCCTTTTTTGAAGTTTGGGTAATTTGAGATGTGTGACATGTATTAACGAATAATTTGATTTGTTTTAATTTAAAGTGTTTAATGAATTATTTTGTACAAAATGACGGGTTTGCCAAATTTGGCCAGATGTGGTTATTGTGATACTAACCTGACAACCACATTCGCTTTCGAAAATTCACCAACCTGACTACTAACCTGCTAGGATTAATCTTTGCAATGAGAGCTATTTTCCGGAAACGCCTTTAAACACACCGTTGTTACCTCTCAAATGAAATCTAATAGGCTATTTGTTAACAATTTTGTTTCCAAAATTCAATAATAATAACTTTTTTGAACTCATCACCTTCTGTTTGATATTTCACACACGCAATACTCAACCGGAAAACACTGTTTCCCGGTCGAGTAAACGAGGAAACAATGTCAAAAAACATTGGCCCTTTGAAACATTCTTAAATAAATTAGTGTAGATAATAATAAAATCTAATTAATAAAATACCAATTTCTGCCAATTGCATTCATTAGCAAGTCCGGAAATGGGAGATTTTAAAATTCTTCCAATAAATTTGATAACGCCTTTGTTGGGTGCGATGCATGTTTCACATTTTTGGTTTGATATTATAAGAAATTCCAGATTTGCAATTAAATTTTATATTCGTTTCAAAAACTATCTTACGAAATTCTTGCGAGAATCATTTTCCCGCGTTCGCGCACATGAAGCCTCAAAGGCTTCAAAACTGCGTTCACACGGGAAAATAGTGTTCCCGCACTTATTTCGTAATTAACTATTTCATTTCACTCTTTAAACAATATGTAATGTGGAATACTTAACGGAAAGGGAAAGAATTGGAATATTAATGATATTTGGATCCGGAGGTAGACGCAGAGACATGTAATATCTTTACGCATAATGCACCTCGCTTTCCTGACTTGAATCCCAGAAGGTGAGTCCATACATGTTTCGTATCCACGTATACGATTGTGATCGTGTATTATGATCAGCCAAGTGTTGACGTGTTGCCATGACGCATCCCCGTATCCTGTCTTTGTATCATTTGAAACGCGGATACGATACAACTACGTCAGACTTAGAGTCGTTATTTCTCCGAAACATCAAACACAGGATGGATAGGTAGCAGCAGCTAATTTCACAGTGACAAACGTGCGAAGTCGAACAAACGGTGCAGTTGTATCAAGTCGGAAAGTAGACCCATTAGATATCCAACTAAATATGGGCGCATCATTCTTACGTATTATATCCGATCTTCCGATCATGATCGGATACGCATATGTGGACGCACCTTGATTTTTTTTGTCGAGACACTTGAAGAATGGTATTTACAAGAGTAAAATACAGGACAATATATTAGGTTGTTCGGAAAAAAATGTCGTTTTCTTTTTAATTCAGTATGTTTATATACATAAGTATATAAATTTTGATTAAATTATAAAATCACCATTTGCATCAACGATCTTTTGGCATCTTTCTGCTAGCAGTTGTATTCCACGATGATATCACCCAACTTTTCTGGACTCAAAAAATTCTAGACATAATACGACACTTTTTCCGAACGACCTAATATTAAGGAAGGGAATATCTACGGTAATACATTGATTAAATCACATTGCTTCAAAACATTTTACGTGGTTTTAGCGATAGGATAGCTTTTCGTCAGGAAGTTAGTAGCGCCCACTCGGAAAAAATTAATTTAAATTTTAAGTTAACTTTCAATATGTACTTATTTGTAAATTGATATTATTGGGATTAATAAAAAACAGTCTAGAACTTTAATTATCGAAATGTGAAAAGATATACAGGATATCACATAATCGCAACACCGCACGATATACAGGGTACTCCATTCAAAATAATGTTTGTCATTTTCTGAGATTTTCTCGATGGTCGGCAACAATGTTGGTACTGTAGTCTGATTAGGGTTACAAGGGACAAAGATGGAAACTCCGCGTCACAAGTGCTTAAAAATCCTGATTATCCCAAAAGGCCGGTCTTCGGTATTTTAGAAATTAAATTTATGATTATGTTTTATGTTACGGAGGTAAAAGGGCATCCCAATACTCATGCAAGGTACCTACTTATCTGTTCAATAAGGGTGACACTCTACTTAATTATTACTTATTATTATTAATAAATAATAAATAAAATCCGGTCGGAGTCCGGTTCAAGTTTTCAAAATTCGGTCAAGACCGGTCTGATGATAACCCGAAGGCACAATGGAAGATAAGGCAGGTATTCAGACGAACTCTGAGATCGTGCTCTGAGATCGTTATTTCGAGTCCGAGCAATGCGAGAAAGAGAACGAACGGTATAAAAGAAAGAAAAGCAGAGGATCGTGCGTTCATGTGCGGCGCGTAGAAACGCGTCAACAAATTATTTCTTACGTAAATGTTCGCTTTTCAAGTAAATTTGCAGCTGTCTCGGGTGTAATACAGTTTTACTTAAAACTGTGATTTCTTTCATCGATCGGCAAACATGTTACTCGAAATGATGCCCCGCCTACCGTACCTACCTCACTCGCACACTGACTCCTCGCGTACGTATGCCCGAACCGATTGTCAGAGCATCTCTTTATCTTCCACCTGTAACACGCCGATGTGCTACCCTTGTCTGTTGACTTTTACGGACAACTAAATAAGTAATAAATAAATCCAAACAAATAAACAAATTTAATTTATTGGCAAATTAATTGACTGGCAACTGGAGAATTGGTCGTCTGCAAGAATTTAATGCGTATTAGGGTAAAACTCGGTCAGAATTTCTGTGAAAAAGGTCAGTTTTTATTGCCTAATACACTAAGTCTAGACGGCGCTTCTACCTGCAACTACGGGACTCCTATTGAACTACAATAACACTACGCTCTGCGGCGACCTTTCTAAGAAATTCCCTGAGGTAACCCTTTGTTGATATTTCAAACAACTTTCAATAATTAATGCCTCGTGATCGCTAATTAGTGACGGACTCTACTTATGTCTGTGTACCCTGGTTCGAATCCTGGTGAGACGATAATAACTATGAGATAGCGGGAATTGGATACGTATAAATAAAATACGGACTTAAATTTAATTAATTATTTATTGCAAAACAAGGGAAAACTCCGATTTCTAGCCGCACTGCAGTCTAGAAAATTAAGCTGAAAACCTTGTCGTTTTAAAAAGCCAATACAGGGAAACACACAAGAAAAAATTACGATTTGTAAGAAGTACAGTAGAATTCGTTTAACGGCGTTCTCGTTCGAATATCGTGACGAACTAACTGTTTTCAATTACACAGCTGGTGGTTTTATGCTTGTCCCAAAACAATACTTGTGGTGACCTTGTTATTCAATTTACATCAACAATTAAGTTGTTTTCAAAATTAGATTGGTCTTGGTACTCGTGTTTACCACTTCAATAGTACTCGAAGACACGCTCTGTATGATCAAACAGCGCACAGTGTGACCGTGTGCCTACAGTGTACTTACTTAATGAACGTAATTAATTAATTAATCAGATATTCGGGGAAGTATGTGATACAAAATGCCACCCAGGCGATCAATTTGCGAGAGAATCAATAGTAATCGCTAGTTTTTCACGGAAAGCCCTCCTGAGGAGGCGCGGGACCCGATTTGTTGCTAAACCTAATAACGCGGCGAAGGGGGAGATTTCTCGACCGCTCCTATCGCCAAGAGGTGGAGGTACAGTGACTCTCGCTTTATTTGTTAACCTCTGATTGCGTTGTTTTCGACGATTATCTAACACTATACGCAATGGAATGTTCGACCGTTTTATTTGATGCTCTACTATGGGTAGTTATGATCTTTCGGTCTCTCAGCGAATTACTTCTAATTAACCCGCAGATCTCCCGACAAGAACTACACTTCGGTCCACACACAGGGTGTGAGGGAAACTCGGTTAAGAAGATGGCTATGACTATGTGATTCAGAATTGTTTGGCCTCGTAATTTTACTGCACTCGTAACGACAACTAATTGGCCTTGATTTAGGGAATTAATTGGTGCTGGTCACACTTGATTTTAGCGGCAGATCTAGACTTGCCTTAGACCAGTGGTACAAACCAGTCGACTTCACTGCGCAAATCGAAAAACCACTTTGTTTGAGTGTTTCCAACTTGCCAGAGAATATCGCCAAGGGGATTAACTAATTTTACAAGAGTACACTGTGTATGGATTGCACTATAGATTGGAAGCGTCGGTTGACTGCCTCTGGTCGATTTAAATTACAGAACGCCCAGCAAACTAGTCTAATAATCTATACAACAAATGGTCAACCAACTCCACTAATGTGGGTGCAACTTTTTTACCTTGCATGTAAATGTTACCATTACCATGCAAATGAAAACACTTTAGTAAGAAATTTGCACAAGCCAAGCAAGTACTGAAATTTACAGATTATCTGGCCACAAATGAATGCGGGAATTAAAATGATTTTTACTCAATCTATACCACCAAGTATGTAATGAATAAAATACAAATAAAATCAGATTACCTAAATCCGCGCCGCGAAATAAAAATCCAATACACGCACCGCACCAAGTTTAAATACACCCGAGATTGATTTACCGTGCGCGAGACCGACTTATTTAATTTTATTTAATTGCCTCTCAAACACTGGGATTTTAGGCGTACCGAAAAATGATTTTACTCTGCTGTGAAAACTAAATCAAAGAACCAAGAAAGTAACCCAAAGCAATTCGCCAAGCCAAATGGATACGACTGATCGTCTTAAAAGCTCGGAGCTATCTGTCTGTAATTTTAATATTCATCTTTCGGCTGCACAAATTAATTCCCCTTCCTCCGATCAGAAAACCAAATTCGAAACACCCCTTGGCCAATAGCTGTGTTTAGCATTCAGAAAAATAAACGCCCTCCGATTCTTGGAATGTGTTTTTCTAAGCTTTCACAACGACCCCCCTGAAGTCCATATGTGCCTTCAAAATCAGCAACAACTAAATTACAAATACCCTCTTGGCATGTTTATGGTTCCGCTTACTGCGAGAACAATGTAGATTTTTCTTTAGAAGCAAATAACACCCAGCATGTTATCTCCGATTCCGCCCCGCAGAGTATAGTTTTCAATAGCACTATTCTCTTACCGAACTTATGCGTTTCAAATTGCCCAATTTCTAATGGACAACAGACGGGCATTAGAAACTCGCGTGACAGATTTATACGACAGTCAACTCAAGAAACATTGAAAGTAACTCAAGTGCGACAAGAATTTACGACTCCCTCCCTTGTTATATTGTCTATTGAAAAACCGTAACCGTTCCGGTCGGCCTGGCGATATTGCTTCCGCTTACAATTTCTAATAAATGTACATTTGTTTGTTATTTAAAATTAAAATTACATCAAGAACATGCTATTCGTTTTATAAACAGATTCGCGACCGTTTCACACCATACCCTAAGGTCTGATCACTTGAATATCGATCGACTCGTCAATGACCACCTTTAGAAACCAAAATTCCACAAAAAAAGTTTTATAAGATCTGTTATTACATCACTTTCTGAGGGTCAGTTAACTTGCCCCCCCCCCCCCCAGTAACGTTTTTCAAAGTTTTCTTGCACCAAATGATTGCACCCTTATGCACCACCAAAATAAATTTTTGCACCCCTTCAGGAGAGAAACTGCAGGCAAATTTCACTGAGAGGGGCCAAGTTAACCGTATCCCCCCCCCAGTGAAAATTTTCAAAGTTTCTTTAGTGCACCTTGTTGCACCCCTAATGCACCCTTATGCACCACCTTTTTTAACATTTGCACCGCTCAAATAACTGAGAAAAAAAAATAGAAAGTTATTTCAGTTATTTTTTTTCTCAGCTATTTGAGCGGTGCAATTGTTAAAAAAAAGGTGGTGCATAAGGGTGCATTAGGGGTGGAACAAGGTGCACCCAAAAAACTTCGAAAATTTTCACTGGGGGGCCCAGCCGATTTTCTACTTAATTTTTTTCTCAGCTATTTGAGCGGTGCAAAAGTTAAAAAAGGTGGTGCATAAGGGTGCATTAGGGGTGCAACAAGGTGCACTAAAGAAACTGCGGTTAACTTGGCCCCTCCCAGTGAAATTTGCCTGCAGTTTTTCTCCTGAAGGGGTGCAAAAATGTATTTTTAACAAGTTAACTGACCCTCAGAAAGTTATGTTAAAGTTAACTCCCCCGCTTTCTGATCATTTCGAAATCGTCAGATTCAATTCGGTTTCGAAACCATCAGAATTTACTGTAAACGCAAAGTAAAGAAATATATTACCTACACATAATTTTCTATCATTTTTCTTCTGCTTGCTCCTCTACTAATTTGACGAATGATTTTTTTGCATTAATAAATTCAGTTTTCCCTCCCTTTTATTTTCTAACATTTACTTACATTTTCTGTTTCAGAGTTTGCACTGTCAATCAATCCATTTCTCGGAAAAATGTCAGATGATGTGAGAGAAGAATTTGCTAAAGACATGTTAAAGGAATTCCAGGCTCTAAACTGCTCTGCATTAAAGAACAAGTGCAATGAAGAACCTATCCAGAATCAGAATAAATTACTTGTGGTGCATGCCAGCAAACCAATGTAACTCTTTTATATGAAACTTTTTCAGCGTAGCAATCATGAATATATCGAAAATAAAATATTTCATAGTTATCTGGGAACAAGAAAATAAGCTAAATGACTAAATTAACGTAAATGAATAACATTTGTTAATTATTAACTCACTACTTGCCAAAAACAAACCTTTTTAAATTTCCTTCATTTAATCTTTTTTAATTAACGGGTGATCCAAGAAGAACTCTTTCCATTCAATTCATCATATTTTATCCCATGTAACACGCCGATGTGCTAGCCTGTTTGTTGACTTTTTACGGACAACTAAATAAGTAATAAATAAATCCAAACAAATAAACAAATTTAATTTATTAGCAAATGAATTGACTGGCACCTGGAGTATTGCCGTCTGCAAGGATTTAATGTGTATTTACCCAAGGGTAACTCGGTCAGAATTTCGAAGAAAAGGCCGGATTTTACTGCCTATTGCCATGCGGCTAGACGCCTCTCTACCTGCAACTACGGATGCACTACTGACCTACAAACGCTACGCCCTGCGGCGGCCCTTCTAGGAAGCTACCTGAGGTAACCCGGGGCTGATATTTACAAACAGCTTTCAATAATTAATGGCTCGTGATCGCTAATTAGTGACGGATTCTACTTATGCCGGTTCCCTGGTTCTAATCCTGGTGAGACTATGAGATAGCGGGAATTGGATACGTATAAATAAAATACGGACTTAAATTTAATTAATTATTTATTTCAAACAAGGGAAAACTCCGATTTCTAGCCGCACTGCAGCCTAGAAAATTGAGCGAAAAACCTTGTAGTGAAAATCTAATACAGAGAAACACACAAAAAAATTACGAGTTGTAAGAAATACAGTAGAATTCGTTTAACGGCTTTCTCGTTCGAATATCGTGACGAACTAACCGTTTTCAATTACACAGCTGGTGGGTTTATGCTTGTCCCAAAGCATTGGGACTTGTGGACTTCATTAAATGAACAATTAATTTGTTTTCAAAAATTATATTTGTCTTGGTACTCGTGTTTAACACTTCAATCGTACTCAAGGACACGCTCTGTATATCAACCAGTGCACAGTGTGGCGATGTGCCTACAGTGTACTTCCTTAATGAACGTAATTAATTAATTAATCATACTGGGGAAGTATGTGATACAAAATGCCGCCCAGACGATCAATTTGCGAGAGAATCAATAGTAATCGCTAGTTTTTCAAGGGAAGCTCTCCTGTGGAGACGCGTGGCCCGATTTATTGATAACCTAATAACGCTGCGAAGGGGGGAGATTGCTCGACCGCTCCTATCGCTGAGGTGGGGGTTCAGTGACTCCCGCTTTATTTGTTAACCTCTGATTGCGTTGTTTCGACGATGATCTAACACTATGCGCAATGGAATGTTTGACCGTTTTATTTGATACTCTACTATGGGTAGTTATGATCTTTCGGTCTCACAGCGAATTACTTCTAATTAACCCGCAGATCTCCCGACAAAGACTACACTTTGGTCCACACACAGGGTGTGATGGAAACTCGGTAGAGAAGATGGCTATGACTATGTGATTCAGAATCGTTGTTACATTTTAAATTTAGCGCTAAAAAGTAGCGACTAATAATTTCGTTTTCGCGCCGTGGCAACTCTGGTACCCCTCCTTTACAGCGCTATGGGGGAAAACCTGCACGCTGCGATCGTTGATTTCTGATAGGTTCTGGGGGTCCATGTGACTTTCAGGCCGCCTACCATTAGTAATTCCCTTGCCTCAAGGCGATCTGCGTGATTTAGCAGCTTGGTCGTTCTCTTTTGTTGTTCGAGCATTGTGCCGTAAGGACGTGTCTTTTCGCGTGTGATAAAATTGTCGGATTCCTTGCTCTTTTGGAGAAGAAATCAATCGCAGCTTGGCTGAAAATTCATTCGACACTGCCGAACACCGAGCGGAGGTATTTTAATCTCCGTACCAAGCCTGAGGCTCCTGTTCGCTCAGGTAATATGTAACGACGCATATCACCATCAAAATGGCCGCTAACGCATATCGTTTCTTCCACATAGGCTTTTTAGTTCGGACTTGTCCCTTTTCTGCTTGGCTTTTCGCTTGGGCGCAAGTTACAGCGCAGGCCCAGGACATCCCCGCAAGCGTATACGCGAGGGATTTCCCAGTTCATCGCGTGTTGGTGCCCCGACAATTCTTGTTGCCCGTCTGTCGTTCCCCGTCGTGTGAGTACGCCATTGTGAAGTCATCGACTCTGACAAGACCACTAGATGGCGTAGTGACCGCCAACTTCAGACGGTACATGACATCGGTCGCGAGGTAACCTTTTTCTGTGTTTGTTGCGCATGCATTCCTAATAACGGATTTAATTTAAAGCAACGGCAACGGTACGCTAGAAATTAAACGCATTAGTGTAACTGTTTCTTTTATTTCTATAGTTGTGTAATAAATTGTATTAACTTGAGTACGATTTTAATTTTAACTACTTTCATACACACAGTGGGTAATAAGTCTCGTCTCTAATTAGTAGTTTCCTTTCTGCACCACTTGGTCGATTGGAGACGTCGGCTAGTCGAATTTCGATTAGTTGTTTTTAAATTGTCTTCTGGCGCCCGTATAACTTACCATCGTTGAGATAACCTGCCCCTTTTCCACTGTTGCTAGCTGGGGCACAGCAGATCTAGAATCGGCAGACTTGTCACCTGGAGCCGTGGTAAGTAGAGACAAGTAGATTTAATTTAAACTAGGGTGACATCGTTTGGCCTCTTAATTTTACTGCACTAGTAACGCAACTACTTGGCCTTGATTTTGGGAATTAATTTGTGCTGGTCACACTTGGTTTTAGCGGCAGATCTAAACTTGCCTTAGACCAATGGTATAAACCAATCGATTTCACTGCGCAAATCGGAAGAACACTTTGTTTGAGTGTTTCCAACTTGCCAGAGAATATCGCAAGAGGGAATTAACTAATTTTACAAAAGTACACTATATATGAATTGCACGATAAATTGAAAGCGTCGACTGACTGCCTCTGGTCGATTTAAATTACAGAAACGCCAAACAAACTAGGTTAATAATTTATATAACAATGGTCAATCAATTCCACTAGTGTGGATGCAACTTATTTACTTTTAACTTGGTTCGGATGCAAATTAAAACTAAGAATAAATTTCACAAGACAAGCAATTACTGAAATTTATAGATTATGGAATTTTTAATCAATCAATCACCACCAAATATGTAACGAATAAGGATACAAATTAAAGTAAATTACCTAAATCCGCGCCGCGAAATAAGAATCCAATCCACGCACTGCACCACGTTTTAATTACACTACGCGATTAATTTACCCGTCACGAAACCGTGTTATTTCAATTTATTTAATTGCCTCTCAAACCACTGGTATTTAGACGTACCGGACTAATTAATTTATACTATACTGTGAAATAAATCAAAGAAATGAGTAAGTAACTCAAAGCAAGTTGCCAAGCCCAATGGATACGACTGATCGTTTCGAAAGCTCGTGGCTATCTGTCTGTAATTTTAATATTCATTTTTCAGCTGCACAGAATTAATCCCCTTCTTTCGATCAGAAACCAAAATTCAAAACACCCTTTGGCCAATAGGACTGTCCAGCGTTTAGAAAACTCCACGCCCCCCAGTTTCTCAGAATGTGTTTTCGAACTTTCACAAGGGCCACCCTGAATGGCTCCATACGTGTCTTCAAATTCTGTATCTACTAAATTACAACATAACTGACGTTTTTATATTTCCTGTGACTTGTGCAAGTGTCATTCTCAATAGCTGTATTCTCTTAATTTTACTTATGCGTGGCGAATTGCCCCATTTGTAAAGAAAAACAGACGTGCATTAGAAGCTCGCGTGACAGATTTATGTGACAGTCAGTTCGAGAAAAATTGAGAATGGCTCAATTGCGACAAGAATTTATGACCACCCGCGCTTGTTAAATGCTTATTGACTGTCCGTGACCGTCCCTTCAGGCCTGGCAATTCTGCTCCCGCTTCCAATTTCTAATAAATGTACATTTGTTTGTGATTTAAATTTACAACTACATCAAGAACATGCTATTTGTTTTATATACAAATTCGCGACCGTTTCACCCATTATTCTGTAACTCATAATGAAATGACACCGTTAATTAACGACGATCGTTAAGTGAAATTCAGGTCACTTAAAAATTGCCGTTATTTAACGATGTCGTTAAGAGTTATAGAATAAATAAAGTGTTGAGGCTGTTTTACACTACCCTATTTCTTCTAGAAGATTTGATTAAATTTCTTGAACAATTTAAAATATAAAGTAAACTGTATCAAAAATTCAATTGAATCAAAAACTATCTGAAAATGTAGAATGTGTTCTACTTTCAAACCATATTTGAATACCCAAAATTTCTTGTTCCAAATATTTATTATAAAAATTGAATCAAATCTTGTACATACAAGGAATAGGGTCTAAGACGGCCTTTATGAATTATTTTAACTTTTTAATAAACACGATGTTATGTAATAGTGGCTCATTCGTTTAAAGAACGTCTCTTGTTAACGGATCGATTGGTAACACTGGTAACAGCATTAGATTGTTATTATAGAATATTAGGACATTTGCTTGGATTAACTCTGTTCTGTACTTAAAATTTAACTATGTCCATTGAGAATATTAACTCAGTACTGTACTGTAAATCGAACTTTCTATTGTTTTTGAAGTATCAATTGATATAATGATTGACACATCTGCAATTATTTGAACTCTTTATGTAGTGGATTAATTAAAGTACATAATATATTATATAATTTTAATTTTATCTTTTTAAGATGACTTGTATGACCTATAAAAAACTTATGGTGTATTTTTTATTAGTGCAACTATTTTTAAAAAATATCAGCACTGTTTCATAACTTTTATAACTAATATATTCTTATCTACACGGTGGTGATAAAGTCCCGCACCAAGGTCATAATTTATTTATTTAATTTGCAAAATCCTGAAACAGGTCAATTTTTAATTTTAAAAAGACACATTTTTAATGTAAAATATTTTCTTGATCGGCTTTGTTTTTCCGCTATGACGTTACCATTAATTTTTTTAAATGGCAACCCTAACTTTTTCATGCATATTTTGACCGTTTGATCGTCGACTATTTTTTAACCCCATTTAACTGACATGAAGGACGATCAAAATCTGCATGAAAAAGTTAGGGTTGCCGTTTAAAAAAAATAATGAGGGCGTCACTGCTGAAAAACAAATACCGATCGGAGTTTTATTTCATGTATCACTAAAGCTGATTTTTGAAAAAAAATTTGATGTAAAAATGAACGATGTGAATCCAGAGATGTAAATTTTTAAAATTTTAAAATACTAAGAACAACAGTTTAGTAATAGCAAGAGAAAGATACTTCCAACAATATCCAAAAAGACGATGATAGAGTAGTAATTGATTTGGTTTATAATTAAATTACACATTTTTTTTATTAAATCAAGAAAGTATCACATGAAATTATGTATTTAAAAATTTTCATTCTTATAAATTTCAAAATTTATTTTGGTAACTATAACAATAGCGATAGATGCCAATCACATAGAACAATGTTTAACAATTTAGATAGAAGCATTGAACTTATGGATCTTTTCATAAAACTCGAAGGATGTATGGAGATCGCCTTAATGGTAATGAGAATGAAGAATTTTATTAGAAAAGGTACCTAATTAATAGTTATCTATATATCGTATAAAAAAATTATGATATTATAAAAAAGAATATTTAAAGTTGGTTCTTGTCCGATGAAATTTGTATCACAAAATCTTTTAACCGGACACTAAATCGCGCACAATACACTTAACGTTTCACCGTCGTTCGACAGCTTCGTGAGAAGTGAAAAATATAAACACATTATCAAAATAAACAAGGTTGTCAACGGAAACTGAAAAGGTAAATTGATTTTTTTTAACATAAAGTTTTTTCGATTCTTTAAATAGAGTATAGATCTGTCAATTTTTAACATTTATTAAAATAAAATATTTATATTAAAAAAAAACAATTTACCTTTTCAGTTTCCGTTGACAACCTTGTTTATTTTGATAACGTGTTTATATTTTTCACTTCTGACGAAGCTGTCGGACGACGGTTAAACGTTAAGTGTATTGTGCGCGATTTAGTGTCCGGTTAAAAGATTTTGTGATATTAAAAAAAATGTTTTCTCAAGCAGTAATATCTTTTAAAATTCAAATTTTCTAAATACATACATAATTTAATACTTTCTTGCGTTAATAATAAAAATGTATAATTCAATTACAAATCTAATCAACTACTGCTTTATCGTCGACTTTTTGGATATTGTTGGAAGTAAATATCTCTTGATATTTAACTAAACTGTTGTTCTTAGCACAATACATTTTAAAAATTTACGTCTTTCTTGGATTCACATCGTTCATTTTTACATCTAAAAATTTTATAAAGATCAGCTTTTATGATATACGAAATAAAACTCCGAAGGTATGTCAAAGCTTTTTTGTTTTTGTTTTCACAGCATACCATATTTTTCTTTGCACTATTATTTTCAACAATTTCTTCATTTGTAGTTATTTCATTTTATTAAATCTGGATGTGTAATATATGGAAACGCATCACAAAAAAATAGATCTATTTAATGGTATTAAAATCCAATATGGCGCCCATAATAAAAAATGAAGTTGATGATGGTCAAAACGAAACGAAACGAAACGTTCTAACTAAAATGTAATGATATCATCGTAAAGAGCTCAAAATAGTGCCTGTAGAATGTATTAATTTTGTTATGATCCCTGCAATAATAACTTCAGAAAAAAATAAAAAAGAAAATTACGTTTTTCAGTTTTTTGGAAATATTTCAAAAACCACAAATCATAGAAGATTTATCAAAACGGATTATTGTTCAGCACCAAAATACGCAACATTTGCCCTAATTTAACCGACTTCATATCTTTTACCGTTTTCGAGATCCCAATGGTGAGCCTCGAATTTGTAACAGCCTGTATAAACCTTCTGAATTAAAAAGAAAACGACATTTTTTCCGAACAACCTAATAATAGCTGATAAAAATAGTAATCGAATGAAGCCATTTTGCACGCCGTCGCTGTGGAGAGGGAATTTATAAAAAATAAATACATATTGCTGTGGTATTGGCATATAACCTTTTAGAAATAATTTTGATCTCAGGGCCTATTGATTGAATTATTAAACAAGTTACGACATTACACGGGGTTCCTACGCAATGAAGTAATTTAAAATAGCATTGAAACTCTGTAAACATTTATTGAATTGTTTTGTGCAAATTTGTGAGCAAAGTGGTAACTGAGGTAAGTAAAAATCAAATATCTTAGTGACAAAATATATTTAGTTGGTAGTATTGAAGTTACACATAAAATGTCAAAGCGAAAATATACACATAACCAAATAATCATCAGATGCAAATGGTACATAAAAATTATAATCTAATTTGCCACGACGAATTGAAGTTAGTAAACTCTACCTCTCATTCATCATGAACAAACAGGTTTGTTATTTTCAGTGACCGCTAAGGTAAATAATACCTTGTTCCGTGTCCCCAAAAATTCTAAAAATTGTTGAATGTAAAGAATGAAATGTGTGTTGTTTTAAATTATTATTTAATAAACAAATTGTGGTTTGTTGAAATTCAGTGTGTATTTTGGATCTGTTATAACAAATATTCAATGTAGTTATTCCATTTTGTATTTGCCGACAACAAATCATAACGTATGATACGTTAAGTACGAAATTGTGTGTGTCTGAAGTAAAACTTATAACTTTGTTGTCACAAATCGGCATGTAACTATTCCATGTCTTCCTTGTTAACAACAAATCTAATCATACCAGGTTGAATGAAAATCCTCTCTGTATATGATACGTTAAATACATAAATGTGTGTTTAAATCAAAATCAACAACAATAATATTGATAAATTTTAAAACTGTTTACCATTTCTAGAAGATGTTACCACAATCACTGACCAAGGAAGACTTCATTCTACTGGCAAAATGTCCCACTTATATAGGGAAATAAGCTCACAAAAACATGTCCCAAAAGAAACTTAACCTTAAAATACAAAATTAAAATTAAAAATTCATGAAAATTAACTTAAAAAATGCGATTCTAAACAATGCAAAAGTATGGAAATTAAATTAGCTTTTCCTAGGCCAGCCAATTAGCCCCAGTCGAAGTGCCTCCACCTTCAGCATCTTCACCTTCGCCCCATCAGGAAGGCGCTTGTTGCCTCTTCGGTCCTTAAGGAACTCACGAGGAAGCTTTTTGACTGCTTCCTCGAACTCAGCAGCCTCCATCTGCTGCGGGGCAGGAGTTTCAAGATCTGGCAACCCAACCTCCCTGACCGATGCGTTCTGGACCTCCGGCATCGATAGAACAGGCCTAGCAGGTGGTGGAAGGACATCAGGCATGGCCTCGGTATTACAGTCTTCCCAAAAAGCTCACGGAACTTGTCTTTTAACCAATTTGCTGTGTTTGGGGAGTCGAGACTCAAGGGATCGCCTTCCAGGTTATGTATACTCTGCATTTTAACAAAATAAAGATATAAGTACAAGAAATATTGTAATGAAAGTTTAATTTTTAGAACTCTAAGGGACCCTGTTATACAAACATGATAGAAATGTGGCACCAAAAGCCAAAAGAAAAATCATCTATCAAAATAAAACAAATTCAACGTGTGTATCCTTTTCATTTAAATTTAATTACTCCTAGAAAAGAAAATAACACAGCAATATGTTATTAGTTAAATAACAATAATAATAAATTAGACATATTAAGTTAGGCATACAATTTTGAAAACTATAATGTATTGAAAGGATGTCATTGGAAAACGTTACGTGAGTAGATAAAACGCGAGCATAAACTTTAAATTTTGCACAACGGCGCGGGAGCCGGCGCACAGTGAAGGTATTTGACTCGAAATGTTGGTCAAAATTATAATTTACATTTATTCGGTTAGAAAATGTCAGGGATTCATATTCAAACTAACATTTCGCGTTTTATCAGCAAAATATTTCTTAGAGTTTAAACACTCTCGAAACCAGTCCAAACCTCAACGTTTTTCAGCTTTTTGGAAATATTTCAAAAACTACAAATCGTAGAAGATTTTCTAAAACGGATTATTGTTCAGCACCAAAATACGACACTTTACCCTAATTTAACCGACTTCGTATTTCCTACCGTTCTCGAGACCTGAATGGATCTTCGAATTTGTATACTATACTAACTACTAAAAAAATATTAAAAAATCCAATGGCACTTTTTGGCACTTTGTTTATTGTTTGAATGCCTATTTTACTAAACATTTCTTATTTTATTTATTGGTAGATTCTTGTTTTCTGAACTAAATTATTCGTTATCAAATTAATTTATATTAGGCGCCTTTACACGTATGGTTTTGCGTGCACGAGAGAGCGGCACACTCCAAAATGTGAAGTAAAACTGCAGGTGTAAATGAAACTTTGGAGTCGATGCAGGTGTGTTGGTAAGAACGTGAAATCAGTCGTCGCTTAGTAATTGGTTTTTAAATAACAAACTATTTCTTAATACTGATACAACTCAATTTATTATTTTTCATAATAAGCAACGTAAGATTCCAATCCTATGGAAATAAACAGGAGTTTAAAGTTAAACTAGGACTGAGAAACCCAGCCTTACAGCCATATTCACCATTCACAAATTAACAGTCAGTTTACTAAGCTATCGTTAAAATTTAAATCTCTGTTAGGTCAAAAGTAAATTTAATTTAATTTAACTATATTTGATGTGCTATACAAGTCTAATTACTTATAACAAAGCGTTAAATTCTATTAACTACCAAATAATGCATAATTAACTTAAAAGAGTGAGTTTGATAGACCATTAGCTCGTAACAATGGTTGGTGAATACAGCTTTTATATTTAACAATTTGTTAGCAGCTTAACTGACCGTTAAACATGTAACTGAGGAATGGTGAATGTTTTTATTTCTTTCGTAATTTAAGGCTGTTTTTCAACATTGATCAACTTAAATGCCTGTACTAGGCACAAGTGGATAGTCGTCTGCGTTCGCTTCTGGGGAGGATTGGTCGGTTTATGTCGCAAAGGAAACTGATTAGAATTATGGTAAGTATTTCGAACTCTACATCTTACCGAGAAATCCTTGACAAACTTCAAATTATGACGATCGTATCAATTTACATTTTCGACCTATGCGTCTATGTACAGGGTTTTTGTTTATATTTTGAACGGTACCTACACATTTTATTATTAGACATATCAAAAAATGTTAAATACAAAAGTTTTAGGGCTATACCTGAACCGCCAGAATTTACTTTAAAAAGAAACAAATGGCAATCGGAAACCTAACAAATGAGTATCAACTTTGTTACTTTAAATGGAACACTCAGTATATTTTGTAGAATTGAAAAAAATATTTTTCTCCTAATTCCAAAAATATGTAGTTTACCTATATTTGGTTTCATACTTTTTGTGATATTTAAATTTGAAATTATTATTGTTTTGGTATACTTTTATTAATTTATTTCATATAATTTGTAAATTTCTCTTAGATGTTAGCATTTTTACTTGTAAAATGACTTTTAATTAGTTTAATTCTTGTCACACATAATAAACCTCTTATTAATCAAAGTAAATGCACTTTTTTTTTAATTTTAAACTTAAATATCGCAAGAAGTATGAAACCAAAAATAGACAAACTACATATTTTTGGAATTAGGAAATAAATGCCTTTCTTAATTCGACAAAATATACATAGCATTCCATTTAAAATAACAAAGTTGATACACATTTGTTAGGTGTCCAATCGTCATTTGTTTCTTTTTTAAATAAATTCTGACGGTTCAGGTAAAGCCCTAAAACTTTTGTATTTAACATCTTTTTGTATGTCTAATAATAAAATGTGTAGGTACCATTCAAAATATAAACAAAATCCCTGCACATATTTCAAAATAAATCAAAATTTATCAAAAGCAGTCCACTCCAACTACTGGCTGGGTAGTTAACGTGAAAATTAATTGTTTTGATAAAGACTTTAATGTTTGTTGTTTAATTTAAGCTAAAATAAATTTTTCTATTAATTTCCGTGGTATAAGCACTTTCAATGAGGGCACTCTTTATTTTACCCGAAACAATTGCTCGCCTGCATGTCGCACTAGATCTTAGCTGTGAAGTGCATGTATTTTTTGAGAAGCTTGGTATTCTATTTTGAAAAAACTGAATAAAATCAATAAGTGTATTAAATATGGGTTTTTTATCAAGGTTATTTTATTTTATTAAGTTTAATAATAAGAGCTATGAACATTTATAAAATCGCAATATTTGAATAAGAAATGATACATTTTGCGATAACTTGCAACAAATAATTTACTCTTTTTTTAAGTTACACGCATCTCTTTTAAACCCGCTATAGAAAAATTTTGCGCATTTTTGCGGTCTGCAATATTCAGAGTGCACCAAATTTGACACTTCTAATAGAAATTGACAAGTTTTAAAGGAATTAGACAAAAAACAAGAGCTAAATATTGCAGTTAATTAAGCTCTAGGTCATACGGTAAGTTCTTTATGTTTTTTGCCATTGCATAAATACACTGTACCGAATGTCCCACGCTATATGTTCATCCTTCTAGAATTTGTATTTTTTAATCGACTTAGTACATGAAATTTGATGATGATGATTTCGCCAGAAGTGATGTCAACTTTCTTATCTTAAATAGAATAATCTTTATATTTTTGCATATTTGAAATCTGCAGATCATTGCAAGTCCGAATATGTATCATTAATTAATAATTTGTCCCAATTGTTCTAGCCGCTATTAATTTTGTCCAGTTAGATACTGGAAATAATCCACTGTGCGACGCGACACCCGAACGATGGATCATTGGTTGTCAGGCTACTCCAGCTGCAGTTTATGGTGTCTCGACAGCGGAGCTACCTCTCATCTGTGAAACGATAATTTAATAATTACGAGATCCAAACAAATTCAGAATGGATTCTAACTCACCAGCGACGCCACGACTCAGATCAAGGCAAAAGAAAACGTCCAAGTCTCAACTTCAACCGGCAACGTATACAAAATAATCAGACTTGAAAATGCTCTTTATGTTCCAGATTTTCCAATCAGTTTACTATCTGTCACAAAATTGGTCGACACGGTAAATACAGTTACTTTCACGAACAGTTACTTTCACAGGGACCGCCGTTAAGGGCAATTGCGGCAACGTGCGTCTGGAAACTGATCGACATGGAGACTTGTTCCATTTGAAGCAATTTCGTCGCCAAGAGGCTAATTCCTCTGTTACGGACGACCTGATTTGCAACAACAAATGGCACCAAATGCTCAGCCCTTTAAATATGGACGATACGAAGTCTTGTTACGGTTGAAATATCCATTCAAGTTATTCATAATAATTTTCCGTACACCCTGTATCAGCGTAGGAAATACGGCGTACGTGATGATCGTCGCATTGCACCATATTTCACAATATTGCGTGAGTTAAACTATCCGCTGTTACTTCAGGCATTCTACATAGCTCCGTCTCACTCGTTTTCCAGTTTAAACTGTGTTTCTTCAGTAGCGACTCCTGTCTGAACCGGTGTTGGGGGATGAACGCGACATGCATCCGCAGCCAGTCTTATATCGCAAGCTCTCCCGTTCGCTTCGTTTATTTTGTGTGTGTGAGTATAGCTCCTTTGTGCCCCTTTTCACTGGTTTTTGTGAAGGAGGTGGAACCGGATTATTCCGAGATCTGTTGTTATCGTACGTGGAGAGAATTTTAAGCTTGTGAAACAGCTTTCCAAAGCCTGTCGAAATACGAAACAGGTATGTCTTGCGGCTTTGTTCTGACTGCGACGAAACGTAACGCATATTTTCTTCCATTAGGCTTTTAGTACGGGTTGCCGTGCGAGTTGTCGTACGAGTTTTAGTACGAGTAGAGGCTCTCAGTTGAAGCTTAAGTTTGAGATTTAGCCCCAGTTCAAGACAGCTTGCTGAGGTAGTTTTATTTGGGTGAGAAATATCGTCGTCCCCTTGGGTGCAGGAGAAGCCCGGAGTTGGTTTTTGTCAACGAATTGAGCCTCGCCACCTGGCTTTCCCCGTCGTTGAGAATAGGCTCGCCCTGCAAGACGACGCCATTTCTGGCGGTTTTCCCGCTTACCGCAACATTGGCCCACTCCGCTAACCACCGCGGGAGAACGCTCCGACCTGTTGACTAGTGACAGCTGATTGACACCGACGTTGGATCTTTAGATTGTACCAAGGTCGGATTAACCCTATTTCTTTTGTACTCGCGGTGTTGTTTCTTTACAATTTATAACTATTGCGGGGTTTGTTCACATTTACCCGTCGCTATCTGATGTTGATAAGTTTTATGCCCGTTAATTTCTTTGATCGTTTTAAATCGTATGTGTGACCGAAGCACAGATCTGTGGTACGGATGTAACTTAATGTGTTATTTGTCCTTTGAGATTTATTGCTGGTATTTGAGTTAAACTTATTTAAATTTTGAGCAAGCGAAATATAAACAAGTGTGCTCAGCTGGTGCGTTTTATTTTAAATCATTTTTGCCCACCTTTTGTATTTGGGGTTTCGTCGAACCCTCCCTTCTCCAAGAGCTTAGCCGAGCGGTGTGGAGATACTTAAGTCACTTCGCACAAAATTTGCAAGCCTGCGGGTAGGTAGCAGTCTCATCAAATTGGTATAAATAAAGGACTCCTTGCAGAATTATCACCAGCTTACCACCCTGTAAAATAAGTATATTTAGCCGCAAAACTTAGACATCTCCCATTTTCAACTCGTAGAGAAAAATCTCAGACTCTCTTGGCCATTATCCATTCGGGCTTATGCGGATTCTTGAGGACCACTTCCAAAGAAGGCGCTTATTACTTATCACTTATCGCTTATCACTTATTACTTATTATTTATTACTTTCATTGATGACCACACCCGCTGCGCTGCGTTGATGTAAAATACTCTTTCTTCGTAGTAAGGACGAGGTAACGACAAAGTTTCTAGAATTTAAAAGTAGGGCAGAGGGCCAAACCAGTTGCAAGGGCACGTGAAGCAAGACATCTTAGTTAAGACACATGCTTTTAAGAATTTGTTAAAGATTTGGAAATAGTGGTTTACTGAAACATGTCATCTTTATACCAACTTTGATGAACATAAAACAAAAGGTTTTTACAACGACAGCGTTTACAACTGGTTGCGTTCGAAAATTATACGCCGGATGCATCTAGAGTGTATGATATCATCTTTCTCAATCATAATTTTTAACCTATTTGGTATCTCGCTCATCCGTTTAAAAAAGTCTTGTGTTTATAGTATTTCCATGACAACAGGCGATCTTTCACGTCCCACATTTAAGTAGGGCGTGAAAAGATCGCCTGTTGTCATAATTTTCCCCCCTGTTATGAATTTTTTTTAATTTTTCCGTGTTCTATGTGCTCTCACGGTAATGTAGTAAAAATGTCTGCACTTATTTTACAAACACCCTGTATATTAAATGTTAAAATCAAAAAACGCTACGATTGTCGCGCCCTAAACTTATTTTTGAAATTTTTATTTTTAACCAGTTCAGACAAAAATTGCCAAACGAATGCATGTAAATTCTATCGTTGCTTGTTCAGACAACAAAACCAAATGTGTCTGGACGCTAATAAAAAATGAAACACATAATAAAACACACACAAATTATTAATATAAATCAAGATGGTAATATAATAGCGGATCCGGTTTTAATAAGTAATACATTCAATAACCATTTCTCTCAATTACCAAATAAATTATTAAAAAACACACCCTTAGATAAGGATAGAAATGATCTATAACATTTCGAGAAACAATAGTGAATCGATCTCTCTCAGTCCTGTTGATTATGTGGAGGTTTACAAAATAATTTACTCTCTTAAGAATTCCTACGCTGCTGAGTCTGATGAAATAAAATCTGAACATTGGTTCAAAATAAATCGCCTACTAATTAACGTTGATAAAACCAACATAATCATTTTCTCTAATAAAATACCAAATGATTACTCCTTCTCATATGATAAGATCAATCTAATTTCAGTAAAGACGTGCCGAGTACTGGTGTTACAATTGACTCACAACTGTCTTGGCATGGACATGTAGAATCTCTGCTAACTAGATTAGCTAGATTAGCATATGCCATATCAAGAATAAAATAAAGCATATTGCTATGTTATTTTGATATTTTAAAATTTTCACCCTGTATATAATTAGTTTAGGTTTATTATTTTTGAATTTATAATTTAAGTGAAATGTTAAACAACTGTACTTTACCTTAGTGTGTTCCAGAACACTTGTGAAATTTTATTTTGACACAAATAAAAGTTTTTTGTACCTTAAAGAATATATAAAAGGGAGATTTCTGGGTAATCCATGCAATTCAACCTAGGCCTTGAGCAGTAGAACATTCAATTCAACTCTGCACTTAGCAGTGAACATTCATACTTTGTATTTAGCTTTGAACAGTCTTGTGTTAACATTTAACAATTGTAATCAATCTTAAACTCCTTCAGAGAAACTTTTGTAATCGAACGTAGTGAACAAAACGTAAGAACATTCCATTTATTAATATGGTTAATTAAACATGCTTGTTCAAGAATAATTAGTAAATACTTACCAACAGGTATAAGCTTAATTCAAACAAAGGACACTCTTGATTAAGGAGGCCATAATAGCATTTTTAATTAAAAACTTTGATTAAAATTTCCATCTACCCACTACGCTGTTAGATGACAACAAAATTTAAGTGAAATATAAATTGATGTGCATTTACACTAATCTTCCAAATGTACTAACAATTACTATGAACCAATTTTATTTGTGTAATTGTAATTTTGTAAATGTTAATAAACACCAAATTTATTATTAATAAATAATTTCTATGTCAATCTTTAAAATCGATTTTTACTTACCTACATACACTTCACGTAGTGTGACAAAAATAACCGACATTTTTAAAATCAACACCATTAGGACAAATACACTCCAGAACCCAGTTCAATAAATTTGTTTAGCAATACAATTTGGTATCCTGAGATAAATATCAATAATCAATTTAATAACGAAAAGAGTCTAATGTTAAATTTTTTATGCGTGACTTTGTCATTTAAGTTAAAGATTCTAATCCTAAAATTTAACAAACAAATTTCATTTAACTCACAAAAACATCGCAATATTTGTGACTTAACTCCTACAAAAATGGTCTATCATGGCTATTTTGAGTCCATTTTGCGCTACGACATAACCTTTTGGGTTATCCGTTCATTTTCATAAAATATTAAAAATGCAAAAAAGAGTTAGCAGCACAATTGCAAACTTAGGCTTCAGAGAGAGCTGTAGAGATGCATTCAAGAATTTGAGAATATCTCCATAACTACTGAAGATACAAAAAAGTTTTCAACATAATTTCTTTTTTAATTTAAGAGATCTACAACACAAAATTATTTTTATCTATAGAGTGAATCAAAACAGTGGTACCGGACACAACTTTTTTATTTCAAATGGCATGCCCTATATGTGAAACCAAATTTGGATTGTCCATAAAATTCTAAATATTTTCTGTTTACCATTGTCTATACCTAAACCTTACCGTTCTTGAGATATTTAACATTTTGTCTAAAAACTGCCATTTGCAGCCGCTATTTTATTTATTCATATTTTATTTATTTTTAACTCTAAGAAAAAGATTGTTGGTACAGATGTAGTTGATACATAAGCTTATCATAAGCCATTATTAAATGTACTTTTATCGCTAAAGGTTGGTCAATAGTAATAAACAAAATCTCAGAAATTTCAAAATGACAGAACTCAATTTTCTTAAATAGCATGCCCTATATTTTTCTATCCTAAATTCTTCGTTTAATAAAGTACTTTCATTTTTGTTAAGTGTGTCATATCTATCTGAGATATTTTCTGAAATTTTTAGATTTATTTGAATTATTTCTTTTAAAACGAGTTATTGTCTAAAGTGGCCGTGAAAAACGGCAAACAAACGAAGCTGTTGACTTTAATAATTAATTTTCAAGCGTCAATAATGTACAGGCATTAGTTAGTTCTAGTACGTGACTCCTTTAAACAGTTGTACATTTTTTTGTACTTACGTCATACATGCCCCAAGCTCTCTATGAGCTTCTCAGGGATGCGTTAAGCTGTCTATTGTAATATTGCCCACTGCGGCTGCGACCGACCTACTAAGGTGTTTTCCATTGGCATTCGTCTTACAAACCGGGAAAACGCAGAAAACCTAGTTCGAAGAGGCCGAAATGAATCCTGAACACAATCCGACATATAATTTCATATATTTCTCACATAGGACCCATATGTACGAGGAGGGGATTCGAACACACACCTATAATTGCCCGACCAAGCATCAAGCCCGTTGCCAGCGGATCCAACCAACTTTGGCTATGCAACTATTTAGTAAAGAAATAATTCAATAAATCTAATAATTCATGTCTTAACAAGTTCCCAACAGTCTAACACTTTGAAAAATAATTATTAATGTCAACCGGTTCATTGTTTGCCGGTTTTCCACAGCCACCTTAGACAAGTGTTCGTTTTAAAAGAAGTAATTCAAATAAATAGATCTGAAAATCTCAAAAAATATCGCAGATAGGTATAAGACATATACTTAAGAAAAATGAAAGTACTTTATTAATCGAAGAATTTAGGATAGAAAAATATAAGGCATGCTATTTAAGAAAATTGAGTTTTGTCATTTTGAAATTTCTGAGTTTTTGTTTATTACCATGGCCACCCTGTAGCGATAAAAGTACATTTAATAATGGCTTATGATAAGCTTATGTATCAACTACATCTGTACCAAAAATCTTTTTCTTAGAGTTAAAAATAAATAAAATATGAATAAATAAAATAGTGGCTACAAATGGCAGTTTTTAGACAAAATGTTAAATATCTCAAGAACGGTTAGGTTTAGGTAGGCAATGGTATACAGAAAATATTTAGAATTTTATGGGCAAACCAAATTTGGTTTCATATATAGGGAATACCATTTGAAATAAAAAAGTTGTGTCCGGCACCACTGTTTTGATTCACTCTGCGTAGATGAAAATAATTTTGTGTTGTAGACCTCTTAAATTAAAAAGGAAATTGTGTTCAAAATTTTTTATCTTCAGTAGTTATGGAGATCCGAGAACACACTGTTGGGACAGCCTGTATATACCGGGTGTCCCACGCCATATGCTCACCCTTCTAGAACTTTTATTTTTAACCCATTTCAATGAAATTTATAAAGTAAAAATCAAGCAAAAAAACGCATTTGCCAACATACTATTGAGCATCGCAACGTCAACGTATTGAGCATCGTAACGTCAACTTTCTTATTTTAAATGGAACACCCTGTATGTTTTTACATATTTGGAATCTGCAGATCATTGCGAGTCCGAATATGTATCATTTGGTAATTTTGGTTTCCATGACAACGAAAAAAAAATCTTTTTGGTTTTTCAATCTAGGAAGCTTTGAATCGTATATTTTCCTTCTAATGCGATCAAGCAATTCGAGAAAATCACTATTTTGATTGTATTTTGATATAAGCTCAATAAGCTTTTGGCATAAGCTCAATAAATCATGTTCTGCTTTAAATGACCTTTCAAAGAAAGTATGAAGTATTTGGTATCAGCGTACTCAGAAAAAATATTCTGTCGAACTAATCCTGACAGGATTCATCTTCATGGTCTCTATAATTGGTAAAAGTTTTATACTAATTGCGTGTTTGATAACTTTTATAATTTATGAAAGCTATCATCTAATTTATGTGAAATATTTGATAATAAATTAAAGCAGATAAACAAAATATTTATAGCGCTTTTGTAAATCAAGTTATCAGTTTTGTGTTCCGCCATACGATTCAATCGAGTTTTAAGCGCTCAGAAATTTTCGTTAGGGTAAGGAAAGACAAATATTAATTTGGGAGAAATATGAACTGATTTTATTTATATTATTCAAAAAATATTGTTCTTTATCTCTATCTAGTATAAACAACAATTCTTTCGAGTCTATCTTGCCTGAGCTAACTTTTTTTTAATTAGGTGAATATTCCTTTTCAATAAATTGAATTTATCAGTTTCATGAAGTAATATAGGATAATTTCATATTTATTTTGCATCAATTTTTATATACGGTGTCTGCTTTTCGAGCCTACTCGTAGGAATCTCGGTTATTTTAAGAGACGCGAAGTTGGTTAAAATAACCGAGATTCCTACGGGTATAGTAGCATACATTTTCCGTAGTCGCAGTTCCTCCATTAAATTACATAGCGAAACTGCGACTTCATAAAATGCATGCCACTATAAGCTCAAAAAGTAAACAGCCTCTATACACCGGATATGTAAATTAACGAAAAGCTAAAATATTTTTACTATTTTTTTGTCCTACCTTACCCTACTTAACAGAATCCAGTAAAGTGTTAAGACATGAATCGACCTTGGTTGTATTCAAGAAATAACGACATTCAACTGAATGATGCAACGTACGCCCTGGAAAAATATTTTTACCTTATTCAATGGAAAGCGAACAGCAAGGAAAATGTTCTAGATGTCGGTTGCGCAGATGGAACCGTTACAGTAAATTTATTGTACCCTCTGCTGCCTGGAAATGTGCAGCGATTAATCGGAGCGGATATATCGCTTGAAATGATAGAATTTGCTAAAGCTCAACACAACTACGAAAAAATATCTTTTAAACAGCTTGATATAAGCACAGAGCAATTGGAAGCCGACTTAAAAGAAGAATTCAATCACATATTTTCATTTCATTGTTTTCATTGGATACAAGATCAAAGGTACAGTTTTACTCTTTTACTTAAGAATTTGTTGTATTGATTTTAATTGGATGTACCTACTTGGTGAAAGCTTTGAAAACTCAGTGCATGGAACTATTGGGTTATCATCTCCGAGTTCAAATTTTGAAGAACCATTGTCACAGGATTAGCCTTTTGACTTAGACGCAGTCACTGATATCTCAACCCAATTTTTTTTCTTTACAGTTGCATGTTTACTCATAATAATAAAAATTGTATTTTTTTTTTTTTCATTTTAGACAATCTATATCTAATTTATACAATATGTTAAAGCCAGAAGGTGATATTCTCCTTATATTTGTGGCTACAATTCCCTTGTATCAAGTTTATGAAAACTTATCGAAATACAAATGTTGGGCAGATTATAAAGAAAACATTAAGAAGTTTATATGTCCATACTATTATTCAAAAGAACCTGCGAAAGAATTGAGAAGTATGCTGGGTCAAGTTGGATTTCAAGTAAATTTATGCGAGGTCATCGATAGATCTTACACATTTAAGGATATCTCTTCTTGGAAAAGTAAGTACTTTTTACAGACATTTTTTTAAATTAAGCAATTATAAGGGCGGGCGGCCACTGAACGCGAAACTAAGCTAAGCTGAGCGAAACTATGTTTTTCGAAAATTAACTTCAACGTGATCTTACGCGGACGTAGCAACTAAAGCTAAGGGAAGATAATTTAGGATAGCAAAGATATAGAACAATGTTTATCTTCGCTCGGTTGCCTCGTCCGCGTAAGATTACGTTGAAGCTAATTTTCAAAAAACTTAGTTTCGCGTTCAGTGGCCGCCCGCCTTAAGTGTTATGTCCGAGCCACCGATGATTCAGTTTCGACCTGGTCACGTCATCTACTTTCTCGATTATTCAGTAAGTTTCAACGTTTCGAGTCAAAGGCCAGGTGGTTCTGGACGTTTACTGGAAAAGTCGAAAAGGAATGAATCTCTACTTTTAAGCCATGAACGGCGCGATCTTTGAATCGGTTTTTATTTCGAAAGCAATATGTGTATAGTGCTGTGGTTGTGGCTTTACCGGTAAAATTAAATGGGTGAAGCTAAAAATTAGTAGAACATTTAAGTTATAGAAGTATTATTTATTAGACAATTGTTACAACTCATATTTTTTGTGCTTTTATTGTGATAAACGATAGCGGACATTAAAACATTTTTAAAATAAACAATAATTATAATTTGCAAACACCAAATTCGCCACAATAATAAGTATAAATAATTTCCAATAATTTTTTCTTTGCTAAAATCGCTTTAGTAGGTACTTCACAGCGCAGCACTGACTGTGTTGTGACCACTGTGACTTTACCGTCCAGTTTTCTAGTGATACTAATAACATCATACTCATCAATTGCAAATCCGTGGTTCGGGGAAATTAATAGCACTAAACACTATTAAAAAAAAACTATTCCTTTATTGAAATTAGTAAGTAAAATGTTATCTGCGTAGTACCTACATAAATACATATCAGAGTTAACAACGACGAATTAACTGAACTTATCTCTTAAATTCTAATTTCTGTTCGGTTATTTAAATCATACCTAGTGTGGTGAGTTTACCGGTAACATTGGATATTTACCGTGCTATTCTTACCGATTCACAACAGCAGTGTTGTTAATCGGTAAGAATAGCACGATTCATTTTTCTCGATTATTCCAGTGAGTCTCAAGTCGAACACCACAGTATCCGGGGGGTTATTCTCGAACTGGAGAGAAGTGATCGCTCCCGAAAATGACGAACCCTTTCCCTCGTTTCGAGAATAAGGCCCCTGGTGTTTGTTAATACGATCGGGAAGGAAAGGATATCATTAGCTGTGTTCGTTTATTCAACTCCGTTCAATCTATCTACTCTTTTCGCACTTTGGTCTCAGTTTAACTTGTATCAAAACAGCTTCGCTCTCACTCTACTTTTACTGCATCCCTGCACAGAGTGAATAACAAACGCAGCTTGTACAGGGATATCCACATAAACCGTTCGTTAAAAGTTTTCAAGGTTGCAGTTCACGTAGATATTTGAAATTTAAGGAGCAAGGGTTTTCCGTAGAGATCTCTTTAAATAAAATAAAATTGTCTTTGTATCACTTCCGGTTGTACCGGAAGTCGCTATCAACTCGCTTATTTTAAATGGAATGCTGTATTTTTTATCACGTTTTTGAATTCTACATGTAAAAATATATTAAATTGCAATACATTTCCCTATCTCTAAAGTGCATCATTTTTGAGATATTTTGAATTTTCTTAGAAATTTGGATTCTGCGATTTGATTTTCAAAAAATTATAACACAGCTGTTATTGAAGCAATTTTATTTGTAATAGCTAATATTGTAGTTAAAGCTTTAAGGTTCTTAAAAATTCCATCAGCATAATCTATTAAGCTACAGGGTGTCTAGAACGCACCGCTCCACTCGAAGATATTCAAGCACAGAAAAATACTTTTTTTCAAATGGAATCACCGATATTTTAATGCACCATTGTATGTGGAATCAAATGCTGCGTCGAACTGTACTAGCATTCCCTATACCTAACTTTAACAGTTTTTGAGTTATGAAACATTTTCGATTTAATTCATAGAAAATTACAATTTTAATAGGTCAAATATTTTTAATTTCATTAAGATAGCATGGAAATTATAACAACGATTACTGTTACTACAAATTTTGTAGTCAACCAAAGAAAATAGAATTTGGCAAGTGGAAATTCACAAATTTTAATAGTTCTTTAATCATCCTTCTCTTAGGACGCTTGTGATCTTATAAAACGAAAAAGTATGAATTTCATTACTTTAAATTGAAGAATAAAATAGCTGCTAGTTTGCAATTCTCTGGATTAGCGTAAAAGTATTTTAAAACCATTGTCTAATTATCTTCGTTATTTGTTACTGATCTTCGTACATTTTATTTTTCCAAATTGTATAAAGTTAGGTTCAAACTTTCCAAACTGTGTTTTATTCATAGGAGACAAGAGGGGTACATTTGATTGAACACACATTCTCTGCTCTGAACAATTTTAGATCATTCTTCATGAATTTAAAAAATAGATTTAAAATATCAGCGTTTGAATAATTTTGATTTTGATTCTCAACTATTTTTTGCTTTTGCTTAAAATTTGTAGTAACAGGAAACGTTAAATGAAATTGTTTGTTGTTTTCATAACTATATCAACAAAATTAGAAATATTTAACCTAATAAATGTAAATTTTTATGTATTAAACCAAAAATATCTTATAACTGAAAAACTGTTAAAGTTAGGTATAGGGAATGCTAGTATAGTTCGACACAGCATTTAATTCCACATACGTTGGTGTATTAAAATATTGGTCGTTCCATTTGAAAAAAAGTATTTTTCTGTGTTTGAATATCTTCGAGGGGAGCGGTGCGTTTTAGACACCCTGTAGCTTAACAGATTATGCTTATGGAATTTCTAAGAACCTTAAAGCTTCAACTACAATATCAGCTATTACAAATAAAATTGCTTCAATCATAGCTGTGTTATAATTTTTTGAAAATCAGATTGCAGAATCCAAATTTTTAAGAAATTTCAAAATATCTCAAAAATGATGCATTTTAGAGATAGGTAAATGTATTGCAACTTAACATATTTTTACATGTAGAATTCAAAAACGTGATAAAAAATATAGCATTCCATTTAAAATAAGCGAGTTGATAGCGACTTCCGGTACAACCGGAAGTGGTACAAAGACAATTTTTTAAAGAGATCTCTACGGAGAACCCTTGCTCCTTAAATTTCAAATATCTACGTGAACTGCAACCTTGAAAACTTTTAACGAACGGTTTATGTGAATATCCCTGTATAAGAAAGGAGCGGCGCACTGTTTAAATCACTTTTTATTTCGAAAGCGATTTGTGTGTATCTAGCGAATTAGTAGAACGGTTAAGTTATAGAAAGTCAATTTAATGACAACCTTACCTATAATATTGGAAACATAAACGACGATTATAATTTGTGAACCCCTTCATAACAAATTGGTGTCAGAAACGGAAATTTTCAAAAATCGAAAATGAAACTCGTTAAATTAAAACTGAAGAAGTTGCGTGATGAATTGGACAAGAGGCCTGGAAACTGCTGGGAAGAAAACTTTTTTACAAGAACGGCTTAAACAAGCACTTACAGATGAAGGAAAAGACCCAGAAACATTTCGAAATTGAAGATACCAGAGCACTACTGCAAGAAATGAAAAATAAAATGGATAAAGTAGATCAGAAAATGGAAAAGTGGACGAGAAAATGGATGAAAATGTAAATGGACAAAAGCAAGAAATGCCGCAGCAAATGAAAGAAATGAAAGTACAAATGGAAATTTCTAGAAAACAAACGGAAATAAAAATCGAAACTTCCAGCTTAAACGCCTATCTGAAAATAGAGGAAGTGAAGAATCAAATCGATAAGAAGATCGAAGATCTTAAAACAAAATTCCGTGAGGAAACTGATGGAAAAACTGAAATTGTAAAAAGACAATTTGAACATACAATTTTTGATTAAAGTGAAGATGTAAAAACTCATAAAAACTGAACTTGACGACAAACTTGATGAGAAAATCTGAGGAATAAAAATACAGTTCCACGATAAGTTTGTCATTGACATAGCCGGTCCATTTCCAGAAACTGGAAGCGTGGAAATGACTACATCATGGTAGTAACCGACAACTGTCGCCACTGTCCTCATAGAGAATTGGATAACGAGATTTGAGGTGGGGAGCATCACTCCGATTAAGGTAGAAATTTCGAAGGAAGCATCTTCCATTTTTAAAACGCACTCTACCCCATTTCACCCATAATCAGACGGCATGGTTAAGCGATTCAACTCTAGAAAGACATTTAACCAAAATAATTTCTACAAACCAACGCGACTGGGATCAACATTTCCTCATTTCTCTAACAACAAATCGTTCTGCAGTACATGACACTAAGCAATCGCCGCGCCGCATCGAGTTTTCTTTGGAGGAGAAATATGTTTGTCATGTAATTTGAAATTTGGACGCCCAAAAGCTAGGAGCTTAGGCTAGGGGACCTGAATTGCACGAATTTATTGCAGGACCTCGAGAATCGCTTGGCAAGCAGTCACCAATATATGCGATGAAACATCAGTTTCGTGACCGATATAATGAAGACCCGGTACGATATCCAATTAGGGGACCCGGTGTGGCTGTACAACCCCAGAAGGACTCGTGGACTGTCTCCCAAACTGCAGGCGCCTTGGGACGGGCCTTATGAAGAGACTTAATGACGTAGTACCTACACATAATGCGAAAGCTAACCCGTGAGCAGATGGAACTGATCCATAGAGACCTTTTGGCTCCAATCCCTGTTCAGGACGAACAGAATTAAGGAGGGAATAATGTTAAGTCTGCGACGGTTCAACTTCAACCTGGTTACGGAATCTATTTTTCTCGATTATTCCAGTGAGTCTCAAGTCGAACAACAAGGTATTCTGGTGTTTGCTAGGATAATCGGGAAGAAAAGGATATCCACTATATTGGGAAGGAAGGACAGTGGAATGTACGTGGCGCTTCATAAAAGCAAAATGGACGTTATATATGAGATAGGAGTATCAGATATCCCTAGCCTATACGGTATACGGTAAACCTTCGGCTTTTGATCAGTTTATGATTAGGAAACGTACACAACAATACATTTTCGGTACAGTAACTCCGACACTGAGGCACACAGCAGTAAATATTTGATTTCTTTGATCTATTTATTATTCAATATGTATTCCACTGACGTTGCACTGACAGTTTATTTCACATACGACATACGAGAGTTCACGTATTAACCACCAGGGCGGCGACTCTTTCTCCTGTCCATTTAAGGTTACTGTATCGAGAAGGTAGCGCCAACTTTCTATCTCTTTTAATTTGAGGTTAATCAAATTCATTCATAAACTCCTTAGCAACAGTAATTTCTTATATATCTATCCTTTTTCTTCTTTAGCGTTTCATCGCTTCCTTTTTAATTTGGGGGACGAAGCCGCGGAAATGAATGGCGGTACCTTCTAAATACAGTAACCTTATGTCCATCTATACTGTCCATCTAAGGTTACTGCATTGAGAAGGTAGCGCCAACTTTCTATCTCTTTTAATTTGGGGTTAGTCAAATTCATTCATAAACTTCCTAGCAACAGTAATTTATCTATCCTTTTTCTTCTTAGAGTTTCATGGCGTCTTCATCGCGTCCTTTTTAATTTAGTAACCTTATGTCCACCCAATAAGAAAGGATCGGCGCGCTATTTAAATTAGTTTTATTTCGTAAGCGATTAAGTTATAGAAGTGTTATTTATTAGACAAGTGTTGCAGGTCGATATTATTTGAGCTTTCATTGTGTTAAGCGATCGTAGACAAAGTGTTTTTAAAATAAATGGTGATTATAATTTACGAACCCTGAAGTCGTAACATTATGTTTTCTGTTTCAGATTTAGTAATGGCAATGGATCCCGTTCTCGGAAAACTGCCAGATGATCTGAAGCAACAGTTTACTAATGACACGTTAAATGAACTGAAGAAAGTGAACTGCATTGTCTTAATTAACAACCAAGAAACCATTCAGTTTCAATATAAAATATTTGTGGTGTATGCTCAGAAATCAATGTAACACTCGTCTAAAAAAGTTTCTGAAGTGTAACTCTCAGAATGCACCCATAATATCATTGTCATAATTTCTTTTAAATAAGCAACAATTGTTTGAATAGCCAATAATTAAATAAATATTACTCTTCATAAATAAATTTATTATCATTAACTTGTCATCGACCACAAAAATACATATTTTTTAAAATTTAACTAACTTGTAAATTGTAATAAATATAATCGAAATAAAATGAATGAATCGTTACTGTTAAGAACTTAAAACATTTTTATAATCTGCTACTTTTAATTCACTAAAGATGACTTGCTTCCCAGATTGTTGCTCTTAAAAAGTGTGAAAACCCCACACCTGACACCAATGTAATGATCTCTATCTTTATTAAGATCCGTTTCTTATTTTTTACAAGTCACACAAAAACACTTATCAGTGTAGTGTAAGGGTTCAAATTCCATTCATCAATTTCAAATTATTTGTCTATTTTCGGATTCAGTTGATCACTAACATTTTTATACTCTAGGAATTCTCTTTCCTTACTACATTAAGTTGTCGCTGGTAACTTTTTCTAAGTGGGAACACTGCTTACCCCTTTAGCCTAGCCTTCGCGCTCGAATTCTGAAAACGGAAAAGTGGGCAAGGCACTGTGATCCTGCTCCATGTAAGCGTTTGCCAAAAATAAATTTTGTGAATATCATTCTACATGAAGCAAATTATTTTTATAATAAAGTAGATAGACTGAAGTTTTGTTTAACCAAATATTTTATTATTTGAAGCTTTAACAATTATGTTACACACTCTCAAATTTGGCTGTTTCTGTTACTGGTCAAGAATCCCCACGCGGACGCTTCGCAAAAAAATGCAATGAAATATACTATATTGCCTTAACGTGTCCAATTTACTTTACAGTACTGAAATGGCTACTCCTTCTCCTTGATGTTTAAAATATATTAATTAATTTGATATAATTATTTGATTAAAGTCATTATTAAAATTAAAAAAAATAACTTTGAACATGAACTGAAAAAATGCAAAATAAACCGTATGATACTGAAATTGCTAATGAATTTAAAACGTATCGTAATAAATTAACTGAACTCTTGAAGTTAACTAAAATTACATATTACAAATCCTTAATAGAGGAAAAACAAAACAACTCAAGAAAACTATGGGAAACAATAAAAGAAATAAATGGCGAAACGAAAACCGAAAACAGAATCAAACAAATAAAGAATAACAAAAGTCATATTATTACTGACCCACTTCAAATTGCTGACAATTTTAATGCCTATTTTAACGAACTAGAAGCAATCTCGCAAATCAAATTGTCCCAGATCCAAATTTTAATTACACCCCAAAAAAATTAAGTAATTCAATTTACTTAGATAAAATGAATGAGGAGGAGGTTAATAAAATAATAAAACAGTTAAAATGTGGAAAAAGTCCTGGGCTAGATGGTATAAAAGCAGAAACTTTGCGCGAAGTGGCAGATGAGATTGCTTCTCCCTTAGTGTGGATAATAAATAAATCTATTGAAACTGGGATTTTTCCAAAATCCCTAAAACAAGCTGTAATATAGCCTTTGTACAAGACAGGAATTAAAATTGATATAGCTACAATAGATCTTATTTTCTAAGTTCCGTTGTGCGTCATCAACAACGATGACGTAAAATTTAGACACCGTTGCCAATTGTAACGAATAATAAGAAATTAATAATAATAATAATAATAGGAAGTTATACAAAGCAAAATTTTTAAATTATGCACATTACCTCCCTTACAGCTGTTAACGGAATAAATGGCCCTCCAAAGTCACGTTCTCTTTCAAAGTACGTAATTAAAGAAGCAACCATTCGCTGTGATTGCAAATTTAATCCTGGCGGCATGTTGTATTAATTCACGCAATAATGAGCTCTGAAAAGAACTATTAAATATTGCCTCTGGAATAAACTAATACAACGTTTTGAACACAAACCGACATTCACGGACCAAATGTAAAAAAATCAAATGGCAGCGGTGTTGATGACGCACAACAGAACTTAGAAAATAAGATCTATATAGACCTATCTCGCTTCTTAGCAATATATCAAAAATTTTTGAAAAAATATTGAAACTCCGAATTGCTGATTTTGTCAATAAATATAACATCTTATCTGAACGGCAGTATGGGTTTAGAGAAGATATCTCAACCAGTGTTGCTTCTGCGGATCTGATAGCAGAAATTTATAGATTCATGGACGAAGGTACTAAATCACTCCGTATTTTTATCGATCTTGCAAAAGCTTTCGACACGGTTAGTCATTCAAAACTAATGGAATCATTAGAAAATATCGGATTTCGCGGAACTACTTTTAAAATTAATGGAAAGTTACTTAAGTTATAGAACGTTATTATTAACAATCATATTAGTACCGAAAAACTCGTCCGTTTTGGGGTGCCATAAGGCAGAATACTAGGTCCCATACTATTTAATATTTACATAAATGATTTGTTTAATTTAAAATCAGCTGATAAGATTATTGGTTATGCCGATGACACAGCAATAGTCTATAAAAGTAATAATTGGGCAGACCTTAAATTAAAAAGTGAACAAGACTTTATTAACATAAACAATTTTTTTAAGAGCAAATTGCTTACAATAAATTACAAAAAAAACTATTTTTCTACCTTTCTGCTGTTCTACTTTGCCTGTTTTAGTTCGTTGGATATTCAACTATCAGATCAGAAAACAATACAAATTGCGTTGTCAGATAAAATAAAATATTTAGGTATACAGGGTGTCCCGTAAATAAGGGGCCATAATGCGAGGGCTAACACAATGGTGCATATAGAGTCCGCGAAAGTAAATGAAAGTGGTCTGCTTCGATAATTTTTTTGGGAAATTTTTCAAAGAAATTACGATCGGAATACGGTCCTGTTTTGCTTATAAACTCTATACGTCATAGGTAAGCGGATGTGATTCAAAGTGAACAAAATTCGATAATAAAACTGACCTGCTCAACATAATGACACATATTGCCGAGGTCTTTTGGACTGCGATTGTTATGGCATTACGTCATTAGTTACCGTGATATCTATAGCAAGTGTTCGAAATGTCCTCCATTGCGCAAGTCAGGGAAGGCAAGTTCGTACTCAGTATTATACTTTAGCATATCTCCCAAGCGATGCTGTTTTCGTAATTTTATTAGAAGAAAAAAAGTTATTGTATATGGTTACCTATCCATTGCTACCGTATGGCCCCTTATTTATGGGACACCCTGTATACATTGACAGACATTTAAGGTGGAACCTTCATACTGACTACGTAGTTAAAAAGCTAAGAAGTCTTTTACCTCGTTTTAAGCTATACAGCAAAATTTTCGATCTAAGACAAATAAGTACTTTATTTTTCTCTGATTCAATCACATCTTTGTTACAGTATTCTAGTCTGGGGAGGGGTGATAAAAACGTATTCAAAAAGAATTGAAGTTACTCAAAAATGCTTACTAAAAATTATTTACAAAAAAGAATATTGCTATCCTTCAGAACTACTCTATCAAGAATCCACCATTTTGGACGTCAGACAATTATTTTTTCTAGAAATAGCGCTATACAATTTCAAACATAAAAATAATATAACAAATTTTGCTCACTCTTTACAATACACGGCAGAAAAATTAATTAATAGAGAGGAAAAACTTTTAATGTCGTTTAAGAGCCGATTTTACAGTCTTCTTAATCCCAGTGTTTGCCAGGAATGATTAATCTGACGTTTATAACATGACACTTCTGAAAGAATACCACTGTTTCTGTCACAATTTAGCGTTAGATTGGTTATTCCACGTTTGTGCTGTGATTGTAAAGTCCGGCCTAGATGTTTGCATATGATGTGGTCTATGCAACGTTTTATACTTGAATAGTGATTAAACCGTTAAGTCATATGGAGATGCCTCTTCCCTCTGAAGGCCTTTTGAACTTGTACTTTATATTATTTTTTTTTTTTAGATTTGTATCGGTGTAGAGCAAATCATATCTTAATATGACCTTCTGGGAGGTTGGGAGTAGTCTTTCCCAAAATTGTCTTTACCCTATCCACACACAAGTTTTTTTTCTTTTGTGGATATATACTAGCTATTTATTACTATCTATAGTTACTTAAGACACATTTTGTTGTTTATTTTTGTTGCTATATTTAATTAAATAAATTTATTATTATTATTATTATTAACTTTTAACTATTAGCAGGGTTTGTCCCAGTCAATTTTTCTAACATAAATATACAGAAGCTAGTTTTTCTGTCTATAAAATGCAATAAAATTTATACTGCATTTCGATGCATTTGTGATAATGGGAAAAGTTCGGAGCAAGGTTGGATTCAGTTCCAATGCTTTCGTAACGGATAAATTTACGTGTCTCTCGTGGACCGACGTCCACACTTCTTTAGTAGACCCATTGTTAGTGGTCAATTGACACGTTTTGAGGGTAAGAATCACTCCCTTGTTCGAGTCTTTGGGGCCATTTTGTTTCTTTCCGAACGAGTTTTGCTGTTGATGTCAATAAATCTCCAGATCCCATCTACTCCGACATCGTGTCCGAAGAAGAGGATCCCTGTCTACAGCTGCCGAGTCGCATAAGGCACGCTCCGAGCACTGCACCCCTTCCGAGGCCGAGCACACATGTAGATCGGTGACGAGTGAAGATCATCTTGGCCTCGTAGAGAATTTTATTATATGTTTGCGTTGTTTTTCGTATACGTTAATTTTGGGTACTTATCTGTGCCTCCTATAACACAATTGCCTGACGTAGGCCTCGGTTCCTTCAGAACCCGTCCGTACTTTAAATTTCTTATTAAGGTAAAGTTGTTAGCGAATTAAAGTTACAGTCCTGAGGACAAAGTATTTTATTTTTAATGTAAACCAAACGTTAAATATCTCAAATATAACGCGATAATAAACGCTTAAACGCCGGCTAGTAAACGCTAGATATCCTAGCCAGTATTTAAGCGTTTACTAAACGGCGTTTAACCGTTACATTTGAGATAATTAACGTTAAATTTCACTATTTGAATGGACTGTTACGATTGCTGTCGATACTGCTTTAACTGTGGCCGGCACCATTTATCAAACAAACGGAAACAAGCGGAAACGGATATACTGAGTGTTAGTAAAAAAACAAACCTACACACGGTGATTGTAGAGACCAAAACAAGAAAAAAATTCTAATAAACCGAGATTAAATTCTCAATGGTTTTCTAGATATGGGGCTTTGAAATTTAGAATTTAAATGAATCTATTAAAATCAAAATATCGTAAAACAAAAGTTGTCCTGTTGTGGCAAATACTGGCAGTAAAATTACTTAATAGTAAGCAAATTTAGTTTTTTAATTAAACTATTTTCGTTTTTTCTCTGAGCCAAAGGTCGACTTCTTGAAAAATTTCATGGGATGGAATATGCCTTAAAGGATACCTTCGTTAGTAAATTCGTCTAGCTTTTCGCGAATTTTGACGAGCGTCGCCGTAACAGAAGTGCATATCGGCGTATTCCGGTAACCATTACGAAATTAAACTTGCTTACTAGTAAGTAATTTTACTGTCAATGTTTGCCACAACAAGAAAACTTTTGTTTTACCATATTTTGATTTCAATAGATTCATTCAAATTCAAAATTTCAAAATCCCATAACTCAAAAACCATTGAGAATTAGACCCGGGTTTATTACCGAATTTTTTCTTGTTTCTTGTTCTTCCTTTGTGTGTAGGGCTTTCTATTAACACCCTGTATAACATCCTTTTCAATTCATGTTGTCAAGTCGCAGCTATCAGTGCCAAGTTGACAGTTTTGCGTATTATAGCGAGTAAAATTGTATTTTTTGTAAAATCGTATCAAAATGAAGTCATTTATATACGAATTTGTGGGCGTAAATAGTTGCCTTTTGCGCCCTAAAACCTAAGGGGGTCAATCTAATTGGCGTTGCAAGTTACAACTTGGTAAGATCCAACTTCCGAGCATTATCGAGATTGCACAACACTGTATCCTGTTACCACCATAGGTTATCACCGAACATTGCCGAGATTGCAACTTCTTACCAGTTGCTCAGGAGGTACCACTGTTGCTAGGTTGCAAATCCGATTAGAAACCAACATGTTTATTTGCATCAAATTAGCAACACCGTAACCTGATTTTTGAAAACGAATCGTGCAATGATCGTGCCATTTATTTTTCCAAAGCTTTAAGGTGAATTTAAACGATTTTACAAAAAATCTTGTATGCATTTCGAGCGTGAACGACGATTTTGGCCCTTCGGACCTCGGGCTTATATTTCCGCCGCGGGTCAAAATCACCTGCTTCACGCCCTTAATACAAAAATAGCTATTTTGCTCAGTTTGTAGTTTTTTGGCAATTTTTTCTTTCGTTATTTAATATCCTTTTCTTATTTGTGTTATTTGAATTCTGTTTACTAAAAGTCTTCTTTGACAAACATCGCTTAAAATACGAACCGATAATTTTCATGCCACCCCTTAACTCGTACCACTCATTAACTCTTAGATAAGAGACTGTTGTGGCTCGAATCATCCTCTCCATCAGGCTCTCCACCATACCATCAGGATGAGGATGCAAAGGAGTTCTTTTTTAATTTCTAGTGACCGGCATACTTCCTGAAGGAGGGCTGACTCAAAATTACGTCCTTGATCTGAGTGAATCTCTAAAGGTACACCAAACAGGCTGAAAAACTCTCTCTGACCAATATTTCAGCAACCGTTGACGCTTCTTGATTAGGTATCGCATACTCCTCAATCCGCTTGGTAAAATAATTCACTGCGACAAGAATATATTTATTTTCATGGCCACTTACTGGAAATGATACAACAATATCAATTGCCGCTCTTTCCATTGGGCTACCTATGTTGTACTGTCTCGTAAGTGCTTTTCTTTTCTCGAGAGGACAATTCCCAGATGCACATAATTCACATTTCTGGCACCATTCTCTAAACTCTGCTTTACAGTTTATCCAATAGAAAGTTTCCAAACTTTCTCCAAAGTCTTTTTCACTCTACAGTTGTTTTCAGGATACCGTTTTGCAATTTTAAGGTATCCCACTGTGCCCAATAAGCTTTCAATACTGGGTTTAGTACACTTACTTCTTCTCGGATGGTCTCTCTTGAAAACCCTTCCAATTTAGCACTAGTTTTAACTCTGAATTCACTTCTTGCTCCTAATGTAATTTCTCCGGCTGCCATTTATCATCCTCATCAGTCACCGTAGTTCTTCATAAGACAAAGCAGGAAGCAGTCTTCATAATACAGATGGTATTATGAAGACTGCTTCCTGCAAGATGTACGGTGTCATATTCTTGCAATCGCTCGATCCACCTAGCAACCTGATCTTCCGGGCTCTTCAATTGTAATAATCATTTTAACGCGGTGTGAACCGTCTTAATAGGAATTTCCTGCCATAGAGGTATTTATAAAAATGTTCAGTAGCTTTTAAAACAGCCAAAAGCTCTCTCCGTGTTACACAGTAATTCAGTTCATGTTTTGAGAGAACTTTACTGAAATAAACAATTACTTTCTCGTCTCCATTTTGAATTTGAGAGAGCACATCTCTTATGGCATTGATACTTGCGCCGGTATTTGAGGATAACTCAAAACTGGTGCTGCAGTTAAGTCTTGTTTTACTTGTTCCAAAGCCTTTTGACAATCCTCATTCAAATTAAACTCACGTCTCTCCTCTATTTTCTTTGTTAATGACTTTGCAATACTGGCAAACCCAAAGACAAACCGCCAATAATGCGTACAAAGACCCAGAAATCTTCGGACTTCGCGCTTATCCTTCGGTACGGGCCACCCTCGCACTGCCTGGGTCTTGTATAATGGATCTAATGCTGTACCAGTGTTTGATACAATGTGTCCTAGGTATTTTACTTCCTTTTGAATGGTAGGGCATTTTTTGACTCAGTTTCAAATTAGCATCACGTAATCTCTGAAACACCTCTCCGAGATTTTTCAAGTGTTTTTTCCTATCACAATCACATCGTCCAAATATATCAAACACGTCTGCCATGTTAATCCTCGTAGGATTGCTTCCAGAAGACGCTAAAAGATAGCAAGAGCGTTAAACAAACCAAACGGCATGACGGTAAATTGCCACAGTCCTGTTCCTATTGTGAATGCTGTCTTCTCTCGGTCTACCGGCTCCAACCCGACTTGCCAACAGCCACTCTTTAAATCCAATGTAGAAAACCAACATGAACCGGATAAAGTATCCAAAGGTATCGATTCTTGGCAACGGGTAGCTATCCTTTTTTTGTTACTACGTTTAGTTAATGATAATCAACGCAAAACCTTCCTTCTTTTTAGCCAGGACGACTGACGAGGGCCACGAACTATTCGGTGTAAGCCCTTGTTTCGTCATACTGGTAGTAATATGTTCTGCTTCTTCCCGTTTCGATATCGGAAGCCGTCTTGGATGTTGACGTGTTGCCTGCGCAGTTCCGGTATTAATTTTGTGGATTACGATGTTTGTTCATCCTGTTTCATTATCGTCAAAAGCAAAAACATCTTGGTACTCAACAACAATTTTTTCCACCTTTTCCATTTTAGATTTTTAGGATATTCTTTTGGAATGCTTTCATTCAGAGTGCCTGCACCGCTAATAACGGATGATATAGATATGCAGCATAGACAGCATTTTTCTTCAGACGCACCGGTTCAGAATTGACATTCATAACTCTGACTGGAACAATATCTCTATCTTTAACAAAGACTTCCCCTATAAAAATATTACTGTGGGCTTCCCTATGATTGACTCCTTTTATCAGTCGGAGACTTTCTTCCCTGCTGTTACCGTCACCGTGCCAACACAAGTGTTTCGTTCTGAATTGGTATTTCAATATCTTCTGTTAGAAGTAAACGGATGGTTTCTTGTCGTTCATGGAGCGGGAGCCCCTCCTTACCGACTTTTAAGACGCCTATCTTCAAATCTAACGTGGCTCCAAACTTCTTCAAAACATTCATTCCCAAGATAAAATCGGCCGAGATGTCGCTTATTATTACTTGACGATTCAGTACATTTCCATCAATTTTAACTCTTATGTTTCTCCATATGTTTTTATCGTATCACCAGTTGCGGATCGAAGACATACTGTTGTTGATGTCTTATCATTGTTTTGTATTACTTTTGGTCGTACGATAGTCTTCTATGCACCTGTATCCACAAGTCATGGGAAACCCAAGCCGTTAACAGAGAGACAGAACTCTATCTCCGAGAGTGCTCTCAAGTCTTTGTCCATTGGTGATTGAGTCTCAAGACTAAATCTCGAGAGTATTTTGTCACAAGTGGACACTTACCTTTAGATCGTTAGCCAACTATTGCTCGACTCTTAAGAAGGATGTCCCTCAAGGGCCTCAAGCTAAATTCGCCAGAAAATTCTCAAAATGCTTGGGATTTAGATTATGTCAGCATATAGAATAACATACAGAATTTATAACACATGTTTACTAGTGGATCTTTACTAATGGAAAGTTATTAACAATAATTATAATTCATATAATTTTATTTAAAGTTGGTTCTTGTCCGATGAAATTTGTATCACAACATCTTTTAACCGGACACTAAATCGCGCACTATACACTTAACGTTTCACCGTCGTTCGACAGCTTCGTCAGAAGTGAAAAATATAAACGCGTTGTCAAAATAAACAAGGTTGTCAACGGAAACTGAAAAGGTAAATTGATTTTTTTTTCCTTTTTAAACGTAATAAATATTTTATTTTAATAAATGTTAAAAATTGTCAGATCTATATTCTATTTAAAGAATTTAAAATACATTTTTGCTTTGGGAAAAAAATTTTCATTACCCTATTTTAATAAAAAGCAAGTAGATTTTCTAAACGTTTTAAGTAGCTTAGAGTTTGGTATAAAATCTTTAGATTCAGCTTCCAAAATACAAATAAGAAATAAATTTTAAATATAAAATTCTTATTCGAGATCTTTTGGCTTGTAAAAAATTTCTTAAAGAAAATCCTAACATTATTGTCACAGTAGCAGACAAAAGCAATGTTACTGTTTTGATTGACAAAAATGATTATTTATCAAAAGTTCAAACCATGCTCTCTGACAATAATACATACGTAGAATTAAATAATGATCCCACAGAAAATTTCCAGCGTAAAACTTTCAATATTATTAATAAGTTAGAAAAATCTGTTGAAATTAGTAATAATATTGCTAGATCTCTTAAAGTACAGCATCTCACATTTCCAAAATTATACTGCATTCCAAAAATTCACAAACCCAATACACCTCTTCGTCCAATAGTTTCTACTATTGGTTCTTCTCTATATTTCTTATCAAAATTTGTTTCAAAAATTCTTACCCAAGTTACTAGTAAATCAGAATACTTTATAAAAAACTCTTTTGAACTTGTAGATAAATTAAAAAACATAGATATACCAAATAACTGTATTATAATTTCTTTAGATGTTGTTTCTTTGTTTACTAACATTCCAAAAGAGTTAGCTTTAAAAAGCATTAATGATAGGCGGGTAGAGAATAAAGATTTTACAGACATTTCCAAAGAAAATTTTTTAGAAATTGTTACTTTATGTTTTGATACATCTTATTTCACTTTCAATGATAAATTTTATAAACAGATTTTCGGTACAGCAATGGGTTCTCCTTTATCGCCTGCTTTAGCTGAAATTGTCATGCAGGAACTAGAAAAAAGTGTCATTAACTCATTACCTTTTAATTTAACTTTATATTTTCGTTACGTCGATGATATTTTATTGATTTCGCCCTCAGATAAAGTAAACTTTGTTTTAAGTAGATAATAGATTACAATTTACAGTAGAAAAAGAAGTTAACGATTCACTAAGTTTCCTTGATGTAAATATCATCAGACGTAATAACAAATTAATAACGAATTGATTTCATAAACCTACGTGGTCAGGTAGATATATTAATTTTCATTCGTACACATCTAGAAACTATAAAATTGCAACAATTATTTCTTTAACAGATCGAGCTGTTTTACTTTCAGATAAACTTTTCATTTATGATAATTTAAATTTAATAAAGAAGACTCTTGTTCAAAATTCTTATCCAATAAATTTTATAGAATCAGTAATTAAAAATCGTGTTAAATATCTACAAAATTCAAATATCTACAATAATATAAAGCAAACTTCAAACAAAAAATACATATCATTACCTTATATTGAACCACTATACAGTTAGGTTGTTTTAATATCGGTGTTTTTGTTTTTAAATTTGAGAAAATAATATTTAAATTGTTTACAGATTTACTAGCTAAAATTAAGTTGTGTTTTTTGAAAATGTGTTTAAATATATTATATAATATATTTAAACACAAAATTAAGTTGTGTTTTTTGAAAATGTGTTTAAATATATTATATAATATATTTAAACACATTTTCAAAAAACACAACTTAATTTTAGCTAGTAAATCTGTAAAAAATTTAAATATTATTTTCTCAAATTTAAAAACAAAAACACCGATATTAAAACAACCTAACGTGGTTTATGAAATTAAATGTTTAAATTGTAATTCATGTTATGTAGGAGAAACAAGTCAAAATTTAAAAAAAAAACGTCTAGATCAACATAAATATCACATCCAAAAAAATAATCAAAATCATTCAATGCTTGTTGAACATTCGTTAGAAAATAACCATAATTTTGATTTTGAAAACACTAATATTTTATATTATGAGTCTAATATTTTTAAAAGATGTTTTATAGAAATATGTAAAATAAAAATGTCGTCGAATTCTATTAACAAACGTACAGATTTTGCAAGTTTGAACGATACATTTTCTAGTTTTCTCGATTCTTTAAATAGAATATAGATCTGTCAATTTTTAACATTTATTAAAATAAAATATTTATTATGTTTAAAAAGGAAAAAAATCAATTTACCTTTTCAATTTCCGTTGACAACCTTGTTTATTTTGACAACGCGTTTATATTTTTCACTTCTGACGAAGCTGTCGAACGACGGTGAAACGTTAAGTGTATAGTGCGCGATTTAGTGTCCGGTTAAAAGATTTTGTGATACATATAATTTTAATTATAACAAAAATGTTTATTACAAAAAATCTATGCCCAATGGAAGGAAAAGGTAAACAGATTCAAACTAGCAGAAAAAATATTATAAGATTCACCTATTTTATTCCATTTAAGAGAGAAAAAGTTACGTCTTGTTGTCCAGTGTTATTAGTAAAATATTTACACTAATCAATGTAATTATTTACAAATAATTACTCCAAAATTATTCAAAAATAAACGAGAAAACGAAACGTTCTTGTTATCTTTATTTTCTCGATATTTTTAATGTAGAATAATTTGGATGTTATGTTAGACAACTATCGAAACCAAAAAAGGTCGTAACGACCCTAAATTTGCAGACCTGTAATTACAAATTAAAAAAAAACATTAACAATTCAGGCTAACCGGACGTAACGCAAAGAATAGGCTTCACCTAATTATTTATTATTATTATCATTAAAAAATCGTGATGAAAATGAATTACAGTAGATGTTCTTACATGTCCTCCTTCTATTGCTACGCATGTTCATCTCCATAAAAATGAAACCAATTGTGTTTTAATCCACTCTCATAGCACATGTCATTACTACCAAATTTCAACGACTTCTGCGCCTACATACGTTTCATTTCAAAAACTCAGAAAATGTAGAAATGTTCTATCTTCAAACCATATTTGTATCCCCAAAATTTCTTGTTCCCAATATTTATAATAAAAATTCAATCAAATCTTGTACAAGTAATAGGGTAGTCTAAAACGGCCTTTATGAATTATTTTAACTTTTTAATAAACACGATGTTATAGGTATAATGGTGCCCATTCCTTCTCTCGACAATTTTATATCACTCTTCATTAATTTAAAATAAGTAGTTTGAATAATTTTGATATTGATTCTCAACTTTTAGTTGCTTTCGTTTAAATTTACCGTAACATAAAATGCAACGATCTGCTGTTTTCATGGCTGTATCAATAAAACTAAAAATATTTAACGTAATAAAACTGTAAATTTTTATGAATTAAATCAAAAATATCTCATAACTCAAAAACTGTTGTAGATATAGGGGATGCTAATACCGATCGATGCAGCATTTAATTCCACATACGATGCTGTATTAAAATATTGGTCGTTCCATTTGAAAACAAATACTTTTCTGTGTTTGAATTTCTTGGAGTGTAGTGGTAGATTTTAGCCTGTAGCTCTTAGTAGATTATGCTTATGGAATTTTTAAGAACCTTCGAGCCTCAACTAGTTATTACAAATAAAATTGCTTCAATAATAGCTGTGATATAATTTTTTGAAAATCAGATAGCAGAATCCAGATTTTTAAGAAAATTCTAAATATTTCAAAAATTGTGCAATTTAGAGATAGAGAAATGTATTTACTGCAATTTTACATATTTTTACATAAAGAATTCAAAAACATAACCAAAAATATTGCATTCCGTTTAAAACAAGCGAGTTGATCGCAACTTCCGGTATAACCGGAAGTGACTGGAAGTACATTTTGTTTGAAAAGAACCCTTTGAAATATCTCTGCCCCGTAAATTTCAAATTTCTATCTAAACCTCTTCCTTCCGGGTGTTCTTTTACTATATGCAAATATTTAAACCTGTAATACATCACCATAAATGGCAACGATTGAACTCATATGTCCTTAACAAAAGTTTTACACATTTCGAGAAAATCGCAGTTGAAAATCGGTCCTTGAGGTAGGTCAAGAAAAGGAAATTTTGTTCGACCGCAGAAAGCATCTGTTGGAAGAAAAAACAGAACTGTAATCGAGCAGTGACCCAGTACCCTTTGCAGAGTTCGGACGGTTAATAAAAGCAGTTTTTTTTCACGTCGCAGTAAGTCGTATCGTAGCCAAGGAATTTGCTTCGTTTTATTTCATTTATGATCATGACACACAGTTTATTGCTCCGTATCCTTTGGAATCAACAGTTTAGTTTGTGAAAAGTGCAAATGCACTAATGTAGCTAATGTCCCTGCATTTACGCGATTATGGAACATTTCATGTGTGTGTCGCTAATGATGGATGCCACTTTGAACAGTTAGTTGTTATAAACATTTACTAAATTACTGTAGTGAACGTTTGAATGTTTTCTTCCGCACAGATATTATACGGTGAGTGAGTGCGCCTTTGCATATTAGTCACGCCTGCGATGTTTATTGCCTACGACCAGCGAAGCAGGTTCCGTAAGTTTTTTTGTTGTTTCATGACCGTCGTATTAGAGGCGGATAAAATAATTTCCCCCCGTTATGAAAAAAATTTTTTTTTCCGTGTTCTATGTGCTCTCACGGTAATGTAGGTAAAGTTTTTGCACTTATTTCACAAACACCCTGTATAACGGTATTAGGCCGATATGCTTGATATAACGAACGAGGATAAGTTCTATGGCCGAGGCGCGAGCCGAGGCTATAAATTATCCGAATTCGTTATATGCATATCGGCCGTATGTTGTTTTACACAGAGATATCCACATAAACCGTTCGTTAAAAGTTTTCGAGGTTGCAGTTCACGTAGATATTTGAAATTTAAGGAGCAAGGGTTCTCCGTAGAGATCTCTTTAAATAAAATAAAATTGTCTTTGTACCACTTCCGGTTGTACCGGAAGTCGCTATCAACTCGCCTATTTTAAATGGAATGCTATATTTTTGATCACGTTTATGAATTCTACATGTAAAAATATGTTAAGTTGCAATACATTTCCCTATCTCTAAAATGCATCATTTTTGAGATATTTTGAAATTTCTTAAAAATTTGGATTCTGTAATCTGATTTTCAAAAAATTATAACACAGCTATGATTGAAGTAATTTTATTTGTAATAGCTGATATTGTACTTGAAGCTTTAAGGTTCTTAGAAATTCGATCAGCATAATCTATTAAGCTACAGGGTGTCTAAAACGCACCGCTCCCCTCGAAGATATTCAAACACAGAAAAATACTTTTTTTCAAATGGAACAATCAATATTTTAATACACCATCGTATGTGGAATTAAATGCTGTGTCGAACTATACTAGCATTCCCTATACCTAACTTTAACAGTTTTTCAGTTATAAGATATTTTTGGTTTAATACATAAAAATTTACATTTATTAGGTTAACTATTTCTAATTTTGTTGATATAGTTATGAGAACAACAAACAATTGCATTCAACGTTTCCTGTTACTATAAATTTTAAGCAAAAGCAAAAAAAATTGAGAATCAAAATCAAAATTATTCAAACGCTGATATTTTAAATCTATTTTTTAAATTCATGAAGAATGATCTAAAATTGTTCAGAGCAGAGAATGTGTGTTCAATCAAATGTACCCCTCTTGTCTCCTATGAATAAAACACAGTTTGGAAAGTTTGAACCTAACTTTATACAATTTGGAAAGATAAAATGTACGAAGATCAGTAACAAATAACGAAGATAATTAGACAATGGTTTTAAAATACTTTCACGCTAATCCAGAGAATTGCAAACTAGCAGCTATTTTATTCTTCAATTTAAAGTAATGAAATTCATACTTTTTCGTTTTATAAGATCACAAGCGTCCTAAGAGAAGGATGATTAAAGATCTATTAAAATTTGTGAATTTCCACTTGCCAAATTCTATTTTCTTTGGTTGGATACAAAATTTGTAGTAACAGTAATCGTTGTTATAATTTCCATGCTATCTTAATAAAATTAAAAATATTTGACCTATTGAAATTGTAATTTTCTATGAATTAAATCGAAAATGTTTCATAACTCAAAAACTGTTAAAGTTAGGTATAGGGAATGCTAGTACAGTTCGACGCAGCATTTGATTCCACATACAATGGTGCATTAAAATATTGGTCATTCCATTTGAAAAAAAGTATTTTTCTGTGTTTGAATATCTTCGAGTGGAGCGGTGCGTTTTAGACACCCTGTAGCTTAATAGATTATGCTGATGGAATTTTTAAGAACCTTAAAGCTTCAACTACAATATTAGCTATTACAAATAAAATTGCTTCAATAACAGCTGTGTTATAATTTTTTGAAAATCAGATTGCAGAATCCAAATTTCTAAGAAAATTCAAAATATCTCAAAAATGATGCATTTTAGAGATAGGGAAATGTATTGCAATTTAACATATTTTTACATGTAGAATTTAAAAACGTGATAAAAAATATAGCATTCCATTTAAAATAAGCTAGTTGATAGCGACTTCCGGTACAACCGGAAGTGATACAAAGACAATTTTATTTTATTTAAAGAGATCTCTACGGAAAGCCCTTGCTCCTTAAATTTCAAATATCTACGTGAACTGCAGCCTTGAAAACTTTTAACGAACGGTTTATGTGGATATCCCTGTAGTTTTCGTAATACTAAATGATTAAATAAATGTTTATTTTGGCAAAAACATTCAGGCCAGATTTATTCACCTCCAATTAAATTTATCTGGTGATTAATTCCCATAGTAACTAATGTGATCACAATTGTTACTATGGGATTAAATCACCAGATAAATTTAATTGGGGGTGAATAAATCGGGCCTCATAATAATAAACTTCGATAAGTAGAGTGTGATTTAGTTGCAACTGTAGCAACGTATGAAATACAGGGGCAATTAGTAATAACGGCCGTGCTGTTAAAATTTAACCAGCCTAGGCCGTTATGGATAGCATAACAATCATGGAAACAATGCAGTTATAATGAAATAACATTTAAGTATTACGAAAAATTTTTAATGAACGGGTTGCGTAAATAACTCTGTAGTGCATTAACATCTTAATGCACGGTAAAGTACATAATACAGGGTATTTCAAAAGTGATGGGAAAGAATTTAAATATCAGAAGCAAAAAAGTTCCAGCAAACTTAGATCCGGAAATTAACCGTTTACGAGGTAATGTACCTTGTTTATTCACAAACTTCAAACAAAAAATTTTCTTTTGTATATGTTCAATCACATTTCTGTGGTGTTGAAGTCAAAACTATGAAATTCTGTTGTCGCGTAATTGATGAGAAAATATTTTTGCACTAAAATGTAGCTGTTTAAAATTAAAAATTTACCTGATTCAGGAGTTTGCAAAAAGGCAGTAAATATACAAATGATAAGATTGGTGCGGGACTTTATCACCATTCTATGTACGTGTATAGATACTTCTTGTGAAACTACATTACCTATATCTTTAAGTTATTTTCGAATCAATTTCGAAAAGGTTTTGAACCTAGAAATATTTGTTATTAATTCGTGTTTTGCTAATACGGTTAGTTAAACCAATTTTTAAGCACTCACTTTTGGAAATACTCTAGGATAAAGTGAGGCCAATGTTAAGTAGAGAAAAATGTGAATCGATTTTATTATTTAATAAATATTACTTATTATTTTACCACTATGAGTAAATACGTAGTCATGCCATAAATTCTGTCCCTAACGTAAGTGGGTTCCTAAAAAAAAAAGTAAGTGGGTCTCGGAAATTTGTTGATACTAATAGGTCAAGTAGGCTTTGCATTTACGTAAACAACTCAATTGGTGACAATCACTTGATTAGTCAACATGGAGTGGAGTCTCAAAGAAAATCGTATCGCTGTTATCGCATTGCACAAATGCAACAAAACTGCAGTCGAAATTTTCAATCTATTGAAAACGCTAAAAATCTCGAAGAAATTTATTTATCGGACCATAAATCGATATAACGAGGTGTCTAGTGTGAATGACAGGCCCAGAAGCGGACGACCGCGCAAAACTCGGACGAAAGCTGCGATCAAAGCGGTGGCTGAAAGAATTCGCAGAAATCCGCTGCGAAAGCAAAAGATTATGGCTAGGGAAATGAAAATTCCTACAAGAACCATGTCGAGGATTATTAAAGAAGACCTCAGACTTGGTGCCTATCGTAGGAGTACCGGACAACGCCTCACAGTCACGTTACGTCATATCAGGGCCACCCGAGCAAAAAGATTGCTACAGCGACACGCAAATATCGGCCACCGACAGATATTGTTTACAGATGAAAAAATTTTCACCGTTGAGGAAAAATTTAACAGGCAAAATGATAGGGTTTATGCACACAACTCTCGGGAAGCGGCAGAAAAGATTCCGAAGGTGGAAAGAGGACATCATCCTGCTTCAGTGATGGTTTGGTGGGGAGTCTCCTACGAGGGCGTCACTAACCTGCATTTTTGCGAGCAAGGAGTCAAAACTCGTGCAACCAATTACCAAAGTGACATTTTAGAGAAGGTGGTAAATCCCTTAAACAATACCTTGTTCGCGGCCAAGCACTGGATATTCCAACAAGACTCAGCTCCAGCGCATAAAGCGAAGTCCACTCAACGCTGGCTAGCTGCCAATTTGCCTGAGTTTATCGCGGCTGAAGACTGGCCCTCCGGAAGTCCAGATCTAAATCCTTTGGATTACTGTCTCTGGAATGTATTAGAGGAAAAAGCCTGCTCTAAGCCTCATCGAAATATTGAGTCGTTAAAGGCAGATTTAGTCAAAACAGCAGCCTCAATACCTCTGGAAGTGGTGCGCGCAGCGATAGATGAATGGCCGGACCGTTTGAAAAAATGCGTGAAAGCAAAAGGTGGACATTTCGAATAGTTTTTATATTTTATATATTGATTAGTAACTAGAAAATAAGAATTACACATTTGGTTTTATTTGTTTCATTTCCACTCATTGTTAATCAACATTTTAAGAGGGACAGAAATTATGGCAGGACTACGTACAATAATATTTTCGATTGTTTATGTTGTGCCTTTTTAACTTTATTTCAAGCGAATTTTATCAGTTCTGTGAAGTAGTGGCTGTGGTTCCGTAATTGAACACTTAATTACTTTTACTTATGCACGTAAGTAGTAATGAGTGAAAATAATAGTCGAATAAAATAGTATTCGAATAAGAATAGTATTCGAATGAAAATAGTAGTCGAATAAAATAGTATTCGAATAATAACACAGGTCTACACGAATTTTGTGCCTGGAATTTGAGTATGTGGTGATTATTACAGCTTCAATGATACTAAAATAAGAAAAAATATTTTTTTTTTTCAAAAATTACAAATTTTAAAAAATCTATGACTTCAGTTGCTTAGATAATAAAAATAAATAAAACAAATGTTACTGAATAACATTTTAAGCAATTTTAATTATTAAAAATTAATTAACAAAACAAGAAATGAGTGAAAAATGACTTTTACTTTTCTTATTATTAGTGATCGGAAAAATTTAAGTCGGCGTCATCTCATCAGTCGCGCATGGTGATCGCAGGCTCGCAGCTCGATGCGTTATTTTAAAGGAATAAGTTATAATATTTTCTTCGTAATTTTGCCAGGAAATTTTATTCTTCTACGCCTATATGGTTCTGACGCAATTATACGGCAAATCCAAAGGTCAGGGTACAAATGATCATCACTGTGAGTTACGAAATCACTCCACTTTGTGAAAACTAAATTTTACTGTGCGACTGTAATTGTTTTATGATACTACACGAGCCACATTTATGACTTAGTTCGCATCATTATTTTTTCGCGGCAATACTCAATTAACACGCTAGGAGTGTCTGCGGGACTTGTCCGCTGCAGCATAACAACTTTGCCGTTGCATTAGAATTTGAACCGCGCAAAATATATGACACCTATCCGTACTTATTATGTTCATGAGAACTATCTCTAGTTAAACCCCAAATATAGTCGCCCATCATATTTTCGTTATATTGACCTTGATAACGGCGTTCAAAGTTTAGAATATCTTGATGGAAACGTTCTCCTTGTTCCTCTGAATATGCTCCCATGTTGCTTTTAAATCTGTAATTCAAATTTGTCAATTCAATTTCAGATTGCATCGATTGGAATTCAGATTTATCAATTTAATTTCAAAATTCCTCAAATGTATTTAATTAATTATTATTAATTAATCAGTTTAATTTCAGAAGCATTAAATGAACTTCAGATTATATCAATTGTAATTCTGAAATCGTCACTTTTAACAAAGACAATGCTTTCTGAATTCACAATTGATGTTTTCTGAAAAATGACTAATTTGAATTACAAATAACGGGTTCTGAAACTAAATTTAATTTCAAATGACACATTCTGAAATAAAATTGACAATTCTGAATTAAGTACATTTGAAAATTTCTTAAATAAATTTGATCTTTTCTGAATTGCAATTGGAAAAGGTGTAGTTTAGAGGCAAAACTATGGAAACGGTAATATCTGTCTCAAGACTACAAAAGCAAAGTTTGAAGGAAAGGAATACGTTTTTTTATTGTTTTTATGCGTGATAATTAAAAAAATGATGAACCAAACCCTGGCACAAATAAATATTTTTTTATCGACCTGTGTAATCAATGAAAATATTAGGTTGTTCGAAAAAATGTCGAGTTATGTCTAGAATTTTTTGATTCCAGAAAAGTTGGGCGACATCATCGTGGAATATAATTACTAGCAGTTAGATGGCAAGAGGTCACTGATGAAAATGGTGATTATACAAGGTGTCCATTTTTCGAACCTAACCATGAGAATCTCGGTTATCTTAAGAGATACAAAGTTGGTTAAATTAGAACAAAGTTGCATATTGTTATCCCAGTCAATAATCTTCGAACAAATTTCACCTATTTTTTTACGGTTTTCAAGATAATCGAAAAAATGTAAAAATCACCATTTTCGTTTTTATTTTTTTCTATAAAGATCAATGAAGCTAGGCATTAAGTTAATTGAAGGTTTCCGGGGCAGTCGTCCATGTTTGAATTGGCTTCCGGTTGGAACTGCGTCACGTTGACTTCCTCAACGTTTCGTTCCTCATTGCAACGTGACGCGGTTCCAACCGGAAGCCATGGACGACGGCCGCGGTAGCCTTCAAGTTAAATTAAGAAGCCTCTACGGGGAGGACATCCACAAGAAGACTAGACAGCTAGGACAACTTCGACAAAAATTGGTATGTTTAATTTGTTATACCTACTTTTCTAACCGTCAAACACCACATCAAAACCTATACTTCTAACAAAATCCTTCGACGCACCAGTTTGTTCGAGAACATATCTAGTTTACCCAACATCAACTCTCCAATCTCTCTGCTACAATATTTCATCTATATCTAGAACTTGCCAATACCCTCACACCAACGGACTGGCAACTAATAGACAGACTGCTACCTACCTGAGCGAATAGGTAGAAGTTTTAACACCGGAGCGGAATATTCCGGTGCTGCCAGCCAACCTCAGTGGGACGGGGGGTTCAAATCCAAACCGCGAAGGCCATAACCAAAAATAGACGCCACTTAATTTTTTTTTTGTACAGGGAACGGTGAAAAATTAAGAAAACACGTTGATTTAATCAATCAATCACAAGAACATAAACAAATAAGTAATAAATGGACAACAAAAGAACAAAATTATTTTACAAAATACTCAGGTTTTGTCGGATCCGAACTTCGCATTAATCTATATTAAAATTAACCAAACACGTAAATAAACGTATCTCCAGTTAATTACGCGCGACAACGTTCGTCTACTTATATCCTATTTGCAAAAGAACGAACAATCATCTTTAATTCACGGAGGAGTGTACGCAATAAGTTGCATGTTTAATTGCGGCAACTTCAAAGAAATGAATCGGAAACTAAATTCACGAATTAACGCTCAAAAATAAAAATCGTAACGTTCCGACCTGTGTTTTTCCTTTGATGTCCGATTCGTTTGTCGGGATGCCGCGGCGTCACTTTGTAATGTGCCGACCTCCGCGTAGAGGGGCGAGGAAGGGAACTTCCAGCGTCGTAGTTCACAATGCACCTGCAAAATCGGATCGGACTCAACTTCCGCAAACTCCCAGTAAAAAGAATCACTCTTGATAAACGAACTCTTGGTAACAACTAATTCCCAACGAGAATAACTCCCAACGAAAATAGCTCTTGCTAAAAACTAATTCCCAACGAAAATAACTCTTGATAAAAGCCTATAAGCGAAAAAGAAAAGCGAACGTAAGGGCCAAATCGAGAAACGCAATTCGTATCGACCTACTTACGTAGGACTATCATCCGTACTGCCACAAGTCGCAAAATGGATGCGGCTTTCTCGTCCCCAACAGATTCGGCAGATAGCCGTTCACATGCACTTTCACCCTCTTCGGCGAAACAAGCACACAACCAAACAATTAACAAAAGAACGTGCGATCCAAGAGACGATTGAAACTTTAATGAAACGGCGGCGTACTTCTCGATCGGCGGAAAAGAAAAGAAGACTAACGAGAGAGACACATTCGATTTTACCATTGGCGGAACTTTCTTAGTAACAGTGGGAACCAATCGGCGGAAAGGGCAAAGATCACGAATAATACGCGTCGTGAAGTAGAACGTTGTTATAATTCGTTCAATTCCTCACATGCACGCGATTTTGACCTTAAGTAAGGATGGATTACTTATATCAAATGAATTTGTTTAATTAAATGAAGGTCCTGTTAATGGAATATGCTAGAACGAAATTTTAGAAAAATTACGCCGGCGAAATACGGCGTATCCCTACACTGACTGCAATGTGTACAACGACGCGGTCCAAGAAATAATCCGGCACGTCGAATTTCGCATGTACAGGGTGTGTTTAGAACAGAAATAAAAAACGAACGGGAACAATGCATATACATGGTGTATTCAGAACAGAAATGGAAAAAGAACTGTAACAAGACTTACCTACGAACAAGCCTTTCGCAGCCGTGAACACATCACTAATACCCACATCCGTAAATTCAATCAGTTAGCTTCCAAACAACTACCCAATCGTCATCATGAATCTCATTCCCTGTGATAACACAAACTGTGATAAACAATCTCGCTATTCCTTAACTGAAAACGAAATCTCCATTCTCTCCAAAGGTCCTAATTTCGCCATCACCCCAAAAAAGATACCCACTGGTGACATCATTGCTGGAGTTGAATTCGCCCTTATCAAACTCCCTTCTCACATTGCAGACCCTATTCGCCACGAAACTTCCAAAATTTTAAAAACAACCAAACCCCTTAAACCAAATTGTACAAAAACTGAATTTCAAGCTCTCAAAACCTTGAAAAATAACCCAGACATAGCCATACTCTCCGCAGACAAAGGGAATGCCACTGTAGTTTTGGACCGCGCAGAATACGATCAGAAAATCAACACCCTATTAGGCGACTCTGCCTACCAACCTTTGCGACGGAATCCAACCTCACGTATAGAATGTACCATAACGGCCTTAATGAAATCTTCTTCTACCACATCAGAAACACAAAAAATCTTGATCCCCTGGGACTCCTGACTTCCAGACTTTACGATCTCCCTAAAATCCACAAAACCGATACACCTTTACGTCCCATAGTCAGCGCAATTAACTCACCAACCTACAAAGTTTCCAAATATCTAGCTGAGACTCTTAAACCGTTTGCAGGTAAAAGTGAAACCTTCATCCTCAACTCTCAGCACTTCGTCAAAAAAATTCACGAGATATCCTTAGAGCCTCAGGACATTCTGGTCAGTTTCGATGTACAATCTCTTTCCAAAGTCCCAATTCCCGACACCGTCACAATCATCCAGCAACTGTTCCCAGCCCATAACCAACCCGAAGACTTAATTCCCTCAATAGAACGATGTTTCACCATAACCTATTTGATGTTCCGTGATCAATATTACGAACAGGTCTCAGGCACAGCCACGGTCTCTCCTCTCTCCCCAATAGTAGCAAACATTTTTATGAAGGCATTCGAACAACACGCCCTTACTTCTTTCCCACTTAAATCTAAGTGTTGGTTCAGATTCGTAGATGATGTTTTTGCTATTTGGCCACACAGTAAGGAATCCTAGACAACTCCTTTGAACACCTAAATTCTCAACATCCTGACATTCGCTTCAATTTGGAACATGAAACTGACGGCCACATACATTTCCTTGATATCTTAGTAAGCCGCCTCCCTAACGGTATATTAGGACATTCCGTGTAGTTATCGCAAACCGACCCATACTGATCGCTATCTGAATGCACATTCACATTATCATCCTTCTCGAAAACAGTCAGTCATTAACTCACTAGTCAGCCGCGCCTTTGCCCTATCAGAACCCTCATCACTTCAAACTGAATTGAACCACGTAACAAAAGTCCTACTCAATAACAACTACAAAAACCACGACATTCAAAGATCCATTTCTCGTCATCTCACCCCAATTGGTCCATGTTCCGAACCTGATACACCTCCAGTCGCTACAGCTTACCTACCTTACATCCACACCATAACAGATCGAATCGGCAAAATTCTCCAAACAACAGAATATCAAATCCATTTACTTACCCATGACGAAACTTTCAGATTGCCTACTCTCCACAAAAGATCACATCCCTTTACAGTCCGAAGGTGTGTACCGAATTCCATGTTCCTGTGGGCGTGTAAACACATCGGTGAAACAAAACGATATGTCAGCACTCGTGTTTCAGAACATGAACGCCGTAATAGACTACTACAAACAACTGGCTCGGCCCTAGCTGAACACAAACTAGAAACCGGTCACCAAATCTTATTCTCCGACACAAAACTTCTAGCCCGCTCATCTCATTTTTTCAATCGTAAAATCCGTGAATCCATAGGAATCCTCAAACACCCCAATAACCTGAATCGTGATACTGGCTTTACCTCCACAATGCGTGGAAACATTTAACGATCCGCCACGACCCAATAGACCAATCCCCGCTCACCGTTCCGACCTACTACCCCCACCGATCACTATAAATACCACGACAACAGACATACCCACTCATAGCGTTTTCGTTTCAGCTGCACCGGTTGCACTCAGTGTATTTGCTTCTTCTTTTAACCTCATTCAATAACATGAGATAAAGATACTCTGAGTGTGCACTAGTGCGATAACTCGAAAACGCTGTCAGTCTCAACGACTAACGAGAAGCAGCAGCAGCAGCCCTGAGGAAGTTCTTGTGCAATGAAAAACGAAACGTCGGCAGTAGAAGTGAACGTGACGCGGTTCCAACCGAAAGCCAATTCTAAGATAGATTGAATGTTCAAAACATTGCATTGGTGACGTCAGAAGCTAATACGGTTCAAACAATTTTATGAATTGCTTTAAACGCGAAAAGATACCTTTAGACTGTAGCAAATAACGCACTATAAATTGATTTTATCAAACGCTACGAAGTAATATAAGGTGAAATTTTAAGGGCTGTCCAAATTTTATGCTTCGCAGTTGAGCTATTGTAGGCCTGGGCATTACTTTTGTCGGCGGGTGTACATATTAAGTATAAGTAACTCATTTAAAATAAAAAATGAGAAAACATATTAAAGCTTTTAAAATAAAAACTCTAAGTAGGATGTATAAAAAAAAACTGTACCTACGTTACATCCGCTTCTGTAAGTATTGAAAAATTATTTACATGTTGTTTATTTTTACTATAGGTATGTTATTAATTTTAATTAAAAAAAATTTTTTTCAAGAATTCAGGCGAGAATTTACATTAGAACTGAATAGTACAGTCAGAATTAAAAATTATGGCCCTCTAATGCCTTCTAATCGCTATTAGGAGCAGGCGAAAAAGCAGATACTCGTTAAATTTAATTTTGAGACTATGCACCTGCCTGCTTGTTATAGTGGTCAGACGAGCGATTAGAACGCAATTTAGCATTTTACTCGACATTATTTGTCATTCTGACTGGACAGAGTTTTTGTTTATATTTTGAACGGTACCTACACACTCCAGATTTTACTAAAAAAAGAAACAAATGACGTTCGAAAACTTAACAAATGAGTATCGACTTTGTTATTTCAAATGGAACACTCAGTGTGTTTTCTCAAATTAAGAGATACATTTTTATCATCATTCCAAAAATAACTTAAATATCGCAAAGTATAAACTACATATATTTGGTATTACGAAAAAGATATCTTTCTTAAATCGAGAAAATATACATCATGTTCCATTTAAAATAACAAAGTTGATGCTCATTTGTTACGTTTCCGATCGTCATTTGTTTTTCTTTTTAGTAAATTCTGGCGGTTCAGGTTTATCCCTAAGTTTTTGGCATTTAACATTTTTTGATATGTCTAATAATAAAGTGTGTAAATACAGTTCAAAATATAAAAACCCTGTACATACACAGAAAACAGAACTCGAACAAGTAAATAGTATGTATGTATGTACAGTCGCGAGCATAAAAAACGGGATAATTTTTTTATATTTATTATCCAGCTTTGAACGACATTTCTAAACACTGTACAATTTACAGCTTAGGTTATAATAACATAATAATTAAACATTTCAATGATGGTTACATTTTTCTGAAATCGAAAAGTAAGTAATTCTTTACCGCCTTTGGTACCCGTGTATCTTTATTCTTATCGAAAATATTTCAGATCTGTCTTTAAAAATCTTATGTTTTAACTAAAATATTAGTTAAAGTATAAAAAAATCTTTTAACCTGACACTAAATCGCGCACTATACACTTAACGTTTCACCGTCGTTCGACAGCTTCGTCAGCGAACGACGGTGAAACGTTAAGTGTATAGTGCACGATTTAGTGTCCGGTTAAAAGATTTTTTGATACAAATTTCATCGGACAAGAACCAACTTTAAATATAAATTAAAGTATAACAGTACAACAAATGGACATTTATCAATTTTATTTCTTTCAATTATAGTACACGAAATTTGATTTTTGTCACCAAGTGTACAAACGAAACGTAATCTCGACTGTTTATGTATTATACAATCTTTAAGGTCGCAGCATCATGACCTTATACCAACGCAACTAAACTTAATTTTTATTACATTCTCGTCGAGGTACCAGTATTTACCTAATTGTAAAGTTTTCTTGATAAAATATGAATCAGCCTCGTTTATATGCGGAAAATAACGACTTGCAATTTAAAGAGGCAGTGTACATCCTGAAGAAGTATTCTCATCTCATTCGATGTAAAACGGATAATGAACAAAATGTCCTGGACGTTGGTTGTGGAGATGGACGCATTACCACAGAGTTGCTATATCCTCTGTTCGAAAATGTGAGGAAATTTGTTGGAGCCGATATATCGCCCGAAATGATCGAGTTTGCGGAAGAGCATCACCGCAAAAAGAACTTATCTTTTATGCAGCTCGATATAAGCACAAAGCAATTAGATGGGGATCTGGAGGAAGAATTTGACCATATATTTTCATTTTTTTGCATAAATTGGATACAAGAGCAGAGGTATAATTTTACTTAATCTTATTTTTCCATTCATAAAGCTAATAAATGTATCAATCACTTAAAAAAATTGCACTTGTTTTACAGTAATTAGTTGAAGCAGGGGCGCCATTTTCAGTACTGTGCGGAAAGATTATAGAGTATTTTTCAAGGTTATCGGTCAGAGCCGTACTGAATTGCGCGTGGTTAAAGCAACCTATACCATTTCCATTACCTATAAATTAGTTGCTTTTTACTCGCAGGCTAACGACTAATTTTACGACGCCGCTGACAGACTCGATACATTGCAGTTTGCAAACATTTCGCTCACCAATAACCTTAGAAAATTTAATTCTCCTGCTGCTTAATTATCAGAGATAACAGAAACATGATGAAATAATAGATAATGAAATAATATATTAGTGAGTCACGTACAGTCTCAATAATAAGTCATGACGCTTACAGAACATTGTACCCATCTCCTTAAAAACTGTGATGAACGTCAAATGCATCCAAATTTTACTGCACTTCACTTTTTCAATGTCACAGGTCCGGTGGTGGCTTCGCCATGTTACGGTGTCATGTCCAGCGGGCCACGTAATACGTTTCGGGCCTAGGTAAAGATTGAAACAATTCAATAAAAAATTATTTAATATTGATTGATGAATGCTAGTCCGGAGAAATTGCCGTCCAGATGTCGACTGGAAGATGACCACAGGCGCAGAAAGGGATGTTCCTTGGGGTTAATGTGAGGGAGTAGTTGTAGTTACTCAGCGATAGCTGGCAGATCCTGCCGGGACGGGACTTAATTCCCTTAATAGAATGTTGTTTAACCTCAACATATTTCATGTTCCGTGATCAATATTACGAACAGGTCTCAGGCACAACCATGGGCTCTCCTCTCTCCCCAATAATAGCAAACATTCTTTCCCTAACGGTAGATTAGGACATTCTGTGTATCGCAAACCGACTCATACTGATCGCTATTTGAATGCACATTCACATCATCATCCTTCTCAAAAACAGTCAGTCATTAACTCACTAGTCAGTCGTGCCTTTGCCCTATCAGAACCCTCTTCACTTCAAATTGAACTGAATCACGTAACAAAAGTCCTATTCAATAACAACTACAACTAAATAAATGGTTGAGGTTATATGTCACATGAAGGTGGTACGTTGTCAGGTTCACGTCAGCTGGTATCAGGTTCAGCCGTTTCAATGAAGGTGGTGTTAGCTGTCCGGTCCAATGTCGGGTGGTACGCTACTATGTTGATTATTTCATCATTCTATGCCACGCAGAAACGGACATTCAATATGCCAAGGGGCATACAATGGCGTAGCTAATAGAATAATTATGACGTAGCGATTTTCAAATAAAGAACCAATGCGAACACGAGGATTTAAAGCAACCATTGCCGGCCAAAGATTACAGCGGTGCCAGATGACCAAAACGAGTTATGTCTACAAGCGGCGTTGCCAGCTCGCTATAAAATTTGCACGTGAATTCGTTAAGGAAATATGTAACTGTAACAGCTGTTTTGCACTAATTCGTCGCAGGGCGGTCTAAAGTTTGTTTATTTATGTCAATCGTCATCATTGCTTGTTCAACAATTACTTACATGACGACTCGCCCGAATTTGTTTACTCGCTGTTGTTTGACGTTGTCAATCTAATAGCGTTTTCGACGCTCAAAAATAATGCGTTGACGTCATTGATCAGACAAAAATTGCTCTGGAGGGGACAAGCAATAAACAACCGAACACGTTTGGTTACGAATCGCTGCGATATCGTTATTTTGTAGGTTATGTTTACAGCAACGAAAAACTGTTGGAGTAATCGAGACACGGCTCCCAGAGCCATTTTTCTGTGCAGAAGACGAAGCCACACTCGATCCTAATAGCCACATTATTTTTTGTTACGTGTTTTGTTAATAGTTGCATAAATTCTTCATTATCTGATGAATTAGTCGAAGAAAAATTTTCACATCATTGCTAATTGCATTTTCGCAATTGAAGTTTATAGGTTATGTTTTCCGGATCGCTCGATGTTGATATGTCTGGCAAGTCAGATCAAAGCAGAGCGCGTTCGATACGCTACTTCACAGAGCACTTGCCGCAGCCAAATATGCAAATTGCACTTCTAGCAACAACGTTAATCACTCGAACACTTACAGAGCGCTCTAGAGCACTCAGTCGGAAAAGCTATAACTACAGGCTATCACCAGGCACATCACCACTCACATTTTCCATCTCTATCATTTTGACGTTTCTGACAACTGTCATTTTGACGTTTCTAAATTTGACATATCTGACAACTGTCACTTTGATGTTTCTTGACCTGACGTTCCTGACATCCGTCAACTTGACGTTTTGTTGTCCCATGGCAGCGTGCGAGCCCCCACAGAAGAAAGGTTTATTCGTCGTGTAGGGCCAAGAATCAAAAGGCTATAGGATCTGGGTACCAAGCGAGGGAAAGATATGAGTGTCGAGGGACGTCAAATTCTTAAAAAGGACGTCAATCCAATCAAACAGTAATCTCCATGAATTTTCTCCTGAAGAATATCCACGAGGAAAGCTAGAAGCAATCAGTAACAGCAAGTCACCAGATGATCTGAACAATCACACAGGAATTGCAGTTGGCTTGCCTGCCTTCCAGAATGATCGATGATTTTTTAACTTCCGGCATCGGGTGTTGGTTGCTTTGCTTGTCCGCACGTATTCATTCTCTATTATGCAGTGAAAATTCACACCTGTTTGGGGTCAGCCTGCTTTTGGTTTTCGAGAATTTATCGCAAGTAGGCTTGCAAAAGGATCTGTGACCACAGGTGAAAGTCGGGGTGTTGTTAATTTTCCCCTAAGGCTACTATTGTTTCTTTTGGTGCCCGTAACCCCGTTACGAGATAAGTTTTCTTTTAATTCTTTTCTTTAGCGTTCGCGGTTTCTGTCCAGTGATTTTGTGTTAATACTTTCGATTCCTTTTATTCAGGAAGTAGTACGGGATCGTACCCGGACTTGCATACGGAAGTCACAGCTTTACTACCGTACAAATCGCTTAGAGCCCGCTGCCCGGCCCCCTTTTTTTTCAAAATGTGAGCTGCTCTAGTCCTCGTCATCACAGAACGAGCCGGAACTCCTGCAGAGGTTTGAAACGTCGTATTCCCCTTCGTCGTCGCCTCGGCGTACTTGCAAGCGTCCTGCATTAGACGTCCACCGAGGAGCTGCGAGACTTTTGGTATCGTTCAATTTTAAATTTTCTACGCCTTTCCGCCTCTCCGAGTTCCGTTACTCGCGAATGAGATTTATAGTCATCCCAGTTTGGTAGCGGTTTTATAGCCTTGCCCAAAAAAGCGACAGAAAGGCGATCGCAGGCCGGTTTCTTTGAAGCTGTTTTTTTTATAGCAAAATCATAAAACCGATACAAAACTTGGACGACTTTACATTATCTGCGACCCGAATGTAAAGTTTCGTCTAATTTAGTTTATTCCTTCTGCTTTCGCAGATCCTAGATTGTTTGCTTATTCTTATACTAAATGTTTGCTTAAATATTAAATTTTTATTAACTCAGCTTTTCTACATTCTTTTGAAACATTCAGTATCCCTCCGGCAAAGTATTTTTTATACATTTATTTTTGTGAATGTCGCGATTGGGCCCAAACGTGTGCGGTTTGTACTTGCCATTTAAATACGTGTATTAATATTTTTGTCGGAACGTCTTGTTGCGTTCTTAATTTATTTAATTTACCGTGTTTTAATGTTGACGGCACTTGCATTGCCGACTTTGTTAGAAGTGCCTTGAACCTGTTTTCCAAGTTCTGTTGAATTGGGTTTCCTTTGTTTTGGTGGGATTTTGGCTTTGCTAATAATTTACCCCGCCCTTCTGGCGAGTCATTTAGTGTCAGAATTGTACATGGTGTATATTTTGGACCTTCCCCTAGTGTCGGTCCATGACTTTGGGGAACGTTGCTTATAAGCGTTGCTTATATGGCGCCCCTTACGGTTCTCAGCATCTGGGAAATCCCCCCATAATTTTGACGGGGACTTGTGCGTATCTACCGCGCCCACGACCTTCTCCACTGAGCTACTGGGACAGCAAGCGTTTCCTTCAACTAAGAACTTCACAGGTACGTCCAACCGACTCTACCAAATTTTTCCCAAAATTTTCCCTACGCGCACAGGTGGTTGTTGCGAGTGATTATAAGTCGCACGTAGCAATGTTGAATGAAGTTTTGCATCGTATAGAGAGTCAGGTCTGGAAAATTTGGCCGTGGCATTGTTTGCAAAGCACCAGTTACACTCAGTAATCTAGCAGTCGAAAACTAAATCTGCCGAATGAAAAAGGCCCTTTATGGTTTCAAAGAGGCTGGTCGCGCTTGACACAAGCAATTAGACAGAGAATTGCACGACTTAAGAGCAACTCCAACGAAAGGAGATTCATGTGTTTACGTAACAGACAAGAACCTAATGATTGTATTCGTATATGTAATAATTATGCCGCCTTAACGCAATCATTCCAGTCATTAACATCAGGTGCGAGTTTAAATTGTCTAATAAAAGTAGACAAAAAATTGTATATTCAAATTGCCTTTTCACATTTTCAATTTTTCCAGCAGTTTTCTCATCGAATTTTAAGATCTTCGATCTTTTCATAAATTTGATTCTTCACATCATATATTTTCAGATCGGTGTTTAAACTGGAAATTTCAACTTTTATCTCCAAGCCTTCTATTTATTTTCAGTAAAGCTGCGGTATTTTCAATTTCGAATTAAAATGTTTCTGGGTCTTTTCCTTCATCTCTAAGGGCTTGTTCTTGCAAAACATTTTTCTTTCCAGAAGTTTCCAGTCCTCTCTTGTTCAATTCATCACACAGCTCCTTCACTTTCAATTCAACAAGCTTCCTTTTCGATTTTTGAAAATTTTAACGAAAATTTTTGCAACCTTCTAGCGGCACTGCTAGAAAGTTTAAAGATAAACTCTTGCACATCAACTACGTCATCCAGTGACAAGAACACTGCGAATTCGTCTAAAAATGATGCGGTGAGAACAGGTTTGACTAAAATAAGAAAAGGAATTCGCACATTTAATGAAACCTAACTAAAGCATTTGCTCGACAATAAAATATATGAAAGTATCATAACTGAACATTTATCAATTTTGTTTCTTTCAGTTATATTTAGTACACCAAATGCACCAAGTGCGCAAACGAAATGTAATCTCGATTGTTTATGTATCATACAATCTCTAAGGTCAAGACATCAAGACATTGTACCCACGCAACTAAACTTGATTTTTATTACATTCTCTATCTACCTAAATGTAAAAAAGTGTTCTTGATCAAATATGAATCAGGCCTCATTTGTATGCGGAAAATAACGACATGCCGTTTAACGATGCGGTGTGCGTCCTGGAGAAGTATTCTCATATCATTCGATGTAAAACGGATAGTGAACAAAATGTCCTGGACGTCGGTTGCGCAGATGGACGCACTACCACAGAGTTGCTGTATCCTCTGTTTGAAAATGTGAGGAAATTTGTTGGAGCCGATATATCGCCCGAAATGAACGAGTATGCGGAAGTTCATCACTGCAAAAAGAACTTATCTTTTATGCAGCTCGATATAAGCACAAAGAAATTAGATGAGAATTTGGAGGAAAAATTTGACCATATATTTTCGTTTTATTGCATTAATATGGTACAAGATCAGAGGTATAATTTTACTTAATATTATTCTTCCATTAATAAAACTAGTCATTCAACTAGTTTAATCACTTTAAAAAAATACAGATGTTTTACAGTAATTAGTCGAAACAGTGACGCAATTGTCAGAGATAACAGAAACATCATGAACTAATATTATATAATTAAACAATACAAGTTAGTCGATCATATACTATTGAAAGGCGCGGAATAACCTCAGGTAACTGTTTCTGGCTTTATCGGTTGCCATCAGTGAGGCGCATTTTCGGAATCTCTTCAGACTGCATTCAATTGACCTTGTACCTATTTACCAACTAAAGAGCGTTTGGTAATCAGAATCACAAACGTGTACTGAAAAAAAAATTGTTAAAAATTATAAAAACTTGACGTAATTAAATTGTTACACTACTGTTTACAAATTGTGCTAAACTCTCGTGTAATTTGTGGCGTCCATCATACTGACCGTTTTATAAATGAATTGTTAGGCTAAATAAAATAACACACGGAACAGATGACTACTGTAAGGGTTGATAACTTGATAACTTTCTGCGTTCAATGATGTGCTGCAATAAACACTTATTTTTCAAAATAATAGAAAAAAATAAAAAGAAATAAATATTAACATGAAATGACGTAATAAACAGGTGCTGGACAATATGATACCTTACGTTAAATAGTGTAAAATTACGATGACTCTCAACAATTTTTTGTTATTGTAAGATAGTTCAGTTTCTTGTAGTTTATAAAACTAAAAATAGGAATAACAGCAAATTAACTAATATGTTTTAAATTTATTTTGAATGTCAGAAAAATTAATTAAACATACAGAAATTATCTAAATTAGTTTTACACCTACCTTTTCAGTCATTTAGTTATTCATATTTTCCAAACATTGCCTAAAGTATACTTTATGAACGTTTTGTTTCTGACGCCGCTGCTATTATATTTTCATTCTATTGGTAAAATCGGATGAGCAAGCGAAATGTTTAATGTTTAATATCGCAAATTAAATAATTAACAGCCAATGGAGATGTTTAGCTACTCTCCAAAAATGTAATAATAATAATTCATAATCTGGTTCTAGTTGATAATTTTCATTTTTACTGTTTTTAAAGTTCTAACTTCATAACATGTTATTCTGAAATGCTTTCTTAGAAACTGGCATATTTTTGAGATGTTCTTTTAATTTTTCTTAATAATCTTGTATTCATTCTTAAGTTTAAAAAGAATGTATATCAGTTTATTCCCATTTCAGGCAATGTGCATCCAACCTATACAACATGCTAAAGCCGGGTGGTGATATATTTCTTCTCTTTGCGATAACAAATACCTTCCTTCAAATGTACGAAAAATTATCGACAAACAAAATTTGGGGCGAACACATGAAGAATTTTAAAGAGTACATGTCTCCGTACCATAATTCTGAACATCCTGTGAAAGAATACAAAGATTTGTTGTGCCAGGTTGGATTTGATGTAAATATATGCGAGATTATTGACAGGATTTACACTTTTCAAGATGTCATTTCTTGGAAGAGTAAGTTACACTTTTAAGGATGTTATTTCTTGGAAGAGTAAAAAACTAGGACAACTTTTAAATCCAGCAGCCATGTGTGGAAGAGTTAATTTTAAATAATTTTACATTTATAGTCGGTAGCAGTTTTACACAGCTAAAAAATTCTTATCCTAGTTTTTTATGTTTTTTTTATAATAGCACAGTTGACTTTAAAAAAATCGAGTATATCTAATTTTCTTTGGTTTAATTCGTTCGTGTCAGTGTCACTGTTGATGTCAAAGTGGCAGCGGTTAAATGAAAGTGTTCTAATTCCTTTTAAATAAGAGGAAGACACTACTCAAACATTATAATTTGCTAAAAGCAAATGCTTAAAGGTAATAGAAATTTTTTTTTTAATGCTCTGAAATTCTAGTTTTAAAATTCTCATTTTTATTGTCAAATATAACCTGTTTAAAAATATAAGATTTCAGATTTGAAAGAGACCGATTTACATTGTCAAAAAATTGTATGACTTTGCATCTTTGACTTTTTCGATGTACTCGACTTTTCTGCAATCAACTGTACTTATGCAAACTGAGTCAAAAGTATGGAATAATCAAAATATCTCAAAAATGATAAATAAGACGGATCAGAACACAATACCGACATTGTTGCCAACCATTTAGTTTCTCAGAATTGATACCAACTTTATTATTTTCAATTGAACAGCCTGTATATTTTTTCGCATTTCTACAGAATTATACAGTATGTCCCCGGATTGAGTTTACAATACGTATAATAGACCAAAAATTTTTGAATTAAAATTTCATGTTCTACAGTTCAGGTCTGCTTGGCCTGAGATGAATTTGTTAAATTTGATAACGCCGAAAGTCTTCAAGTTGGCGGTGTTAAATGTTCTTTCGTTCTGTATTAGCATTCCCTATACCTATGTCTCACCGTTTACTTGCTATTGATGATTTTATTTTTAACATATCGATTTTTTCACTTTTCAGTATTATTCCTCAATAGTGTGCTATGAAAATAAAAGTAATTCTCATTTTTCAATTCATCAATCTAGTAACTGTCAAAAAATAGTTTAGCTATGGCTAACCACGACCGAGAATATTCAAACGCAGAGATCCTAAATGTATTTTTTATTTATGGCGAATGTGACAGAATTGTTAGCAGAACTTATCGTGTGTTTAATGAAAGATATCCCCACTTACAACCAATGACTAGCACAAAGTTTAGAAAACTTCAATCAAATTTTTTACAGTTTGGAATTCAAACAAAGAAAAGAAGTACCAAAATTGTTACTGACGATGAGGACAATAACGTAAAACTTACGTTGAAACTTAAGCTAGAAATTAATTAAGAAAAACACTTCTTTTTTTATTTTCATAGCACACTATTGAGAAATAATACTGAAAAGTGAAAAAATCGATATGTCAAAGATAAAATCATCAATAGCAAGTAAACGGTGAGACATAGGTATAGGGAATGCTAATACATAACGAAAGAACATTTAATTCTATATCACATGGCATAAAAATATATCGGGTGTTCTATTTAAAAAAAATTACTTTTGGATAGTTGAACTTGATCCGAATTGGAGTTACTTCTTAACTACCCTGTAAATAATTAAGTATAAAATTGAATATAATCTGGAAGTCTACTAATGTGGCCTACTGTAGGTCAAAAATTAACTTCATGGATTTTGTTTTATAAAAATTGGCACTATCATAAACGAGGTATTGCAAATTGAATTTTTTAATAGAAAATTGAAATAACTCGGAAACAGTTAATTTTTCTTGTATCTTATGTGGTATAAAATTGGTTTAGAATTCTGGGAGGAATTCAAAAAAGCAATAAAAAATGGGGTGTTCCATTTAAAATAAGAAAGATGACAGCAACTTCCGGTATAACCGGAAGTGTCCGAAAGTTATCGGTAATCAATAAATCCAAAATATGAAAAAGCAATTCAAATAGGAAGTCCGTAAACTTTTAATGAACGGGTTGCCTGAATCACCCTGTATAAGACGTTTTCGGAAATTCGGTCGGAGCAGTCAGGTTCTTGGAAAAGCGTTCGTTTATTAAACCTGGTTACTTGTTCTACATTCGAAAATTAGTACAGGTACGCAACCCAAGTAACTCTAGTCCTTGAGTAGAGTTACACAGATTCTGTTATGACGTTATGAGGTTATGTTTATCTGCTTCCTTTTTTGAAGTTTGGGTAATTTGAAATGTGTGACATGTATTAACGAATAATTTGATTTGTTTTAATTTAAAGTGTTTAATTATTTGTGAATTATTTTGTACAAAATGACGGGTTTGCCAAATTTGGTCAGATGTGGTTATTGTGATACTGATATTGTGACAACCATATTCGCTTTCGAAAATTCACCAACCTGACTACTAACCTGCTAGGGTTAATCGTTGCAATCAGAGCTATTTTCCGAAAACGCCTTTAAACACACCGTTGTTACCTCTCAAATGAAATCTAATAGGCCATTTGTTAACAATTTTGTTTCCAAAATTGAATAATAATAACTTTTTTGAACTCATCACCTTCTGTTTGATATTTCACACACGTAGTACTCAACCGGAAAACACTGTTTCCCGGTCGAGTAAACCAGGAAACTGTCAAAAATCATTGGCCCTTTGAAACATTCTTAAATAAATTAGTGTAGATAATAATAAAATCTAATTAATAAAATACCAATTTCTGCTAATTGCATTCATTAGCAAGTCCGGAAATGGGAGATTTTAAAATTCTTCCAATAAATTTGATAACGCCGTTTGTTGGGTGCGATGCATGTTTCACATTTTTGATTTGATATTATAAGAAATTCCAGATTTGCATTTAAATTTTATATTCGTTTCAAAAACTATCTTACGAAATTCTTGCGAGAATCATTTTCCCGCGTTCGCGCACATGAAGCCTCAAAGGCTTCAAAACTGCGTTCACACGGGAAAATAGTGTTCCCGCACTTATTTCGTAATCAACTATTTCATTTCACTCTTTAAACAATATGTAATGTGGAATACTTAACGGAAAGGGAAAGAATTGAAATATTAATGATATTTGGATCCGGAGGTAGACGCAGAGACATGTAATATCTTTACGCATAATGCACCTCGCTTTCCTGACTTGAATCCCAGAAGGTGATTCCATACATGTTTCGTATCCACGTATACGATTGTGATCGTGTATTATGATCAGCCAAGTGTTGACGTGTTGCCATGACGCATCCCCGTATCCTGTCTTTGTATCATTTGAAACGCGGATACGATACAACTACGTCAGACTTAGCAGCAGCTAATTTCACAGTGACAAACGTGCAAAGTCGAACAAACGATGCAGTTGTATCAAGTCGGAAAGTAGACCCATTAGATATCCAACTAAACGTGGGTGCATCATTCTTACGTATTATATCCGATCTTCCGATCATGATCGGATACGCATATGTGGACGCACCTTGATTTTTTTTGTTGAGACACTTGAAGAATGGTATTTACAAGAATAAAATACAAAACAATGTATTAGGTTGTTCGGAAAAAAATGTCGTTTTCTTTTTAATTCAGTATGTTTATATACATAAGTATATAAATTTTGATTAAATTATATAATCACCATTTGCATCAACGATCTTTTCGCATCTTTCTGCTAGCAGTTGTATTCCACGATGATATCACCTAACTTTTCTGGACTCAAAAAATTCTAGACATAATACGACATTTTTTCCGAACGACCTAATATTAAGGAACGGAATATCTACGGTAATACATTGATTAAATCACATTGCTTCAAAACATTTTAAGTGGTTTTAGCGATAAGATAGCTTTTCGTCAGGAAGTTAGTAGCGCCCACTCGGAAAAAATTAATTTAAATTTTAAGTTAACATTTCAATGTGTACTTATTTGTAAATTGATATTATTGGGATTAATAAAAAAACAGTCTAGAACTTTAATTATCGAAATGTGAAAAGATATACACGATATCACATAATCGCGACACCGCACGATATACAGGGTACTCCATTCAAAATAATAATGTTGGTGTCATTTTCTGAGATTTTCTCGATGGTCGGCAACAATGTTGGTACTGTAGTCTGATTAGGGTTACAAGGGACAAAGATGGAATCTCTGCGTCACAAATGCTTAAAAATCCTGATTATCCCAAAAGGCCGGTCTTCGGTATTTTAGAAATTAAACACAAATAAAAGTATACGTAATTTATTTACTAATTTTATGATTATGTTTTTATGTTACGGAGGTAAAGGGGCATCCCAATACTCATGCAAGGTACCTACTTATCTGTTCAATAAGGGTGACAGTCTACTTAATTATCACTTATTATTATTAATAAATAATAAATAAAATCCGGTCGGAGTCCGGTTCAAGTTTTCAAAATCCGGTCAAGACCGGTCTGATGATAATCCTAAGGAAGATAACCCTATGGAAGATAAGGCAGGTATTCAGACGAACCCGAGCCGTGCTCTGAGATCGTTATTTCGAGTCCGAGCAATGCGAGAAAGAGAACGAACGGTATAAAAGAAAGAAAAGCAGAGGATCGTGCGTTCATGTACGGCGCATAGAAGCCCGTCAACAAATTATTTCTTACGTAAATGTTCGCTTTTCAAGTAAATTTGCAGCTGTCTCGAGTGTAATACAGTTTTACTTAAAACTGATTTGTTCATCGATCGGCAAACATATTACTCGAAATGATGCCCCGCCTACCGTACCTACCTCACTCGCACACTGATTCCTCGCGTACCATAATACCCTAAGGTCTGATCACTTGAATATCGACTCGTCAATGACCAGTTTTAGAAACCAAAATTGCACAAAAAAAGTTTTATAAGATCTGTTCTTACATCACTTTCTGAGCGTCAGTTAACTTGCCCCCCCCCCCGTAATGTTTTTCAAAGTTTTCTTGCACCAAATGATTGCACCCTTAATGCACCCTTATGCACCACCAAAATAAATTTTTGCACTCCTTCAGGAGAGAAACTGCAGGCAAATTTCACTGGGAGGGGCCAAGTTAACCGTAGCCCCCCCCCCCCCCCCCAGTGAAAATTTTCAAAGTTTGTTTAGTGCACCTCGTTGCACCCCTAATGCACCCTTATGCACTACCTTTTTTAACTTTTGCACCGCTCAAATAACTGAGAAAAAAATAAAATAGAAAGTTATTTCAGTTATTTTTTTTTTGAGTGGTGCAAAAGTTAAAAAAAGGTGGTGCATAAGGGTGCATTAGGGGTGGAACAAGGTGCACCAAAAAAACTTCGAAAATTTTCACTGGGGGGCCTAGCCGATTTTCTACTTTATTTCTTTTCTCAGCTATTTGAGCGGTGCAAAAGTTAAAAAAAGGTGGTGCATAAGGGGTGCAACAAGGTGCACTAAAGAAACTATGGTTAGCTTGGCCCCTCCCAGTGAAATTTGCCTGCAGTTTCTCTCCTGAAGGGGTGCAAAAATTTATTTTGGTGGTGCATAAGGGTGCATTAAGGGTGCAATCATTTGGTGCAAGAAAACTTTGAAAAATGTTACGAGGGGGGGCAAGTTAACTCCCCTACTTTCTGATCATTTCGAAATCGTCAGAATCAATTCGATTTCGAAACCATCAGAATTTACTGTAAACGCAAAGTAGAGAAATATATTACCTACACATAATTTTCTATCATTTTGCTTCTGCTTGCTTCTCTACTAATTTGATGAATGATTTTTTTGCATTAATAAATTCAGTTTTCCCTCTCTTTCATTTTCTAACATTTACTTACATTTTCTGTTTCAGAGTTTGCACTGTCAATCAATCCATTTCTCGGAAAAATGTCAGATGATGTGAGAGAAGAATTTGCTAAAGACATGTTAAAGGAATTCCAGGCTCTAAACTGCTCTGCATTAAAGAACAAGTGCAATGAAGAACCTATCCAGAATCAGAATAAATTACTTGTGGTGCATGCCAACAAACCAATGTAACTCTTTTATATGAAACTTTTTCAGCGTAGCAATCATGAATATATCGAAAATAAAATATTTTATAGTTATCTGGGAACAAGAAAATAAGCTAAATGACTAAATTAACGTAAATGAATAACATTTGTTAATTATTAACTCACTACTTGCCAAAAATAAACCTTTTTGAATTTCCTTCATTTAATCTTTTTTAATTAACGGGTGATCCAAGAAGAACTCTTTCCGTTCAAGTCATCATATTTTATCCCATTATTCTGTAACTCATAATGAAATGACACCGTTAATTAACGACGATCGTTAAGTGAAATTCAGGTCACTTAAAAATTGCCGTTATTTAACAATGTCGTTAAGAGTTACAGAATAAAGAAAGTGTTAAAGCTATTTTACACTACCCTATTTCTTCTAGAAGATTTGATTCAATTTCTTGAACATTCTAAAATTTTAAATTATAAAGTAAATTGTACCAAAAAAGTCAATTGAATCGAAAACTACCGGAAAATGTAGAACATGTTCTACCTTCAAACCATATTTGAATACCCAAAATTTCTTGTTCCAAATATTTATTATAAAAATTGAATCAAATCTTGTACATACAAGGAATAGGGTAGTCTAAAACGGCCTTTATGAATTATTTTAACTTTTCAATAAACACGCTATGTAATAGTGGCTCATTCCTTTAAAGAATGTCTCTTGTTAACGGATCGATTGGTAACACTGGTAACAGCATTAGATTGTTATTATAGAATATTAGGACATTTGCTTGGATTAACTCTGTTCAAATGTAAATTTTTAGATTTCATTGTCTTTGTACTTAAATTTAACTATGTCCATTGAGAATATTAACTCAGTACTGTACTGTAAATCAAGAAGACTAGACAGCTAGGACAACTTCGACAAAAATTGGTATGTTTAATTTGTTATACCTACTTTTCTAACCGTCAAACACCACATCAAAACCTATACTTCTAACAAAATCCTTCGACGCACCAGTTTGATGTTAGTTCGAGAACATATCCAGTTTACCCAACATCAACTCTCCAATCTCTCTGCTACAATATTTCATCTATATCTACAACTTGCCAATACCCCCACACCAACGGACTGGCAACTAATAGACAGACTTACCTACGAACAAGCCTCCCGCACCCGCGAACACATCACTAATACCCACATCCGTAAATTCAATCAGTTAGCTTCCAAACAACTACCCAATCGTCATCATGAATCTCATTCCCTAACACAAACTGTGATAAACAATCTCGCTATTCCTTAACTGAAAACGAAATCTCCATTCTCTCCAAAGGTCCTAATTTCGCCATCACCCCAAAAAAGATACCCACTGGTGACATCATTGCTGGAGTTGAATTCGCCCTTATCAAACTCCCTTCTCACATTGTAGACCCTATTCGCCACGAAACTTCCAAAATTTAAGAGCAACCAAACCCCTTAAACCAAATTGTACAAAAACTGAATTTCAAGCTCTCAAAACACTGAAAAATAACCCAGACATAGCCATACTCTCCGCAGACAAAGGGAATGCCACTGTAGTTTTGGACCGCGCAAAATACGATCAGAAAATCAACACCCTATTAGGCGACTCTGCCTACCAACCTTTGCGACGGAATCCAACCTCACGTATAGAATGTACCATAACGGCCTTAATGACATCTTCTTCTACCACATCAGAAACACAAAAAATCTTGATCTCCTGGGACTCCTGACTTCCAAACTTTACGGTCTCCCTAAAATCCACAAAACCGATACACCTTTACGTCCCATAGTCAGCATTAACTCATCAACCTATAAAGTTTCCAAATATCTAACTGAGACCCTTAAACCGTTTGCAGGTAAAAGTGAAACCTTCATCCTCAACTCTCAGCACTTCGTCAAAAAAATTCACGAGATATCCTTAGAGCCTCAGGATATTCTGGTCAGTTTCGATGTACAATCTCTTTCCAAAGTCCCAATTCCCGACAGCGTCACAATCATCCAGCCCATAATCAACCCGAAGACTTAATTCCCTCAATAGAACGATGTTTAACCATAACCTATTTGATGTTCCGTGATCAATATTACGAACAGGTCTCAGGCACAGCCACGGGCTCTCCTCTCTCCCCAATAGTAGCAAACATTTTTATGAAGGCATTCGAACAACACGCCCTTACTTCTTTCCCACTTAAATCTAAGTGTTGGTTCAGATTCGTAGATGATGTTTTTGCTATTTGGCCACACGGTAAGGAATCCTAGACAACTCCTTTGAATACCTAAATTCTCAACATCCTGACATTCGCTACAATTTGGAACATGAAACTGACGGCCACTTACTTTTCCTTGATATCTTAGTAAGCCGCCTCCCTAACGGTATATTAGGACATTCCATGTATCGCAAACCGACCCATACTGATCGCTATTCAGATAGCGATCAGATGTGCATTCAGATGCACATTCACATTATCATCCTTCTCGATAACAGTCAGTCATTAACTCACTAGTCAGCCGCGCCTTTGCCCTATCAGAACCCTCATCACTTCAAACTGAATTGAACCACGTAACAAAAGTCCTACTCAATAACAACTACAAAAACCACGACATCCAAAGATTCATTTCTCGTCATCTCACCCCAATTGGTCCATGTTCCGAACCTGATACACCTCCAGTCGCTACAGCTTACCTACCTTACATCCACACCATAACAGATCGAATCGGCAAAATTTTCCAAACAACAGAACATCAAATCTATTTATTTACCCATGACGAAACTTTCAGATTGCCTACTGTCTACAAAAGATCACATCCCCTTACAGTCCGAAGGTGTGTACCGAATTCCATGTTTCTGTGGGCGTGTATACACATCGGTGAAACAAAACGATCTGTCAGCACTCGTGTTTCTGAACATGAACGCTGTACTACACTACTACAAACAACTGGCTCGGTCCTAGCTGAATACAAACTAGAAACCGGTCACCAGATCCTATTCTCCAACACAAAACTTCTAACCCGCTCATCTCATTTTTTCAATCGTAAAATCCGTGAATCCATAGGAATCCTCAAACACCCCAATAACCTGAATCGTGATACTGGCTTTACCTCCACAATGCGTGGAAACATTTAACGATCCGCCACGACCCAACAGACCAGTCCCCGATCACCGTTCCGACCCACTACCCCCACCGATCACTATAAATACCACGACAACAGACATACCCACTCATAGCGTTTTCGTTTGACCTGCACCGGTTGCACTCAGTGTATTTGCTTCTTCTTTTAACCTCATTCAATAACATGAGATAAAGATACTCTGAGTGTGCACTAGTGCGATAACTCTAAAACGCTGTCAGTCTCAACGACTAACGAGAAGCAGCAGCAGCAGCCCTGAGGAAGTTCTTTTGCAATGGAAAACGAAACGTCGGCAGTAGAAGTGAACGTGACGCGGTTCCAACCGAAAGCCAATTCTAAGATAGATTGTATGTTCAAAACATTGCATTGGTGACGTCAGAAACTAATACGGTTCAAACCATTTTATGAATTGCTTTAAACGCGAAAAGATACCTTTAGACTTTAGCAAATAACGCACTATAAATTGATTTTATCAAACGCTACGAAGAGAGACATCGTAATATAAGGTGAAATTTTAAGGGCTGTCCAAATTTTATGCTTCGCAGTTGAGCTACTGTGGGCCTGGGCATTACTTTTGTCGGCGGGTGTACATATTAAGTATAAGTAACTCATTTAAAATAAAAAATGAGAAAACATATTAAAGCTTTTAAAATAAAAACTCTAGGTAGGATGTATAATAAAAAAAAACTGTACCTACGTTACATCCGCTTCTGTAAGTTACATGTTGTTTATTTTTACTATAGGTATGTTATTAATTTTAATAATTTTTTTTTTCAAGAATTCAGGCGAGAATTTACATTAGAACTGAATAGTACAGTCAGAATTAAAAATTATATCTCCCTAAGAAATGTTAAATGGCCCTCTAATGCCTTCTAATCGCTATTAGGAGCAGGCGAAAAAGCAGATACCCGTTAAATTTAATTTTGAGACTATGCACCCGCCTGCTTGTTATAGTGGTCAGACGAGCGATTAGAACTCAATTTAGCATTTTACTGGACATTATTTGCCATTCTGACTGGAGTTTTTGTTTATATTTTGAACGGTACCTACACACTCCAGATTTTACTAAAAAAAGAAACAAATGACGTTCGAAAACTTAACAAATGAGTATCGACTTTGTTATTTCAAATGGAACACTCAGTGTGTTTTCTCAAATTAAGAGATACATTTTTATCATCATTCCAAAAATAACTTAAATATCGCAAAGTATAAACTACATATATTTGGTATTACGAAAAAGATATCTTTCTTAATTCGAGAAAATATACATCATGTTCCATTTAAAATAACAAAGTTGATGCTCATTTGTTACGTTTCCGTTCGTCATTTGTTTTACTTTTTAGTAAATTCTGGCGGTTCAGGTTTATCCCTAAGTTTTTGGTATTTAACATTTTTTTATATGTCTAATAATAAAGTGTGTAGATACCGTTCAAAATATAAAAACCCTGGACATACACAGAAAACAGAACTCGAACAAGTAAATAGTATGTATGTATGTACAGTCGCGAGCATAAAAAACGGGATAATTTTTTTATATTTATTATCCAGCTTTGAACGACATTTCTAAACACTGTACAATTTACAGCTTAGGTTATAATAACATAATAATTAAACATTTCAATGATGGTTACATTTTTCTGAAATCGAAAAGTAAGTAATTCTTTACCGCCTTTGGTACCCGTGTATCTTTATTCTTATCGAAAATATTTCAGATCTGTCTTTAAAAATCTTATGTTTTAACTAAAATATTAGTTAAAGTATAAAAAAAAATCTTTTAACCGGACACTAAATCGCGCATTATACACTTAACGTTTCACCGTCGTTCGACAGCTTCGTCAGAACGACGACGGTGAAACGTTAAGTGTATAGTGCGCGATTTAGTGTCCGGTTAAAAGATTTTTTGATACAAATTTCATCGGACAAGAACCAACTTTAAATATAAATTAAAGTATAACAGTACAACAAATGGACATTTATCAATTTTATTTCTTTCACAAACGAAACGTAATCTCCACTGTTTATGTATTATACAATCTTTAAGGTCGCAGCATCATGACCTTATACCAACGCAACTAAACTTCATTTTTATTACATTCTCGTCGAGGTACCAGTATTTACCTAATTGTAAAGTGTTCTTGATAAAATATGAATCAGCCTCGTTTATTTGCGGAAAATAACGACTTGCCATTTAAAGATGCAAAGTACATCCTGAAGAAGTATTCTCATCTCATTCGATGTAAAACGGATAATGAACAAAATGTCCTGGACGTTGGTTGTGGAGATGGACGCACTACCACAGAATTGCTGTATCCTCTGTTCGAAAATGTGAGGAAATTTGTTGGAGCCGATATATCGCCCGAAATGATCGAGTTTGCGGAAGAGCATCATAGCAAAAAGAACTTATCTTTTATGCAGCTCGATATAAGCACAAAGCAATTAGATGTGGATCTGGAGGAAAAATTTGACCATATATTTTCATTTTTTTGCATAAATTGGATACAAGATCAGAGGTATAATTTTACTTAACCTTATTTTTCCATTCATAAAGCTAGTAAATGTATCAATCACTTAAAAAAAATTGCACTTGTTTTACAGTAATTAGTTGAAGCAGGGGCGCCATTTTCAGTACTGTGCGGAAAGATTATAGAGTATTTTTCAAGGTTATCGGTCAGAGCCGTGCTGAATTGCGCGTGGTTAAAACCAGAGCTGGGCAAATTACTTAAAAAAAGTAATTCAAATAACAAGCTTCAATTACTTTGAAAAGTATTGGCAATTATCAATTATCTTTTTCTCTTCATATACAAAGTATTGGCAATTACCAATTAAAAAGAAAAGTATTTGAAGCTGCAGAGCAATTACTAATTGAATTACTTTGGAGTATTTCAATTACTTTGACTGCTTGAAATATTATTTGAATTACTTGAATTATTTGAATTACTGAATTACTTTAGAGTATTTCAATTACTTAGACCAATTCAATTGCTTTAGAGTAATTGAATTACTCTAAAGTAATTCAAATGATAATTCAAGCAGTCAAAATAATTGACTAAAGTAAAGTCTAAAGTAGCCTGAAGTAATTGAACTACTCTAAAGTAATTGAATTACTTTGAATTATTATTTTTTTCCATATTGACGTTATTTAACCTTTCCGACCGGTTCTTCTGTTTTGATTTTCTGATAAATCAATGAATATGTTTTATTTTTTGTTCAAGTAATTGAAGTACTTAAAAGCAATTCAATTACATACTAAAAAGTAATTCAATTACTCAAAAGTGATTCAATTACTCAAAAGTGATTCAATTACTCAAAAGTATTTCAAATAGTGAAAATTAATTGAAATAACATAAAATTATTTCAAATACCAAGCATTTCAATAAAGTAATTGAAATAACAATTATCAGGACCAGATGTCAAAAGTATTTGAAATATTTTAATTCAATTAATGAAAACGCTTCAATTACTTTTTCAAGCATTTTAATTCAATTCAACTAATGCCCAGCTCTGGTTAAAACAACCCATACCATTTCCATTACCTACAAATTAGTTGCTTTTTACTCGCATGCTAACGACTAATTTTACGACGCCGCTGACAGACTCGATACATTGCAGTTTGCAAACATTTCGCTCACCGATAACCTTGGAAAATGTAATTCTCCCGCTGTTTAATTATCAGAGATAACAGAAACATGTTGAAATAATAGATAATGAAATAATATATTAGTGAGTCACGTACAGTCGCAATAATAAGTCATTACAGAACATTGTACCCATCTCCTTAAAAACTATGATGAACGTCAAATGCATCCAAATTTTACTGCACTTCACTTTTTCAATGTCACATGTCCGGTAGTGGCTTCGCCATGTTACGGTATCATGTCCAGCGGGCCACGTAAGCCGTTTCGGGCCTAGGTAAAGATTGAAACAATTCAATAAAAAATTATTTAATATTGATTGATGAATGCTAGTCCGACATAACATATTTCATGTTCCGTGATCATTAGCTGCATTCCTTTTGCCACAAATCTCACTTCAGATCACATAAACGTCATTTCTGTTAACACGAACAAGTAAGTTTGAACGGATATTTCAATCTAGCAACCAACGGGATTGCTTGAGCGGCAAGGTGGGAGGTGGAAATCTCAATTCAAACACACTTGTTCATGCTAGCGGAAATGACGTTTATCTGATCTGAGGTGAGATTTGTGGTAAAAGGAAAGCACCTATTATTACGACTTAATTCCCTTAATAGAATGTTGTTTAACCTCAACATATTTCATGTTCCGTGATCAATATTACGAACAGGTCTCAGGCACAACCATGGGCTCTCCTCTCTCCCCAATAATAGCAAACATTCTTTCCCTAACGGTAGATTAGGACATTCTGTGTATCGCAGACCGACTCATACTGATCGCTATTTGAATGCACATTCACATCATCATCCTTCTCAAAAACAGTCAGTCATTAACTCACTAGCCAGTCGTGTCTTTGCCCTATCAGAACCCTCTTCACTTCAAATTGAACTGAACCACGTAACAAAAGTCCTATTCAATAACAACTACAACTAAATAAATGGTTGAGGTTATACGTCACATGAAGGGGTACGTTGTCAGATTCACGTCAGCTGGTATCAGGTTCAGCCGTTTCAATGAAGGTGGTGTTAGCTGTCCGGTCTAATGTCGGGTGGTACGCTAGTATGTTGATTATTTCATCATTCTATGCCACGCAGAAACAGACATTCAATATGCCAAGGGGCATACAATGGCGTAGCCAATAGAATAATTATGACGTAGCGATTTTCAAATAAAGAACCAATGCGAACACGAGGATTTAAAGCGACCATTTCCGGCCAAAGATTACAGCGATTCCAGATGACCAAAACGAGTTATGTCTACAAGCGGCGTTGCCAGCTCGCTATAAAATTTGCTCGTCAATTCGTTAAGGAAATATGTAACTGTAACAGCTGTTTTGCGCTAATTCGTCGCAGGGCGGTCTAAAGTTTGTTTATTTATGTCAATCGTCATCATTACTTGTTCAACAATTACTTACATGACGACTCGCCCGAATTTGTTTACTCGCTGTTGTTTGACGTTGTCAATCTAATAACGTTTTCGACGCTCAAAAATAATGCGTTGACATCATTGATCAGACCAAAATTGCTCTGGAGGGGACAAGCAATGAACAACCGAACACCTTTGGTTACGAATCGCTGCGATATCGTTATTTTGTAGGTTATGTTTACAGCAACGAGAAACTGTTGGAGTAACCGAGACACGGCTCCCAGAGCCATTTTTCTGTGCAGAAGACGAAGCCACATTCGATCATAATAGCCACATTATTTTTTGTTACATGTTTTGTTAATAGTCGCATAAATTCTTCATTATCTGTTGAATTAGTCGAAGAAAATTTTTCACATAATTGCTAATTGCATTTTCGCAATTGAAGTTTATAGGTTATGATTTCCGGATCGCTCGATGTTGATATGTCTGGCGAGTCAGACCAAAGCAGAGCGCTTTCGATACGCTACTTCACAGAGCACTTGTCGCAGCCGAATATGCAAATTGCACTTCTAGCAATAACGTTAATCACTCGAACACTTACAGAGCGCTCTAGAGCACTCAGTCGGAAAAGCTATAACCCCAGGCTATCACCAGTGACATCACCACTCATGTTTTCCATGTTGTTACGGTCGTTTTTTTTTTCTTTTCACGTGTCTGGCTGTTTAGCGTCTCTTCAAGTCATTTTCCTGCGGCCGCGTGTTGATGTTTGTTTGAATTTCGCGCGTGTTTGGAAGTTCACGTGGGCGACAGGAAACGCGTGGCTTTGTGGGTGCGTCATCGCAGTGGAGTTTTTGGGGAGAGAGGCCGTGAAGGTGATTGAAGCGTGACCGACATTTTTGTGCTTGCAAGTGGTTTTACCATTCTCCGTCCCATACCCATTCTCTGCGGCTTTGGTCTGTGTTTTGGTGTTTGCCGCATCCTTGTGAGGGATTTGTTGGAGTCTGCGATGTTTTAGCGGATTCGACACGACGTTGGATGTTATTGGAGTCATCTAGACAAGTTTGCGCGACGTGTGAATTTCGCACCGTCCCTGTTCTTGCGTGGAACATCGTCGCTCGGTTCGCGTATTACTGTTTGGCCGAACTTTTCTTTTTCTTTTCTTTTTGCTCGTTGTATGTACAGTGGCGAGCGCTTGTACGCTGTTAACCTCGGTTCAGTTACGGCCTGTAATTTTGAAGGTGTTTATTTGGCATCGTTCAATTTTAAATTTTCTACGCCTTCCCGCCTCTCCGAGTTCCGTTACTCGCGAATGAGATTTATAGTCGTCCCAGTTTGGTAGCGGTTTTATGGCCTTGCCCAAAAAAAGCGACAGAAAGGCGACCGCAGGCCGGTTTCTTTGAAGCTGTTTTTTTTATAGCAAAATCATAAAACCGATACAAAACTTGGACGACTTTACATTATCTGCGACCCGAATGTAAAGTTTCGTCTAATTTAGTTTATTCCTTCTGCTTTCGCAGATCCTAGATTGTTTGCTTATTCTTGTACTAAATTTTTGCTTAAATATTAAATTTTTATTAACTCAGTTTTTCTACATTCTTTTGAAACATTCAGTATCCCTCCGGCAAAGTTTTTTTTTTATACATTTATTTTTGTGAATGTTGCGATTGGGCCCAAACGTGTGCGGTTTGTACTTGCCATTTACGTGTATTAATATTTTTTAATTTATTTAATTTATTTATTTAATATATTTAATTTAGCGTGTTTTAATGTTGACGGCACTTGCATTGCCGACTTTGTTAGATGTTCCTTTGTTTTGGTGGGATTTTGGTTTTGCTAATAATTTACCTCGCCCTTCTGGCGAGTCATTTAGTGTCAGAATTATACATGGTGTGTATTTTGGACCTTCCCCTAGTGTCGGTCCATGACTTTGGGGAACGTTGCTTATAAGCTAGGTGTCGCCCCTTACGGTTCTCAGCATCTGGGAAATCCCCCCATAATTTTGACGGGGACTTGTGCGTATCTACCGCGCCCACGACCTTCTCCACTGAGCTACTGGAACAGCAGGCGTTTCCTTCAACTAAGAACTTCACAGGTACGTCCAACCGACTCTATCAAATTTTTCCCAAAATTTACCCTACGCGCACAGGTGGTTGTTGCGAGTGATTACAAGTCGCACGTAGCAATGTTGAATGAAGTTTTGCATCGTATAGAGAGTCAGATCTGGAAAATTTGGCCGTGGCATTGTTTGCAAAGCACCAGTTACACTCAGTAATCTAGCAGTCGGAAACTAAATCTGCCGAATGAAAAAGGCCCTTTACGGTTTCAAAGAGGCTGGTCGCGCTTGGCACAAGCAATTAGCCAGAGAATTGCACGACTTAAGAGCAACTCCAACGAAAGGAGATTCATGTGACAAGAACCTAATGATTGTATTCGTATATGTAATAATTATGCCCTCAATGTTGGGCTCCGCAAAGTCAACACGAGTGCTGCCGCCTTATCGCAATCATTCCAGCCATTAACATCAGGTACGAGTTTAAATTGTCTAATAAAAATAGACAATGGTAAGTCCCCTTCAAATTTGGGTGGTTTCAGTTTGGCTTACGATGCAGACAATGGTGTAATAGAACGACCATTTTATGCAATTTTTTGGTTTATTCTTCAAACTTATCGTGGAACTCAATTCTTATTCCTCCGATTCAGTGCAGTGAAATTCGGACTGCTGCAGACATACTCGCTTAGCGCTAGCTCTGTCTAACAGACGAACATAGAACAAACATTGCGCAGCGCAAATCGGCAGCACTCCCAAATTCATATGCACCAGCCGTCACTGCCCCGATTTTCTCATCAAACTTGTAATCAAATTCAGTTTTTATATCATCAATATGCGTTTCTACATCTTCATTTTCATCAAAAATTGTATATTCAAATTGCCTTTTCACATTTTCAATTTTTCCATCAGTTTTCTCATCGAATTGAATTTTAAGATCTTCGATCTTTTCATAAATTTGATTCTTCACATCATGTATTTTCAGATCGGTGTTTAAACTGGAAATTTCAACTTTTATCTCCAAGCCTTCTATTTATTTTCAGTAAAGCTGCGGTATTTTCAATTTCGAATTAAAATGTTTCTGGGTCTTTTCCTTCATCTCTAAGGGCTTGTTCTTGCAAAACATTTTTCTTTCCAGAAGTTTCCAGTCCTCTCTTGTTCAATTCATCACACAGCTCCTTCACTTTCAATTCAACAAGCTTCCTTTTCGATTTTTGAAAATTTTAACCAAAATTTTTGCAACCTTCTAGCATCACTGCTAGAAAGTTTAAAGATAAACTCTTGCACATCAACTACGTCATCCAGTGACAAGAACACTGCGAATTCGTCTAAAAATGATGCGGTGAGAACAGGTTTGACTAAAATAAGAAAAGGAATTCGCACGTTTAATGAAACCTAACTAAAGCATTTGCTTGACAATAAAATATATGAAAGTACCATAACTGAACATTTATCAATTTTGTTTCTTTCAGTTATATTTAGTACACGAAATTTTATTTTTGTCACCAAGTGCGTAAACGAAATGTAATCTCGATTGTTTATGTATCATACAATCTCTAAGGTCAAAACATCAAGACATTGTACCCACGCAACTAAACTTGATTTTTATTACATTCTCTTCGAGGTTGCAGTATTTACATAAATGTAAAAAAGTGTTCTTGATCAAATATGAATCAACCTCATTTGTATGCGGAAAATAACGACCTGCCGTTTAACGAAACGGTGTACGTCCTGAAGAAGTATTCTCATATCATTCGATGTAAAACGGATAGTGAACAAAATGTCCTGGACGTCGGTTGCGCAGATGGACGCACTACCACAGAGTTGCTGTATCCTCTGTTTGAAAATGTGAGGAAATTTGTTGGAGCCGATATATCGCCCGAAATGATCGAGTTTTCGGAAGTTCATCACTGCAAAAAGAACTTATCTTTTGTGCAGCTGGATATAAGCACAAAGAAATTAGACGGGAATTTGGAGGAAAAATTTGACCATATATTTTCGTTTTTTTGCATTAATATGGTACAAAATCAGAGGTATAATTTTACTTAATATTATTCTTCCATTAATAAAACTAGTCATTCAACTAGTTTAATCACTTTAAAAAAATACAGATGTTTTACAGTAATTAGTCGAAACAATTGTCAGAGATAACAGAAATATCATGAACTAATATTATATAATTAAACAATACAAGTTAGTCGATCATATACTATTGAAAGGCGCGGAATAACCTCAGGTAACTGTTTCTGTTTCTGGAATCTCTTCAGACTGCATTCAATTGACCTTGTACCTATTTACCAACTAGCGTTTGGTAATCAGAATCACAAACGTGTCCTGAAAAAAAATTGTTAAAAATTATAAAAACTTGACGTAATTAAATTGTTACACTACTGTTTACAAATTGTGCTAAACTCTCGTGTAATTTGTGGCGTCCATCATACTGACCGTTTTATAAATGAATTGTTAGGCTAAATAAAATAACACACGGAACAGATGACTACTGCAAGGGTTGATAACTTGATAACTTTCTGCGTTCAATGATGTGCTGCAATAAACACTTATTTTTCAAAATAATAGAAAAAAATAAAAAGAAATAAATATTAACATGAAATGACGTAATAAACAGGTGCTGGACAATATGATACCTTACGTTAAATAGCGTAAAATTACGATAACTGTCAACAAGTTTTTGTTATTGTAAGATAGTTCAGTTTCTTGTAGTTTATAAAACTAAAAATAGGAATAACAGCAAATTAACTAATATGTTTTAAATTTATTTTGAATGTCAGAAAAATAAATTAAACATACAGAAATTATCTAAATTAGTTTTACACCTACCTTTTCAGTTATTTAGTTATTCATATTTTCCAAACATTGCCTAAAGTATACTTTATGAACGTTTTGTTTCTGACGCCGCTGCTAGTATATTTTCATTCTATTGGTAAAATCGGATGAGCAAGCGAAATGTTTAATGTCTAATATCGCAAATTAAATAATTAACACCCAATGGAGATGTTTAGCTACTCTCCAGAAATGTAATAATAATAATTCATAATCTGGTTCTAGTTGATAATTTTCATTTTTACTGTTTTTAAAGTTCTAACTTCATAACATGTTATTCTGAAATGCTTTCTTAGAAACTAGCATATTTTTGAGATGTTCTTTTAATTTTACTTAATAATCTTGTATTCATTCTTAAGTTTAAAAAGAATGTATATCAGTTTATTCCCATTTCAGGCAATGTGCATCCAACCTATACAACATGCTAAAGCCGGGTGGTGATATATTTCTTCTCTTTGTGGTAACAAATACCTTCCTTCAAATGTACGAAAAATTATCGACAAACAAAATTTGGGGCGAACACATGAAGAATTTTAAAGAGTACATGTCGCCGTACCATTATTCTGAAAATCCTGTGAAAGAATACAAAGATTTGTTGTGCCAGGTTGGATTTGATGTAAATATATGCGAGATTATTGACAGGAGTTACACTTTTCAAGATGTCATTTCTTGGAAGAGTAAGTTACACTTTTAAGGATGTTATTTCTTGGAAGAGTAAAAAACTAGTACAACTTTTAAATCCAGCAGCCATGTGTGGAAGAGTTAATTTTAAGTAATTTTACATTTATAGTCGGTAGCAGTTTTACACAGCTAAAAAATTCTTATCCTGGTTTTTTATGGTTTTTTTTATAATAGTACAGTTGACTTTAAAAATACCTAATTTTCTTTGGTTTAATTCGTTCGTGTCAGTGTCACTGTTGATGTCAAAGTGACAAAGCGGTTAAATGAAAGTGTTCTAATTCCTTTTAAATAAGAGGAAGACACTACTCAAACATTGTAATTTGCTAAAAGCAAATGCTTAAAGGTAATTGAATTTTTTTTTAAATGCTCTGAAATTCTAGTTTTAAAATTCTCATTTTTATTGTCAAATACATATAACCTGTTTTAAAAAATAAGATTTCAGATTTGAAAGAGACCGATTTACATTGTCAAAAAATTGTATGACTTTGCATCTTTGACTTTTTCGATGTATTCGACTTTTCTGCAATCAACTGTACTTATGCAAACTGAGTCAAAAGTATGGAATAATCAAAATATCTCAAAAATGATAAATAAGGCGGATCAGAACACAATACCGACATTGTTGCCAACCATTTAGTTTCTCAGAATTGATACCAACTTTATTATTTTCACAAAATCTTTTAAACGGACACTAAATCTCGCACTATACACTTAACGTTTCACCGTCGTTCGACAGCTTCGTCAGAAGTGAAAAAATAACACGTTGTCAAATTAAACAAGGTTGTCAACGGAAACTGATTCAATTGAACAGCCTGTATATTTTTTCGCATTTCTACAGAATTATACAGTATGTCCCCGGATTGAGTTTACAACACGTATAATAGACCAAAAATTTTTGAATTAAAATTTCATGTTCTACAGTTCAAGTCTGCTTGGCCTGAAATGAATTTGTGTCAAATTTAACGCCGAAAGTCTTCAAGGTGGCGGAATTAACACAAAATTAAGTAAAATCTGTGTAAGTAAAGTGGTTTTCCTTTTGAATTTAGGAGAAAAATTTATTAAGATAAAATAATTCTCATTTCAAATTAGGGAGATATACCAAGTTCCAACATCCTAGAAAAAAAATGAATTACGGAATATTAGGATTTCAGTACAGTTGTAAGACATTGACACTGTCAGGTGCTAATATGGACGGAATGTTATTTGAATAATCATATTTTATTTGTTTTTAGTCAATAAATATGTAGATGGCGTTAACATTTTACAATTATACTGAAATATTTATAAAAAATTTTGTGCAAATCGGTTTTGATTGCAGCGGATTCCTCGAGCAGGCTCTGTACAGCTGTTTCAGGCCTAGTTGGGCCTTCGTCAGCAGAACCGTAGCTCGAGAACTCCACTGCAAACCAAACCGATATGTCCTAGGGTTATTCGCCATTGCGATGTGAAAGTAATGGACATTTAAGTAGCGACATCTTTCGATAAAAAATAGAAAGTTATTTCAGTTATTTTTTTTTCAGCTATTTGAGCGGTGCAAAAGTTAAAAAAGGTGGTGCATAAGGGTGCATTAGGGGTGCAACAAGGTGCACTAAAGAAACTATGGTTAGCTTGGCCCCTCCCAGTGAAATTTGCCTGCAGTTTCTCTCCTGAAGGGGTGCAAAAATTTATTTTGGTGGTGCATAAGGGTGCAATCATTTGGTGCAAGAAAACTTTGAAAAATGTTACGGGGGGGCGGCAAGTTAACTCCCCCACTTTCTGATCATTTCGAAATCGTCAGAATCAATTCGGTTTCGAAACCATCAGAATTTACTGTAAACGCAAAGTAGAGAAATATATTACCTACACATAATTTTCTATCATTTTGCTTCTGCTTGCTTCTCTACTAATTTGACGAATGATTTTTTTGCATTAATAAATTCAGTTTTCCCTCTCTTTTATTTTCTAACATTTACTTACATTTTCTGTTTCAGAGTTTGCACTGTCAATCAATCCATTTCTCGGAAAAATGTCAGATGACGTGAGAGAAGAATTTGCTAAAGACATGTTAAAGGAATTCCAGGCTCTAAACTGCTCTGCATTAAAGAACAAGTGCAATGAAGAACCTATCCAGAATCAGAATAAATTACTTGTGGTGCATGCCAACAAACCAATGTAACTCTTTTATATGAAACTTTTTCAGCGTAGCAATCATGAATATATCGAAAATAAAATATTTTATAGTTATCTGGGAACAAGAAAATAAGCTAAATGACTTGTGCTGGATTTCACCAACGTCACTTAACTTTAATCATCGATTAAGAATTATTATTCCTATACCTTCAACACATGTAACCATGGTAACGTTTACTTTTAACGGATGAATAAATTTAAGTAACGTTGGTGAAATCCGCCATAAATTAACGTAAATGAATAACATTTGTTAATTATTTATTAACTCACTACTTGCCAAAAACAAACCTTTTTGAATTTCCTTCATTTAATCTTTTTTAATTAACGGGTGATCCAAGAAGAACTCTTTCCGTTCAAGTCATCATATTTTATCCCATTATTCTGTAACTCATAATGAAATGACACCGTTAATTAACGACGATCGTTAAGTGAAATTCAGGTCACTTAAAAATTGCCGTTATTTAACGATGTCGTTAAGAGTTACAGAATAAATAAAGTGTTAAAGCTGTTTTACACTACCCTATTTCTTCTAGATGAATTTGATTCAACTTCTTGAACAATTTAAATTATAAAGTAAACTGTATCAAAAATTCAATTGAATCAAAAACTATCTGAAAATGTAGAACGTGTTCTACCTTCAAACCATATTTGAATACCCAAAATTTCTTGTTCCAAATATTTATTATAAAAATTGAATCAAATCTTGTACATACAAGGAATAGGGTAGTCTAAAACGGCCTTTATGAATTATTTTAACTTTTCAATAAACACGTTATGTAATAGTGGCTCATTCCTTTAAAGAATGTCTCTTGTTAACGGATCGATTGGTAACATTGCTAACAGCATTAGATTGTTATTATAGAATATTAGGACATTTGCTTGGATTAACTCTGTTCAAATGTAAATTTTTAGATTTCATTGTTTTTGTACTTAAATTTAACTATGTCCATTGAGAATATTAACTCAGTACTGTACTGTAAATCGAACTTTCTATTGCTTTTGAAGTATAAATTGATATAATGATTGACACATCTGCAATTATTTGAACTCTATATGTAGTGGATTGAATAAAGTACATAATATATTATATAATTTTAATTTTATCTTTTTAAGATGACTTGTATGACCTATAAAAAACTTATGGTGTATTTTTTATTTGTGCAACTAGAGTTATTTTTAAACAATATCAGCACTGTTTCATAACTTTTATAACTAATATGTTCTTATCTACACGGTGGTGACAAAGTCCCGCACCAAAGTCATAATTTATTTATTTAATTCGCAAAATCCTGAAACAGGTCAATTTTTAATTTTAAAGACACATTTTTAATGTAAAAATATTTTCTTGATCGGCTTTGTTTTTCCGCTATGACGTTACCATTAATTTTTTTAAATGGCAACCCTAACTTTTTCATGCATATTTTGACCGTTTGATCGTCGGCTATTTTTTAACCCCATTTAACTGACATGAAGGACGATCAAAATCTGCATGAAAAAGTTAGGGTTGCCGTTTAAAAAAAATAATGAGGGCGTCACTGCTGAAAAACAAATACCGATCGAGAAAAGATTTTTGCACTAAAATGTGGCTTTTTAAAATTAAAAATTTACTTGGTTCAGGAGTTTGCAAAAATACAGTAAATAAACAAATGATGAACTTGGTTCGGGACTTTATCACTATTCTATATAGGTGCTTTACGTGAAACAGAGCTTATTTACTATAATTGTAGTATACCTATATCTTGAAGGTATTTTCGAATCAGTAATTATGTAATAATTTTGTGTTAATTGTAGGGTCAAAATTATTACATAATTTTTTGAAAGGTACCAAATTAGATATCGCTGAAAATTTAGAAATATTTTTACATACTTTCTTGTTTCCTAATGCTATTCTTAATGAACAAACTTTTTTCAACACAAATAATTTCTTTAGTTCGATTGATTGGAAATCTTTTATTTGAATTCGTAACCTGTATCTAATAAAACACATAGCTAAATTTTACGTTCTTCAGATATTTATTTATTTATTATTTCATGACATTTTACAAAAAAATACATACAACTTACATCTATTCTACACATAATTTAAAATCTTAATTTTATAAAATACCCGTAAGTAATTTTTAACTTGAAGGTTTGATGCACTGACGATGCCTTTGTAGGTGAAACTAGTTTGCAATAAAAGAACATTTGGAAATTATAGAAAAGAATATCTTTCATAAATATTTATAACAGAATCTATAAACAGCATGGTGAATTTCAACATTAATATTAAATATTACTTATTATTTTACCACTATGACTAAATACAATATTTTAAATTGTTTATGTTATCCTCTTGTAACTTTACTTCAAGAGAATTTTATCAGTTCTGTGATGCCGTAATTCAACACTTAACTATTTTTACTTATGCACGTAAGTAGCGAAATAAGCGAAAATAGGAGTCGATTAAAATAGTATTCGAATAAGAATAGTATTCAAATGAAAACAGTAGTCGAATAAAATTAGTATTCGAATGAAAATAGTAGTCGAATAAAATAGTATTCGAATAAAAATCAACAGTCAAATCAATGAAAACAATAGGTTGTTCGAAAAAACATGTCGTATTATGTCTAGATTTTTTTTATTCCAGAAAAGTTGGGTGATATCATCGTGGAATATAATTGCTAACAGGAAGTTGGCAAAAGTTCACTGATGTAAATGGTGATTATATAGTTTAATCAAAATTTATATACTTATGTACCTATACAGGCTGTTACAAATTCGAGGCTCACCATTGGGATCTCGGAAACGGTAAGAGATACGAAGTCGGTTAAATTAGGGCAAAGTTGGGTATTTTGGTGTTGAACAATAATCCGTTTTGATAAATCTTCTACGATTTGTAGTATTTGAAATATTTACAAGAAACTGAAAAACGTAATTTTCTTTTTTATTTTTTTCTGAAGTTATTATTGCAGGAATCTTAACAAAATTAATACATTCTACACTTTTTTAAGCTCTTTACGATGATAACATTAGATTTTACTTAAAACGTTTCGTCTCGTTCTGACCATCAACTTCATTTTTTCTTATGGGCGTTACATTGGGTTTTAATACCAATGAATAGATCTATTTTTTCTGATGCTTTTCCATATTACACATCTCTATTTAATAAACTGAAACAGCTATAAATGCAAGAAATTGTTGAAAATAACAGTGCAAAGAAAAATATGGTATGCTGTAAAAACAAAAACAAAAAAAGTTTAATATACTTTCGGAGTTTTATTTCGTGTACCACTAAAGTTGATTTTTGAAAAAAATTTTGATGTAAAAATGAACGATGTGAATCCAGGGAAGACGTAAATTTTTAAATTTTTTAAATTTAAAAATATTAAGAACAACAGTTTGGTAATAGCAAGAGTAAGTTACTTCCAACAATATCCAGAAAGACGATGATAGAGTAGTAATTGATTTGGTTTATAATTAAATTACACGTTTTTATTATTAAATCAAGAAAATATCACATGAAATTATGTATTTAAAAACTTTCATTCTTATACATTTCAAAATTTACTTTAGTAACTATAACAACAGCGATAGAAATTTACCTACAAAGGTGCCAATCACATAGAACAATGTTTAACAATCTAGATAGAAGCATTGAACTTATGGATCATTTCATAAAACTCGAAGGATGTATGGAGATCGCCTTAATGGTAATGAGAATGAAGAATTTTATTAGAAGAGGTACCTAATTAATAGTTATCTACATATCGTATAAAAAATTATGATATTATAAAAAAGAATATTTAAAGTTGGTTCTTGTCCGATGAAATTTGTATCACAAAATCTTTTAACCGGACACTAAATCGCGCACAATACACTTAACGTTTCACCGTCGTTCGACAGCTTCGTGAGATGTGAAAAATATAAACAAGTTGTCAAAATAAACAAGGTTGTCAACGGAAACTGAAAAGGTAAATTGATTTTTTTTAACATAAAGTTTTCTCGATTCTTTAAATAGAGTATAGATCTGTCAATTTTTAACATTTATTAAAATAAAATATTTATGTTAAAAAAGAAAACAATTTACCTTTTCAGTTTCCGTTATTTTGATAACGTGTTTATATTTTTCACTTCTGACGAAGCTGTCGGACGACGGTGAAACGTTAAGTGTATTGTGCGCGATTTAGTGTCCAGTTAAAAGATTTTGTGATATTAAAAAAAATGTTTTCTCAAGCAGTAATATCTTTTAAAATTCAAATTTTCTAAATACATACATAATTTAATTTAACACTTTCTTGCTTTAATAATAAAAATGTATAATTCAATTACAAATCTAATCAACTACTGCTTTATCGTCGACTTTTTGGATATTGTTGGAAGTAAATTTCTCTTGATATTTTACTAAACTGTTGTTCATAGCACAATACATTTTAAAAATTTACGTCTTTCTTGGATTCACATCGTTCATTTTTACATCTAAAAATTTTATAAAGATCAGCTTTTATGATATACGAAATAAAACTCCGAAGGTATGTCAAAGCTTTTTTGTTTTTGTTTTCACAGCATACCATATTTTTCTTTGCACTATTATTTTCAACAATTTCTTCATTTGTAGTTATTTCATTTTATTAAATCTGGATGTGTAATATATGGAAACGCATCAGAAAAAATAGATCTATTTAATGGTATTAGAATCCGTTTAAAAAAGTCTTGTGTTTATACTATTTCCATGACAACAGGCGATCTTTCACGTCCCACATTTAAGTAGGGCGTGAAAAGATCGCCTGTTGTCATAATTTTCCCCCCTGCTATGATTTTTTTTTAATTTTTCCGTGTTCTATGTGCTCTCACTGTAATGTAGTAAAAATTTCTGCACTTATTTTACAAACACCCTGTATATTAAATGTTAAAATCAAAAAACACGCTACGATTGTTGCGCCCTAAACTTATTTTTGAAATTTTTATTTTTAACCAGTTCAGACAAAAATTGCTAAACGAATGCATGTAAATTCTATCGTTGCTTGTTCAGACAACAAAACCAAATGTGTCTGGAAGCTAATAAAAAATGAAACACATAATAAAACACACGCAAATTATTAATATAAATCAAGATGGTAATATAATAGCGGATCCGGTTTTAATAAGTGATACATTCAATAACCATTTCTCTCAATTACCAAGTAAATTATTAAAAAACACACCCTTAGATAAGGATAGAAATGATCCATAACATTTCGAGAAACAATAGTGAATCGATCTCTCTCAGTCCTGTTGATTCTGTGGAGGTTTACAAAATAATTTACTCTCTTAAGAATTCCTACGCTGCTGAGTCTGATGAAATAAAATCTGAACATTGGTTCAAAATAAATCGCCTACTAATTAACGTTGATAAAACCAACATAATCATTTTCTCTAATAAAATACCAAATGATTACTCCTTCTCATATGATAAGATCAATCTAATTTCAGTAAAGACGTGCCGAGTACTGGTGTTACAATTGAGTCACAACTGTCTTGGCATGGACATGTAGAATCTCTCCTAATTAAATTAGCTAGATTAGCATATGCCATATCAAGAATAAAATAAAACATATTGCTATGTTATTTTGATATTTTAAAATTTTCACCCTGTATATAATTAGTTTAGGTTTATTATTTTTGAATTTATAATTTAAGTGAAATGTTAAACAACTCTATTTTACCTTAGTGTGTTCCAGAACACTTGTGAAATTTTATTTTGACACAAATAACTAAAACACCTTTCTGGCCGATTTAGAAAATGTCAATTGACATACTTGTTACGCTTTCGCAAACAACGAAAAGCTGGTTCAACCAGAGATTCCGAGAAGTACTCCAGGATGATCAGGGACATTGGGACGACAACCTCACACAACAGGAGTCGAGTTCCAAGTAGTGATGAGCAAAGTAGCGATTTTTTAATAAGGCCGCTATCCGTGATTGCTATTTTGAAATAGCGGCGATTTTAAACCGTTATTGCGATCGCGGGTTGAAAGCTTAACGTCTATACGAATAACAAGTAAATACGAGCATGTGCGATAGGTTCCTTTGTTGCTGGATGGCGGGAATAGCCACCAGCTTTGACTTGAATCAATTAACTGTGTTTGGATCTAGGACCTGTTAAAAAACTACCAAGAAAACAGTAAATAAAAAAACTAATAACGCTTAAAATCCAGTTAAAAATCACTGCGGTAAGATGTTTCGTTGAACGTGAAGAAATCGATCAAGCGATATTTACTAGCAGTGTTCCGATCCGCTTTAAATCGCGGTTTTGTAATCGCCGTTATTTCAATAACAGTGCAGCTGGCAGTATTTGGATTTGGTAATAGCGGCGATTAAATAACCTGTAGCGAAATATGGCTTATCACTAGTTCCAAGACATCCAAGGATGAAGTGCTGTCATCCGAAGTCGAAACTCCAGGACGAGCCGATCATGTCATCGCGGAAGGACGTTTCAAGATCATCTAAAACGTTTCAAGAGTATCCAGGCGTGGCAAGTTCATCCAGCACGCTAGAAGAGAAAATCCGAAGCAAACCTCGAGCCTACTTCTACAAGAGGAACGGAGGAAGACGTCGTATTCTTGTAAAACTCAAGAACCAAGACAGAATCCGTCTTTCAAAGTTAGATGCAGTTCGACTGGGCCTCTTCAAGATGTAACTTACAAGACAATATAGTTATTATTTGTATACAAGAATTTTTGATTTGTTTACAATCTAAGGATTTTTAATTTTTCTTATGTTTTGGGTTACAGAGTTTTTTGTACCTTGAAGAATATATAAAAGGGAGATTTCTGGGTAATCCATGCAATTCAACCTAGGCCTTGAGCAGTAGAACATTCAATTCAACTCTGCACTTAGCAGTGAACATTCATACTTTGTATTTAGCTTTGAACAGTCTTGTGTTAACATTTAACAATTGTAATCAATTTTAAACTCGTTTGAATTGGCTTCCGGTTGGAACCGCGTCACGTTGACTTCTACTGCCGACGTTTCGTTCTTCATTACAGAAGAACTTCTTCAGGGCTGCTGCTGCTGGTGGTGTTGCTGCTGCTTCGGGTTAGTCGTTGAGACTGAAGAAGTTCTTCTGCAATGAAGAACGAAACGTCGGCAGTAGAAGTCAACGTGACGCTAAGTTAAATTAATCTTAAACTCCTTCAGAGAAACTTTTGTAATCGAACGTAGTGAACAAAACGTAAGAACATTCCATTTATTAATATGGTAAATTAAACATGCTTGTTCAAGAATAATTCGTAAATACTTACCAACAGGTATAACCTTAATTCAAGCAAAGGACACTCTTGATTAAGGAGACCATAATAGCATTTTTAATTAAAAACTTTGATTAAAATTTCCATCTACCCACTACGCTGCTAGATGACAACACAATTTAAGTCAAATATAAATTGATGTGCATTTACACTAATCTTCCAAGTGTACTAACAATTATTATGAACCAATTTTATTTGTGTAATTGTAATTTTGTAAATGTTAATAAACACCAAATTTATTATTAATAAATAATTTCTATGTCAATCTTTAAAATCGATTTTTACTTACCTACATACACTTCACGTAGCGTGACAAAAATAACCGACATTTTTAAAATCAACACCATTAGGACAAATACATTCCAGAACCCAGTTCAACAAATTTGTTTAGCAATACAATTTGGTATCCTGAGATAAATATCAATAATCAATTTAATAACGAAAAGAGTCTAATGTTAAATTTTTTATGCGTGACTTTGTCATTTGAGTTAAAAATTCTAATCCCAAAATTTAAAAAACAAATTTCATTTACCTCGCAAAAACATCGCAATATGTGTGACTTAACTCCTACAAAAATGGTCTATCATGGCTATTTTGAGTCCATTTTGCGCTACGGCATAACCTTTTGGGATCAATCCGTTTATTTTCATAAAATATTAAAAATGCAAAAAAAGAGTTATCAGCACAATTGCAAACTTAGGCTTCAGAGAGAGCTGTAGAGATGCATTCAAGAATTTGAGAATAATGACGGTAGTGAACTTGTACTTGTATGAAACTATTTATATATACAGGATGTCCCAACAGTGTGTTCTCGGGCCATATCTCCATAACTACTGAAGATACAAAAAAATTTTCAACACAATTTCTTTTTTAATTTAAAAGATCTACGACACAAAATTATTTTCATCTATACAGAGTGAATCAAAACAGTGGTGCCGAACACAACTTTTTTATTTCAAATGGCATGCCCTATATGTGAAACCAAATTTGGATTGCCCATAAAATTCTACACATTTTCTGTATACCATTGTCTATACCTAAACCTAACCGTTCTTGAGATATTTAACATTTTGTCTAAAAACTGCCATTTGCAGCCACTATTTTATTTATTTTTAACTCTAAGAAAAAGATTGTTGGTACAGATGTAGTTGATACATAAACTTATCATAAGCCATTATTAAATGTACTTTTACCGCTACAGGCTGGTCATGGTAATAAACAAAATCTCAGAAATTTCAAAATGACAGAACTCAATTTTCTTAAATAGCATGCCCTATATTTTTCTATCCTAAATTCTTCGTTTAATAAAGTACTTTCATTTTTGTTAAGTATGTCATATCTATCTGAGATATTTTCTGAAATTTTTAGATTTATTTGAATTATTTCTTTTAAGAGTTATGGTATTTTGATTTTTAACATTTTTGCAGCATTTAAAATTTTCATTAGGTCGTAACTACTTTTTTTTAATGGAACCTCATGCGCTTCTTAGCTTAGTTCGACAGAATACTTTTTTCTGAGTACGCTGATACCAAATACTTCATACTTTTCTTGAAAGTCACTTGAAACAGAGCGGGCATAAAAGCTCAATAAATCATGTTCTGTTTTAAATGACCTTTCAAAGAAAGTATGAAGTATTTGGTATCAGCGTACTCAGAAAAAATATTCTGTCGAACTAATCCTGACAGAATTCATCTTCATGGTCTCTATAATTGGTTAACGTTTTATACTAATTGCGTGTTTGATAACTTTTATAATTTATGAAAGCTATCATCTAATTTATGTGAAATATTTGATAAATTAAAGCAGATAAACAAAATATTTATAGCGCTTTTGTAAATCAAGTTATCAGTTTTGTGTACCGCCATACGATTCAATCGAGTTTTAAGCGCTCAGAAATTTTCGTTAGGGTAAGGAAAGACAAATATTAATTTGGGAGAAATATGAACTAATTTTATTTATATAATTCAAAAAATATTGTTCTTTATCTCTATCTAGTATAAACAACAATTCTTTCGAGTTTATCTTGCCTGAGCTAACTTTTTTTTAATTAGGTGAATATTCCTTTTCAATAAATTGAATTTATCAGTTTCATGAAGTAATATAGGATAATTTCATATTTATTTTGCATCAATTTTTATATACGGTGTCTGCTTTTCGAGCCTACTCGTAGGAATCTCGGTTATTTTAAGAGACGCGAAGTTGGTTAAAATAACCGAGATTCCTACGGGTATAGTAGCATACATTTTACGTAGTCGCAGTTCCTCCATTAAATTACATAGCGAAACTGCGACTTCATAAAATGCATGCCACTATAAGCTCAAAAAGTAAACAGCCTGTATACACCGGGTATGTAAATTAACGAAAAAACTAAAATATTTTTACTATTTTTTGTCCTACCTTACCTACTTAACAGAATCCAGTCAAGTGTTCGCGTTAAGACATGAATCGACCTTGGTTGTATTCAAGAAATAACGACATTCAACTGAATGATGCAATGTACGCCCTGGAAAAATATTTTTACCTTATTCAATGGAAAGCGAACAGCAAGGAAAATGTTCTAGACGTCGGTTGCGCAGATGGAACCGTTACAGTAAATTTATTGTACCCTCTGCTGCCTGGAAATGTGCAGCGATTAGTCGGAGCGGATATATCGCTTGAAATGATAGAATTTGCTAAAGCTCAACACAACTACGAAAAAATATCTTTTAAACAGCTTGATATAAGCACAGAGCAATTGGAAGCCGACTTAAAAGAAGAATTCAATCACATATTTTCATTTCATTGTTTTCATTGGATACAAGATCAAAGGTACAGTTTTACTCTTTTACTTAAGAATTAATCCTCCCGTCAGACCTATCATTTATTTAAGAAAAATACAGAATTCAATTTTTTTTTCTGTGTATCATGTATTGTTGTATTAATTTTAATTGGATGTACCTACTTGGTGAAAGCTTTGAAAACTCAGTGCATGGAACTAATGGGTTATCATCTCCGAGTTCAAATTTTGAAGAACCATTGTCACAGGATTAGCCTTTTGACTTAGACGCAGTCACTGATATCTCAACCCAATGTTTTTTCTTTACAGTTGCATGTTTACTCATAATAATAAAAATTGTATTTTTTTTTTTCATTTTAGACAATCTATATCTAATTTATATAATATGTTAAAGCCAGAAGGTGATATTCTCCTTATATTTGTGGCTACAATTCCCTTGTATCAAGTTTATGAAAACTTATCGAAATACAAATGTTGGGCAGATTATAAAGAAAACATTAACAAGTTTATATGTCCATACTATTATTCAAAAGAACCTGCGGAAGAATTGAGAAGTATGCTGAGTAAAGTTGGATTTCAAGTAAATTTATGCGAGGTCATCGATAGATCTTACACATTTAAGGATATCTCTTCTTGGAAAAGTAAGTACTTTTTACAGACAAATTTTTAAATTAAGCAATTATAAGGGCGGGCGGCCACTGAACGCGAAACTAAGCTAAGCTGAGCGAAACTATGTTTTTCGAAAATTAGCTTCAACGTAGTCTTATGCGGACGTAGCAACTAAAGCTAAGGGAAGATAAGTTAGGATAGCAAAGATATAAAACAATGTTTATCTTCGCTCGGTTGCCTCGTCCGCGTAAGATCACGTTGAAGCTAATTTTCAAAAAACTTAGTTTCGCTCAGCTTAGCTTAGTTTCGCGTTCAGTGGCCGCCCGCCTTAAGTGTTGATCGAGCCACAGATGATTCAGTTTCGACCTGGTCACGTCATCTACTTTCTCGATTATTCAGTAAGTTTCAACGTTTCGAGTCAAAGGCCAGGTGGTTCTGGGCGTTTACTGGAAAAGTCGAGAAGGAAAGAATCTCTACTTTTAAGCCATGAACGGCGCGATCTTTGAATCGGTTTTTATTTCGAAAGCGATATGTGTATAGTGCTGTGGTTGTGGCTTTACCGGTAAAATTAAATGGGTGAAGCTAAAAATTAGTAGAACATTTAAGTTATAGAAGTATTATTTATTAGACAATTGTTGCAGCTCATATTTTTTGTGCTTTTATTGTGATAAATGATAGCGGACATTAAAACATTTTTAAAATAAACAATGATTATAATTTGCAAACACCAAATTCGCCGCAATAATAAGTATAAATAATTTCCAATAATTCTTTCTTTGTTAAAATCGCTTTAGTAGGTACTTCACAGCGCAGCACTGACCGTGTTGTGACTTTACCGTCGAGTTTTCTAGTGATACTAATAATATCATACTCATCAATTGTAAATCCGTGGTTCGGGGAAATTAATAGCACTAAACACTATTAAAAAAAAACTATTCCTTTATTGAAATTAGTAAGTAAAATGTTATCTGCGTAGTACCTACATAAATACATATCAGAGTTAATAACGACGAATTAACTGAACTTATCTCTTGAATTATAATTTCTGTTCGGTTATTTAAATCATACCTAGTGTGGTGAGTTTACCGGTAACATTGGATATTTACCGTGCTATTCTTACCGATTCACAACAGCAGTGTTGTTAATCGGTAAGAATAGCACGATTCATTTTTCTCGATTATTCCAGTTATTCTCGAACTGGAGAGAAGTGATCGCTCCCAAAAATGACGTCAAAATGACGCATTTCTCGAAAGGTTTGTATAGTTTTATACGAGAGTCTACGTCATTTTGACGTCACTCCCGCAAAACGAACCCTTTCCCTCGTTTCGAGAATAAGGCCCCTGGTGTTTGTTAATACGATCGAGAAGGAGAGAATATCATTAGCTGTGTTCGTTTATTCAACTCCGTTCACTCTATTTACTCTTTTCGCATTTTTGTCTCAGTTTAACTTGTATCAAAACAGCTTCGCTCTCACTCTACTTTTACTGCATCCCTGCACAGAGTGAATAACAAACGCAGCTTATATAAGAAAGGAGCGGCGCGCTGTTTAAATCACTTTTTATTTCGAAAGCGATTTGTGTGTATCTAGCGAATTAGTAGAACGGTTAAGTTACAGAAAGTCAATTTAATGACAACCTTACTTATAATATTGGAAACATAAACGACGATTATAATTTGTGAACCCCTTCGTAACAAATTGGTGTCAGAAACGGAAATTTTCAAAAATCTAAAATGGAACTCGTTAAATTAAAAATGAAGAAGTTGCGTGATGAATTGGACAAGAGGCTTGGAAACTGCTGGGAAGAAAACTTTTTTACAAGAACGGCTTAAACAAGCATTTACAGATGAAGGAAAAGACCCAGAAACATTTAAATTCGAAATTGAAGATACCACAGCACTACTGCAAGAAATGAAAAATAAAATGGATAAGGTAGATCAGAAAATGGAAAAGTGGACGAGAAAATGGATGAAAATGTAAATGGACAAAAGCAAGAAATGCCGCAGCAAATACAAGAAATGCCGCAGCAAATACAAGAAATGAAAGTACAAATGGAAATTTCTAGAAAACAAACGGAAAGCTTGGAAATAAAAATCGAAACTTCCAGCTTAAACGCCGATCTGAAAATAGAGGAAGTGAAGAATCAAATCGATAAGAAGATCGAAGATCTTAAAACAAAATTCCATGAGGAAACTGATGGAAAAACTGAAATTGTAAAAAGACAATTTGAACATACAATTTTTGATTAAAGTGAAGATGTAAAAACTGAACTTGACGACAAACTTGATGAGAAAATCTGAGGAATAAAAATTCAGTTCCACGATAAGTTTGAAGACTTAACCAAACAATTGCATAAAGTGGGTCTTGGTCGTTCTATTACACAATCATTTGCATCGTCAAACCAAAAATCAAAACTACCCAAATTTGAAGGTGACTTACTATGGTCTACATTTATCAGACAGTTAAAAATTGCAGCTGACGTGAATGGCTGAAATGATTGTGATAGAGTTGCAGCACTCGTTTTGGCCACCACTGAGTGCGTTACAATCCATTCCCAAAGAAAGTCAGAACAACTTTCAATTGGTAGAACACTTGGACATAGAATTTTACAATTGAATTGGCGTCGTATCCATACCAGTGCAGATGCACTCTCCAGAAGACGGCGTCCTGAAGATTGTCGGCACTGCTTAAAATTGGAAGACAAAGAAGGAATAATTCCCATCAAAGGAACATGTGTCACAAGCAACCAATCGCAACCAGAGATTATAAGGCAAGAACACGCCAAGAGAAAGCTATAGGGGATATAATCTCTTGGAAAGAAAAAGAACAACGTCCAACTTGGCCTGAAATATAATATCAGACAAGGGCTCAATTTTCAAAAGCTACTGGGCACAATAGGATTATTTAATATTAGACATCGGAATTCTTTAAAAAAAGTATGGGAATCAACTGATAGCAGTGAAATTAAAGAGCAGTCAGTCCTTCCAAAAGTCAGAATTGCCGAAGTTTTGGAAGAAATACATCAGATACATCAGGCGGGCAGTTGGACATCAACACGATATTGGCAAAAGTCCACGAAAGGTTTTATTGGGTTAAATGTAAGCCCGATGTAGAGAATTGGTGTACCAGATGTATTACCTGCAAGGCAATGTCTGGACTTGCAAAGAAAACTCGGGAAAAACTACATCTGTATAACGTCAGTGCCTCTTCCGAAAGAATTGTCATTGACATAGCCGGTCCATTTCCAGAAACTGGAAGCTTGGAAATGACTACATCATGGTAGTAACCGACAACTGTCGCCACTGTCCTCATAGAGAATTGGATAACGAGATTTGGGGTGGGGAGCATCACTCCGATTAAGGTAGAAATTTCGAAGGAAGCATCTTCCATTTTTAAAACGCACTCTACCCCATTTCACCCATAATCAGACAGCATGGTTAAGCGATTCAACTCTAGAAAGACATTTAACCAAAACAATTTCTACAAACTAACGCGACTGGGATCAACATTTCCTCATTTTTCTAATAACAAATCGTTCTGCAGTACATGACACTAAGCAATCGCCGCGCCGCATCGAGTTTTCTTTGGAGAAGAAATATGTTTGTCATGTAATTTGAAATTTGGACGCCCAAAAGCTAGGAGCTTAAGTTAGGAGGCCTGAATTGCACGAATATATTGCAGGACCTCGAGAATCGCTTGGCAAGCAGTCACCAATATATGCGATGAAGCCATCAATTTCGTGACCGATATAATGAAGACCCGGTACGATATCCAATTAGGGGACCCGATGTGGCTGTACAACCCCAGAAGGACTCGTGGACTGTCTCCCAAACTGCAGGCGCCTTGGGACGGGCCTTATGAAGAGACTTAATGACGTAGTACCTATACAGAATGCGGAAGCTAACCCGTGAGCAGATGAAACTGATCCATAGAGACCTTTTGGCTGCAAACTCTGTTCAGGACGAACAGAATTAAGGAGGGAACAATGTTAAGTCCGCGCCGCCGACGCGACGGTTCAACTTGAACCTGGTTACGCGATCTATTTTTCTCGATTATTCCAGTGAGTTTCAAGTCGAACAGGTGTTTGCTAGGATAATCGGGAAGAAAAGGATATCCACTATATTGGGAAGGAAGGACAGTGGAATGTACGTGGCGCTTCATAAAAGCAAAATGGACGTTATATGTGAGATATCAGATATCCCTAGCCTAATACGGTAAACCGTCGGCTTTTGATCAGTTTATGATTAGGAAACGTACACAACAATACATTTTCGGTATAGTAACTCCGACACTGAGGCACACAGCAGTAAATATTTTATTTCTTTGATCTATTTATTATTCAATATGTATTCCACTGACGTTGCACTGACAGTTTATTTCACATACGACATACGAGAGTTCACGTATTAACCACCAGGGCGGCGACTCTTTCTCCTGTCCATTTAAGGTTACTGTATCGAGAAGGTAGCGCCAACTTTCTATCTCTTTTAATTTGGGGTTAATCAAATTCATTCATAAACTCCTTAGCAACAGTAATTTGTTATGTATCTATCCTTTTTCTTCTTTAGCGTTTCATCGCTTCCTTTTTAATTTGGGGGACGAAGCCGCGGAAATGAATGGCGGTACCTTCTAAATACAGTAACCTTACGTCCATCTGTACTGTCCATCTAAGGTTACTGCATTGAGAAGGTAGCGCCAACTTTCTATCTCTTTTAATTTGGGGTTAGTCAAATTCATTCATAAACTTCCTAGCAACAGTAACTTATCTATCCTTTTTCTTCTTAGAGTTTCATGGCGTCTTCATCGCGTACTTTTTAATTTAGTAACCTTATGTCCACCCAATAAGAAAGGATCGGCGCGCTATTTAAATTAGTTTTATTTCGTAAGCGATTAAGTTACAGAAGTGTTATTTATTAGACAAGTGTTGCAGGTCGATATTATTTGAGCTTTCATTGTGTTAAGCGATCGTAGACAAAGTGTTTTTAAAATAAATGGTGATTATAATTTACGAATCCTGAAGTCGTAACATTATGTTTTCTGTTTCAGATGTAGTAATGGCATTGTGTCCCGTTATCGGAAAACTGCCAGGTGATCTGAAGCAACAGTTTATTAATGACACGATAAATGAACTGAAGAAAGTGAACTGCATTGTCTTAATTAACAATCAAGAAACCATTCAGTTTCAATATAAAATATTTGTGGTGTATGCTCAGAAACCAATGTAACACTCGTCTAAAAAAGTCTCTAAAGTGTAACTCTCAGAATGCACCCATAATATCATTGTCATAATTTTTTTTTAAATAAGCAACAATTATTTGAATAGCCAATAATTAAATAAATATTACTCTTCATAAATAAATTTATTATCATCATTAACTTGTCATCGATCACAAAAATACATATTTTTTAAAATTTAACTAACTTGTAAATTGTAATAAATATAATCGAAATAAAATGAATGAATCGTTACTGTTAAGAACTTAAAACATTTTTATAATCTGCTACTTTTAATTCACTAAAGATGACTTGCTTCGGAATCATTGCCTTGCCCAGATTGTTGCTCTTAAAAAGTGTGAAAACCCCACACCTGACACCAATGTAATGATCTCTATCTTTATTAAGATCCGTTTCTTACTTTTTACAAGTCACACAAAAGCTGCATTCCTTTTGCCACAAATCTCAGATATGCTCATCTCAGATCATATAAATCTATAAATGTCGTTCCTTTTAGCACGAACAAGTGAGTTTGAACTGAGATTTCGATCTCCTCCCTTGCCGCTCAAGCACTACGTTTGAAGTCAACTCAGTATTGAGATTTGGCGCTCACTTAGGAAGGGGTAATTTTGATACATATGATTGCATAAAAATTTGCAAACGCGTATTTAATTTTGGAAATCATTTACCCATATAATTTTTAAAATGTCGCTTATATCGACACAATTACACGAAATGCAGTGATTATACGTAACGAACTTTTCTAGAGCGTTCCATTACGACAGTGAGTTTGTTTGCGCACTTCAGCTTCGCTCAGCTCACATAAGTTGGCAAAAGGAAAGCACCAAAAACACTTATCAATGTAGTGTAACGGTTCAAATTCTATTCATCAATTTCAAATTATTTGTCTATTTTCGGATTCAGTTGATCACTAACATTTTTATACTCTTGGCTTAAACCATTCCGTTTGGGTTTGCAAACGCTTACAAAGCGCCAGCTGACGAAATGATAACGTCATATGACGTCATAGTTTTCGCTCACAATTGCTTATTCCGGGTGTATTGGAATGAATGAGCTCATTTGACATTTTTTTTTTAATATCAAATTTGGAAACTTTATCATGTGTTTAACTAATATTTCCTAGAAAAAAATTTTTTTGTTCGTGTTTTAGACCATTAAAAAATTAATAAAAATAACCTATCGGTAAACGCTAGCCGTCCATGTTGTGACGTCATAGTGTTACGGTAATTTTTGGAGTAACATGAAATTAGGGACGTAGCTTAATATAACAAAACATTTATTAGTAACTAATTAATTAACAATGATTAATTACAATTACTTACATCGTGTATTGCACTAAAAGACAACTAGTCTACATGACACTCTGAAGAGATTTGTTCTTCTACTAATCTAGCGTTCACTCTAGCGGCTTTTTATAGGGGTTTTGTGACGTCAATTGTTGCCTTGAAAGTTGTAATTCCTCGCTGGATTTGTTCCCGTAGATGAATCATAGTTATACGACTTGCAGGTGGACGTTTGCAGCTGCGTCTCGGATGAGTCATACGACGGAGGCATCTTTTTGTTTACATTATAGTTTTTATGTTTACTTAATTTAATCAGCTGTACATCTTTGCGGGTTCTCTTATCTCAGTTACATTTTCCCCCCTCGCAAAAAAAAATTTGGTACATAGGTAAATGTGAGGGTAGGTTACTGAGTTCTTGTTGCGCCAGAAGGTGCAAAGCTTGATCGATTGTTCCTGTAGGTTATTCGTTTCACCGTCTGGTACGGTGTTCTTTGGACTTCGTATGGTGTGTGACGAATGTCGAACAGGGAACTGGCAAGATGTGCATTGGACCTTGTATTACAGATGGTATTGAGAGTGTTGTTGGAGTCTTTGGGCAGCCGTAGCAGATGCAGTCCATTTCGCGAAGTTTTGAAGCGCGAAAAAATGACATTGAATAATTTCGTTGTTACGACGTCAGTGATAAAAAATGATATGCTTGCTATTGGCATGTCAGACGGAATGTTTGAAACTTAGCAACTTGTAAAGGAAGAGCACAAGTTGAAATTAATAAATTCCGGAGGGAATATTTTGGATTCGTCAATTTGCGGTCCAACAGCAGGGCGACGTGTCGGGTTGGCTCAAGTGACCAGACACAACCGTAGAAGGTCGACAGGAGGTGGCCGTCCACGGGCGGAAGCGTCGATCCCGATGCCAATAGTGGAAGGTGATCGTTCGGGGTCACCTCAGCTAAGATCTTCCGGGACCCAGGGACTGTCGGCAGGATCTTGAGCGGCTTAAATTAGAGGACTTGCCCATTGCTTCTGAGGTTGAGGCAATTTTTCGTGATCTCTGTGAATAATGTTCTTTGAGACTGTAAAATACATTATTAGGGTTAGCTTAGAACAATAAAGTGCAAACACGTTCGTTAATTGAAGTCTTAATAATCTTAAAAATCTTAAAAATAATACAAAATCTTAGTAGAAATGAGATACATTCTCAAAATTAAATAAATGTGCTATAACGATAACTAGTGTTTCATGACCAGTAAGATGACGGATTAAAAAAAAATTCATGTTTATTTTTATAAAAAAACAAATCCGCGTTTGATTTTGTTGCCATTCTGTGGCTACTAAACAACTGAATGTGTTTTGAAAAAAGTCAAAGCTGGCTGGTCAAGCGAGCTAACGTTGCACTATATTATTTTATCTTATAATTATAGTAAGCTAATCTTTTTAGATTGAGAAGGTACATTGTAATGCGAACCGGTTCATAGGTGGTTTCCGCGTTTTAGCAGAATTTCTATTTACTTACAACAATATAAGATTATTTCAGCAAGCAGATAACAACAATAATATTATCTTAATTCAATGTTTACTAAAACAATTTTTATTGAATGAGATTCAACAATGATGATGTTCGAATAGTCTCTGCGCAGAGTTTGAAATGTGATATTTAGGCTGGGTTGCATAAAAGCGGATTAAATATTTAACATAGCGTTATTTGTATAATCCTGCGTTATTGGTTTCATAAAATGAGAGTAACTCCAGGATCACTGAAATTGATCTCGCGTCACGTTTTACACTCACTTTACGCGTAACTCTGTGGTATACTGTTGCATAAAACGGTAACTCAGGTTTAAATGTGTGTTAAGAGCGTGTTACTTTAATTCGCCAATTTTGACGGATTAGAGTAAAGTAAAGGAGTAATATTCACAAAATATTTCGTAAGTACCCACATAATTAATATTTTCTTTTTAGAACTAACCGCTAAACGCTTTTATTCTATTCGGAATTGGTATATTTCAATATTGAAGCATATTAATAAACACATATTATTTGCAGTGTCATGTCTGACTTATCACTTTCTTCATACTTTTCCTTGGATGAAGATGAGGAGGATGAAAATAATAGCACACAACTGCCAAGAATATTTAGAGAAAGAGATAATTGTTTCGAAATGTACGACGACAGTGAATTTAAGAAAAGATTCCGGCTTAATAAAGCAACTGTTATGCAAATCTTGCATTTAATAGGACACCAACTTGACCATCCCACAAAAAGAAATCATGCTTTATCTGCAAGAGATCAGCTATTAATAGCACTGCGGTTTTACGCACATGGAAGTATCCAAATAGTTATAGGAGATTGCTTTAACATTCACAAGTCTTCAGTATGCAGAATTATTAAAAAAGTTTCTGTAGCAATTGCTAATTTAAGACAACAATATATAAATATGCCAGAAGGGCCAGAAGAAGTTCGTCGAACAAAGTACAACTTTTTTCAAATTGCTGGATTTCCAGGTGTTGTGGGTGCTATCGATTGCACTCACATGAGGATAGAGTGGATTGGCACATCACGACCAGCAGATGCAGAAAGATTTCGGAATAGAAAAGGTTTTTTTTCATTTAATATACAGATGATTTGTGACGCGAACTTAAAAATTAATAATGTAATTGCACGATGGCCTGGATCGACTCACGATTCGACAATTTTTAATAATTCACCGGTACCGGTAGATATGCAACGCAGGTACCAGGATAGTTACTTGTTAGGAGATAATGGTTATGGATGTAAAAATTATCTACTTACCCCTCTTTTAAATCATCATAATGAAAGTCAGGAAAGATACAATGCAAGCCACAAGAAAACCAGAAATCCCATCGAACGTTGTTTCGGTTTATTAAAAAAACGGTTCTTATGTTTACATAATGGATTGCGTTTAAAATGTGAAACTAGTTTAATATGTATCGTTACTTGTTGCATTCTGCACAATATCGCTATATCCCTCGGGGACGAATTACACGAAAATGAGGAAATCAATTTTGAAGATGTTGTTGTAGAAAATGTAAATGACAATAATAATGCGACCAGAAATTTTATAATTGAAAATATTTTCACATAGTTTATTAAATTTTATAGTGTTCAAATCGTAAATTTTTATTCACGTAGATGTTACTGAACATTTTTATTTATGTATTTTCATTATATTCTATTTAGGTACAGTGGTTCCATTTAATTTGTACATGGTTTCTGACATGTTGATAGGTGTTTTAAACCCTGTGTCACATTTATACGGATCTACTTACTAGTAATAAATAAAATTACAATTTACGAACACTTTTTTTATTTATGGACACTAAAAATTAATATTATTAATTGAAATCATTCAATAAAGAATCTAACTTTTTTTGCCAATATTCTTTCTCTAGAGCTTTAATTTTCATTGCTATCTCATGTTGAATTTTAGCATACTTTATTTTTTGAGTTCTATAATCCTTCTCCAGCTCTAATATTTCAAGCTTCTTGTTCTCAGCATCAGTATGTTTATGTCTGGTGAATCTAGTTTGGCGTTGGACGGAGGACGTTGACAAATTGGAATCAGTGGAGTCTTTTGAAGTGGAAGGTAGAGGAACTTGCATAGGTTTGGTGGAGTTTTGCAAATTTTCAGCAGCAATCAATTCTATAAGGAATTAGGAACATATTATACAATACAGGTTGATTCAGGTTTTATCAGGATAACTTCGAGAATCTATAGAACTGGTTAAAATAATAAATAGCACATCACATTACTGCGTAACTATAATATGATCAAACAGATGTGAAATTATTGCATTGTAATAAATATATCCTAAACATAAAAAAATATCTCACTATGAAATAAAGCAGCACTATCAAATGGGTTTTCGAGTGGCTCAAATTGGTCTCCTACAATAGCGAGAACTCTGGCTCCTTCCTCCGATAGCAAAGGAGTATATTGTCCACCTCCTGTTTTCTCCATTTCAACCTACATAAATAGAATGAAATGTTAAAATTAATGTATGTATCGATAGCATACCTTATCAACACGTTTTTGTTTTTTATATACAGCAATATCATCCTCCGACACTGATTCCAAATATTTTTGTTTCTGAAAGAATAAATAATATTCAGTCTCCTCCTAAAACTTCGTAATTCTAAAAATAAATTAATGGAGAAAGAAAATCACGAGTATAAAAATATTAAAAAAAATATGTTTCTTCAACTATTTTTCAGATGCATTTATAAAAAATGTGACTTTGTCCTTTAATAGTAAAATGGTAATGGAAAGATTACATATCTTTGAACTGCACGTAAAAATCCATTAATACAAAACATTTTCTGTTTGCTTACATTTATATCAGCAATATCTTGCCTTGTTTTGCGTTTTAAGTTTTTATAAAAATTTTTAAGCTGATCGGCCTTCCGTGGTTCCAAACTTGTTGAATTAAACTCCTCTTCCACGGCGACCCATCCTTCCTGTTTTCGGGAATTAGATGAGGCGTCTGTCTTTTTATTTTCAATTACATTTTTATATCTGAAATTATAACGCAAACATACAATTTTTAGATTATTTGTCTATGAAATGACAGTAAATATTTACAATTACGTGATTGCAACTTACTTTTCAACCACTTGCAATAAAATATGCTTTTCCTGGTTAGTGAAATTCCTTCCTTTCGTCTTCTTTTCTTCCATTTTTTACACTTACTTAACTTAAGTAACTTCTTCTTGACGTCGGCGTCGATATGACGTCGATGTCATACAAACGTAAATAATAATTTCGCTGTTTCTGCAGCGTTGTCATATGCACCCTGAGTTAAATCGTTTGCTACGTGACACAAGGTCAAATAAGTTTTGAACAACGGATAAAAATTTAACACGGCGTTATATTTGATCCTGTGTTATGTGATTCTGGATTTGATCCGCTTTTATGCAACCCAGCCTAAATAACAGTAACACGAGATTATCTCAGTCATAATCTCAGTACGCGGTGTAGAAGGCCTATTTACACCCGTGGTGACATAAAGAGGTGTATATGTTCCTTAAAATACCAAATAATGCTTTTAATAATATTAAAAACAATTTAAAGGTCTAATAAGACAGAGGTGATCGAGTTAATATTTAAATAAACATTCAAATTACTTTGTAACTTATCTTTTCTTTTATATGCATAAAAGTGTATCTACAGGGGGTATTTGAAAATTAAAATTCTTTACGGATATTCTTTCGTCGTGAAATGCATTTCCTAATGTACGTAATTCTGTTAGCAAAAAACATAATGGTTTTAAATTACACTCGTGTTTCTTTAGAAACAAGCAGGAGTCGGTAAATAGAAATGTGAATGCGAGTAATCTCGCTGGGCAGTTCAAGATTGCAATTGTGGCCTACTTATGGATTTTGCATGAGTTTATTTGAAAATAGTATTGGGGAGAAAATTTTGTTTCGTTGTATGTGTACGTAGTACTTCGCGAAGTAATAATTAATTGTGATGGAGTTTGTGCACAGGGTGATCTGAAATCATCAACATAAAAACAAATTCAAATAAACGTAGACCGGATCTGCATAACTGCAACAATAAACCAATGAGTACATGGAAATTTCTGAAACAGAAATAATATTTAATACATGTATTTATCTATTTATACATAAACTTAAAAATAAATAGTTTTAATTTTGTGGAGGCTGCCACGCTTCATAATATGGTCTTATTCTGCTTACATGAACCACATCGGTTTTTGAATTTTTGTTTGGACCTTTCTGAACAATATAATCTACATCGGTGTGTTTTTTAACAATATAATATGGTCCAAACCAACGTAAAAGTAACTTTTCACTTTTACCAACTTTGCGTATAGGGGTGAAAACTTTCACTTTATCACCTTCTTGAAATTCGATATGACGATGAGAGTCATCGTATCGTATTTTAGCCCTATTTTGAGATTGTTTAATATTTTCGGTAGCGGTATTCCGAATGGCTAAAATGCGATCACGTATATTCTGAATATCTGTCGCTTCAACGTCTTGTGTTAATGCAGCTTCAGATGGAAGCCTAGGCTCACGGCCATAGATAAGACTGAAAAATCCCAATCCGTTTGTTGAGAATTAGTATACAAACTGAGCATATCAGCTAGGGTTTTATTAAATCTCTCTGTTAATCCGTTACATTGTGGTCGATAACTTGTTGTAAATTGACTATTTACGCCCATAATTTTCAACAACTCTGCTATAAATTGTGACTGAAAAACTTTACCGCGGTCACTTAAAATTTCCTTCGGGCAACCATGCCTACTTATAATACACTCCGCAAAAAAATTATCGCATCACCTGATATTTTTCTCTTTAAATGCCGTAGTTTATTTCTTAGTAGTTAATGTTCATTTTTATTAATATTCATTATTTATTCTAGTTAGATTTAAGTCATTACTAAAATTAAACCACTAATTTTAAATTGAAGAATACAATTAGGTTAGAAAAAATAATTAAAAAGAACACTAGTAACGAGTATTTCCACCTCTAGCTTGTATAACAGCTTGCATCCGTCTTGGAAGAGACCCAATAAGACCTCTAATGTAGTCTTGATTTAGATGGTTCCATTCTTCAGTTACTTTTACTGCTAACTGATTTAAAGTTGTCGCTGGAGGTTGAGTGGCCTGCAAAGAAAACCCGATATGGTCCCAGACCTGCTCAATCGGATTTAGGTCTGGGCTTCTAGCAGGCCAGTCTAAAACCCTTATCCCGACTTCATTAATGTATTGTTGTACAATTCGAGCGATGTGCGGGCGTGCGTTATCTTGCATTAAGAGAAACTCTGGACCAATTAATGGTGCATAGGGTACAACATGTGGTTCTAAAACCTCTCTGATATACCTATCAGCAGTCATAGAACCGTTATTCACGATCACTAACTCTGTGCGCGCCTCTAAAGATATTCCACCCCAGACCATAATGGAACCGCCGCCGAAATTTACCGTATTTCTAAAATTGCATTGAGCGTACCTCTCGCCATCTCTTCTGTATACTGGTATACGTCTATCAGAACCAAATAAACAGAATCGTGATTCATCTGTAAACAAAGTTTTGGCCCAGTTATCAACATTCCATTCAGCGTGTTCTCTTGCAAATTGTAATCTTGCTAGGCGATGCTCCCTGGTGAGTATGGGACCTTTAGCGGGTACCCTGGCGTGAAGTACCATATCACGAAGACGATTTCTTATGGTCTGTGTGGTAACCTGGACATTTCTTGTATTGTACAACTCAATTTTCAGCATTTTTGCCGTGCAATGCCGGGTGCGTAGAGCGCTTAAACGTATAAAGCGATCATCTAGGGCCGTTGTTTTCCTTTTACGACCTTGTCCTGCTCTTTTTTTGTAATTCCCGGTTTCCATAAATCGACTTACAACAATTCTTGAAATTGTTGACTGCTGAACACCGATGGCTCTAGCTGCGTATCTTTGGCTGCGGCCATCTTCAATCAATGCAATGGCTCTAACAATTTCGTCATGACTTAAAGTTCTAGAATTGCGAAAAGGGGCTTCCATGTTCATATTTAAGAACAATACAACTAAAATTTTCAGAATAATCACATGTTAAAATCGTTTTAGAATATGGCAGAGTTTACACTTACTAAAAATTCTTGAAGATAGAAAGGATATTTAAGAGTTCTGGTTTAGTTAAACAATTTAATTAATTTCTCTCACTCTAACCTGTCACTATTTATGAAAACAAAGACAAATGAAATAAATATAAAAACATTTAATGAAAAATTTTAGGCGATGCGATAATTTTTTTGCGGAGTGTATTTTCAAATAAAAATTTAGCAACTGAATTAGCTTTACCGTCTCGTAAAGCTCGCGTTTCTACCCATCGTGTGGCGTAATCAGTTGCTACTATTATCATTGTATTACCTTTTGAGCTTCTGTGAAAAGGACCTAATAAGTCAATTCCAATTTTTTGGAAAGGGAGTCCTACTTGAATTGGTTGTAATAATCCGGGGGGTGGTTTATTAGTATAATCTTTACGCGCTTGGCAATCGGGACATCCGCGAACATAGGTTTTAATGTCTTTTAACATTCCAATCCAAAAATAACGATTTTTTATACGATGGTAAGTTTTTGTAAACCCTAAATGACCTGCTAAGGGTTCGTTATGATTGGCAAATAATATTTCTTCTTTTAAGGTGTCGGGAATTACTAATAAATTTTCAGAACCTGTTGCATCAGGATTTTTCTTATATAAAATGTTATCAATTAAAACAAAATTTTTAATTTTTCTCCTCATAATGGCGGTTAAATCTTCTTCTGGGCTCAATAAGGCATTTTTAATTTCACTAATAAAGGCGTCAGACTCTTGGGAAGTAATGAAATTGTCAGGGATGGAAACAAAAATAGGTAAATCTTGGTCTACTTGCTCATCTTCTAATGAGGCTTCATTTACAGGACAACGGCTTAGACAATCACTGTCTTGATTCAATTTTCCTTTTTTATGAGTTATTTTATAATCATATTCGGATAATATGAGTATCCACCTTGCTGTTCTACCTTTAGGATTTTTTAGTGTTTTTAAGAAACATAACGCGTGATGGTCAGTTATAATTTCTACTGGTTTACCGTAAATTAGATGTCTGAGTGTTTTTAGACTCCAAATAATAGCTAATCCTTCTAAATGTAAAACCGAATAATTTTTCTCTGCTTTTGTTAAAGTTCGAGAGATGTAGGCAATAGGGTGTGATTTTCCGTTAAAATTTTGTAATAACACGGCTCCAATTCCTTTGGATGAAGCATCTACTCTTAGTTCAGTTTTTAATTTTGGATCATAATGAGCCAAAACGGGAGCTTCAATAAGTTTTTGTTTTAATAAATCAAAAGATTGTTGTTTCTCTTTATCCCACTTGAATCTTTCATCTTTCTTTAATAAATTATAAAGTGGAAAAGCAATTTTTGCAAAATTTGGTACAAATTTTCTATAAAAATTGCAGAGGCCTAGAAAACGTTGGAGTTGTTTGACAGTTTTAGGCTCTTTGAAATTTTTTACTGCTTTAATTTTTGATTCATTAGGACGTATGCCATTCTCATCTATCTCATAACCAAGCATTTTTATATTTGTTTGTAAAAATTTGCATTTATCCGGATTTAAGGTTAAGCCGGCTTTGCGGAGTCGTTGGAATACTTTTTGTAATCTTTTCATGTGTTCTTCAAGAGTGTCCGAAAAAATTATAATGTCATCTAAATAAATTAAAACTTCTTTCCATTTCATTCCTTCAAAAACTTTGTCAGCTAAATTTTGAAAAGTTGCTGGTGCGTTACAAAGACCAAAAGGGAGGACATTAAATTCATATAAACCGTCTGTTGTTATGAAAGCGGTTTTTTCTTTACTTGCTTCTGTTAGTCCTACTTGAAAATATCCGCTAAATAAATCTAGTGATGAAAAATATTTAGCTCCTTGTAAACAATTTAAACAATCTTCTATTATAGGTAACGGATAAAGATTCTTTTGACGAGTTACGTTATTTAATTTACGATAATCTACACAAAATCGATAGCTGTTGTTAGGTTTTTTCACTAATACAACAGGAGATGACCAAGGAGACTGACTAGGCCTGATAATTTTATTATTTAACATTTCTTTCACTTGCTCGCTAATAATTTCTCGTTCCTTATGAGACACTCGGTATGGTCTACTAGATACCGAACTCGCTTCCCCCACGTCAATGTGATGTTTGAGTATCGTGGTTAGGCCAATTTGTGACATATCTGAGGCAAAAATATCTGTGAATTTAGCTAATAAAGTATCGAGTTGACGTTCAAATAAAGGTTTTATATTTTTGCTTGTGGTTATTTGGTGGAAAAGATCAGAATTATTTTTCGTAGAATTTGGGAGTGATTCAAGGTATCCCATGGTCGTATTAGCAAATAATTTCTGGGGAAATTTTCCTAAATTAGTTAACTCTATCATAAAACAATTTTTTGTTTGAAATGGGCGTTTTGTAATTGTTAAATTCTTTGAAAGCAGGAAATCGTCTCGAGGAACAAAATTATTCTTAATAGTAGGTGTGGTACCTAATTTGTTGTTTGAAATAACTTCAATAAATTGAGATTTATTAGGATGGAGGAGAACGTCTGTTTTAAGGATGATTTTAGCGCTGTTTGTTTTAATGTCATTAATTTTAGTATTTCTATAATTCTTACAGTGTAATAAGAAATTATCTAATTTAGTAATATCTTTGCATAATGGGACTCGTATATTACCGCAAAGTTCTAAATAATTTTGAGGAAAATTAATAATCGCTTTCGATTTCCGCAGGAAAGAAGTTCCTAATATTAAGGGTCTTGGTAGATCATGTACTACAAGGACTTCTATAGGAAAAAGTGCTTTAGAAATTCGTAATTTAATGAAAGCTTTACCGATTACTTTTATTGGTTCGTTTCCAGCTGTAAGTATATTTAAGGGTCTTTGTAAAGGAATATATTTGGAAACGTATTTATAATTAATTACATTATGTAGAGCGCCAGTATCAATTATAACTTTTAAGAATTGGTTTTCTAAGGTTGCTGGGATTGTGACTATTCCAGACGAAGAGAAAGAATATAAATTCTTTTCTTTATTTTTCGAAGCGAATTTAGGTTTTACTGTAATACGTTGATTTGATTTTAGTGACGCCGTATTTTGATTTTGTTTTTTATTAGCTCGAAAGTGTTGCGGGGAAAAAGTTTGTTCCCTAACAAACTGCTTAGATTGCTCCCGGCCATGACCGAATTTCCGCGAATTATTATTTATTGCATTTGATTCTTTATAATAACATGTATAAGAAAGATGACCGGGCTTATTACAAATGAAACAGGTGACCTTGATTTTACGGGCGCGGTTATTTAGATTAGATCGAGCCGCGAATGCAACTTGTTTAACTGCTGCAAACGATGCATTTTGTGCGTGCGTACTTTGAAGAAATAACTCGGGGTTTCTTAACTGTGATTCTATAGTTCTTTTTCGTGTGTCACTTAATTTTTCTACAAGAGCTTTGAAATCTTTTAATGACATATCCGGGGTGGATAGTAACGAAAATTGAGTAATGTAGATAGGATGTAGTCCATTTTCAAAATAATCTAAAATTTGTTCGAAAGGCATACTTGGATTCAAATCATTACACATTTCTAAAATATCGTACATATACTTTAGTATATCCTCGTCTTCTTTTTGACATCGTTTCCTTAATTGATTTTTAAGTTCTCGAATACAATATGCAATTCCGAATTCTTTTTTAAAATCATGGACAGCATCGTTCCAAGTTTTATTACTATTTTCTACTGCTGAAAGATAATTTTTATACCAGATATTTGCAGCACCATGAAGAAATGAACCGAAAAAATTTATTTTATGTACATTTGACCAGTTATTAATAATAGCACATTTTTCATAATTTTTTATAAATTTAATTACATTTGTCGTTGCTGGTATAAATATTTCAGGACTAACGAATTTAGGAAACCGTGGAGTATTATTTGTCTGTCGCGCCAGAGCGATTGTGATAGAAGCGTTTTGATTTTCAATCATAATTACGGGCGATCGTGACACGTAAACGATCTTTGTTTTATTTTAAATTTCCGATTTGTGAATATAAAAAATTACTTGTACTTGTAGATTACACATTATTGTTACTAAATTGATACTAAATATCACGACAATTATTTAACAACGCAAAAAAAATTATATAATTATCATAATTTATTGGAAAAGTAGATACGCGTCGTATTAACACAAACGCAGTAAAATTTAACATTGCCTCTTATTACCTCGTTAAATTCTTGTAAAATAAAATTATTAATTACATTTACCAAAAAAAAATTAATGAAAACTTTACCCAAAAAAATTATTTTTTGGGAAATAAATTAGTGACTACATTTTGGATTTTAGGCGCCTCCACCAAAAATGTTACGGTAATTTTTGGAGTAACATGAAATTAGGGACGTAGCTTAATATAACAAAACATTTATTATTAACTAATTAATTAACAATGATTAATTACAATTACTTACATCGTGTATTGCACTAAAAGACAACTAGTCTACATGACACTCTGAAGAGATTTGTTCTTCTACTAATCTAGCGTTCACTCTAGCGGCTTTTTATAGGGGTTTTGTGACGTCAATTGTTGCCTTGAAAGTTGTAATTCCTCGCTGGATTTGTTTCCGTAGATGAATCATAGTTATACGACTTGCAGGTGGACGTTTGCAGCTGCGTCTCGGATGAGTCATACGACGGAGGCATCTTTTTGTTTACATTATAGTTTTTATGTTTACTTAATTTAATCAGCTGTACATCTTTGCGGGTTCTCTTATCTCAGTTACAATAGCATCCGTCCAGGGGTGCGTTCGTAAACTATACCTTCCAGTGCATTTTGGACCTGTAATCGCATCTTTCTCATTCACTATTTTAACTTATTTTGCATCTGTTTGCAGCTGTTTGGAACATTTTAGCACCTAGGATATTTTCTACAAGAATCCCATTAAATGTTTTGCACTTGACAGCATCGTAAGTTTTAGAAGCAGTAATACGACCATATCTTAGTTCTTCCCATAATTTGCTCTTGCTTTGAATTCTAGTGCATTTTTCAACTTCTTTTATTATTTTTTCATCGAAACTTTGTTTACAAAATTTAATAAATTCTTCTGGGTCCTTGGGTAAATTTGTTTGTTTAAATCTAATCATTAGTGAATGTATAGACAAAATGTGTAGGTCAACTGCTGAATAATGTCGCATTAATGTATTGTTAATCTTCAACTTTTTCGCTGTCTCTAAATATTGATCCAGTACTTGATCACTAGTAGTTGACAACATAACTCTTTTTCCAAAATCTTTTGTTGTTATAAACTTTTTTGAAATTGATGCGCTTGCTAAAATTGACCTTTTCCAGTAACAAACTGTCTCAGTCGGCGAAGGTTCTTCGCTTCGACGATGTAACCACATCAAAAACGCAACAGCGTGTTTACATCCACCCTGGGACGCAGCACAATCGTGACATTGAACATCCAGAATTTTTCTATCATTTTCATTAATAAATCTTGTTACATTATAATTTCTTGACTTTATTTTATGTTCGGGTGTAATTTTAGCTTTCAAATAGCATAGATTTTGTTTTCTGAATAGCTGAACGTACCCTATGGCGGAATCACCGTATTCTTGCCTGCCAGATCTTTAATAAATATATACATAATGTTTAGAATAAAATATACATTGAACAGGGTACTTGTACCTTTGTAGTTTAACTCCTCTCATTTCTGCGCTAATGTAATCTTTATTTGTGTTTAAATAATCCATTACCATTATAATGTCGACCTGCGGAAGATTACTTGAATCCGCTTTTACATAATTCTCTTCTAAGGAGCACATTGTATTAATTGTGCACTTTTAAGCATAAGCTAAATATGGAATTATGATAATTGCTAATGATAGTAATGATAACACCTTTTAGAAACTAAATAGTTTCCTGAACTGTATGTATCTGTGGCCTGCCGCCGGCCGCCGCCCATGCGAAAATTGCTAAACGGATGCTATGACGTCACACGAAGATGGCGCGTAAGCTGTCGCGTTTCAAACGCAATGACTTTTTAAAAATTAAATGTTACTCATACATATTTTTTTATTGAATTTAAACGTATAATTTATGATTACTAGACAATAAAGAATATATTGTTAATAAAAATTTGTGAAAAAAAGATATTCGAAAACGACCCTATTGACGACTCTCTCTGCTCGCACATTGAAGTAGGAGCACATAAAGTACGCTCCGTGTAGTGCTCTGAATAAATTTGAACAGAAAAGAGTAAATCGCGCACGCTTTTTGTACTCCGATCGCTATGCCGAATGCACCCTCCATGGAGGTAGGGTATCAAAAGCGTAAGCGCTTATGCCCCTAACGGAACGTATGAGACGTGTATGAGAAGATCAGCTAATCATAGTTAGATTATAAACAAACATTACACTTCAGAAATAGCTGTAGCAGCTATGATTGGATCAATTTCACTACTAAAATTATATTTTTAAGGTTATGAATTCGTTGTGCGAACAAAAGTCAAAAGAAACACCTTTGCGTATAACGGCTTAAGCGACTAAACGCCAAAGGAAACAACAGAAAACAGCGCTTATAGGCGTGAGCGCTTAAAGCGTGTGAGCCTGCAAACGAAACGTACCCTAAGTTGTCGCTGGTAACTTTTTGTAAGTGGGAACACTACTTACTCCTTTAGCCTAGTTTTCGCGCTCGAATTCTGAAAACGGAAAAGTGGGCAAGGCACTGGTGATCCCGCTCCATGTAAGCGTTTGCCAAAAATAAATTTTGTGAATATCATTCTACATGAAGCGTATTATTTTTATAGGGTGCGTTTCATTTGCGCGCTTAACCGCTTTGAGCGCTCATAAGCAGTGCTTAAACCATTCCCTTTGGCTTTGCAAACGCTCACAAAGCTCCAGCTGACGAAATGATAACGTCATTATGACGTCATAGTCTTCGCTCACAATCGCTTATTCAATCGAGGTAGGGCAGCAAAAGCGTAAGCCCTTATGTTCCAAACGGAATGTATGAGATGCGTACGAGGAGCTCAGCTGATCATAGTCAAGTTATAAACAATGATTTCACTTTAAAAATAGCTGCAGCAGCTATGCTTGGATTAATTTCACTATTGAAGTTATGTTTTTAAGGTTATGAATTCGTTGTGCATACAATAGTCAAAAGAAACATCTCTGCGTAAAACGACTTAAGCGATTGAACGCCAAATGAAACAACAGAAAATAGCGCTTGTAAGCGTGAGTGCTTAAAGCGTGTGAGCGCGCAAACGAAACGCACCCATAATAAAGTACCGAGTGACTTAATGATTGAAGCAAATTTAGTATGTTGTGAACACTGAGGAATTGGCATTACCTGAAAGTTCGTTAATTTTGCGGGAATGCGTAGCTATTAGTGATGAGCAAAGTAGCGATTTTTTAATAACGCCGCTATCCGTGATTGCTATTTTGAAATAGCGGCGATTTTAAACCGTTATTGCGATCGCGGGTTGAAAGCTTAACGTCTATACGAATAACAAGTAAATACGAGCATGTGCGATAGGTTCCTTTGTTGCTGGATGGCGGGAATAGTCACCAGCTTTGACTTGAATCAATTAACTGTGTTTGGATCTAGGACCTGTTAAAAAAACTACCAAGAAAACAGTAAATAAAAAAACTAGTAACGCTTAAAATCCAGTTAAAAATCACTTCGGTAAGATGTTTCGTTGAACGTGAAGAAATCGATCAAGCGATATTTACTAGCAGTGTTCCGATCCGCTTTAAATCGCGGTTTTGTAATCGCCGTTATTTCAATAACAGTACAGCTGGCGTTATCAGCGATTTGGTAATAGCGGCGATTAAATAACCGGTAGCGAAATATGGCTCATCACTAGTAGCTATATAGGTTAGAGTTGATATTTACATTGATGATGAAAACTGTTTCAACAGATTGTTATTTTTCAAGACCTGGAAATGTTAGCCCCCTTTGCGTAAGCAGCACCGAATCCTTTGAGATAAGTTATTGAAGACATTATTAACGTTTTAGGTTGTCCGATATTTGCAATTGCCAGCTGCACAATTCATCCAAATTGTTTAATACGTATTCTGAACACCACATTATTGAAATGAGGAAATAAGAAGTTCAAATTTAATTGAATATTAGAGCAAATCTTCAAGCCCCCTTTGCGTAAGCAGTACCGAATCCTTTGAGATATGTTATTGAAGACATTATTTACGTTTTAGGTTGTCCAATATTTGCAATTGCCTGCTGCAATTCTTCCAAATTGTTTAATACGTATTCTGAATACCAAATTATTGAAATAAGGAAGTAAGAAGTCTGGATTTAATTGAATATTAGAGCAATTAGGCCACCAACCAGCACTGATTAAACATCCTGGGAAACTGGGAAAAACTCCTCTAAATAATTTATTGTGGTTCGTGCTGTGTGGGCAGTGGCGGAATCTTGTTGAAAGTAGCCATTTGCTAATTCAGTGTCGTCTAACTGGTTTATAAATGGATCCAATATAAGTCTCTGATATCTATAGGCGTTGTTTCCCAAACATGTAACAAACATTACACTTTAGAAATAGCTACAGCAGCTATGATTGAATCAATTTCACTATTGAAGTTATATTTTTGAGGTTATGAATTCGTTGTGCAAACAAAAGTCAAAAGAAACACCTTTGCGTATAATGGCTTAAGCGACTAAACGGCAAAGGAAACAACAGAAAATAGCACTTGTAAGCGTGAGCGTTTAAAGCGTGTGAGCGCACAAACGAAACGCACCCTTTGTGCGTAGTTATAGGTTAGAGTTGATGTTTACTGTGAGGATCAAAACTCTTTAACAATTATTATTATTCGGGACCTGGAAATATTGGCCCCCTTTGCGTAAGCAGCACTGAATCCTTTGAGATAATTATTGAAGACATTATTAACATTTTAGGTTGCCTGCTGTAATTCTTCCAAATTGTTTACTACGTGTTCTGAACACCAAATTATTTAAATAAGAAAATAAAAAATATTAGAGCAAATGTTGAAAATGTTGGCCTCCTTCACGTAAACAGCACTGAATCCTTTGAGTTAAATTATTGAATACATTAATTAACGTTTCAGGTCTGATATTTGCAATTGTCTGTGCAATTGCGTGCTGTAATTCTTCAAAATTGTTAATATGATTACGGGACGCCACATTTTTTAAATATGGATATAAAAAGAAGTCCAGGGTTGTCAAATCGGGTGATCTACTAAACCACCAACCAGCACTGATTAAACATCCTAGGAAAAACTCTAAATAATTTATTGTGGTTCGTGGTGTGTGGGCAGTGGCAGAATCTTGTTGAAAATAGCCATTTGCTAATTCAATGTGGTCTAACTGGTTTATAAATGATTCCAATATAAGTCTTTGATATCTGTAGGCGTTAATTGTTTCCCAGAAGAATATTGGTCCAATAATTCTTCTCCGAGACATTGCAACCCAAACACCAATTTTAAGTGGACGTACGGGCACTTCAATCACATTAAAGGGATTATATGCTGACCAAGTCCTGAAATTTTGTAAATTGATAAACCCAGAGAGATGGAACCAGGCTTTATTGGAAAAGAAAGTAATATCCTGCTGGTCACTATTATTTAGCAGATTATTGTTATATCACTGAATTCGTTGAAGAAAATTGGGTGGGTGAAGTTGTCAAACCATTGAAAATTTGTATGGTCGGAAATGAAGGTGTTTTCTTTTTTTCAAGATCTTCCGAGTGGATTCGTAGGAAACATGTGGATTCTGTTGTACAATGTCATTAACATTTTGTACAATATCGGGTGTTATTATAGTGGGGTGACCAGTGAATTTTTCTTTTTCTACATTACCGGTTTGCAAGAAACGTTCAATTATTTGCCTTCTTCCATTTACATTCACTTCACTCAAAATCAAATCGATTTGATTTTGAACTGAACTGACTTTAAAGTGAACAGAGAGACTCATAAAAGGAATGATGTTTTGGAATAAAAATTAACATAAGCTCAAAATACGTATGAAATCACATGAAACTGATAACTGATTTAAAAAGCAGAGATTTTTAAGTGAATTTGAATCGACTCGTATTCAAATAGGTTGTAAATGGAGGACGGCTATTCTAAAACAGTGTTGTGAAAAAAGACGAAACTCAATTTGTTCAGGGTAAATTCAATTACTATTGGGCTGATTCAGCAGAACATATCAGTAACAGTTCCCGCTCCAAAAGTTGAGACTGAGTACTCATTTCTACTGAATGAAGTTCACTTGTCCAGTCAGGTAGGGGAGATGTTACGCTACAAAAAATGGCGACCACTCCAACTCATCAACTTATGCGAGGTCACATTCAGAAGGAATTTGGTCGACAGTTGCACAACTTTCGGGTCTGCTGAATGTGCCCATTTTCATTTTGGACTCTGCTTTGAAAATAAGCCATTACTAAAAATGTATTTTGTTCTCTGCTCAAAACCATTTTGGTAATAAAATTGTGATAATTAAATATCTGATTTATTTGGTTAACCTAAATTTTGTTCCCTTGTTTGCTTTGCGCAGCAATGCTGCAATTAATGTCTCGGTCATTCAAGATATTATAGCTGGGTCAAAGTCATTAAACACCACAAACATCCATGTATAAATGGTAGGATTCGAACCTACGCCGCCGAGCGACACGACTTGCAAGTCGGCTAGGCTAGACCGCTAAGCCACCTGGCGACTCGCCCTAAATTTTGAATTTGAAAATCCAGCACACCAACATAAACATTGAAAAGTGTTGCCAATCTAATAAAATAATTTTCAGTCATTAAAAGTCACTCGGTATATTGCCTTAACGTGTCCAATTTATTTTACAGTACTGAAATGGCTACTCCTTCTCCTTGATGTTTAAAATACATTAATGAATTTGATATAATTATTTGATTAGTCATTATTAAAATTTAAAAAAAATAACTTTGAACATGAACTGAAAAAATGCAAAATAAACCGTATGATACTGAAATTGCTAATGAAATTAAATTTAAAACGTATCGTAATAAATTAACTGAACTCTTGAAGTTAACTAAAATTACATATTACAAATCCTTAATAGAGGAAAAACAAAACAACTCAAGAAAACTATGGGAAACAATAAAAGAAATAAATGGCGAAACGAAAACCGAAAACAGAATCAAACAAATAAAGAATAACAAAAGTCATATTATTACTGACCCACTTCAAATTGCTGACAATTTTAATGTCTATTTTAACGAACTAGAAGCAATCTCGCAAATCAAATTGTCCCAGATCCAAATTTTAATTACACCCCAAAAAAATTAAGTAATTCAATTTACTTAGATAAAATGAATGAGGAGGAGGTTAATAAAACAATGAAACAGTTAAAATGTGGAAAAAGTCCTGGGCTAGATGGTATAAAAGCAGAAACTTTGCGCGAAGTGGCAGATGAGATTGCTTCTCCCTTAGTGTGGATAATAAATAAATCTATTGAAACTGGGATTTTTCCGAAACCCCTAAAACAAGCTGTAATATAGCCTTTGTACAAGACAGGAATTAAAATTGATATAGCTAATTATACATAGATCTTATTTTCTAAGTTCCGTTGTGCGTCATCAACAACGATGACGTAAAATTTAGACACCGTTGCCAATTGTAACGAATAATAAGAAATTAATAATAATAATAATAATAGGAAAATATACAAAGCAAAATTTTTGAATTATGCACATTACCTCCCTTACAGCTGTTAACGGAATTAAGAGCCCTCCAAAGTCACGTTCTCTTTCAAAGTACGTAATTAAAGAAGCAACCATTCGCAAATTTAATCCTGGCGGCATGTTGTATTAATTCACGCAATAATGAGCTCTGAAAAGAACTATTAAATATTGCCTTTGGAATACACTAATACAACGTTTTGAACACAAACCGACATTCACGGACCAATTGTAAAAAAATCAAATGGCAGCGGTGACATTTGTCAACATTGCAATTTATTGCCAACAAACTTTTCAAACGGACGGTCTATTTTCACGTAAGAATATGGTTGCATTCGGAGCTGATGGTTGGCATAACTGATTGTTGTGTTGATGACGCACAATGGAACTTAGAAAATAAGACCTATATAGACCTATCTCGCTTCTTAGCAATATATCAAAAATTTTTGAAAAAATATTGAAACCCCGAATTGTTGATTTTGTCAATAAATATAACATCTTATCTGAACGGCAGTATGGGTTTAGAGAAGGTATCTCAACCAGTGAGGCTTCTGCGGATCTGGTAGCAGAAATTTATAGATTCATGGATGAAGGTACTAAATCACTCTGTATTTTTATCGATCTTGCAAAAGCTTTCGACACGGATAGTCATTCAAAACTAATGGAGTCATTAGAAAATATCGGATTTCGCGGAACTACTTTTAAATTAATGGAAAGTTACTTAAGTTATAGAACGTTATTATTAACAATTATTATTAACAATCATATTAGTACCGAAAAACTCGTCCGTTTTGGAGTGCCACAAGGCAGAATACTAGGTCCCATACTATTTAATATTTACATAAATGATTTGTTTAATTAAAAATCAGCTGGTAAGATTATTGATTATGCCGATGACACAGCAATAGTCTATAAAAGTAATAATTGGGCAGACCTTAAATTAAAAAGTGAACAAGACTTTATTAACATAATAGTATATTATTATACAAGTTTCACAAGAAGGCTTATTGTAACACGGGTGGGGTTGGGGTACGACTAGCGAAGCGGCGAGCTAGGAGTGCCCCAATGGAACGAGTGTTACAATGCCCCTTGTGAAACGTCTATAATATACTATTTTTTCTACTTTGCGTCACTTATTGAACAAAAATATGAAAAATATTGGATCTTCTTAGTATATGGGGAATTTTAGTTGTAATGCGTGGCAACACTGAAAACCTTTCGTTTTAATCAAGTTACATTAACAAGTTATTAATTTTTCTTATCCAGCTTCATTGTGAGTATATTGTTAAGTAACAAATAAATACTGAGCTATTTTGTAAAATCTATTAAATATTTTCAATTAAAAATGACTAAAATTTCCCCAAAAACAGTGTCACAATGAGCTTCATTGTGAAACTGTTTTTGGTGTCACAATGAATCCATTGTGAACGCAAAGTAGAAAAAAACTATTTTTCTACCTTTCTGCTGTTCTACTTTGCCTGTTTTAGTTCGTTGGATATTCAACTATCAGATCAGAAAACAATACAAATTGCGTTGTCAGGTAAAGTAAAATATTTAGGTATACAGCGTGTCCCGTAAATAAGGGGCCATAATGCGAGGGCTAACACAATGGTGCATATAGAGTCCGCGAATGTAAATGAAAGTGGTCTGCTTCGGTAATTTTTTGGAAAATTTTTCAAAGAAATTACGATCGGAATACAGTCTTGTTTTGCTTATAAACTCTATACGTCATAGGTAAGCGGATGTGATTCAAAGCGAAGAAAATTCGATAATAAAACTGACCTGCTCAACATAATGACACATATTGCTGAGGTCTTTTGGACTGCGATTGTCATTAGTTACCGTGATGTCTGTAGCAAGTGTTCGAAATGCCCTCCATTGCGCAGGTCAGGGAATGCAAGTTCGTACTCAGTATTATACTTTAGCATGTCTCCCAAACGATGCTGTTTTCGTAATTTTATTTGAAGAAAAAAAGTTATTGTATATGGTTACCTATCCATTGCTACCGTATGGCCCCTTATTCATCCTGTATACATTGACAGACATTTAAGGTGGAACTTTCATACTGACTACGTAGTTAAAAAGCTAAGAAGTCTTTTACCTCGTTTTAAGCTACACAGCAAAATGTTCGATCTAAGACAAATGAGTACTTTATTTTTCTCTGATTCAATCACATCTTTGTTACAGTATTCTAGTCTGGGGAGGGGTGGTAAAAACGTATTCAAAAAGAGTTGAAGTTACTCAAAAATGCTTACTAAAAATTATTTACAAAAAAGAATATTGCTATCCTTCAGAACTACTCTATCAAGAATCCACCATTTTGGACGTCAGGCAATTATTTTTTCTAGAAATACCGCTATACAATTTCAAACATAAAAATAATATAACAAATTTTGCTCACTCTTACAATACACGGCAGAAAAATAGAATTGCTCAGATCCGAAAAGTTTCTAAGACCACCGGTCAACGTTGTTTTACGTACTTATCCACAATAATTTACAATGGAATTCCCAGCGACATGAAAACAATAAACTCGATTGAATTATTAAAAAAAAGGATGAAAAAATTGTTGTTAATAGTACCAAGAATTCATTAATTAATAGAGAGGAAAAACTTTTAATGTCGTTTAAGAGCCGATTTTACAGTCTTCTTAATCCAAGTGTTTGCCAGGAATGATTAATCTGACGTTTATAACATGACACTTCTGAAAGAATACCACTGTTTCTGTCACAATTTAGCGTTAGATTGGTTATTCCACGTTTGTGCTGTGATTGTAAAGTCCGGCCTAGATGTTTGCATATGATGTGGTCTATGAAACGTTTTATACTTGAATAGTGATTAAACCGTTAAGTCATATGGAGATGATTCTTCCCTCTGAAGGCCTTTTGAACTTGTACTTTATATTATTTTTTTTTTTATATTTGTATCGGTGTAGGGCAAATCATATCTTAATATGACCTTCTGGGAGGTTGGGAGTAGTCTTTCCCAAAATTGTCTTTACCCTATCCACACACAAGTTTTTTTTCTTTTGTGGATATATACTAGCTATTTATTACTATCTATAGTTACTTAAGACACATTTTGTTGTTTATTTTTGTTGCTATTTTTTAATTAAATAAATTTATTATTATTATTATTATTATTATTAACTTTTAACTATTAGCAGGGTTTGTCCCAGACAATTTTTCTAACATAAATATACAGAAGCTAGTTTTTCTGTCTATAAAATGCAATAAAATTTATACTGCATCTCGATGCATTTGTGATAACGGGAAAAGTTCGGAGCAAGGTTGGATTCAGCTCCAATGCTTTCGTAACAGATAAATTTACGTGTCTCTCGTGGACCGACGTCCACACTTCTTTAGTAGGCCCATTGTTAGTGGTCAATTGACACGTTTTGAGGGTTAGAATCACTCCCTTGTTCGAGTCTTTGGGACCATTTTGTTTCTTTCCGAACGAGTTTTGCTGTTGATGTCAATAAATCTCCAGATCCTATCTACTCCGACATCGTGTCCGAAGAGGATCCCTGTTTACAGCTACCAAGTCGCATAAGTCACGCTCCGAGGACTGCACCCCTTCCGAGGTCGAGCACACATGTAGATCGGTGACGAGTGAAGATCATCTTGGCCTCGTAGAGAATTTTATTATATGTTTGCGTTGTTTTTCGTATACGTTAATTTTGGGTACTTATCTGTGCCTCCTATAACACAATTGCCTGATGTAGGCCTCGGTTCCTTCAGAACCCGTACTTTAAATTTCTTATTAAGGTAAAGTTGTTAGCGAATTAAAGTTACTGTCCTGAGGACAAAGTATTTTATTTTTAATGTAAACCAAACGTTAAATATCTCAAATATAACGGGATAATAAACGCTTAAACGCCGGCTAGTGAACGCTAGATACCCTAGCCAGTATTTAAGCGTTTACTAGACGGCGTTTAACCGTTACATTTGAGATAATTAACGTTAAATTTCACTATATGAATGGACTGTTACGAATTCTGTCGATACTGCTTTAACTGTGGCCGGCACCATTTATCAAACAAACGGAAACAAGCGGAAACGGATATACTGAGTGTTAGTAAAAAAACAAACCTGCACACGGTGATTGTAGAGACCAAAACAAGAAAAAAATTCTAGTAAACCGAGATTAAATTCTCAATGGTTTTCTAGATATGGGGCTTTGAAATTTATAATTTAAATGAATCTATTAAAATCAAAATATCGTAAAACAAAAGTTGTCCTGTTGTGGCAAATATTGGCAATAAAATTACTTAATAGTAAGCAAATTTAGTTTTCTAATTAAACTATTTTTGCTTTTTCTCTGAGCCAAAGGTCGACTTCTTGAAAAGTTTCATGGGATGGAATATGCCTTAAAGGATACCTTCGTTAGTAAATTCGTCTAGCTTTTCGCGAATTTTGACGAGCGTCGCCGTAACAGAACTGCATATCGGCGTATTCCGGTAACCATTGCGAAATTAAACTTGCTTACTAGTAAGTAATTTTACTGTCAATATTTGCCACAACAGGAAAACTTTTGTTTTACCATATTTTGATTTTAATAGATTCATTCAAATTCAAAATTTCAAAATCCCAAAACCATTGAGAATTAGACCTGGGTTTATTCGAATTTTTTCGAATGTGTAGGGCTTTTTATTAACACCCTGTGTAACATCCTTTTCAATTCATGTTATCAAGTCGCAGCTATCAGTGCCAAGTTGACAGTTTTGCTTATTATAGCGAGTAAAATTGTATTTTTTGTAAAATTGTATCAAAATGAAGTCATTTATACACGAATTTGCGGGCGTAAATAGTGCCTTTTGCGCCCTAAAACCTAAGGGGGTCATTCTAATTGGGGTTGCAAGTTACAACTTTACAACAGCATTATCGAGATTGCACAACGTTGTATCCTGTTACCACCATAGGTTACCACCGAACATTGCCGAGAATGCAACTTCTTACCAGTTGCTCAGGAGGTAACACTGTTGCTAGGTTGCAAATCCGATTAGAAACCAACATGTTTATTTGCATCAAATTAGCAACAACGTAACTTGATTTTTGAGAACGAATCGTGCAATAATCGTGCCATTTATTTTTCCAAAGCTTTAAAGTGGATTTAAACGATTTTACAAAAAATCTTGTTTGCATTTCGAGCGTGAACGACGATTTTGGCCCTTCGGGCCTCGGGCTTATATTGCCGCCGCCGGCCAAAATCGCCTCCTTCACGCCCTTAATACAAAAATAGCTATTTTGCTCAGTTATAGTTTTCTGGCAATTTTTTCTTTCGTTATTTAATATGCTTTTCTTATTTGCGTTATTTGAATTTTGTTTACTAAAAGTCTTGTTTGACAAACATCGCTTAAAATACGAACCGATAATTTTCATGCCACCCCTTAACTCGTACCACTCATTAACTCTTAGATAAGAGACTGTTGTGGCTCGATCATCCTCTCCACCAGGCTCTCCACCATACCATCAGGATGAGGATACAAAGGAGTTCTTTTTCAATTTCTAGTGACCGGCATACTTCCTGAAGGAGGGCTGACTCAAAATTACGTCCTTGATCTGAGTGAATCTCTTAAGGTACACCAAACCGGCTGAAAAACTCTCTCTGACCAATATTTCAGCAACCGTTGACTCTTCTTGATTAGGTATCGCATACTCCTCAATCCACTTGGTAAAATAATTCACTGCGACAAGAATATATTTATTTTCATGGCCACTTACTGGAAATGATGCAACAATGTCAATTGCCGCTCTTTCCATTGGGCTACCTATGTTGTACTGTCTCGTAGGTGCTTTTCTTTTCTCGAGAGGACAATTTCCAGATGCACATAATTCACATTTTTTGCACCATTTTCTAAACTCTGCTTTACAGTTTATCCAATAGAAAGTTTCCAAACTTTCTCCAAAGTCTTTTTCACTCCACAGTTGTTTTCAGGATACCGTTTTGCAATTTTAAGGTATCCCACTGTGGCCAATAAGCTTTCAATACTGGGTTTAGTACACTTACTTCTTCTCAAGATGGTCTCTCTTGAAAACCCTTCCAATTTAGCACTAGTTTTAACTCTGAATTCACTTCTTGCTGCTAATGTAATTTCTCCGGCTGCCATTTATCATCCTCATCAGTCACCGTAGTTCTTCATAAGACAAACCATCTGTATTATAATGACTGCTTCCTGCTAAATGTACGGTGACAAAGTCATATTCTTGCAATCGCTCGATCCACCTAGCAACCTGATCTTCCGGGCTCTTCAATTGTAATAATCATTTTAACGCGGTGTGAATCGTCTTAATAGGAATTTCCTGCCATAGAGGTATTTATAAAAATGTTCAGTAGCTTTTAAAACAGCCAAAAGCTCTCTCCGTGTTACACAGCAATTCAGTTCAGGTTTTGAGAGAACTTTACTGAAATAAACAATTACTTTCTCGTCTCCATTTTGAATTTGAGAGAGCACATCTCTTATGGCATTGATACTTGCGCCGGTATTTGAGGATAACTCAAAACTGGTGCTGCAGTTAAGTCTTGTTTTACTTGTTCCAAAGCCTTTTGACAATCCTCATTCAAATTAAACTCACGCCTCTCCTCAATTATCTTTGTTAATGACTTTGCAATACTGGCAAACCCAAAGACAAACCGCCAATAATGCGTACAAAGACCCAGAAATCTTCGGACTTCGCGCTTATCCTTCGGTACGGGCCACCCTCGCACTGCCTGGGTCTTGTATAATGGATCTAATGCTGTACCAGTGTTTGATACAATGTGTCCTAGGTATTTTACTTCCTTTTGAATGGTAGGGCATTTTTTGACTCAGTTTCAAATTAGCATCACGTAATCTCTAACACACCTCTCCGAGATTTTTCAAGTGTTCCTCGAAAAATTTTCCTACCACGATCACATCGTCCAAATATATCAAACACGTCTGCCATGTTAATTCTCCAGAAGACGCTAAAAGATAGCAAGAGCGTTACACAAACCAAACGGCACGACGGTAAACTGCCACTGTCTTGTTCCTATTGTGAATGCTGTCTTCTCTCGGTCTACCGGCTCCAACCCGACTTGCCAACAGCCACTCTTTAAATCCAATGTAGCAAACCAACATGAACCGGATAAAGTATCCAAAGGTATCGATTCTTGGCAACGGGTAGCTATCCTTTTTTTTGTTACTACGTTCAGTTAACGATAATCAACGAACAACCTTCTTTCTTTTTAGCCAGGACGACTGACGAGGGCCACGAACTATTCGGTGTAAGCCCTTGTTTCGTCATACTGGTAGTAATATGTTCTGCTTCTTCCCGTTTCGATATCGGAAGCCGTCTTGGATGTGGACGTGTTGCCTGCGCAGTTCCGGTATTAATTTTGTGGATTACGATGACTGTTTCATTATCGTTAAAGCAAAAACATCTTGGTACTCAACAACAATTTTTTCCACCTTTTCCATTTTAGATTTTTAGGATATCCTTTTGGAATGCTTTCATTCAGAGTGCCTGCACCGCTAATAACGGACGATATAGATATGCAGCATAGACAGCATTTTTCTTCAGACGCACCGGTTCAGAATTGACATTCATAACTCTGACTGGAACAATATCTCTATCTTTAACAAAGACTTTCCCTATAAAAATATTACTGTCGGCTTCCCTATGATTGATTCCTTTTATCAGTCGGAGACTTTCTTCCCTTGCTGTTACCGTCACCGTGCCAACACAAGTGTTTCGTTCTGAATTGGTATTTCAATATCTTCTGTTAGAAGTAAACGGATGGTTTCTTGTCGTTCATGGAGCGGGAGCCCCTCCTTACCGACTTTTAAGACGCCTATCTTCAAATCTAACGTGTCTCCAAACTTCTTCAAAACATTCATTCCCAAGATAAAATCGGCCGAGATGTCGGTTATTATTACTTGACGATTCAGTGTATTTCCATCAATTTTAACTCTTATGTTTCTCCATATGTTTTTATCGTATCACCAGTTGCGGATCGAAGACATACTGTTGTTGATGTCTTATCATTGTTTTGTATTACTTTTGGTCGTACGATAGTCTTCGATGCACCTTCGATACACAAGTCATGGGAAACCCAAGCCGTTAACATTACCATTAATATACAAACTACTTATACCACCTAAAAAGTGGTGTTGATAGTAACTACTGGAAGTTTACTTCCTGAAGTCTATACTGCTTCCTAGTTCTTCAACGGCACCTGATACGATAACATGTGACGATTGTTTTGCAGCTTCATACTTCAGTGCGTGAGCTTGGGTCATCAAGACTTTTTGGTCGGAATAAGCGCAGTGATTGTTATGTATCGCTGTTCTCGAGGCCATCCATGAATGTTTGTACAGCTAATTTTTCCCAGAAGCCATCAGACGCTGTAGTCGTACAAGTCGTGCAACATCGGATTCAAATTCTTATAGAGACTCTTCGGGTCGCTGAATTTGGTTCTTTACTTGAATGTGGTACATTTGTTCCAGATAAGCATCACCATATCTCACCTCCCCTATAGACGTCTCTATGTAAAGCAATAGTCAGCGATATCGCTCTTTCCTCATTAGTCCATTCGTTGGACATTGAAGCAGCTTCAAATCGTTTGAAGATAATAGACCGGCCAAGGTGTTTTTCTATCGAAAGTAGGACCTTTGACTTTAATTTTCGTTGGAGTGTTATTTTGCACCAACGATTTAGAATCCAGGCCAGCTAGATTATTTTGTAGTATGTTAAACTGTTCTTGTAGTTGTAGCATGTCTTGCTTTACTTTTTCTTGTACTTGTTGTACTTCATATTTTCAGATCTCTGGAATTCTGTAGCACTTCATTGTTTTACTTACTCTTGTACTTGCTGTAGTACTTCACGTTTTAAGTTTCTAGAAGTTTCTGCTATTTTTCTTCCACAATTCTAGAGTTTAGAATGTTCCTCGAATTTTTATTCTAAACCTTTAGACTGTTCTTTCAAGTTTATTTTTAATAATTTTTTTAAACTTCTGGAATTCTCTTCTAACTTTTGCAACAATACATTCAAATTTTTAAAGTTGGTTCTTGTCCGATGAAATTTGTATCACAAAATCTTTTAACTGGACACTAAATCTCGCACTATACAAGTTTAGTTTGAAGTTTGTTTTATATTATTGTAGATATTTGAATTTTGTAGATATTTAACAAGATTTTTAATTACTGATTCTATAAGATTTATTGGATAAGAATTTTGAACAAGAGTCTTCTTTATTAAATTTAAATTATCATAAATGAAAAGTTTATCTGAAAGTAAAACAGCTCGATCTGTTAAAGAAATAATTGTTGCAATTTTATAGTTTTTAGATGTGTACGAATGAAAATTAATATATCTACCGACCACGTAGGTTTATGAAACCAATTCGTTATTAATTTGTTATTACGTCTGATGATATTTACATCAAGGAAACTTAGTGAATCGTTAATTTCTTTTTCTACTGTAAATTGTAATCTATTATGGAAAGAGTTAAATCTACTTAAAACAAAGTTTACTTTATCTGAGGGCAAAATCAATAAAATATCATCTACGTAACGAAAATATAAAGTTAAATTAAAAGGTAATGAGTTAATGACACTTTTTTCTAGTTCCTGCTTGACAATTTCAGCTAAAGCAGGCGATAAAGGAGAACCCATTGCTGTACCGAAAATCTGTTTATAAAATTTATCATTGAAAGCGAAATAAGATGTATCAAAACATAAAGTAACAACTTCTAAAAAAATTTCTTTGGAAATGTCTGTAAAATCTTTAATCTCTATCCACCTATCATTAATGCTTTTTAAAGCTAACTCTTTTGGAATGTTAGTAAACAAAGAAACAACATCTAAAGAAATTATAATACCGTTATTTGGTATATCTATGTTTTTTAATTTATCTACAAGTTCAAAAGAGTTTTTTATAAAGTATTCTGATTTACTAGTAACTTGAGTAAGAATTTTTGAAACGAATTTTGATAAGAAATATAGAGAAGAACCTATAGTAGAAACTATTGGACGAAGAGGTGTGTTGGGTTTGTGAATTTTTGGAATGCAGTATAATTTTGGAAATGTGGGATGCTGTACTTTAAGAGATCTAGCAATATTATTACTAATTTCAACAGATTTTTCTAACTTATTAATAATATTGAAAGTTTTACGCTGGAAATTTTTTGTGGGATCATTATTTAATTCTACGTATGTATTATTGTCAGAGAGCATGGTTTGAACTTTTGAAAAATAATCATTTTTGTCAATCAAAACAGTAACATTGCTTTTGTCTGCTACTGTGACAATCATGTTAGGATTTTCTTTAAGAAATTTTTTACAAGCCAAAAGATCTCGAATAAGAATTTTATATTTAAAATTTATTTCTTATTTGTATTTTGGAAGCTGAATCTAAAGATTTTATACCAAACTCTAAGCTACTTAAAACGTTTAGAAAATCTACTTGCTTTTTATTAAAATAGGGTAATGAAAATTTTTTTCCCAAAGCAAAAATGTAATTTAAATTCTTTAAATAGAATATAGATTTGTCAATTTTTAACATTTATTAAAATAAAATATTTATTATGTTTAAAAAGGAAAAAAAATCAATTTACCTTTTCAGTTTCCGTTGACAACCTTGTTTATTTTGACAACGCGTTTATATTTTTCACTTCTGACGAAGCTGTCGAACGACGGTGAAACGTTAAGTGTATAGTGCGCGATTTAGTGTCCGGTTAGAAGATTTTGTGATACATATGTATAATTTTAATTATAACAAAAATGTTTATTACAAAAAATCTATGCCCAATAGAAGGAAAAGGTAAACAGATTCAAACTAGCAGAAAAAATATTATAAGATTCACCTATTTTATTCCATTTAAGAGAGAAAAAGTTACGTCTTGTTGTCCAGTGTTATTAGTAAAATATTTACACTAATCAATGTAATTATTTACAAATAATTACTCCAAAATTATTCAAAAATAAACGAGAAAACGAAACGTTCTTGTTATCTTTATTTTCTCGATATTTTTAATGTAGAATAATTTGGATGTTATGTTAGACAACTATCGAAACCAAAAAAGGTCGTAACGACCCTAAATTTGCAGACCTGTAATTACAAATTTAAAAAAAAAAACATTAACAATTCAGGCTAACCGGACGTAACGCAAAGAATAGGCTTCACCTATTTATTTATTATTATTATTAAAAAATCGTGATGAAAATGAATTACAGTAGATGTTCTTACATGTCCTCCTTCTATTGCTACGCATGTTCATCTCCATAAAAATGAAACCAATTGTGTTTTAATCCACTCTCATAGCACATGTCATTACTACCAAATTTCAACGACATCTGCGCCTACGTACGTTTCATTTCAAAAACTCAGAAAATGTAGAAATGTTCTATCTTCAAACCATATTTGTATCCCCAAAATTTCTTGTTCCCAATATTTATAATAAAAATTCAATCAAATCTTGTACAAGTAATAGGGTAGTCTAAAACGGCCTTTATGAATTATTTTAACTTTTTAATAAACACGACGTTATAGGGTCATGGTTATGGTGTTCATTCCTTCTCTCGACAATTTTATATCACTCTTCATTAATTTAAAATAAGTAGTTTGAATAATTTTGATATTGATTCTCAACTTTTATTTGCTTTCGTTTAAATTTACCGTAACATAAAATGCAACTATCTGCTGTTTTCATGGCTGTATCAATAAAACTAAAAATATTTAACGTAATAAAACTGTAAATTTTTATGAATTAAATCAAAAATATCTCATAACTCAAAAACTGTTGTAGATATAGGGAATGCTAATACCGATCGATGCAGCATTTAATTCCACATACGATGCTGTATTAAAATATTGGTCGTTCCATTTGAAAACAAATACTTTTGTGTGTTTGAATTTCTTGAAGTGTAGATTATGCTTATGGAATTTTTAAGAACCTTCAAGCCTCAACTAGTTATTACAAATAAAATTGCTTCAATAATAGCTGTGATATAATTTTTTGAAAATCAGCAGAATCCAGATTTTTAAGAAAATTCTAAATATCTCAAAAATTATGCAATTTAGAGATAGAGAAATGTATTTACTGCAATTTTACATATTTTTACATAAAGAATTCAAAAACATAACCAAAAATATTGCATCCCGTTTAAAATAAGCGAGTTGATCGCAACTTCCGGTATAACCGGAAGTGACTGGAAGTACACTTTGTTTGAAAAGAACCCTTTGAAATATCTCTGCCCCGTAAATTTCAAATTTCTATCTAAACCTCTTCCTTCAATAGTATACCGGGTGTTCTTTTACTATATGCAAATATTTAAACCTGTAATACATCACCATAAATGGCAACGATTGAACTCATATGTCCTTAACAAAAGTTTTACACATTTCGAGAAAATCGCAGTTGAAAATCGGTCCTTGAGGTAGGTCAAGAAAAGGAAATTTTATTCGACCGCAGAAAGCATCTGTTGGAAGAAAAAACAGAACTGTAATCGAACAGTGACCCAGTACCCTTTGCAGAGTTCGGACGGTTAATAAAAGCAGTTTTTTTTCACGTCGCAGTAAATCGTATCGTAGCCAAGGAATTTGCTTCATTCTTTGGAATCAACAGTTTAGTTTGTGAAAAGTGCAAATCAGCTAATGCAGCTAATGTCTCCGCATTTACGCGATTATGGAACATTTCATGTGTGTGTCGCTAATGATGGATGCCACTTTGAACAGTTAGTTATTATAAACATTTACTAAATTACTGTAGTGAACGTTTGAATGTTTTCTTCCGCACAGATATTATACGGTGAGTGAGTGCACCTTTGCATATTAGTCACGCCTGCGATGTTTATTGCCTACGACCAGCGAAGCAGGTTCCGTAAGTTTTTTTGTTGTTTCATGACCGTCGTATAAGAGGCGGATAAAATAATTTCCCCCCGTTATGAAAAAAAATGTAGTTAAAGTTTTTGCACTTATTTCACAAACACCCTGTATAACGGTATTAGGCCGATATGCTTGATATAACGAACGAGGATAAGTTCTATGGCCGAGGCGCCAGCCGAGGCTATAAATTATCCGAGTTCGTTATATGCATATCGGCCGTATGTTGTTTTATAGTTTTCGTAATACTAAATGATGAAATAAATCTTTATTTTGGCAAAAACATTCAGGCCCGATTTATTCACTTCCAATTAAATTTATCTGGTGATTAATTCCCATAGTAACTATTGTGATCACGATTGTTACTATGGGATTAAATCACCAGATAAATTTAACTGGAGGTGAATAAATCGGGCCTCATAATAATAAACTTCGATAAGTAGGCAGAATTATGAGTGTGATTTAGTTGCAACTATAGCAACGTATGAAATACAGGGGCAATTAGTAATAACGGCCGTGCTGTTAAAATTTAACCGGCCTAGGCCGTTATGGATAGCATAACAATCATGGAAACAATGCAGTTATAATGAAATAACATTTAAGTAAAATTACGAAAAACTTTTAATGAACGGGTTGCGTAAATAACTCTGTAGTGCATTAACATCTTAATGCACGGTAAAGTACATAATACAGGGTGTTTCAAAAGTGATGGGAAAGAATTTAAGGATCAGAAGCAAAAAAGTTCCAGTAAACTTAGATCCGGAAATTAACCGTTTACGAGGTAATGTACCTTGTTTATCCACAAACTTCAAACAAAAAATTTTCTTTTGTATATGTTCAATCACATTTCTGTGGTGTTGAAGCCAAAACTATGAAATTCTGTCTCGTAATTGATGAGAAAAGATTTTTGCACTAAAATGTAGCTGTTTAAAATTAAAAATTTACCTGATTCAGGAGTTTGCAAAAAGGCAGTAAATATACAAATGATAAGATTGGTGCGGGACTTTATCACCATTCTATGTACGTGTATAGATACTTCTTGTGAAACTACATTACCTATATCTTTAAGTTATTTTCGAATCAATTTCGAAAAGGTTTTGAACCTAGAAATATTTGTTATTAATTCGTGTTTTGCTAATACGGTTAGTTAAACCAATTTTTAAGCACTCACTTTTGGAAATACTCTAGGATAAAGTGAGGCCAATGTTAAGTAGAGAAAAATGTGAATCGATTTTATTATTTAATAAATATTACTTATTATTTTACCACTATGAGTAAATACAATAATATTAGTTAGTTAATAATATTATGTTGTGCCTTTTTAACTTTATTTCAAGCAAATTTTATCAGTTCTGTGAAGTGGTGCCGTAATTCAACACTTAATTACTTTTACTTATGCACGTAAGTAGTAATGAGTGAAAATAATAGTCTAATAAAATAGTATTCGAATAAGAATAGTATTCGAATGAAAATAGTAGTCGAATAAAATAGTATTCGAATAATAACACAGGTCTACACGAATTTTGTGCCTGGGATTTGAGTATGTGATTATTACAGCTTCAATGATACTAAAATAAGAAAAAATATTTTTTTTTCAAAAAAATTTGCTTTTGGAGCTAGGGGAATGACATTACAAATTTTAAAAAATCTATGACTTCAGTTGCCTAGATAATAAAAAAAAATAAAACAAATGTTACTGAATAACATTTTAAGCAATTTTAATTATTAAAAATTAATTAACAAAACAAAAAATGAGTGAAAAATGACTTTTACTTTTCTTATTATTAGTGATCGGAAAAATTCGTCGTCATCTCATCAGCGGCGCGCATGGTAATCGCAGGCTCGCAGCTCGATGCGTTATTTTAAATGAATAAGTTATAATTTTTTCTTCGTAATTTTGCCAGGAAATTTTATTCTTGTACGCCTATATGGTTCTGACGCAATTATACGGCAAATCCAAAGGTCAGGGTACAATTGATCAGCACTGTGAGTTACGAAATCACTCCACTTTGTGAAAACTAAATTTTACTGTGCGACTGTAATTGTTTTATGATACTACACAAGCCACATTTATGACTTAGTTCGCATCATTATTTTTTCGCGGCAATACTCAATTAACACGCTAGGAGTGTCTACGGGACTTGTCCGCTGCAGCATAACAACTTTGCCGTTGCATTAGAATTTGAACCGCGCAAAATATATGACACCTATCCGTACTTATTATGTTCATGAGAACTATCTCTAGTTAAACCCCAAATATAGTCGCCCATCATATTTTCGTTATATTGACCTTGATAACGGCGTTCAAAGTTTAGAATATCTTGATGGAAACGTTCTCCTTGTTCCTCTGAATATGCTCCCATGTTGTTTTTAAATCTATTTGTAATTCAAATTTGTCAATTCAATTTCAGATTGCATCGATTGGAATTCAGATTTATCAATTTAATTTCAAAATTCCTCAAATGTATTTAATTAATTATTATTAATTAATCAGTTTAATTTCAGAAGCATTAAATGTACTTCAGATTATATCGATTGTAATTCTGAAATCGTCACTTTTAACAAAGACAATGCTTTCTGAATTCACAATTGATGTTTTCTGAAAAATGACTAATTTGAATTACAAATAACGGGTTCTGAAACTAAATTTAATTTCAAATAACACATTCTGAAATTAAATTGACCATTCTGAATTAAGTACATTTGAAAATTTCTTTTGGAAAATTTCAATTGGAAAAGGTGTAGTTTAGAGGCAAAACTATGGAATCGGTAATATCTGTCCCAAGACTACAAAAGCAAAGTTTGAAGGAAAGGAATACGTTTTTTTATCGTTTTTATGCGTGATAATTAAAAAAATGATGAACCAAACCCTGGCACAAATAAATATTTTTTTGTCGACCTGTGTAATCAATGAAAATATTAGGTTGTTCGAAAAAATGTCGAATTATGTCTAGAATTTTTTGATTCCAGAAAAGTTGGGCGACATCATCGTGGAATATAATTACTAGCAGTTAGATGGCAAGAGGTCACTGATGCAAATGGTGATTATACAGGGTGTCCACTTTTCGAGCCCAACCATGAGAATCTCGGTTATCTTAAGAGATACAAAGTTGGTTAAATTAGAACAAAGTTGCATATTGTTATCCCAGTCAATAATCTTCGAACAAATTTCACCTATTTTTTTACGGTTTTCAAGATAATCGAGAAAATGTAAAAATCGCCATTTTCGTTTTTATTTTTTTCTATAAAGATCAATGAAACTAGGCATTAAGTTAACTTGAAGGCTTCCGCGGCAGTTGTCCATATTTGAATTGGCTTCCGGTTAGAACCGCGTCACGTTGACTTCTTCTACTGCCAACGTTTCGTTCCTCATTGCAACGTGACGCGGTTCCAACCGGAAGCCAATTCAAACATGGACGACGGCTTCGGTAGCCTTCAAGTTAAATTAAGAAGCCTCTACGGGGAGGACATCCACAAGAAGACTAGACAGCTAGGACAACTTCGACAAAAATTGATATGTTTAATTTGTTATACCTACTTTTCTAAACGTCAAACACCACATCAAAACCTATACTTCTAACAAAATCCTTCGACGCACCAGTTTGACGTTAGTTCGAGATAATATCCAGTTTACCCAACATCAACTCTCCAATCTCTCTGCTACAATATTTCATCTATATCTAGAACTTGCCAATACCCTCACACCAACGGACTGGCAACTAATAGACAGACTTACCTACGAACAAGCCTCCCGCACCCGCGAACACATCACTAATACCCACATCCGTAAATTCAATCAGTTAGCTTCCAAACAACTACCCAATCGTCATCATGAATCTCATTCCCTAACACAAACTGTGATAAACAATCTCGCTATTCCTTAACTGAAAACGAAATCTCCATTCTCTCCAAAGGTCCTAATTTCGCCATGACCCCAAAAAAGATACCCACTGGTGACATCATTGCTGGAGTTGAATTCGCCCTTATCAAACTCCCTTCTGACATTGCAGACCCTATTCGCCACGAAACTTCCAAAATTTTAAAAGCAACCAAACCCCTTAAACCAAATTGTACAAAAACTGAATTTCAAGCTCTCAAAACCCTGAAAAATAACCCAGACATAGCCATACTCTCCGCAGACAAAGGGAATGCCACTGTAGTTTTGGACCGCGCAGAATACGATCAGAAAATCAACACACTATTAGGCGACTCTGCCTACCAACCTTTGCGACGGAATCCAACCTCACGTATAGAATGTACCATAACGGCCTTAATGAAATCTTCTTCTACCACATCAGAAACACAAAAAATCTTGATCCCCTAGGACTCCTGACTTCCAGACTTTACGGTCTCCCTAAAATCCACAAAACCGATACACCTTTACGTCCCATAGTCAGCATTAACTCATCAACCTATAAAGTTTCCAAATATCTAGCTGAGACCCTTAAACCGTTTGCAGGTAAAAGTGAAACCTTCATCCTCAACTCTCAGCACTTCGTCAAAAAAATTCACGAGATATCCTTAGAGCCTCAGGACATTCTGGTCAGTTTCGATGTACAATCTCTTTCCAAAGTCCCAATTCCCGACGGCGTCACAATCATCCAGCCCATAACTAACCCGAAGACTTAATTCCCTCAATAGAACGATGTTTAACCATAACCTATTTGATGTTCCGTGATCAATATTACGAACAGGTCTCAGGCACAGCCACGGGCTCTCCTCTCTCCCCAATAGTAGCAAACATTTTTATGAAGGCATTCGAACAACACGCCCTTACTTCTTTCCCACTTAAATCTAAGTGTTGGTTCAGATTCGTAGATGATGTTTTTGCTATTTGGCCACACAGTAAGGAATCCTAGACAACTCCTTTGAACACCTAAATTCTCAACATTCTGACATTCGCTTCAATTTGGAACATGAAACTGACGGCCACTTACATTTCCTTGATATCTTAGTAAACCGCCTCCCTAACGGTATATTAGGACATTCCGTGTATCGCAAACCGGCCCATACTGATCGCTATCTGAATGCACATTCACATTATCATCCTTCTCGAAAACAGTCAGTCATTAACTCACTAGTCAGCCGCGCCTTTGCCCTATCAGAACCCTCATCACTTCAAACTGAATTGAACCACGTAACAAAAGTCCTACTCAATAACAACTACAAAAACCACGACATCCAAAGATCCATTTCTCGTCATCTCACCCCAATTGGTCCATGTTCCTAACCTGATACACCTCCAGTCGCTACAGCTTACCTACCTTACATGCACACCATAACAGATCGAATCGGCAAAATTCTCCAAACAACAGAACATCAAATCCATTTACTTACCCATGACGAAACTTTCAGATTGCCTACTCTCCACAAAAGATCACACCCCCTTACAGTCCGAAGGTGTGTACCAAATTCCATGTTCCTGTGGGCGTGTATACACATCGGTGAAACAAAACGATCTGTCAGCACTCGTGTTTCTGAACATGAACGCTGTACTACACTACTACAAACAACTGGCTCGGTCCTAGCTGAATACAAACTAGAAACCGGTCACTAAATCCTATTCTCCAACACAAAATTCTAACCCGCTCATCTCATTTTTTCAATCATAAAATCCGTGAATCCATAGGAATCCTCAAACACCCCAATAACCTGAATCGTGATACTGGCTTTACCTCCACAATGCGTGGAAATATTTAACGATCCGCCACGACCCAACAGACCAATCCCCGCTTACCGTTCCGACCTACTACCCCCACCGATCACTATAAATACCACGACAACAGACATACCCACTCATAGCGTTTTCGTTTCAGCTGCACCGGTTGCACTCAGTGTATTTGCTTCATCTTTTAACCTCATTCAATAACATGAGATAAAGATACTCTGAGTGTGCACTAGTGCGATAACTCTAAAACGCTGTCAGTCTCAACGACTAACGAGAAGCAGCAGCAGCAGTCCTGAGGAAGTTCTTCTGCAATGGAAAACGAGACGTCGGCAGTAGAAGTGAACGTGACGCGGTTCCAACCGAAAGCCAATTCTAAGATAGATTGAATGTTCAAAACATTGCATTGGTGACGTCAACCATTTTATGAATTGCTTTAAACGCGAAAAGATACCTTTAGACTTTAGCAAATAACGCACTATAAATTGATTTTATCAAACGCTACGAAGAGAGACATCGTAATATAACGTGAAATTTTAAGGGCTGTCCAAATTTTATGCTTCGCAGTTGAGCTACTGTAGGCCTGGGCATTACTTTTGTCGGCGGGTGTACATATTAAGTATAAGTAACTCATTTAAAATAAAAAATGAGAAAACATATTAAAGCTTTTAAAATAAAAACTCTAGGTAGGATGTATAAAAAAAAACTGTACCTACGTTACATCCGCTTCTGTAAGTATTGGAAAATTATTTACATGTTGTTTATTTTTACTATAGGTATGTTATTAATTTTAATTTAAAAATTTTTTTTCAAGAATTCAGGCGAGAATTTACATTAGAACTGAATAGTACAGTCAGAATTAAAAATTATATCTCCCTAAGAAATGTTAAATGGCCCTCTAATGCCTTCTAATCGCTATTAGGAGCAGGCGAAAAAGCAGATACCCGTTAAATTTAATTTTGAGACTATGCACCCGCCTGCTAGTTATAGTGGTCAGACAAGCGATTAGAACGCAATTTAGCATTTTACTGGACATTACTTGTCATTCTGACTGGACAGAGTTTTTGTTTATATTTTGAACGGTACCTACACACTCCAGATTTTACTAAAAAAAGAAACAAATGACGTTCGAAAACTTAACAAATGAGTATCGACTTTGTTATTTCAAATGGAACACTCAGTGTGTTTTCTCAAATTAAGAGATACATTTTTATCATCATTCCAAAAATAACTTAAATATCGCAAAGTATAAACTACATATATTTGGTATTACGAAAAAGATATCTTTCTTAAATCCAGAAAATATACATCATGTTCCATTTAAAATAACAAAGTTGATGCTCATTTGTTACGTTTCCGATCGTCATTTGTTTTTTTTTTTTTAGTAAATTCTGGCAGTTCAGGTTTATCCCTAAGTTTTTGGCATTTAACATTTTTTGATATGTCTAATAATAAAGTGTGTAGATACCGTTCAAAATATAAAAACCCTGTACATACACAGAAAACAGAACTCGAACAAGTAAATAGTATGTATGTATGTACAGTCGCGTAAAAAACTGGATAATTTTTTTATATTTATTATCCAGCTTTGAACGACATTTCTAAACACTGTACAATTTACAGCTTAGGTTATAATAACATAATAATTAAACATTTCAATGATGGTTACATTTTTCTGAAATCGAAAAGTAAGTAATTCTTTACTGCCTTTGGTACCCGTGTATCTTTATTTTTATCGAAAATATTTCAGATCTGTCTTTAAGAATCTTATGTTTTAACTAAAATATTAGTTAAAGTATAAAAAAAAATCTTTTAACCGGACACTAAATCGCGCACTATACACTTAACGTTTCAACGTCGTTCGACAGCTTCGTCAGAATGACGACGGTGAAACGTTAAGTGTATAGTGCGCGATTTAGTGTCCGGTTAAAAGATTTTTTGATACAAATTTCATCGGACAAGAACCAACTTTAAATATAAATTAAAGTATAACAGTACAACAAATGGACATTTATCAATTTTATTTCTTTCAATTATAGTACACGAAATTTGATTTTTGTCACCAAGTGTACAAACGAACCGTAATCTCGACTGTTTATGTATTATACAATCTTTAAGGTCGCAGAATCATGACCTTATACCAACGCAACTAAACTTAATTTTTATTACATTCTCGTCGAGGTACCAGTATTTACCTAATTGTAAAGTGTTCTTGATAAAATATGAATCAGCCTCGTTTATATGCGGAAAATAACGACTTGCCATTTAAAGAGGCAGTGTACATCCTGAAGAAGTATTCTTATCTCATTCGATGTAAAACGGATATTGAACAAAATGTCCTGGACGTTGGTTGTGGAGATGGACGCACTACCACAGAATTGCTGTATCCTCTGTTCGAAAATGTGAGGAAATTTGTTGGAGCCGATATATCGCCCGAAATGATCGAGTTTGCGGAAGAGCATCACCGCAAAAAGAACTTATCTTTTATGCAGCTCGATATAAGCACAAAGCAATTAGATGTGGATCTGGAGGAAAAATTTGACCATATATTTTCATTTTTTTGCATAAATTGGATACAAGATCAGAGGTATATTTTTACTTAATCTTATTTTTCCATTCATAAAGCTAGTAAATGTATCAATCACTTAAAAAAAATTGCACGTTTTACAGTAATTAGTTGAAGCAGGGGCGCCATTTTCAGTACTGTGCGGAAAGATTATAGAGTATTTTTCAAGGTTATCGGTCAGAGCCGTACTGAATTGCGCGTGGTTAAAGCAACCCATACCATTTCCATTACCTACAAATTAGTTGCGTTTTACTCGCATGCTAACGACTAATTTTACGACGCCGCACAGTGGTTTAGGTTCTATAGAGATGCGGAAAAAACTAATTATTTTTGAAATTATCATTGTCCGTTATCATTTTTAATTTATTTTACTTTTTTTGATGCATTATGTCTTTAAATGAATAAAATAAAATGAATGAAAATTAAGCCGAATTAAAAAAAAATTAATTATTAAAAATCTAAATCTAAAACGAAATAGAAACTTATACATATTTTTAACACCATAAGAACTTAGAAACTAAGGCACTGGATGAACAACAAAGGTTTCACATCAACAGGTCGACAGTTGAAGCGATATTTACAGTATGTCAAATATTAGAACAATTGTAACCTAAAACGAGGGTCGCAAGTGGTCGCAGCTAAAAAGTATTTTATTACTTAATTAGAAGTCTAATGTATGCAGAAAAATAGGTTAGAACATAGCGCTCGACGGAGCTCAAAAATTATGCCCTATTAAATTTTTTCACAAAACATTTTTCAACAATTCTTCGAGTCCTCTATGTAATGGCACAACAATTGAAATAATTATTTGTATTCAGCATAACATATTCTCCAATAGTGCTACTATTCATTAAAAAATATTTCTTTAATGTAGTAATAAAATCGTAAGAGAAATTCGTATAAAAATATGATGAATTTTTACACAGTCAGTAAGCATTACAACTCAGGCGACTTTAAGGGTTTATATAAGAATGCAATATGGAAATATATCTGATTATTTTGTTAATATACATCAGTTAATCATTAAGAATTAATAATTTAAAATCAAAATGCTCTTTGGAGCATTTTGAAAAAAATGGGTTTTTCCGCATATTGACCACTGTGCGCCGCTGACAGACTCGATACATTGCAGTTTGCAAACATTTCGCTCACCGATAACCTTGGAAAATATAATTCTCCCGCTGCTTAATTATCAGAGATAACAGAAACATGTTGAAATAATAGATAATGAAATAATATATTAGTGAGTCACGTACAGTCGCAATAATAAGTCATGACGCTTACAGAACATTGTACCCATCTCCTTAAAAACTATGATGAACGTCAAATGCATCCAAATTTTACTGCACTTCACTTTTTCAATGTCACATGTCCGGTAGTGGCTTCGCCATGTTACGGTATCATGTCCAGCGGGCCACGTAAGCCGTTTCGGGCCTAGGTAAAGATTGAAACAATTCAATAAAAAAATTATTTAATATTGATTGATGAATGCTAGTCCGGAGAAATTGCCGTCCAGATGTCGACTGGAAGATGACCACAGGCGCAGAAAGGGATGTTCCTTGGGGTTAATGTGAGGGCGTAGTTGTAGTTACTCAGCGGTAGCTGGTAGATCCTGCCGGGACGGGACTTAATTCCCTTAATAGAATGTCGTTTAACCTCAACATATTTCATGTTCCGTGATCATTACGAACAGGTCTCAGGCACAACCATGGGCTCTCCTATCTCCCCAATAGTAGCAAACATTCTTTCCCTAACGGTAGATTAGGCCATTCTGTGTATCGCAAACCGACTCATACTGATCGCTATTTGAATGCACATTCACATCATCATCCTTCTCAAAAACAGTCATTAACTCACTAGTCAGTCGTGCCTTTGCCCTATCAGAACCCTCTTCACTTCAAATTGAACTGAACCACGTAACAAAAATCCTATTCAATAACGACTACAACTAAATAAATGCTTGAGGTTATACGTCACATGAAGGTGGTACCATAGGGTGGTACGTTGTCAGGTTCACGTCAGCTGGTATAGGTTCAGCCGTTTCAATTAAGGTGGTGTTAGCTGTCCGGTCCAATGTCGGGTGGTACGCTACTATGTTAATTATTTCATCATTCTATGCCACGCAGAAACGGACATTCAATATGCCAAGGGGCATACAATGGCGTAGCCAATAGAATAATTATGACGTAGCGATTTTCAAATAAAGAACCAATGCGAACACGAGGATTTAAAGCGACCATTTCCGGCCAAAGATTACAGCGGTGCCAGATGACCAAAACGAGTTATGTCTACAAGCGGCGTTGCCAGCTCGCTATAAAATTTGCACGTGAATTCGTTAAGGAAATATGTAACTGTAACAGCTGTTTTGCGCTAATTCGTCGCAGTGCGGTCTAAAGTTTGTTTATTTATGTCAATCGTCATCATTGCTTGTTCAACAATTACTTACATGACGACTCGCCCGAATTTGTTTACTCGCTGTTGTTTGACGTTGTCAATCTAATAGCGTTTTCGATGCTCAAAAATAATGCGTCAACGTCATTGATCAGACCAAAATTGCTCTGGAGGGAACAAGCAATGAACAACCGAACACGTTTGGTTATGAATCGCTGCGATATCGTTATTTTGTAGGTTATGTTTACAGCAACGAGAAATTGTTGGAGTAACCGAGACACGGCTCCCAGAGCCATTTTTCTGTGCAGAAGACGAAGCCACACTCGATCATAATAGCCACATTATTTTTTGTTACATGTTTTGTTAATAGTCGCATAAATTCTTCATTATCTGTTGAATTAGTCGAAGAAAATTTTTCACATAATTGCTAATTGCATTTTCGCAATTGAAGTTTATAGGTTATGTTTTCCGGATCGCTCGATGTTGATATGTCTGGCGGGTCAGACCAAAGCAGAGCGCTTTCGATACGCTACTTCACAGAGCACTTGTCGCAGCCGAATATGCAAATTGCACTTCTAGCAACAACGTTAATCACTCGAACACTTACAGAGCGCTCTAGAGCACTCAGTCGGAAAAGCTATAACCACAGGCTATCACCAGTCACATCACCACTCACGTTTTCCATGTTGTTATGGTCGTTTTTTTTTCTTTTCACGTGTCTGGCTGTTTAGCGTCTCTTCAAGTCATTTTCCTAATTAATTAACACTTGAAAGTTTTCTGCAACACGACGTTGTGTTACGCCGCTTCGAAGCATGCCAATAGCTCTGTTGGCTTCTTCGAACGTTAATTTACGCCGAGGCATTGTAAATTTTTAAGATAAAATTTGAAATTGCAATTTTATAAACAATTAAAAGTTTTGCAACTGTAACACAAAACCGCTCTGTGTTAATAAATTGATGAATAAATTCAAATAACCATAACAACGGATCAATAATAACAAAAAACAACTTAATTGTTTACAAGATACGTAGAAAATTTAAACACATTAAACGTATGTGCATTTAATATATTTTTTAGCCATGTTCCTTAACTTATGTGGAGCAGTTTATAAATAAAATTAATATTTCCCGACCGCCCTCCTATAATTTTATGCCGCTGCGTTTAGAGCGACGGATATGAACGTACATGTATGACGTCATAAAATGATTTCATTATTGTTTAGATTATTTTCGCGACCCCCCCCCCACCAGGTTGAGAAACGATGAGGTATAGAAATCGGAAGCACCTTCTCGTACGCCGACAGTAAAGCACGGTCAGGGAAGATAGCGAAAGATATATTAGACCAGTTTAGGCGATCAATAACGGGGAGAAACGCGCCGACATTGCCTTCCTTTCCGAAGTTCTTTTCGTCAGGCTATATCCGAACTGGAGGCGGTTAAACGGATTCAGGCCATAGCAAACGAGGTCGGAGCGGTAATCAAGAGCGACACTTGGGAATCAGTGAAGTGTCCGGAAGGACGAAGTATCGTGGGGAATCGCTTCATATTTCGCAATAAACACGGCACCGACTCTAGAAAGGCGAAACGCAAGGATCATCACCAGAGGACTTTCACAACAGCCAGGCAGAGATTTCTACGAAACTTATACTCCGGTGGCTCGATTGAGTTCCATCCGGTTGGCGCTGGTGATTACAGCACACAAGAAGATGTCGATACGGCAATACTATGACACGACTGCATACCCTAATGGCGCACTGGATGAGGAAATTTTCATGAAGGTGCCAGATATGTTGTTACGTTTTCTTTCCATAATTCACACTTCAGGACCCTCGCGGTTGAGTTACTTTGTTGTCGTAATCGGTGCGGCGCGGCGCGGCGCCTTGCATTTACAGTTGCTGCCCCTCGCTGGTGCCTTCCTCGTAGCGATAATTCTTTTGAGGGCTCGGGAATCTGTTGCAACGTTTGACTTGTTTACAGTTGCTTGATGACTCTTGCGAGGTTAGGTAGTGTTGCCAATTTGTTACGGCGACAGAGGATTTTCCCATCGATTTCCGATGTGATTGATTAGTGGCATAGACCCTTTTTTTGACGCGGAGTTTGGTTTTGCATACGTTATTAAATTTTACGTCCCCCTTTTCCCCGTGGAATAGTTTTTGGTTCGAATTTCCTTGACGCATGACGAGGAATTGCAGTTGGCTTGCCTGCCTTCCAGAATGATCGATGATTTTTTAACTTCCGGCATCGGGTGTTGGTTGCTTTACTTGACCGCACGTATTCATTCTCTATTATGCTGTGAGAATTCACACCTGTTTGGGGTCAGCCTGCTTTTGGTTTTCGAGAATTTATCGCAAGTAGGCTTGCAAAAGGATCTGTGACCACAGGTGAAAGTCGAGGTGTTGTTCATTTTCCCCTAAGGCTACTATTGTTTCTTTTGGTGCCCGTAACCCCGTTACGAGATAAGTTTTCTTGTAATTCTTTTCTTTAGCGTTCGCGGTTTCTGTCCAGCGATTTTGTGTTAATACTTTCGATTCCTTGCATTCAGGAAGCAGTACGGGATCGTACCCGGACTTGTATACGGAAGTCACAGCTTTACTACCGTACAAATCGCTTAGAGCCCGCTGCCCGGACCCTTTTTTTTTTCAAAATCTGAGCTGCTCTAGTCCTCGTCATCACAGAACGAGCCGGAACTCCTACAGAGGTTTGAAACGTCGTATTCCCCTTCGTCGTCGCCTCGGTGTATTTGCAAGCGTCCTGCATTAGACGTCCACCGAGGAGCTGCGAGACTTTTGGTATCGTTCAATTTTAAATTTTCGACGCCTTTCCGCCTCTCCGAGTTCCGTTACTCGCGAATGAGATTTATAGTCGTCCCAGTTTGGTAGCGGTTTTATGGCCTTGCCCAAAAAAAAGCGACAGAAAGGCGACCGCAGGCCGGTTTCTTTGAAGCTGTTTTTTTTATAGCAAAATCATAAAACCGATACAAAACTTGGACGACTTTACATTATCTGCGACCCGAATGTAAAGTTTCGTCTAATTTAGTTTATTCCTTCTGCTTTCGCAGATCCTAGATTGTTTGCTTATTCTTGTATTAAATTTTTGCTTAAATATTAAAATAAATTAAATTCCTCCGGCAAAGTTTTTTTTATACATTTATTTTTGTGAACGTCGCGATTGGGCCCAAACGTGTGCGGTTTGTACTTGCCATTTACGTGTATTAATATTTTTGTCGGAACTCTTGTTGCGTTCTTAATTTATTTAATTTACCGTGTTTTAATGTTGACGGCACTTGCATTGCCGACTTTGTTAGATGTACCTTTAACCTGTTTTCTAAGTTCTGTTGAATTGGGTTTCCTTTGATTTGGTGGGATTTTGGTTTTGCTAATAATTTACCCCGCCCTTCTGGCGAGTCATTTAGTGTCAGAATTATACATGGTGTGTATTTTGGACCTTCCCCTAGTGTCGGTCCATGACTTTGGGGAACGTTGCTTATAAGCTAGGTGTCGCCCCTTACGGTTCTCAGCATCTGGGAAATCCCCCCATAATTTTGACGGGGACTTGTGCGTATCTACCGATTTTCTCATCAAACTTGTAATCAAATTCAGTTTTTATATCATCAATATGCGTTTCTACATCTTCATTTTCATCAAAAATTGTAATTTGTTGGGGCCGATATATCGCCCGAAATGATCGAGTTTGCGGAAGTTCATCACTGCAAAAAGAACTTATCTTTTATGCAGCTGGATATAAGCACAAAGAAATTAGATGGGAATTTGGAGGAAAAATTTGACCATATATTTTCGTTTTTTTTGCATTAATATGGTACAAGATCATAGGTATAATTTTACTTAATATTATTCTTCCATTAATAAAACTAGTCATTCAACTAGTTTAATCACTTTAAAAAAATACAGATGTTTTACAGTAATTAGTCGAAACAGTGACGCAATTGTCAGAGATAACAGAAACATCATGAACTAATATTATATTGTAACGATTTTAAAAGGTTCTATTAATTTTTATTTTAAAACAAAACACGAAATAGTTAATACAGTAATTTATTTAAAAACAAACGAATTAACACTAACTTAAACAATAATTTATTTATAAACTTATACGTAATTTATGTTAACAGCCGAGCGAAAGTTTATAACGCGACTTCAATTCTGAACTGTCCCGAATTAATTCGAACTCACCGGCCGCGTGTTTTATAGCCGGGGTTGTTTATCTGGGATATTCGAGTGTGCGACAGAAAGTCTCAGATTGATTCCATTGCTGACGTGATGTCGAAGCGTCCGAAGCTTCTCGTCTAAGACGCGTCGGCGATGACGCATCAGACGGGCTGGTACCGCAATCGTCACAATATAGTTAAACAATACAAGTTAGTCGATCATATACTATTCAAAAGCCGCGGAATAACCTCAGGTAACTGTTTTTGGTTTTATCGGTTGCCATCAGTGAGGCGCATTTTCGGAATCTCTTCAGACTGCGTTCAATTGACCTTGTACCTATTTACCAACTAAAGAGCGTTTGGTAATCAGAATCACAAACGTGTACTGAAAAAAAAATGTCAGAAAAATAAATTAAACATACAGAAATTATCTAAATTAGTTTTACACCTAACTTTTCAATTATTTAGTTATTCTTATTTTCCAAACATTGCCTAAAGTATACTTTATGAACGTTTTGTTTCTGACGCCGCTGCTATTATATTTTCATTCTGTTGGTAAAACCGGATGAGCAAGCGAAATGTTTAATGTCTAATATCGCAAATTAAATAATTAACACCCAATGGAGATGTTTAGCTACTCTCCAAAAATGTAATAATAATAATTCGTAATCTGGTTCTAGTTGATAATTTTCATTTTTACTGTTTTTAAAGTTCTAACTTCATAACATGTTATTCTGAAATGCTTTCTTAGACTCTAGTATTTTTTTGAGAAGTTCTTTTAATTTTTTCTTAATAATCTTGTATTTATTCTTAAGTTAAAAAAATTGTATATCAGTTTTTTCCCTTTTCAGACAATGTGCATCAAACGTATACAACATGCTAAAACCGGGTGGCGATATATTTCTTCTCTTTTTGGTAACAAGTTCCATCTATGAAATTTACGTAAAATTATCGACAAACAAAATTTGGGGCGAACACATGAAGAATTTTAAAGAGTACATGTCTCCGTACCATTATTCTCAACATCCTGTGAAAGAATACAAAGATTTGTTGTGCCAGGTTGGATTTGATGTAAATATATGCGAGATTATTGACAGGAGTTACACTTTTCAAGATGTCATTTCTTGGAAGAGTAAGTTACACTTTTAAGGATGTTATTTCTTGGAAGAGTAAAAAACTAGGACAACTTTTAAATAATTTTACATTTATAGTCGGTAGCAGTTTTACACAGCTAAAAAATTCTTATCCTGGTTTTTTATGGTTTTTTTTATAATAGTGTAACGCTCGCTCCCGTGGGTAGCGGCGATGCCTTTAAAAAAAGGTGAGGGGTATCTCAGCGGTATTAGTAAAAGAAGCGGTGAACTTACCGTGTTAGCCTTACTCGGGGGAGTCGAATGGACTTCAGGAAAACACCGTCTTCTTTCCCAACACTTTATTAGGCACACCTCAGGAACCGGCCAGGGACACCTTCCTCAGTTGACCCCACGTCGCTAATTCATTCCGCGATCGAACACCGGTCGATCGCCCATCGATTTAGTCAACTCAGCAAAGTGCCCCGCGCAATAATTACAATAAATTATATACCGGTGTCCCCTTAAAAAGTAATCTTCGTGACAATAGTACAGTTGACTTTAAAAATACCTAATTTTCTTTGGTTTAATTCGTTCGTGTCAGTGTCACTGTTGATGTCAAAGTGGCAGCGATTAAATGAAAGTGTTCTAATTCCTTTTAAATAAGAGGAAGACACTACTCAAACATTATAATTTGCTAAAAGCAAATGCTTAAAGGTAATAGATTTTTTTTTAATGCTCTGAAATTCTAGTTTTAAAATTCTCATTTTTATTGTCAAATATAACCTGTTTAAAAAAATAAGATTTCAGATTTGAAAGAGACCGATTTACATTGTCAAAAAATTGTATGATTTTGCATCTTTGACTTTTTCGATGTACTCGACTTTTCTGCAATCAACTGTACTTATGCAAACTGAGTCAAAAGTATGGAATAATCAAAATATCTCAAAAATGATAAATAAGGCGGATCAGAACACAATACCGACATTGTTGCCAACCATTTAGTTTCTCAGAATTGATACCAACTTTATTATTTTCAATTGAACAGCCTGTATATTTTCTCGCATTTCTACAGAATTATACAGTATGTCCCCGGATTGAGTTTACAATACGTATAATAGACCAAAAATTTTTGAATTAAAATTTCATGTTCTACAGTTCAGGTCTGCTTGGCCTGAAATGAATTTGTGTCAAATTTAACGCCGAAAGTCTTCAAGGTGGCGGAATTAACACAAGATTAAGTAAAAAGTAAGTAAAGTGGTTTTCTTTTTGAATTTAGGAGAAAAATTTATTAAGATAAAATGATTCTCATTTCAAATTAGGGAGATATACCAAATTCCAACATCCTAGAAAAAAAAATTGAATTACGGAATATTAGGATTTCAATACAGTAGTAAGGCATTAACACTGTCAGGTGCTAATATGGACGGAGTGTTATTTGAATAATCATATTTTATTTGTTTTTAGTCAATAAATATGTAGATGGCGTTAACATTTTACAACTTTACTGAAATATTTATTAAAAATTTTGTGCAAATCGCTTTTGATTGCTACGGTTCTGCTGACGAAGGCCCAACTAGGCCTGAAACAGCTATACAGAGCCTGCTCGAGGAATCCGCTGCAATCAAAACCGATTTGCACAAAAATTTTTAAAATTCTCATATGCTTTGACAGCAAGCATGGCCGCCTTGCATGGGATGACTTATTATATGGCGAACTGGCTTCAATTTGTCAATCCTACTGCAATGTCAGGTCAACAAGCGATCGAGAGATGTCGCTACTTAAATGAAATATTTATAATTTAATTAGTAATTTTCCGTAATTCAATTTTCTTTTCTAGGATGTTGAAATTTGGTATATCTCCCTAATTTCAAATGAGAATCATTTTATCTTACTAAATTTTTCTCCTAAATTCAAAAGGAAGACCACTTTACCTATACAGATTTTACTTCTTGTGTTAATTCCGCCACCTTGAAGACTTTCGTCGTCAAATTTGGCACAAATTCATTTCACGCCAAGCAGGCCTGAACTGCAGAACATGAAATCTCAATTCAAAAATTTTTGGTCCATTATACGTATTGTAAACTCAATCCGGGGACATACTGTATATTTTCATTGCATTTCTACAGAATTATATATTTTCATTGCATTGGTATAAAATTTGGTAGAAGATTCGTTACTAAACGGGAGAATCTTCATATATAAGGAAATTCGGTCGGAGCAGTCAGGTTCTTGGAAAAGCGTTCGTTTATTAAACCTGGTTACTTGTTCTACATTCGAAAATTAGTACAGGTACGCAACTCAAGTAACTCTAGTCCTTGAGTAGAGTTACACAGATTCTGTTATGACGTTATGAGGTTATGTTTATCTGCTTCCTTTTTTGAAGTTTGGGTAATTTGAGATGTGTGACATGTATTAACGAATAATTTGATTTGTTTTAATTTAAAGTGTTTAATGAATTATTTTGTACAAAATGACGGGTTTGCCAAATTTGGCCAGATGTGGTTATTGTGATACTAACCTGACAACCACATTCGCTTTCGAAAATTCACCAACCTGACTACTAACCTGCTAGGGTTAATCTTTGCAATGAGAGCTATTTTCCGGAAACGCCTTTAAACACACCGTTGTTACCTCTCAAATGAAATCTAATAGGCTATTTGTTAACAATTTTGTTTCCAAAATTCAATAATAATAACTTTTTTGAACTCATCACCTTCTGTTTGATATTTCACACACGCAATACTCAACCGGAAAACACTGTTTCCCGGTCGAGTAAACGAGGAAACAATGTCAAAAAACATTGGCCCTTTGAAACATTCTTAAATAAATTAGTGTAGATAATAATAAAATCTAATTAATAAAATACCAATTTCTGCCAATTGCATTCATTAGCAAGTCCGGAAATGGGAGATTTTAAAATTCTTCCAATAAATTTGATAACGCCTTTGTTGGGTGCGATGCATGTTTCACATTTTTGGTTTGATATTATAAGAAATTCCAGATTTGCAATTAAATTTTATATTCGTTTCAAAAACTATCTTACGAAATTCTTGCGAGAATCATTTTCCCGCGTTCGCGCACATGAAGCCTCAAAGGCTTCAAAACTGCGTTCACACGGGAAAATAGTGTTCCCGCACTTATTTCGTAATTAACTATTTCATTTCACTCTTTAAACAATATGTAATGTGGAATACTTAACGGAAAGGGAAAGAATTGGAATATTAATGATATTTGGATCCGGAGGTAGACGCAGAGACATGTAATATCTTTACGCATAATGCACCTCGCTTTCCTGACTTGAATCCCAGAAGGTGAGTCCATACATGTTTCGTATCCACGTATACGATTGTGATCGTGTATTATGATCAGCCAAGTGTTGACGTGTTGCCATGACGCATCCCCGTATCCTGTCTTTGTATCATTTGAAACGCGGATACGATACAACTACGTCAGACTTAGAGTCGTTATTTCTCCGAAACATCAAACACAGGATGGATAGGTAGCAGCAGCTAATTTCACAGTGACAAACGTGCGAAGTCGAACAAACGGTGCAGTTGTATCAAGTCGGAAAGTAGACCCATTAGATATCCAACTAAATATGGGCGCATCATTCTTACGTATTATATCCGATCTTCCGATCATGATCGGATACGCATATGTGGACGCACCTTGATTTTTTTTGTCGAGACACTTGAAGAATGGTATTTACAAGAGTAAAATACAGGACAATATATTAGGTTGTTCGGAAAAAAATGTCGTTTTCTTTTTAATTCAGTATGTTTATATACATAAGTATATAAATTTTGATTAAATTATAAAATCACCATTTGCATCAACGATCTTTTGGCATCTTTCTGCTAGCAGTTGTATTCCACGATGATATCACCCAACTTTTCTGGACTCAAAAAATTCTAGACATAATACGACACTTTTTCCGAACGACCTAATATTAAGGAAGGGAATATCTACGGTAATACATTGATTAAATCACATTGCTTCAAAACATTTTACGTGGTTTTAGCGATAGGATAGCTTTTCGTCAGGAAGTTAGTAGCGCCCACTCGGAAAAAATTAATTTAAATTTTAAGTTAACTTTCAATATGTACTTATTTGTAAATTGATATTATTGGGATTAATAAAAAACAGTCTAGAACTTTAATTATCGAAATGTGAAAAGATATACAGGATATCACATAATCGCAACACCGCACGATATACAGGGTACTCCATTCAAAATAATGTTTGTCATTTTCTGAGATTTTCTCGATGGTCGGCAACAATGTTGGTACTGTAGTCTGATTAGGGTTACAAGGGACAAAGATGGAAACTCCGCGTCACAAGTGCTTAAAAATCCTGATTATCCCAAAAGGCCGGTCTTCGGTATTTTAGAAATTAAATTTATGATTATGTTTTATGTTACGGAGGTAAAAGGGCATCCCAATACTCATGCAAGGTACCTACTTATCTGTTCAATAAGGGTGACACTCTACTTAATTATTACTTATTATTATTAATAAATAATAAATAAAATCCGGTCGGAGTCCGGTTCAAGTTTTCAAAATTCGGTCAAGACCGGTCTGATGATAACCCGAAGGCACAATGGAAGATAAGGCAGGTATTCAGACGAACTCTGAGATCGTGCTCTGAGATCGTTATTTCGAGTCCGAGCAATGCGAGAAAGAGAACGAACGGTATAAAAGAAAGAAAAGCAGAGGATCGTGCGTTCATGTGCGGCGCGTAGAAACGCGTCAACAAATTATTTCTTACGTAAATGTTCGCTTTTCAAGTAAATTTGCAGCTGTCTCGGGTGTAATACAGTTTTACTTAAAACTGTGATTTCTTTCATCGATCGGCAAACATGTTACTCGAAATGATGCCCCGCCTACCGTACCTACCTCACTCGCACACTGACTCCTCGCGTACGTATGCCCGAACCGATTGTCAGAGCATCTCTTTATCTTCCACCTGTAACACGCCGATGTGCTACCCTTGTCTGTTGACTTTTACGGACAACTAAATAAGTAATAAATAAATCCAAACAAATAAACAAATTTAATTTATTGGCAAATTAATTGACTGGCAACTGGAGAATTGGCCGTCTGCAAGAATTTAATGCGTATTAGGGTAAAACTCGGTCAGAATTTCTGTGAAAAAGGTCAGTTTTTATTGCCTAATACACAAGTCTAGACGGCGCTTCTACCTGCAACTACGGGACTCCTATTGAACTACAATAACACTACGCTCTGCGGCGACCTTTCTAAGAAATTCCCTGAGGTAACCCTTTGTTGATATTTCAAACAACTTTCAATAATTAATGCCTCGTGATCGCTAATTAGTGACGGACTCTACTTATGTCTGTGTACCCTGGTTCGAATCCTGGTGAGACGATAATAACTATGAGATAGCGGGAATTGGATACGTATAAATAAAATACGGACTTAAATTTAATTAATTATTTATTGCAAAACAAGGGAAAACTCCGATTTCTAGCCGCACTGCAGTCTAGAAAATTAAGCTGAAAACCTTGTCGTTTTAAAAAGCCAATACAGGGAAACACACAAGAAAAAATTACGATTTGTAAGAAGTACAGTAGAATTCGTTTAACGGCGTTCTCGTTCGAATATCGTGACGAACTAACTGTTTTCAATTACACAGCTGGTGGTTTTATGCTTGTCCCAAAACAATACTTGTGGTGACCTTGTTATTCAATTTACATCAACAATTAAGTTGTTTTCAAAATTAGATTGGTCTTGGTACTCGTGTTTACCACTTCAATAGTACTCGAAGACACGCTCTGTATGATCAAACAGCGCACAGTGTGACCGTGTGCCTACAGTGTACTTACTTAATGAACGTAATTAATTAATTAATCAGATATTCGGGGAAGTATGTGATACAAAATGCCACCCAGGCGATCAATTTGCGAGAGAATCAATAGTAATCGCTAGTTTTTCACGGAAAGCCCTCCTGAGGAGGCGCGGGACCCGATTTGTTGCTAAACCTAATAACGCGGCGAAGGGGGAGATTTCTCGACCGCTCCTATCGCCAAGAGGTGGAGGTACAGTGACTCTCGCTTTATTTGTTAACCTCTGATTGCGTTGTTTTCGACGATTATCTAACACTATACGCAATGGAATGTTCGACCGTTTTATTTGATGCTCTACTATGGGTAGTTATGATCTTTCGGTCTCTCAGCGAATTACTTCTAATTAACCCGCAGATCTCCCGACAAGAACTACACTTCGGTCCACACACAGGGTGTGAGGGAAACTCGGTTAAGAAGATGGCTATGACTATGTGATTCAGAATTGTTTGGCCTCGTAATTTTACTGCACTCGTAACGACAACTAATTGGCCTTGATTTAGGGAATTAATTGGTGCTGGTCACACTTGATTTTAGCGGCAGATCTAGACTTGCCTTAGACCAGTGGTACAAACCAGTCGACTTCACTGCGCAAATCGAAAAACCACTTTGTTTGAGTGTTTCCAACTTGCCAGAGAATATCGCCAAGGGGATTAACTAATTTTACAAGAGTACACTGTGTATGGATTGCACTATAGATTGGAAGCGTCGGTTGACTGCCTCTGGTCGATTTAAATTACAGAACGCCCAGCAAACTAGTTTAATAATCTATACAACAAATGGTCAACCAACTCCACTAATGTGGGTGCAACTTTTTTACCTTGCATGTAAATGTTACCATTACCATGCAAATGAAAACACTTTAGTAAGAAATTTGCACAAGCCAAGCAAGTACTGAAATTTACAGATTATCTGGCCACAAATGAATGCGGGAATTAAAATGATTTTTACTCAATCTATACCACCACGTATGTAATGAATAAAATACAAATAAAATCAGATTACCTAAATCCGCGCCGCGAAATAAAAATCCAATACACGCACCGCACCAAGTTTAAATACACCCGAGATTGATTTACCGTGCGCGAGACCGACTTATTTAATTTTATTTAATTGCCTCTCAAACACTGGGATTTTAGGCGTACCGAAAAATGATTTTACTCTGCTGTGAAAACTAAATCAAAGAACCAAGAAAGTAACCCAAAGCAATTCGCCAAGCCAAATGGATACGACTGATCGTCTTAAAAGCTCGGAGCTATCTGTCTGTAATTTTAATATTCATCTTTCGGCTGCACAAATTAATTCCCCTTCCTCCGATCAGAAAACCAAATTCAAAACACCCCTTGGCCAATAGCTGTGTTTAGCATTCAGAAAAATAAACGCCCTCCGATTCTTGGAATGTGTTTTTCTAAGCTTTCACAACGACCCCCCTGAAGTCCATATGTGCCTTCAAAATCAGCAACAACTAAATTACAAATACCCTCTTGGCATGTTTATGGTTCCGCTTACTGCGAGAACAATGTAGATTTTTCTTTAGAAGCAAATAACACCCAGCATGTTATCTCCGATTCCGCCCCGCAGAGTATAGTTTTCAATAGCACTATTCTCTTACCGAACTTATGCGTTTCAAATTGCCCAATTTCTAATGGACAACAGACGGGCATTAGAAACTCGCGTGACAGATTTATACGACAGTCAACTCAAGAAACATTGAAAGTAACTCAAGTGCGACAAGAATTTACGACTCCCTCCCTTGTTATATTGTCTATTGAAAAACCGTAACCGTTCCGGTCGGCCTGGCGATATTGCTTCCGCTTACAATTTCTAATAAATGTACATTTGTTTGTTATTTAAAATTAAAATTACATCAAGAACATGCTATTCGTTTTATAAACAGATTCGCGACCGTTTCACACCATACCCTAAGGTCTGATCACTTGAATATCGATCGACTCGTCAATGACCACCTTTAGAAACCAAAATTCCACAAAAAAAGTTTTATAAGATCTGTTATTACATCACTTTCTGAGGGTCAGTTAACTTGCCCCCCCCCCCCCCCAGTAACGTTTTTCAAAGTTTTCTTGCACCAAATGATTGCACCCTTAATGCACAGGGGTGCATTAAGGGTGGAACAAGGTGCACCCAAAAAACTTCGAAAATTTTCACTGGGGGGCCCAGCCGATTTTCTACTTAATTTTTTTCTCAGCTATTTGAGCGGTGCAAAAGTTAAAAAAGGTGGTGCATAAGGGTGCATTAGGGGTGCAACAAGGTGCACTAAAGAAACTACGGTTAGCTTGGCCCCTCCCAGTGAAATTTGCCTGCAGTTTCTCTCCTGAAGGGGTGCAAAAATTTATTTTGGTGTTGCATAAGGGTGCATTAAGGGTGCAATCATTTGGTGCAAGAAAACTTTGAAAAATGTTACGGGGGGGGGGCAAGTTAACTGACCCTCAGAAAGTTATGTTAAAGTTAACTCCCCCGCTTTCTGATCATTTCGAAATCGTCAGATTCAATTCGGTTTCGAAACCATCAGAATTTACTGTAAACGCAAAGTAAAGAAATATATTACCTACACATAATTTTCTATCATTTTTCTTCTGCTTGCTCCTCTACTAATTTGACGAATGATTTTTTTGCATTAATAAATTCAGTTTTCCCTCCCTTTTATTTTCTAACATTTACTTACATTTTCTGTTTCAGAGTTTGCACTGTCAATCAATCCATTTCTCGGAAAAATGTCAGATGATGTGAGAGAAGAATTTGCTAAAGACATGTTAAAGGAATTCCAGGCTCTAAACTGCTCTGCATTAAAGAACAAATGCAATGAAGAACCTATCCAGAATCAGAATAAATTACTTGTGGTGCATGCCAAAAAACCAATGTAACTCTTTTATATGAAACTTTTTCAGCGTAGCAATCATGAATATATCGAAAATAAAATATTTCATAGTTATCTGGGAACAAGAAAATAAGCTAAATGACTAAATTAACGTAAATGAATAACATTTGTTAATTATTAACTCACTACTTGCCAAAAACAAACCTTTTTAAATTTCCTTCATTTAATCTTTTTTAATTAACGGGTGATCCAAGAAGAACTCTTTCCGTTCAAGTCATCATATTTTATCCCATGTAACACGCCGATGTGCTAGCCTGTTTGTTGACTTTTTACGGACAACTAAATAAGTAATAAATAAATCCAAACAAATAAACAAATTTAATTTATTAGCAAATGAATTGACTGGCACCTGGAGTATTGCCGTCTGCAAGGATTTAATGTGTATTTACCCAAGGGTAACTCGGTCAGAATTTCGAAGAAAAGGCCGGATTTTACTGCCTATTGCCATGCGGCTAGACGCCTCTCTACCTGCAACTACGGATGCACTACTGACCTACAAACGCTACGCCCTGCGGCGGCCCTTCTAGGAAGCTACCTGAGGTAACCCGGGGCTGATATTTACAAACAGCTTTCAATAATTAATGGCTCGTGATCGCTTATTAGTGACGGATTCTACTTATGCCGGTTCCCTGGTTCTAATCCTGGTGAGACTATGAGATAGCGTGAATTGGATACGTATAAATAAAATACGGACTTAAATTTAATTAATTATTTATTTCAAACAAGGGAAAACTCCGATTTCTAGCCGCACTGCAGCCTAGAAAATTGAGCGAAAAACCTTGTAGTGAAAATCTAATACAGAGAAACACACAAAAAATTTACGAGTTGTAAGAAATACAGTAGAATTCGTTTAACGGCTTTCTCGTTCGAATATCGTGACGAACTAACCGTTTTCAATTACACAGCTGGTGGGTTTATGCTTGTCCCAAACAATACTTGTGGACTTGTTATTCAATTTAAATGAACAATTAATTTGTTTTCAAAAATTATATTTGTCTGTACTCGTGTTTAACACTTCAATCGTACTCAAGGACACGCTCTGTATATCAACCAGTGCACAGTGTGGCGATGTGCCTACAGTGCACTTCCTTAATAAACGTAATTAATTAATTAATCAGATACTGGGGAAGTATGTGATACAAAATGCCGCCCAGGCGATCAATTTGCGAGAGAATCAATAGTAATCGCTAGTTTTTCAAGGGAAGCTCTCCTGTGGAGACGCGTGGCCCGATTTATTGATAACCTAATAACGCTGCGCAGGGGGGAGATTGCTCGACCGCTCCTATCGCTGAGGTGGGGGTTCAGTGACTCCCGCTTTATTTGTTAACCTCTGATTGCGTTGTTTCGACGATGATCTAACACTATGCGCAATGGAATGTTTGACCGTTTTATTTGATACTCTACTATGGGTAGTTATGATCTTTCGGTCTCACAGCGAATTACTTCTAATTAACCCGCAGATCTCCCGACAAAGACTACACTTTGGTCCACACACAGGGTGTAATGGAAACTCGGTAGAGAAGATGGCTATGACTATGTGATTCAGAATCGTTGTTACATTTTAAATTTAGCGCTAAAAAGTAGCGACTAATAATTTCGTTTTCGCGCCGTGATAACCCTGGTACCCCTCCTTTACAGCGCTATGGGGGAAAAACCTGCACGCTGCGATCGTTGATTTCTGATAGGTTCTGGGGGTCCATGTGACTTTCAGGCCGCCTACCATTGGTAATTCCCTTGCCTCAAGGCGATCTGCGTGATTTAGCAGCTTGGTCGTTCTCTTTTATTGTTCGAGCATTGTGCCGTAAGGACGTGTCTTTTCGGGTGTGATAAAATTGTCGGATTCCTTGCTCTTTTGGAGAAGAAATCAATCGCAGCTTGGCTGAAAATTCATTCGACACTGCCGAACACCGAGCGGAGGTATTTTAATCTTCGTACCAAGCCTGAGGCTCCTGTTCGCTCAGGTAATATGTAACGACGCATATCACCATCAAAATGGCCGCTAACGCATATCGTTTCTTCCAGGTAGGCTTTTTAGTTCGGACTTGTCCCTTTTCTGCTTGGCTTTTCGCTTGGGCGCAAGTTACAGCGCAGGCCCAGGACATCCCCGCAAGCGTATACGCGAGGGATTTCCCAGTTCATCGCGTGTTGGTGCCCCGACAATTCTTGTTGCCCGTCTGTCGTTCCCCGTCGTGTGAGTACGCCATTGTGAAGTCATCGACTCTGACAAGACCACTAGATGGCGTAGTGACCGCCAACTTCAGACGGTATATGACATCGGTCGCGAGGTAACCTTTTTCTGTGTTTGTTGCGCATGCATTCCTAATAACGGATTTAATTTAAAGCAACGGCAACGGTACGCTAGAAATTAAACGCATTAGTGTAACTGTTTCTTTTATTTCTATAGTTGTGTAATAAATTGTATTAACTTGAGTACGATTTTAATTTTAACTACTTTCATACACACAGTGGGTAATAAGTCTCGTCTCTATTTAGTAGTTTCCTTTCTGCACGACTTGGTCGATTGGAGACGTCGGCCAGTCGAATTTCGATTAGTTGTTTTTAAATTGTCTTCTGGCGCCCGTTATAACTTACCATCGTTGGGATAACCTGCCCCTTTTCCACTGTTGCTAGCTGGGGCACAGCTGATCTAGAATCGGCAGACTTGTCACCTGGAGCCGTGGTAAGTAGAGACAAGTAGATTTAATTTAAACTTGGGTTGGGTTGGGTTGGGTTGGGTTTGGGTTGGGTAACGGCAACGGTACGCTAGAAATTAAACGCATTAGTGTAACTGTTTCTTTTATTTCTATAGTTGTGTAATAAATTGTATTAACTTGAGTACGATTTTAATTTTAACTACTTTCATACACACAGTGGGTAATAAGTCTCGTCTCTATTTAGTAGTTTCCTTTCTGCACGACTTGGTCGATTGGAGACGTCGGCCAGTCGAATTTCGATTAGTTGTTTTTAAATTGTCTTCTGGCGCCCGTTATAACTTACCATCGTTGGGATAACCTGCCCCTTTTCCACTGTTGCTAGCTGGGGCACAGCTGATCTAGAATCGGCAGACTTGTCACCTGGAGCCGTGGTAAGTAGAGACAAGTAGATTTAATTTAAACTTGGGTGACATCGTTTGGCCTCTTAATTTTACTGCACTAGTAACGCAACTACTTGGCCTTGATTTTGGGAATTAATTTGTGCTGGTCACACTTGGTTTTAGCGGCAGATCTAAACTTGCCTTAGACCAATGGTATAAACCAATCGATTTCACTGCGCAAATCGGAAGAACACTTTGTTTGAGTGTTTCCAACTTGCCAGAGAATATCTCAAGAGGGAATTAACTAATTTTACAAAAGTACACTGTATATGAATTGCACGATAAATTGAAAGCGTCGACTAACTGCCTCTGGTCGATTTAAATTACAGAAACGCCAAACAAACTAGTTTAATAATTTATATAACAATGGTCAATCAATTCCACTAGTGTGGATGCAACTTATTTACTTTTAACTTGGTTCGGATGCAAATTAAAACTAAGAATAAATTTCACAAGACAAGCAATTACTGAAATTTATAGATTATGGAATTTTTAATCAATCAATCACCACCAAATATGTAACGAATAAGGATACAAATTAAAGTAAATTACCTAAATCCGCGCCGCGAAATAAGAATCCAATTCACGCACTGCACCACGTTTTAATTACACTACGCGATTAATTTACCCGTCACGAAACCGTGTTATTTCAATTTATTTAATTGCCTCTCAAACCACTGGTATTTAGACGTACCGGACTAATTAATTTATACTCTACTGTGAAATAAATCAAAGAAATGAGTAAGTAACTCAAAGCAAGTTGCCAAGCCCAATGGATACGACTGATCGTTTCGAAAGCTCGTGGCTATCTGTCTGTAATTTTAATATTCATTTTTCAGCTGCACAGAATTAATCCCCTTCTTTCGATCAGAAACCAAAATTCAAAACACCCTTTGGCCAATAGGACTGTCCAGCGTTTAGAAAACTCCACGCCCCCCAGTTTCTCAGAATGTGTTTTCGAACTTTCACAAGGGCCACCCTGAATGGCTCCATATGTGTCTTCAAATTCTGTATCTACTAAATTACAACATAACTGACGTTTTTATATTTCCTGTGACTTGTGCAAGTGTCATTCTCAATAGCTGTATTCTCTTAATTTTACTTATGCGTGGCGAATTGCTCCATTTGTAAAGAAAAACAGACGTGCATTAGAAGCTCGCGTGACAGATTTATGTGACAGTCAGTTCGAGAAAAATTGAGAATGGCTCAATTGCGACAAGAATTTATGACCACCCGCGCTTGTTAAATGCTTATTGACTGTCCGTGACCGTCCCTTCAGGCCTGGCAATTCTGCTCCCGCTTCCAATTTCTAATAAATGTACATTTGTTTGTGATTTAAATTTACAACTACATCAAGAACATGCTATTTGTTTTATATACAAATTCGCGACCGTTTCACCCATTATTCTGTAACTCATAATGAAATGACACCGTTAATTAACGACGATCGTTAAGTGAAATTCAGGTCACTTAAAAATTGCCGTTATTTAACGATGTTGTTAAGAGTTATAGAATAAATAAAGTGTTGAGGCTGTTTTACACTACCCTATTTCTTCTAGAAGATTTGACTAAATTTCTTGAACAATTTAAAATATAAAGTAAACTGTATCAAAAATTCAATTGAATCAAAAACTATCTGAAAATGTAGAATGTGTTCTACTTTCAAACCATATTTGAATACCCAAAATTTCTTGTTCCAAATATTTATTATAAAAATTGAATCAAATCTTGTACATACAAGGAATAGGGTCTAAGACGGCCTTTATGAATTATTTTAACTTTTTAATAAACACGATGTTATGTAATAGTGGCTCATTCGTTTAAAGAACGTCTCTTGTTAACGGATCGATTGGTAACACTGGTAACAGCATTAGATTGTTATTATAGAATATTAGGACATTTGCTTGGATTAACTCTGTTCTGTACTTAAAATTTAACTATGTCCATTGAGAATATTAACTCAGTACTGTACTGTAAATCGAACTTTCTATTGTTTTTGAAGTATCAATTGATATAATGATTGACACATCTGCAATTATTTGAACTCTTTATGTAGTGGATTAATTAAAGTACATAATATATTATATAATTTTAATTTTATCTTTTTAAGATGACTTGTATGACCTATAAAAAACTTATGGTGTATTTTTTATTAGTGCAACTATTTTTAAAAAATATCAGCACTGTTTCATAACTTTTATAACTAATATGTTCTTATCTACACGGTGGTGATAAAGTCCCGCACCAAGGTCATAATTTATTTATTTAATTCGCAAAATCCTGAAACAGGTCAATTTTTAATTTTAAAAAGACACATTTTTAATGTAAAAATATTTTCTTGATCGGCTTTGTTTTTCCGCTATGACGTTACCATTAATTTTTTTAAATGGCAACCCTGACTTTTTCATGCATATTTTGACCGTTTGATCGTCGACTATTTTTTAACCCCATTTAACTGACATGAAGGACTATCAAAATCTGCATGAAAAAGTTAGGGTTGCCGTTTAAAAAAAATTATGAGGGCGTCACTGCTGAAAAACAAATACCGATCGGAGTTTTATTTCGTGTATCACTAAAGCTGATTTTTGAAAAAAATTTTGATGTAAAAATGAACGATGTGAATCCAGAGATGTAAATTTTTAAAATTTTAAAATACTAAGAACAACAGTTTAGTAATAGCAAGAGAAAGATACTTCCAACAATATCCAGAAAGACGATGATAGAGTAGTAATTGATTTGGTTGATAATTAAATTACACATTTTTTTTATTAAATCAAGAAAGTATCACGTGAAATTATGTATTTAAAAATTTTCATTCTTATAAATTTCAAAATTTATTTTGGTAACTATAACAATAGCGATAGATGCCAATCACATAGAACAATGTTTAACAATTTAGATAGAAGCATTGAACTTATGGATCTTTTCATAAAACTCGAAGGATGTATGGAGATCGCTTTAATGGTAATGAGAATGAAGAATTTTATTAGAAGAGGTACCTAATTAATAGTTATCTATATATCGTATAAAAAAATTATGATATTATAAAAAAGAATATTTAAAGTTGGTTCTTGTCCGATGAAATTTGTATCACAAAATCTTTTAACCGGACACTAAATCGCGCACAATACACTTAACGTTTCACCGTCGTTCGACAGCTTCGTGAGAAATGAAAAATATAAACACGTTATCAAAATAAACAAGGTTGTCAACGGAAACTGAAAAGGTAAATTGATTTTTTTTTAACATAAAGTTTTTTCGATTCTTTAAATAGAGTATAGATCTGTCAATTTTTAACATTTATTAAAATAAAATATTTATGTTAAAAAAAAAACAATTTACCTTTTCAGTTTCCGTTGACAACCTTGTTTATTTTGATAACGTGTTTATATTTTTCACTTCTGACGAAGCTGTCGGACGACGGTTAAACGTTAAGTGTATTGTGCGCGATTTAGTGTCCGGTTAAAAGATTTTGTGATATTAAAAAAAATGTTTTCTCAAGCAGTAATATCTTTTAAAATTCAAATTTTCTAAATACATACATAATTTAATACTTTCTTGCGTTAATAATAAAAATGTATAATTCAATTACAAATCTAATCAACTACTGCTTTATCGTCGACTTTTTGGATATTGTTGGAAGTAAATATCTCTTGATATTTAACTAAACTGTTGTTCTTAGCACAATACATTTTAAAAATTTACGTCTTTCTTGGATTCACATCGTTCATTTTTACATCTAAAAATTTTATAAAGATCAGCTTTTATGATATACGAAATAAAACTCCGAAGGTATGTCAAAGCTTTTTTGTTTTTGTTTTCACAGCATACCATATTTTTCTTTGCACTATTATTTTCAACAATTTCTTCATTTGTAGTTATTTCATTTTATTAAATCTGGATGTGTAATATATGGAAACGCATCACAAAAAAATAGATCTATTTAATGGTATTAAAATCCAATATGGCGCCCATAAGAAAAAATGAAGTTGATGATGGTCAAAACGAAACGAAACGAAACGTTCTAACTAAAATGTAATGATATCATCGTAAAGAGCTCAAAATAGTGCCTGTAGAATGTATTAATTTTGTTATGATCCCTGCAATAATAACTTCAGAAAAAAATAAAAAAGAAAATTACGTTTTTCAGTTTTTTGGAAATATTTCAAAAACCACAAATCATAGAAGATTTATCAAAACGGATTATTGTTCAGCACCAAAATACGCAACATTTGCCCTAATTTAACCGACTTCATATCTTTTACCGTTTTCGAGATCCCAATGGTGAGCCTCGAATTTGTAACAGCCTGTATAAACCTTCTGAATTAAAAAGAAAACGACATTTTTTCCGAACAACCTAATAATAGCTGATAAAAATAGTAATCGAATGAAGCCATTTTGCACGCCGTCGCTGTGGAGAGGGAATTTATAAAAAATAAATACATATTGCTGTGGTATTGGCATATAACCTTTTAGAAATAATTTTGATCTCAGGGCCTATTGATTGAATTATTAAACAAGTTACGACATTACACGGGGTTCCTACGCAATGAAGTAATTTAAAATAGCATTGAAACTCTGTAAACATTTATTGAATTGTTTTGTGCAAATTTGTGAGCAAAGTGGTAACTGAGGTAAGTAAAAATCAAATATCTTAGTGACAAAATATATTTAGTTGGTAGTATTGAAGTTACACATAAAATGTCAAAGCGAAAATATACACATAACCAAATAATCATCAGATGCAAATGGTACATAAAAATTATAATCTAATTTGCCACGACGAATTGAAGTTAGTAAACTCTACCTCTCATTCATCATGAACAAACAGGTTTGTTATTTTCAGTGACCGCTAAGGTAAATAATACCTTGTTCCGTGTCCCCAAAAATTCTAAAAATTGTTGAATGTAAAGAATGAAATGTGTGTTGTTTTAAATTATTATTTAATAAACAAATTGTGGTTTGTTGAAATTCAGTGTGTATTTTGGATCTGTTATAACAAATATTCAATGTAGTTATTCCATTTTGTATTTGCCGACAACAAATCATAACCATATCAAGTTAGATAAAGACATCTTCTCTGAATATGATAACGTTAAATACAAAAATGTGTTTGTGATAAAACAATCTAACTTCGTCATCAAAAGGCAACATGTAATTATTCCATGTCGTCCTTGTTAACAACAAATCTAATCAAACCAGGTTGAATGAAAATCCTCTCTGTGTATGATACGTTAAATACGAAATTGTGTGTGTCTGAAGTAAAACTTATAACTTTGTTGTCACAAATCGGCATGTAACTATTCCATGTCTTCCTTGTTAACAACAAATCTAATCATACCAGGTTGAATGAAAATCCTCTCTGTATATGATACGTTAAATACATAAATGTGTGTTTAAATCAAAATCAACAACAATAATATTGATAAATTTTAAAACTGTTTACCATTTCTAGAAGATGTTACCACAATCACTGACCAAGGAAGACTTCATTCTACTGGCAAAATGTCCCACTTATATAGGGAAATAAGCTCACAAAAACATGTCCCAAAAGAAACTTAACCTTAAAATACAAAATTAAAATTAAAAATTCATGAAAATTAACTTAAAAAATGCGATTCTAAACAATGCAAAAGTATGGAAATTAAATTAGCTTTTCCTAGGCCAGCCAATTAGCCCCAGTCGAAGTGCCTCCACCTTCAGCATCTTCACCTTCGCCCCATCAGGAAGGTGCAACAGATATCGGCGCTTGTTGCCTCTTCGGTCCTTAAGGAACTCACGAGGAAGCTTTTTGACTGCTTCCTCGAACTCAGCAGCCTCCATCTGCTGCGGGGCAGGAGTTTCAAGATCTGGCAACCCAACCTCCCTGACCGATGCGTTCTGGACCTCCGGCATCGATAGAACAGGCCTAGCAGGTGGTGGAAGGACATCAGGCATGGCCTCGGTATTACAGTCTTCCCAAAAAGCTCACGGAACTTGTCTTTTAACCAATTTGCTGTGTTTGGGGAGTCGAGACTCAAGGGATCGCCTTCCAGGTTATGTATACTCTGCATTTTAACAAAATAAAGATATAAGTACAAGAAATATTGTAATGAAAGTTTAATTTTTAGAACTCTAAGGGACCCTGTTATACAAACATGATAGAAATGTGGCACCAAAAGCCAAAAGAAAAATCATCTATCAAAATAAAACAAATTCAACGTGTGTATCCTTTTCATTTAAATTTAATTACTCCTAGAAAAGAAAATAACACAGCAATATGTTATTAGTTAAATAACAATAATAATAAATTAGACATATTAAGTTAGGCATACAATTTTGAAAACTATAATGTATTGAAAGGATGTCATTGGAAAACGTTACGTGAGTAGATAAAACGCGAGCATAAACTTTAAATTTTGCACAACGGCGCGGGAGCCGGCGCACAGTGAAGGTATTTGACTCGAAATGTTGGTCAAAATTATAATTTACATTTATTCGGTTAGAAAATGTCAGGGATTCATATTCAAACTAACATTTCGCGTTTTATCAGCAAAATATTTCTTAGAGTTTAAACACTCTCGAAACCAGTCCAAACCTCAACGTTTTTCAGCTTTTTGGAAATATTTCAAAAACTACAAATCGTAGAAGATTTTCTAAAACGGATTATTGTTCAGCACCAAAATACGACACTTTACCCTAATTTAACCGACTTCGTATTTCCTACCGTTCTCGAGACCTGAATGGATCTTCGAATTTGTATACTATACTAACTACTAAAAAAATATTAAAAAATCCAATGGCACTTTTTGGCACTTTGTTTATTGTTTGAATGCCTATTTTACTAAACATTTCTTATTTTATTTATTGGTAGATTCTTGTTTTCTGAACTAAATTATTCGTTATCAAATTAATTTATATTAGGCGCCTTTACACGTATGGTTTTGCGTGCACGAGAGAGCGGCACACTCCAAAATGTGAAGTAAAACTGCAGGTGTAAATGAAACTTTGGAGTCGATGCAGGTGTGTTGGTAAGAACGTGAAATCAGTCGTCGCTTAGTAATTGGTTTTTAAATAACAAACTATTTCTTAATACTGATACAACTCAATTTATTATTTTTCATAATAAGCAACGTAAGATTCCAATCCTATGGAAATAAACAGGAGTTTAAAGTTAAACTAGGACTGAGAAACCCAGCCTTACAACCATATTCACCATTCACAAATTAACAGTCAGTTTACTAAGCTATCGTTAAAATTTAAATCTCTGTTAGGTCAAAAGTAAATTTAATTTAATTTAACTATATTTGATGTGCTATACAAGTCTAATTACTTATAACAAAGCGTTAAATTCTATTAACTACCAAATAATGCATAATTAACTTAAAAGAGTGAGTTTGATAGACCATTAGCTCGTAACAATGGTTGGTGAATACAGCTTTTATATTTAACAATTTGTTAGCAGCTTAACTGACCGTTAAACATGTAACTGAGGAATGGTGAATGTTTTTATTTCTTTCGTAATTTAAGGCTGTTTTTCAACATTGATCAACTTAAATGCCTGTACTAGGCACAAGTGGATAGTCGTCTGCGTTCGCTTCTGGGGAGGATTGGTCGCTTTATGGCGCAAAGGAAACTGATTAGAATTATGGTAAGTATTTCGAACTCTACATCTTACCGAGAAATCCTTGACAAACTTCAAATTATGACGATCGTATCAATTTACATTTTCGACCTATGCGTCTATGTACAGGGTTTTTGTTTATATTTTGAACGGTACCTACACATTTTATTATTAGACATATCAAAAAATGTTAAATACAAAAGTTTTAGGGCTATACCTGAACCGCCAGAATTTACTTTAAAAAGAAACAAATGGCAATCGGAAACCTAACAAATGAGTATCAACTTTGTTACTTTAAATGGAACACTCAGTATATTTTGTAGAATTGAAAACAATATTTTTCTCCTAATTCCAAAAATATGTAGTTTACCTATATTTGGTTTAATACTTTTTGTGATATTTAAATTTGAAATTATTATTGTTTTGGTATACTTTTATTAATTTATTTCATATAATTTGTAAATTTCTCTTAGATGTTAGCATTTTTACTTGTAAAATGACTTTTAATTAGTTTAATTCTTGTCACACATAATAAACTTCTTATTAATCAAAGTAAATGCACTTTTTTTTTAATTTTAAACTTAAATATCGCAAGAAGTATGAAACCAAAAATAGACAAACTACATATTTTTGAAATTAGGAAATAAATGCCTTTCTTAATTCGACAAAATATACATAGCATTCCATTTAAAATAACAAAGTTGATACACATTTGTTAGGTGTCCAATCGTCATTTGTTTCTTTTTTAAATAAATTCTGACGGTTCAGGTAAAGCCCTAAAACTTTTGTATTTAACATCTTTTTGTATGTCTAATAATAAAATGTGTAGGTACCATTCAAAATATAAACAAAATCCCTGCACATATTTCAAAATAAATCAAAATTTATCAAAAGCAGTCCACTCCAACTACTGGCTGGGTAGTTAACGTGAAAATTAATTGTTTTGATAAAGACTTTAATGTTTGTTGTTTAATTTAAGCTAAAATAAATTTTTCTATTAATTTCCGTGGTATAAGCACTTTCAATGAGGGCACTCTTTATTTTACCCGAAACAATTGCTCGCCTGCATGTCGCACTAGATCTTAGCTGTGAAGTGCATGTATTTTTTGAGAAGCTTGGTATTCTATTTTGAAAAAACTGAATAAAATCAATAAGTGTATTAAATATGGGTTTTTTATCAAGGTTATTTTATTTTATTAAGTTTAATAATAAGAGCTATGAACATTTATAAAATCGCAATATTTGAATAAGAAATGATACATTTTGCGATAACTTGCAACAAATAATTTACTCTTTTTTTAAGTTACACGCATCTCTTTTAAACCCGCTATAGAAAAATTTTGCGCATTTTTGCGGTCTGCAATATTCAGAGTGCACCAAATTTGACACTTCTAATAGAAATTGACAACTTTTAAAGGAGTTAGACAAAAAACAAGAGCTAAATATTGCAGTTAATTAAGCTCTACGTCATACGGTAAGTTCTTTATGTTTTTTGCCATTGCATAAATACACTGTACCGAATGTCCCACGCTATATGTTCATCCTTCTAGAATTTGTATTTTTTAATCGACTTAGTACATGAAATTTGGAAGGAAGCACTGTAGGACTTCGCCGATTTCGCCAGAAGTGATGTCAACTTTCTTATCTTAAATAGAATAATCTTTATATTTTTGCATATTTGAAATCTGCAGATCATTGCAAGTCCGAATATGTATCATTAATTAATAATTTGTCCCAATTGTTCTAGCCGCTATTAATTTTGTCCAGTTAGATACTGGAAATAATCCACTGTGCGACGTGACACCCGAACGATGGATCATTGGTTGTCAGGCTACTCCAGCTGCAGTTTATGGTGTCTCGACAGCGGAGCTACCTCTCATCTGTGAAACGATAATTTAATAATTACGAGATCCAAACAAATTCAGAATGGATTCTAACTCACCAGCGACGCCACGACTCAGATCAAGGCAAAAGAAAACGTCCAAGTCTCAACTTCAACCGGCAACGTATACAAAATAATCAGACTTGAAAATGCTCTTTATGTTCCAGATTTTCCAATCAGTTTACTATCTGTCACAAAATTGGTCGACACGGTAAATACAGTTACTTTCACGAACAGTTACTTTCACAGGGACCGCCGTTAAGGGCAATTGCGGCAACGTGCGTCTGGAAACTGATCGACATGGAGACTTGTTCCATTTGAAGCAATTTCGTCGCCAAGAGGCTAATTCCTCTGTTACGGACGACCTGATTTGCAACAACAAATGGCACCAAATGCTCAGCCCTTTAAATATGGACGATACGAAGTCTTGTTACGGTTGAAATATCCATTCAAGTTATTCATAATAATTTTCCGTACACCCTGTATCAGCGTAGGAAATACGGCGTACGTGATGATCGTCGCATTGCACCATATTTCACAATATTGCGTGAGTTAAACTATCCGCTGTTACTTCAGGCATTCTACATAGCTCCGTCTCACTCGTTTTCCAGTTTAAACTGTGTTTCTTCAGTAGCGACTCCTGTCTGAACCGGTGTTGGGGGTTGAACGCGACATGCATCCGCAGCCAGTCTTATATCGCAAGCTCTCCCGTTCGCTTCGTTTATTTTGTGTGTGTGAGTATAGCTCCTTTGTGCCCCTTTTCACTGGTTTTTGTGAAGGAGGTGGAACCGGATTATTCCGAGATCTGTTGTTATCGTACGTGGAGAGAATTTTAAGCTTGTGAAACAGCTTTCCAAAGCCTGTCGAAATACGAAACAGGTATGTCTTGCGGCTTTGTTCTGACTGCGACGAAACGTAACGCATATTTTCTTCCATTAGGCTTTTAGTACGGGTTGCCGTGCGAGTTGTCGTACGAGTTTTAGTACGAGTAGAGGCTCTCAGTTGAAGCTTAAGTTTGAGATTTAGTCCCAGTTCAAGACAGCTTGCTGAGGTAGTTTTATTTGGGTGAGAAATATCGTCGTCCCCTTGGGTGCAGGAGAAGCCCGGAGTTGGTTTTTGTCAACGAATTGAGCCCCGCCACCTGGCTTTCCCCGTCGTTGAGAATAGGCTCGCCCTGCAAGACGACGCCATTTCTGGCGGTTTTCCCGCTTACCGCAACATTGGCCCACTCCGCTAACCACCGCGGGAGGACGCTCCGACCTGTTGACTAGTGACAGCTGATTGACACCGACGCTGGATCTTTACATCGTACCAAGGTCGGATTAACCCTATTTCTTTTGTACTCGCGGTGTTGTTTCTTTACAATTTATAACTATTGCGGGGTTTGTTCACATTTACCCATCGCTATCTGATGTTGATAAGTTTTATGCCCGTTAATTTCTTTGATCGTTTTAAATCGTATGTGTGACCGAAGCACAGATCTGTGGTACGGATGTAACTTAATGTGTTACTTGTCCTTTGAGATTTATTGCTGGTATTTGAGTTATAGTTATTTAAATTTTGAGCAAGCGAAAGATAAACAAGTGTGCTCAGCTGGTGCGTTTTATTTTAAATCATTTTTGCCCACCTTTTGTATTTGGGGTTTCGTCGAATCCTCCCTTCTCCAAGAGCTTAGCCGAGCGGTGTGGAGATACTTAAGTCACTTCGCACAAAATTTGCAAGCCTGCAGGTAGGTAGCAGTCTCTCATCAGATTGGTATAAATAAAGGACTCCTTGCAGAATATCGACAGCTTACCACCCTGTAAAATAAGTATATTTAGCCGCAAAACTTAGACATCTCCCATTTTCAACTCGTAGAGAAAAATCTCCGACTCTCTTGGCCATTATCCATTCGGGCTTATGCGGATTCTTGAGGACCACTTCCAAAGGAGGCGCTTATTACTTATCGCTTATCACTTATCACTTATTACTTATTATTTATTACTTTCATTGATGCTGCTGATGTAAAATACTCTTTCTTCGTAGTAAGGACGAGGTAACGACAAAGTTTCTAGAATTTAAAAGTAGGGCAGAGGACCAAACCAGTTGCAAGAGCACGTGAAGCAAGACATCTTAGTAAAGACACATGCTTTTAAGCATTTGTTAAAGATTTGGAAATAGTGGTTTACCGAAACATGTCATCTTTATACCAACTTTGATGAACATAAAACAAAAGGTTTTTACAACGACAGCGTTTATAACTGGTTGCGTTCGAAAATTATACGCCGGATGCATCTAGAGTGTATGATATCATCTTTCTCAATCATAATTTTTAACCTATTTGGTATCTCGCTCATCCGTTTAAAAAAGTCTTGTGTTTATAGTATTTCCATGACAACAGGCGATCTTTCACGTCCCACATTTAAGTAGGGCGTGAAAAGATCGCCTGTTGTCATAATTTTCCCCCCTGTTATGAATTTTTTTTTAATTTTTCCGTGTTCTATGTGCTCTCACGGTAATGTAGTAAAAATGTCTGCACTTATTTTACAAACACCCTGTATATTAAATGTTAAAATCAAAAAACGCTACGATTGTCGCGCCCTAAACTTATTTTTGAAATTTTTATTTTTAACCAGTTCAGACAAAAATTGCCAAACGAATGCATGTAAATTCTATCGTTGCTTGTTCAGACAACAAAACCAAATGTGTCTGGACGCTAATAAAAAATGAAACACATAATAAAACACACACAAATTATTAATATAAATCAAGATGGTAATATAATAGCGGATCCGGTTTTAATAAGTAATACATTCAATAACCATTTCTCTCAATTACCAAATAAATTATTAAAAAACACACCCTTAGATAAGGATAGAAATGATCTATAACATTTCGAGAAACAATAGTGAATCGATCTCTCTCAGTCCTGTTGATTATGTGGAGGTTTACAAAATAATTTACTCTCTTAAGAATTCCTACGCTGCTGAGTCTGATGAAATAAAATCTGAACATTGGTTCAAAATAAATCGCCTACTAATTAACGTTGATAAAACCAACATAATCATTTTCTCTAATAAAATACCAAATGATTACTCCTTCTCATATGATAAGATCAATCTAATTTCAGTAAAGACGTGCCGAGTACTGGTGTTACAATTGACTCACAACTGTCTTGGCATGGACATGTAGAATCTCTGCTAACTAGATTAGCTAGATTAGCATATGCCATATCAAGAATAAAATAAAGCATATTGCTATGTTATTTTGATATTTTAAAATTTTCACCCTGTATATAATTAGTTTAGGTTTATTATTTTTGAATTTATAATTTAAGTGAAATGTTAAACAACTGTACTTTACCTTAGTGTGTTCCAGAACACTTGTGAAATTTTATTTTGACACAAATAAAAGTTTTTTGTACCTTAAAGAATATATAAAAGGGAGATTTCTGGGTAATCCATGCAATTCAACCTAGGCCTTGAGCAGTAGAACATTCAATTCAACTCTGCACTTAGCAGTGAACATTCATACTTTGTATTTAGCTTTGAACAGTCTTGTGTTAACATTTAACAATTGTAATCAATCTTAAACTCCTTCAGAGAAACTTTTGTAATCGAACGTAGTGAACAAAACGTAAGAACATTCCATTTATTAATATGGTTAATTAAACATGCTTGTTCAAGAATAATTAGTAAATACTTACCAACAGGTATAAGCTTAATTCAAACAAAGGACACTCTTGATTAAGGAGGCCATAATAGCATTTTTAATTAAAAACTTTGATTAAAATTTCCATCTACCCACTACGCTGTTAGATGACAACAAAATTTAAGTGAAATATAAATTGATGTGCATTTACACTAATCTTCCAAATGTACTAACAATTACTATGAACCAATTTTATTTGTGTAATTGTAATTTTGTAAATGTTAATAAACACCAAATTTATTATTAATAAATAATTTCTATGTCAATCTTTAAAATCGATTTTTACTTACCTACATACACTTCACGTAGTGTGACAAAAATAACCGACATTTTTAAAATCAACACCATTAGGACAAATACACTCCAGAACCCAGTTCAACAAATTTGTTTAGCAATACAATTTGGTATCCTGAGATAAATATCAATAATCAATTTAATAACGAAAAGAGTCTAATGTTAAATTTTTTATGCGTGACTTTGTCATTTAAGTTAAAGATTCTAATCCTAAAATTTAACAAACAAATTTCATTTAACTCACAAAAACATCGCAATATTTGTGACTTAACTCCTACAAAAATGGTCTATCATGGCTATTTTGAGTCCATTTTGCGCTACGACATAACCTTTTGGGTTATCCGTTCATTTTCATAAAATATTAAAAATGCAAAAAAGAGTTAGCAGCACAATTGCAAACTTAGGCTTCAGAGAGAGCTGTAGAGATGCATTCAAGAATTTGAGAATATCTCCATAACTACTGAAGATACAAAAAAGTTTTCAACATAATTTCTTTTTTAATTTAAGAGATCTACAACACAAAATTATTTTTATCTATAGAGTGAATCAAAACAGTGGTACCGGACACAACTTTTTTATTTCAAATGGCATGCCCTATATGTGAAACCAAATTTGGATTGTCCATAAAATTCTAAATATTTTCTGTTTACCATTGTCTATACCTAAACCTTACCGTTCTTGAGATATTTAACATTTTGTCTAAAAACTGCCATTTGCAGCCGCTATTTTATTTATTCATATTTTATTTATTTTTAACTCTAAGAAAAAGATTGTTGGTACAGATGTAGTTGATACATAAGCTTATCATAAGCCATTATTAAATGTACTTTTATCGCTAAAGGTTGGTCAATAGTAATAAACAAAATCTCAGAAATTTCAAAATGACAGAACTCAATTTTCTTAAATAGCATGCCCTATATTTTTCTATCCTAAATTCTTCGTTTAATAAAGTACTTTCATTTTTGTTAAGTGTGTCATATCTATCTGAGATATTTTCTGAAATTTTTAGATTTATTTGAATTATTTCTTTTAAAACGAGTTATTGTCTAAAGTGGCCGTGAAAAACGGCAAACAAATGAAGCTGTTGACTTTAATAATTAATTTTCAAGCGTCAATAATGTACAGGCATTAGTTAGTTCTAGTACGTGACTCCTTTAAACAGTTGTACATTTTTTTGTACTTACGTCATACATGCCCCAAGCTCTCTATGAGCTTCTCAGGGATGCGTTAAGCTGTCTATTGTAATATTGCCCACTGCGGCTGCGACCGACCTACTAAGGTGTTTTCCATTGGCATTCGTCTTACAAACCGGGAAAACGCAGAAAACCTAGTTCGAAGAGGCCGAAATGAATCCTGAACACAATCCGACATATAATTTCATATATTTCTCACATAGGACCCATATGTACGAGGAGGGGATTCGAACACACACCTATAATTGCCCGACCAAGCATCAAGCCCGTTGCCAGCGGATCCAACCAACTTTGGCTATGCAACTATTTAGTAAAGAAATAATTCAATAAATCTAATAATTCATGTCTTAACAAGTTCCCAACAGTCTAACACTTTGAAAAATAATTATTAATGTCAACCGGTTCATTGTTTGCCGGTTTTCCACAGCCACCTTAGACAAGTGTTCGTTTTAAAAGAAGTAATTCAAATAAATAGATCTGAAAATCTCAAAAAATATCGCAGATAGGTATAAGACATATACTTAAGAAAAATGAAAGTACTTTATTAATCGAAGAATTTAGGATAGAAAAATATAAGGCATGCTATTTAAGAAAATTGAGTTTTGTCATTTTGAAATTTCTGAGTTTTTGTTTATTACCATGGCCACCCTGTAGCGATAAAAGTACATTTAATAATGGCTTATGATAAGCTTATGTATCAACTACATCTGTACCAAAAATCTTTTTCTTAGAGTTAAAAATAAATAAAATATGAATAAATAAAATAGTGGCTACAAATGGCAGTTTTTAGACAAAATGTTAAATATCTCAAGAACGGTTAGGTTTAGGTAGGCAATGGTATACAGAAAATATTTAGAATTTTATGGGCAAACCAAATTTGGTTTCATATATAGGGAATACCATTTGAAATAAAAAAGTTGTGTCCGGCACCACTGTTTTGATTCACTCTGCGTAGATGAAAATAATTTTGTGTTGTAGACCTCTTAAATTAAAAAGGAAATTGTGTTGAAAATTTTTTATCTTCAGTAGTTATGGAGATCCGAGAACACACTGTTGGGACAGCCTGTATATACCGGGTGTCCCACGCCATATGCTCACCCTTCTAGAACTTTTATTTTTAACCCATTTCAATGAAATTTATAAAGTAAAAATCAAGCAAAAAAACGCATTTGCCAACATACTATTGAGCATCGCAACGTCAACGTATTGAGCATCGTAACGTCAACTTTCTTATTTTAAATGGAACACCCTGTATGTTTTTACATATTTGGAATCTGCAGATCATTGCGAGTCCGAATATGTATCATTTGGTAATTTTGGTTTCCATGACAACGAAAAAAAAATCTTTTTGGTTTTTCAATCTAGGAAGCTTTGAATCGTATATTTTCCTTCTAATGCGATCAAGCAATTCGAGAAAATCACTATTTTGATTGTATTTTGATATAAGCTCAATAAGCTTTTAGCATAAGCTCAATAAATCATGTTCTGCTTTAAATGACCTTTCAAAGAAAGTATGAAGTATTTGGTATCAGCGTACTCAGAAAAAATATTCTGTCGAACTAATCCTGACAGGATTCATCTTCATGGTCTCTATAATTGGTAAAAGTTTTATACTAATTGCGTGTTTGATAACTTTTATAATTTATGAAAGCTATCATCTAATTTATGTGAAATATTTGATAAATTAAAGCAGATAAACAAAATATTTATAGCGCTTTTGTAAATCAAGTTATCAGTTTTGTGTTCCGCCATACGATTCAATCGAGTTTTAAGCGCTCAGAAATTTTCGTTAGGGTAAGGAAAGACAAATATTAATTTGGGAGAAATATGAACTGATTTTATTTATATTATTCAAAAAATATTGTTCTTTATCTCTATCTAGTATAAACAACAATTCTTTCGAGTCTATCTTGCCTGAGCTAACTTTTTTTTAATTAGGTGAATATTCCTTTTCAATAAATTGAATTTATCAGTTTCATGAAGTAATATAGGATAATTTCATATTTATTTTGCATCAATTTTTATATACGGTGTCCGCTTTTCGAGCCTACTCGTAGGAATCTCGGTTATTTTAAGAGACGCGAAGTTGGTTAAAATAACCGAGATTCCTACGGGTATAGTAGCATACATTTTCCGTAGTCGCAGTTCCTCCATTAAATTACATAGCGAAACTGCGACTTCATAAAATGCATGCCACTATAAGCTCAAAAAGTAAACAGCCTCTATACACCGGATATGTAAATTAACGAAAAGCTAAAATATTTTTACTATTTTTTTGTCCTACCTTACCCTACTTAACAGAATCCAGTAAAGTGTTAAGACATGAATCGACCTTGGTTGTATTCAAGAAATAACGACATTCAACTGAATGATGCAACGTACGCCCTGGAAAAATATTTTTACCTTATTCAATGGAAAGCGAACAGCAAGGAAAATGTTCTAGATGTCGGTTGCGCAGATGGAACCGTTACAGTAAATTTATTGTACCCTCTGCTGCCTGGAAATGTGCAGCGATTAATCGGAGCGGATATATCGCTTGAAATGATAGAATTTGCTAAAGCTCAACACAACTACGAAAAAATATCTTTTAAACAGCTTGATATAAGCACAGAGCAATTGGAAGCCGACTTAAAAGAAGAATTCAATCACATATTTTCATTTCATTGTTTTCATTGGATACAAGATCAAAGGTACAGTTTTACTCTTTTACTTAAGAATTTGTTGTATTGATTTTAATTGGATGTACCTACTTGGTGAAAGCTTTGAAAACTCAGTGCATGAAACTATTGGGTTATCATCTCCGAGTTCAAATTTTGAAGAACCATTGTCACAGGATTAGCCTTTTGACTTAGACGCAGTCACTGATATCTCAACCCAATTTTTTTTCTTTACAGTTGCATGTTTACTCATAATAAAAATTGTATTTTTTTTTTTTTTCATTTTAGACAATCTATATCTAATTTATACAATATGTTAAAGCCAGAAGGTGATATTCTCCTTATATTTGTGGCTACAATTCCCTTGTATCAAGTTTATGAAAACTTATCGAAATACAAATGTTGGGCAGATTATAAAGAAAACATTAAGAAGTTTATATGTCCATACTATTATTCAAAAGAACCTGCGAAAGAATTGAGAAGTATGCTGGGTCAAGTTGGATTTCAAGTAAATTTATGCGAGGTCATCGATAGATCTTACACATTTAAGGATATCTCTTCTTGGAAAAGTAAGTACTTTTTACAGACATTTTTTTAAATTAAGCAATTATAAGGGCGGGCGGCCACTGAACGCGAAACTAAGCTAAGCTGAGCTAAACTATGTTTTTCGAAAATTAACTTCAACGTGATCTTACGCGGACGTAGCAACTAAAGCTAAGGGAAGATAATTTAGGATAGCAAAGATATAGAACAATGTTTATCTTCGCTCGGTTGCCTCGTCCGCGTAAGATTACGTTGAAGCTAATTTTCAAAAAACTTAGTTTCGCGTTCAGTGGCCGCCCGCCTTAAGTGTTATGTCCGAGCCACCGATGATTCAGTTTCGACCTGGTCACGTCATCTACTTTCTCGATTATTCAGTAAGTTTCAACGTTTCGAGTCAAAGGCCAGGTGGTTCTGGACGTTTACTGGAAAAGTCGAGAAGGAATGAATCTCTACTTTTAAGCCATGAACGGCGCGATCTTTGAATCGGTTTTTATTTCGAAAGCAATATGTGTATAGTGCTGTGGTTGTGGCTTTACCGGTAAAATTAAATGGGTGAAGCTAAAAATTAGTAGAACATTTAAGTTATAGAAGTATTATTTATTAGACAATTGTTACAACTCATATTTTTTGTGCTTTTATTGTGATAAACGATAGCGGACATTAAAACATTTTTAAAATAAACAATAATTATAATTTGCAAACACCAAATTCGCCACAATAATAAGTATAAATAATTTCCAATAATTTTTTCTTTGCTAAAATCGCTTTAGTAGGTACTTCACAGCGCAGCACTGACTGTGTTGTGACCACTGTGACTTTACCGTCGAGTTTTCTAGTGATACTAATAACATCATACTCATCAATTGCAAATCCGTGGTTCGGGGAAATTAATAGCACTAAACACTATTAAAAAAAAACTATTCCTTTATTGAAATTAGTAAGTAAAATGTTATCTGCGTAGTACCTACATAAATACATATCAGAGTTAACAACGACGAATTAACTGAACTTATCTCTTAAATTCTAATTTCTGTTCGGTTATTTAAATCATACCTAGTGTGGTGAGTTTACCGGTAACATTGGATATTTACCGTGCTATTCTTACCGATTCACAACAGCAGTGTTGTTAATCGGTAAGAATAGCACGATTCATTTTTCTCGATTATTCCAGTGAGTCTCAAGTCGAACACCACAGTATCCGGGGGGTTATTCTCGAACTGGAGAGAAGTGATCGCTCCCGAAAATGACGAACCCTTTCCCTCGTTTCGAGAATAAGGCCCCTGGTGTTTGTTAATACGATCGGGAAGGAAAGGATATCATTAGCTGTGTTCGTTTATTCAACTCCGTTCAATCTATCTACTCTTTTCGCACTTTGGTCTCAGTTTAACTTGTATCAAAACAGCTTCGCTCTCACTCTACTTTTACTGCATCCCTGCACAGAGTGAATAACAAACGCAGCTTGTACAGGGATATCCACATAAACCGTTCGTTAAAAGTTTTCAAGGTTGCAGTTCACGTAGATATTTGAAATTTAAGGAGCAAGGGTTTTCCGTAGAGATCTCTTTAAATAAAATAAAATTGTCTTTGTATCACTTCCGGTTGTACCGGAAGTCGCTATCAACTCGCTTATTTTAAATGGAATGCTGTATTTTTTATCACGTTTTTGAATTCTACATGTAAAAATATATTAAATTGCAATACATTTCCCTATCTCTAAAGTGCATCATTTTTGAGATATTTTGAATTTTCTTAGAAATTTGGATTCTGCGATTTGATTTTCAAAAAATTATAACACAGCTGTTATTGAAGCAATTTTATTTGTAATAGCTAATATTGTAGTTAAAGCTTTAAGGTTCTTAAAAATTCCATCAGCATAATCTATTAAGCTACAGGGTGTCTAGAACGCACCGCTCCACTCGAAGATATTCAAGCACAGAAAAATACTTTTTTTCAAATGGAATCACCGATATTTTAATGCACCATTGTATGTGGAATCAAATGCTGCGTCGAACTGTACTAGCATTCCCTATACCTAACTTTAACAGTTTTTGAGTTATGAAACATTTTCGATTTAATTCATAGAAAATTACAATTTTAATAGGTCAAATATTTTTAATTTCATTAAGATAGCATGGAAATTATAACAACGATTACTGTTACTACAAATTTTGTAGTCAACCAAAGAAAATAGAATTTGGCAAGTGGAAATTCACAAATTTTAATAGTTCTTTAATCATCCTTCTCTTAGGACGCTTGTGATCTTATAAAACGAAAAAGTATGAATTTCATTACTTTAAATTGAAGAATAAAATAGCTGCTAGTTTGCAATTCTCTGGATTAGCGTAAAAGTATTTTAAAACCATTGTCTAATTATCTTCGTTATTTGTTACTGATCTTCGTACATTTTATTTTTCCAAATTGTATAAAGTTAGGTTCAAACTTTCCAAACTGTGTTTTATTCATAGGAGACAAGAGGGGTACATTTGATTGAACACACATTCTCTGCTCTGAACAATTTTAGATCATTCTTCATGAATTTAAAAAATAGATTTAAAATATCAGCGTTTGAATAATTTTGATTTTGATTCTCAACTATTTTTTGCTTTTGCTTAAAATTTGTAGTAACAGGAAACGTTAAATGAAATTGTTTGTTGTTTTCATAACTATATCAACAAAATTAGAAATATTTAACCTAATAAATGTAAATTTTTATGTATTAAACCAAAAATATCTTATAACTGAAAAACTGTTAAAGTTAGGTATAGGGAATGCTAATACAGTTCGACGCAGCATTTAATTCCACATACGATGGTGTATTAAAATATTGGTCGTTCCATTTAAAAAAAAGTATTTTTCTGTGTTTGAATATCTTCGAGGGGAGCGGTGCGTTTTAGACACCCTGTAGCTTAACAGATTATGCTTATGGAATTTCTAAGAACCTTAAAGCTTCAACTACAATATCAGCTATTACAAATAAAATTGCTTCAATCATAGCTGTGTTATAATTTTTTGAAAATCAGATTGCAGAATCCAAATTTTTAAGAAATTTCAAAATATCTCAAAAATGATGCATTTTAGAGATAGGTAAATGTATTGCAACTTAACATATTTTTACATGTTGAATTCAAAAACGTGATAAAAAATATAGCATTCCATTTAAAATAAGCGAGTTGATAGCGACTTCCGGTACAACCGGAAGTGGTACAAAGACAATTTTTTAAAGAGATCTCTACGGAGAACCCTTGCTCCTTAAATTTCAAATATCTACGTGAACTGCAACCTTGAGAACTTTTAACGAACGGTTTATGTGAATATCCCTGTATAAGAAAGGAGCGGCGCACTGTTTAAATCACTTTTTATTTCGAAAGCGATTTGTGTGTATCTAGCGAATTAGTAGAACGGTTAAGTTATAGAAAGTCAATTTAATGACAACCTTACCTATAATATTGGAAACATAAACGACGATTATAATTTGTGAACCCCTTCATAACAAATTGGTGTCAGAAACGGAAATTTTCAAAAATCGAAAATGAAACTCGTTAAATTAAAACTGAAGAAGTTGCGTGATGAATTGGACAAGAGGCCTGGAAACTGCTGGGAAGAAAACTTTTTTACAAGAACGGCTTAAACAAGCACTTACAGATGAAGGAAAAGACCCAGAAACATTTCGAAATTGAAGATACCAGAGCACTACTGCAAGAAATGAAAAATAAAATGGATAAAGTAGATCAGAAAATGGAAAAGTGGACGAGAAAATGGATGAAAATGTAAATGGACAAAAGCAAGAAATGCCGCAGCAAATGAAAGAAATGAAAGTACAAATGGAAATTTCTAGAAAACAAACGGAAATAAAAATCGAAACTTCCAGCTTAAACGCCTATCTGAAAATAGAGGAAGTGAAGAATCAAATCGATAAGAAGATCGAAGATCTTAAAACAAAATTCCGTGAGGAAACTGATGGAAAAACTGAAATTGTAAAAAGACAATTTGAACATACAATTTTTGATTAAAGTGAAGATGTAAAAACTCATAAAAACTGAACTTGACGACAAACTTGATGAGAAAATCTGAGGAATAAAAATACAGTTCCACGATAAGTTTGTCATTGACATAGCCGGTCCATTTCCAGAAACTGGAAGCGTGGAAATGACTACATCATGGTAGTAACCGACAACTGTCGCCACTGTCCTCATAGAGAATTGGATAACGAGATTTGAGGTGGGGAGCATCACTCCGATTAAGGTAGAAATTTCGAAGGAAGCATCTTCCATTTTTAAAACGCACTCTACCCCATTTCACCCATAATCAGACGGCATGGTTAAGCGATTCAACTCTAGAAAGACATTTAACCAAAATAATTTCTACAAACCAACGCGACTGGGATCAACATTTCCTCATTTCTCTAACAACAAATCGTTCTGCAGTACATGACACTAAGCAATCGCCGCGCCGCATCGAGTTTTCTTTGGAGGAGAAATATGTTTGTCATGTAATTTGAAATTTGGACGCCCAAAAGCTAGGAGCTTAGGCTAGGGGACCTGAATTGCACGAATTTATTGCAGGACCTCGAGAATCGCTTGGCAAGCAGTCACCAATATATGCGATGAAACATCAGTTTCGTGACCGATATAATGAAGACCCGGTACGATATCCAATTAGGGGACCCGGTGTGGCTGTACAACCCCAGAAGGACTCGTGGACTGTCTCCCAAACTGCAGGCGCCTTGGGACGGGCCTTATGAAGAGACTTAATGACGTAGTACCTACACATAATGCGAAAGCTAACCCGTGAGCAGATGGAACTGATCCATAGAGACCTTTTGGCTCCAATCCCTGTTCAGGACGAACAGAATTAAGGAGGGAATAATGTTAAGTCTGCGACGGTTCAACTTCAACCTGGTTACGGAATCTATTTTTCTCGATTATTCCAGTGAGTCTCAAGTCGAACAACAAGGTATTCTGGTGTTTGCTAGGATAATCGGGAAGAAAAGGATATCCACTATATTGGGAAGGAAGGACAGTGGAATGTACGTGGCGCTTCATAAAAGCAAAATGGACGTTATATATGAGATAGGAGTATCAGATATCCCTAGCCTATACGGTATACGGTAAACCTTCGGCTTTTGATCAGTTTATGATTAGGAAACGTACACAACAATACATTTTCGGTACAGTAACTCCGACACTGAGGCACACAGCAGTAAATATTTGATTTCTTTGATCTATTTATTATTCAATATGTATTCCACTGACGTTGCACTGACAGTTTATTTCACATACGACATACGAGAGTTCACGTATTAACCACCAGGGCGGCGACTCTTTCTCCTGTCCATTTAAGGTTACTGTATCGAGAAGGTAGCGCCAACTTTCTATCTCTTTTAATTTGAGGTTAATCAAATTCATTCATAAACTCCTTAGCAACAGTAATTTCTTATATATCTATCCTTTTTCTTCTTTAGCGTTTCATCGCTTCCTTTTTAATTTGGGGGACGAAGCCGCGGAAATGAATGGCGGTACCTTCTAAATACAGTAACCTTATGTCCATCTATACTGTCCATCTAAGGTTACTGCATTGAGAAGGTAGCGCCAACTTTCTATCTCTTTTAATTTGGGGTTAGTCAAATTCATTCATAAACTTCCTAGCAACAGTAACTTATCTATCCTTTTTCTTCTTAGAGTTTCATGGCGTCTTCATCGCGTCCTTTTTAATTTAGTAACCTTATGTCCACCCAATAAGAAAGGATCGGCGCGCTATTTAAATTAGTTTTATTTCGTAAGCGATTAAGTTATAGAAGTGTTATTTATTAGACAAGTGTTGCAGGTCGATATTATTTGAGCTTTCATTGTGTTAAGCGATCGTAGACAAAGTGTTTTTAAAATAAATGGTGATTATAATTTACGAACCCTGAAGTCGTAACATTATGTTTTCTGTTTCAGATTTAGTAATGGCAATGGATCCCGTTCTCGGAAAACTGCCAGATGATCTGAAGCAACAGTTTACTAATGACACGTTAAATGAACTGAAGAAAGTGAACTGCATTGTCTTAATTAACAACCAAGAAACCATTCAGTTTCAATATAAAATATTTGTGGTGTATGCTCAGAAATCAATGTAACACTCGTCTAAAAAAGTTTCTGAAGTGTAACTCTCAGAATGCACCCATAATATCATTGTCATAATTTCTTTTAAATAAGCAACAATTGTTTGAATAGCCAATAATTAAATAAATATTACTCTTCATAAATAAATTTATTATCATTAACTTGTCATCGACCACAAAAATACATATTTTTTAAAATTTAACTAACTTGTAAATTGTAATAAATATAATCGAAATAAAATGAATGAATCGTTACTGTTAAGAACTTAAAACATTTTTATAATCTGCTACTTTTAATTCACTAAAGATGACTTGCTTCCCAGATTGTTGCTCTTAAAAAGTGTGAAAACCCCACACCTGACACCAATGTAATGATCTCTATCTTTATTAAGATCCGTTTCTTATTTTTTACAAGTCACACAAAAACACTTATCAGTGTAGTGTAAGGGTTCAAATTCCATTCATCAATTTCAAATTATTTGTCTATTTTCGGATTCAGTTGATCACTAACATTTTTATACTCTAGGAATTCTCTTTCCTTACTACATTAAGTTGTCGCTGGTAACTTTTTCTAAGTGGGAACACTGCTTACCCCTTTAGCCTAGCCTTCGCGCTCGAATTCTGAAAACGGAAAAGTGGGCAAGGCACTGTGATCCTGCTCCATGTAAGCGTTTGCCAAAAATAAATTTTGTGAATATCATTCTACATGAAGCAAATTATTTTTATAATAAAGTAGATAGACTGAAGTTTTGTTTAACCAAATATTTTATTATTTGAAGCTTTAACAATTATGTTACACACTCTCAAATTTGGCTGTTTCTGTTACTGGTCAAGAATCCCCACGCGGACGCTTCGCAAAAAAATGCAATGAAATATACTATATTGCCTTAACGTGTCCAATTTACTTTACAGTACTGAAATGGCTACTCCTTCTCCTTGATGTTTAAAATATATTAATTAATTTGATATAATTATTTGATTAAAGTCATTATTAAAATTAAAAAAAATAACTTTGAACATGAACTGAAAAAATGCAAAATAAACCGTATGATACTGAAATTGCTAATGAATTTAAAACGTATCGTAATAAATTAACTGAACTCTTGAAGTTAACTAAAATTACATATTACAAATCCTTAATAGAGGAAAAACAAAACAACTCAAGAAAACTATGGGAAACAATAAAAGAAATAAATGGCGAAACGAAAACCGAAAACAGAATCAAACAAATAAAGAATAACAAAAGTCATATTATTACTGACCCACTTCAAATTGCTGACAATTTTAATGCCTATTTTAACGAACTAGAAGCAATCTCGCAAATCAAATTGTCCCAGATCCAAATTTTAATTACACCCCAAAAAAATTAAGTAATTCAATTTACTTAGATAAAATGAATGAGGAGGAGGTTAATAAAATAATAAAACAGTTAAAATGTGGAAAAAGTCCTGGGCTAGATGGTATAAAAGCAGAAACTTTGCGCGAAGTGGCAGATGAGATTGCTTCTCCCTTAGTGTGGATAATAAATAAATCTATTGAAACTGGGATTTTTCCAAAATCCCTAAAACAAGCTGTAATATAGCCTTTGTACAAGACAGGAATTAAAATTGATATAGCTACAATAGATCTTATTTTCTAAGTTCCGTTGTGCGTCATCAACAACGATGACGTAAAATTTAGACACCGTTGCCAATTGTAACGAATAATAAGAAATTAATAATAATAATAATAGGAAGTTATACAAAGCAAAATTTTTAAATTATGCACATTACCTCCCTTACAGCTGTTAACGGAATAAATGGCCCTCCAAAGTCACGTTCTCTTTCAAAGTACGTAATTAAAGAAGCAACCATTCGCTGTGATTGCAAATTTAATCCTGGCGGCATGTTGTATTAATTCACGCAATAATGAGCTCTGAAAAGAACTATTAAATATTGCCTCTGGAATAAACTAATACAACGTTTTGAACACAAACCGACATTCACGGACCAAATGTAAAAAAATCAAATGGCAGCGGTGTTGATGACGCACAACGGAACTTAGAAAATAAGATCTATATAGACCTATCTCGCTTCTTAGCAATATATCAAAAATTTTTGAAAAAATATTGAAACTCCGAATTGCTGATTTTGTCAATAAATATAACATCTTATCTGAACGGCAGTATGGGTTTAGAGAAGATATCTCAACCAGTGTTGCTTCTGCGGATCTGATAGCAGAAATTTATAGATTCATGGACGAAGGTACTAAATCACTCCGTATTTTTATCGATCTTGCAAAAGCTTTCGACACGGTTAGTCATTCAAAACTAATGGAATCATTAGAAAATATCGGATTTCGCGGAACTACTTTTAAAATTAATGGAAAGTTACTTAAGTTATAGAACGTTATTATTAACAATCATATTAGTACCGAAAAACTCGTCCGTTTTGGGGTGCCACAAGGCAGAATACTAGGTCCCATACTATTTAATATTTACATAAATGATTTGTTTAATTTAAAATCAGCTGATAAGATTATTGGTTATGCCGATGACACAGCAATAGTCTATAAAAGTAATAGTTGGGCAGACCTTAAATTAAAAAGTGAACAAGACTTTATTAACATAAACAATTTTTTTAAGAGCAAATTGCTTACAATAAATTACAAAAAAAACTATTTTTCTACCTTTCTGCTGTTCTACTTTGCCTGTTTTAGTTCGTTGGATATTCAACTATCAGATCAGAAAACAATACAAATTGCGTTGTCAGATAAAATAAAATATTTAGGTATACAGGGTGTCCCGTAAATAAGGGGCCATAATGCGAGGGCTAACACAATGGTGCATATAGAGTCCGCGAAAGTAAATGAAAGTGGTCTGCTTCGATAATTTTTTTGGGAAATTTTTCAAAGAAATTACGATCGGAATACGGTCCTGTTTTGCTTATAAACTCTATACGTCATAGGTAAGCGGATGTGATTCAAAGTGAACAAAATTCGATAATAAAACTGACCTGCTCAACATAATGACACATATTGCCGAGGTCTTTTGGACTGCGATTGTTATGGCATTACGTCATTAGTTACCGTGATATCTATAGCAAGTGTTCGAAATGTCCTCCATTGCGCAAGTCAGGGAAGGCAAGTTCGTACTCAGTATTATACTTTAGCATATCTCCCAAGCGATGCTGTTTTCGTAATTTTATTAGAAGAAAAAAAGTTATTGTATATGGTTACCTATCCATTGCTACCGTATGGCCCCTTATTTATGGGACACCCTGTATACATTGACAGACATTTAAGGTGGAACTTTCATACTGACTACGTAGTTAAAAAGCTAAGAAGTCTTTTACCTCGTTTTAAGCTATACAGCAAAATTTTCGATCTAAGACAAATAAGTACTTTATTTTTCTCTGATTCAATCACATCTTTGTTACAGTATTCTAGTCTGGGGAGGGGTGATAAAAACGTATTCAAAAAGAATTGAAGTTACTCAAAAATGCTTACTAAAAATTATTTACAAAAAAGAATATTGCTATCCTTCAGAACTACTCTATCAAGAATCCACCATTTTGGACGTCAGACAATTATTTTTTCTAGAAATAGCGCTATACAATTTCAAACATAAAAATAATATAACAAATTTTGCTCACTCTTTACAATACACGGCAGAAAAATTAATTAATAGAGAGGAAAAACTTTTAATGTCGTTTAAGAGCCGATTTTACAGTCTTCTTAATCCCAGTGTTTGCCAGGAATGATTAATCTGACGTTTATAACATGACACTTCTGAAAGAATACCACTGTTTCTGTCACAATTTAGCGTTAGATTGGTTATTCCACGTTTGTGCTGTGATTGTAAAGTCCGGCCTAGATGTTTGCATATGATGTGGTCTATGCAACGTTTTATACTTGAATAGTGATTAAACCGTTAAGTCATATGGAGATGCCTCTTCCCTCTGAAGGCCTTTTGAACTTGTACTTTATATTATTTTTTTTTTTTAGATTTGTATCGGTGTAGAGCAAATCATATCTTAATATGACCTTCTGGGAGGTTGGGAGTAGTCTTTCCCAAAATTGTCTTTACCCTATCCACACACAAGTTTTTTTTCTTTTGTGGATATATACTAGCTATTTATTACTATCTATAGTTACTTAAGACACATTTTGTTGTTTATTTTTGTTGCTATATTTAATTAAATAAATTTATTATTATTATTATTATTAACTTTTAACTATTAGCAGGGTTTGTCCCAGTCAATTTTTCTAACATAAATATACAGAAGCTAGTTTTTCTGTCTATAAAATGCAATAAAATTTATACTGCATTTCGATGCATTTGTGATAATGGGAAAAGTTCGGAGCAAGGTTGGATTCAGTTCCAATGCTTTCGTAACGGATAAATTTACGTGTCTCTCGTGGACCGACGTCCACACTTCTTTAGTAGACCCATTGTTAGTGGTCAATTGACACGTTTTGAGGGTAAGAATCACTCCCTTGTTCGAGTCTTTGGGGCCATTTTGTTTCTTTCCGAACGAGTTTTGCTGTTGATGTCAATAAATCTCCAGATCCCATCTACTCCGACATCGTGTCCGAAGAAGAGGATCCCTGTCTACAGCTGCCGAGTCGCATAAGGCACGCTCCGAGCACTGCACCCCTTCCGAGGCCGAGCACACATGTAGATCGGTGACGAGTGAAGATCATCTTGGCCTCGTAGAGAATTTTATTATATGTTTGCGTTGTTTTTCGTATACGTTAATTTTGGGTACTTATCTGTGCCTCCTATAACACAATTGCCTGACGTAGGCCTCGGTTCCTTCAGAACCCGTCCGTACTTTAAATTTCTTATTAAGGTAAAGTTGTTAGCGAATTAAAGTTACAGTCCTGAGGACAAAGTATTTTATTTTTAATGTAAACCAAACGTTAAATATCTCAAATATAACGCGATAATAAACGCTTAAACGCCGGCTAGTAAACGCTAGATATCCTAGCCAGTATTTAAGCGTTTACTAAACGGCGTTTAACCGTTACATTTGAGATAATTAACGTTAAATTTCACTATTTGAATGGACTGTTACGATTGCTGTCGATACTGCTTTAACTGTGGCCGGCACCATTTATCAAACAAACGGAAACAAGCGGAAACGGATATACTGAGTGTTAGTAAAAAAACAAACCTACACACGGTGATTGTAGAGACCAAAACAAGAAAAAAATTCTAATAAACCGAGATTAAATTCTCAATGGTTTTCTAGATATGGGGCTTTGAAATTTAGAATTTAAATGAATCTATTAAAATCAAAATATCGTAAAACAAAAGTTGTCCTGTTGTGGCAAATACTGGCAGTAAAATTACTTAATAGTAAGCAAATTTAGTTTTTTAATTAAACTATTTTCGTTTTTTCTCTGAGCCAAAGGTCGACTTCTTGAAAAATTTCATGGGATGGAATATGCCTTAAAGGATACCTTCGTTAGTAAATTCGTCTAGCTTTTCGCGAATTTTGACGAGCGTCGCCGTAACAGAAGTGCATATCGGCGTATTCCGGTAACCATTACGAAATTAAACTTGCTTACTAGTAAGTAATTTTACTGTCAATGTTTGCCACAACAAGAAAACTTTTGTTTTACCATATTTTGATTTCAATAGATTCATTCAAATTCAAAATTTCAAAATCCCATAACTCAAAAACCATTGAGAATTAGACCCGGGTTTATTACCGAATTTTTTCTTGTTTCTTGTTCTTTCTTTGTGTGTAGGGCTTTCTATTAACACCCTGTATAACATCCTTTTCAATTCATGTTGTCAAGTCGCAGCTATCAGTGCCAAGTTGACAGTTTTGCGTATTATAGCGAGTAAAATTGTATTTTTTGTAAAATCGTATCAAAATGAAGTCATTTATATACGAATTTGTGGGCGTAAATAGTTGCCTTTTGCGCCCTAAAACCTAAGGGGGTCAATCTAATTGGCGTTGCAAGTTACAACTTGGTAAGATCCAACTTCCGAGCATTATCGAGATTGCACAACATTGTATCCTGTTACCACCATAGGTTATCACCGAACATTGCCGAGATTGCAACTTCTTACCAGTTGCTCAGGAGGTACCACTGTTGCTAGGTTGCAAAACCGATTAGAAACCAACATGTTTATTTGCATCAAATTAGCAACACCGTAACCTGATTTTTGAAAACGAATCGTGCAATGATCGTGCCATTTATTTTTCCAAAGCTTTAAGGTGAATTTAAACGATTTTACAAAAAATCTTGTATGCATTTCGAGCGTGAACGACGATTTTGGCCCTTCGGACCTCGGGCTTATATTTCCGCCGCGGGTCAAAATCACCTGCTTCACGCCCTTAATACAAAAATAGCTATTTTGCTCAGTTTGTAGTTTTTTGGCAATTTTTTCTTTCGTTATTTAATATCCTTTTCTTATTTGTGTTATTTGAATTCTGTTTACTAAAAGTCTTCTTTGACAAACATCGCTTAAAATACGAACCGATAATTTTCATGCCACCCCTTAACTCGTACCACTCATTAACTCTTAGATAAGAGACTGTTGTGGCTCGAATCATCCTCTCCATCAGGCTCTCCACCATACCATCAGGATGAGGATGCAAAGGAGTTCTTTTTTAATTTCTAGTGACCGGCATACTTCCTGAAGGAGGGCTGACTCAAAATTACGTCCTTGATCTGAGTGAATCTCTAAAGGTACACCAAACAGGCTGAAAAACTCTCTCTGACCAATATTTCAGCAACCGTTGACGCTTCTTGATTAGGTATCGCATACTCCTCAATCCGCTTGGTAAAATAATTCACTGCGACAAGAATATATTTATTTTCATGGCCACTTACTGGAAATGATACAACAATATCAATTGCCGCTCTTTCCATTGGGCTACCTATGTTGTACTGTCTCGTAAGTGCTTTTCTTTTCTCGAGAGGACAATTCCCAGATGCACATAATTCACATTTCTGGCACCATTCTCTAAACTCTGCTTTACAGTTTATCCAATAGAAAGTTTCCAAACTTTCTCCAAAGTCTTTTTCACTCTACAGTTGTTTTCAGGATACCGTTTTGCAATTTTAAGGTATCCCACTGTGCCCAATAAGCTTTCAATACTGGGTTTAGTACACTTACTTCTTCTCGGATGGTCTCTCTTGAAAACCCTTCCAATTTAGCACTAGTTTTAACTCTGAATTCACTTCTTGCTCCTAATGTAATTTCTCCGGCTGCCATTTATCATCCTCATCAGTCACCGTAGTTCTTCATAAGACAAAGCAGGAAGCAGTCTTCATAATACAGATGGTATTATGAAGACTGCTTCCTGCAAGATGTACGGTGTCATATTCTTGCAATCGCTCGATCCACCTAGCAACCTGATCTTCCGGGCTCTTCAATTGTAATAATCATTTTAACGCGGTGTGAACCGTCTTAATAGGAATTTCCTGCCATAGAGGTATTTATAAAAATGTTCAGTAGCTTTTAAAACAGCCAAAAGCTCTCTCCGTGTTACACAGTAATTCAGTTCATGTTTTGAGAGAACTTTACTGAAATAAACAATTACTTTCTCGTCTCCATTTTGAATTTGAGAGAGCACATCTCTTATGGCATTGATACTTGCGCCGGTATTTGAGGATAACTCAAAACTGGTGCTGCAGTTAAGTCTTGTTTTACTTGTTCCAAAGCCTTTTGACAATCCTCATTCAAATTAAACTCACGTCTCTCCTCTATTTTCTTTGTTAATGACTTTGCAATACTGGCAAACCCAAAGACAAACCGCCAATAATGCGTACAAAGACCCAGAAATCTTCGGACTTCGCGCTTATCCTTCGGTACGGGCCACCCTCGCACTGCCTGGGTCTTGTATAATGGATCTAATGCTGTACCAGTGTTTGATACAATGTGTCCTAGGTATTTTACTTCCTTTTGAATGGTAGGGCATTTTTTGACTCAGTTTCAAATTAGCATCACGTAATCTCTGAAACACCTCTCCGAGATTTTTCAAGTGTTTTTTCCTATCACAATCACATCGTCCAAATATATCAAACACGTCTGCCATGTTAATCCTCGTAGGATTGCTTCCAGAAGACGCTAAAAGATAGCAAGAGCGTTAAACAAACCAAACGGCATGACGGTAAATTGCCACAGTCCTGTTCCTATTGTGAATGCTGTCTTCTCTCGGTCTACCGGCTCCAACCCGACTTGCCAACAGCCACTCTTTAAATCCAATGTAGAAAACCAACATGAACCGGATAAAGTATCCAAAGGTATCGATTCTTGGCAACGGGTAGCTATCCTTTTTTTGTTACTACGTTTAGTTAATGATAATCAACGCAAAACCTTCCTTCTTTTTAGCCAGGACGACTGACGAGGGCCACGAACTATTCGGTGTAAGCCCTTGTTTCGTCATACTGGTAGTAATATATTCTGCTTCTTCCCGTTTCGATATCGGAAGCCGTCTTGGATGTTGACGTGTTGCCTGCGCAGTTCCGGTATTAATTTTGTGGATTACGATGTTTGTTCATCCTGTTTCATTATCGTCAAAAGCAAAAACATCTTGGTACTCAACAACAATTTTTTCCACCTTTTCCATTTTAGATTTTTAGGATATTCTTTTGGAATGCTTTCATTCAGAGTGCCTGCACCGCTAATAACGGATGATATAGATATGCAGCATAGACAGCATTTTTCTTCAGACGCACCGGTTCAGAATTGACATTCATAACTCTGACTGGAACAATATCTCTATCTTTAACAAAGACTTCCCCTATAAAAATATTACTGTGGGCTTCCCTATGATTGACTCCTTTTATCAGTCGGAGACTTTCTTCCCTGCTGTTACCGTCACCGTGCCAACACAAGTGTTTCGTTCTGAATTGGTATTTCAATATCTTCTGTTAGAAGTAAACGGATGGTTTCTTGTCGTTCATGGAGCGGGAGCCCCTCCTTACCGACTTTTAAGACGCCTATCTTCAAATCTAACGTGGCTCCAAACTTCTTCAAAACATTCATTCCCAAGATAAAATCGGCCGAGATGTCGCTTATTATTACTTGACGATTCAGTACATTTCCATCAATTTTAACTCTTATGTTTCTCCATATGTTTTTATCGTATCACCAGTTGCGGATCGAAGACATACTGTTGTTGATGTCTTATCATTGTTTTGTATTACTTTTGGTCGTACGATAGTCTTCTATGCACCTGTATCCACAAGTCATGGGAAACCCAAGCCGTTAACAGAGAGACAGAACTCTATCTCCGAGAGTGCTCTCAAGTCTTTGTCCATTGGTGATTGAGTCTCAAGACTAAATCTCGAGAGTATTTTGTCACAAGTGGACACTTACCTTTAGATCGTTAGCCAACTATTGCTCGACTCTTAAGAAGGATGTCCCTCAAGGGCCTCAAGCTAAATTCGCCAGAAAATTCTCAAAATGCTTGGGATTTAGATTATGTCAGCATATAGAATAACATACAGAATTTATAACACATGTTTACTAGTGGATCTTTACTAATGGAAAGTTATTAACAATAATTATAATTCATATAATTTTATTTAAAGTTGGTTCTTGTCCGATGAAATTTGTATCACAACATCTTTTAACCGGACACTAAATCGCGCACTATACACTTAACGTTTCACCGTCGTTCAACAGCTTCGTCAGAAGTGAAAAATATAAACGCGTTGTCAAAATAAACAAGGTTGTCAACGGAAACTGAAAAGGTAAATTGATTTTTTTTTCCTTTTTAAACGTAATAAATATTTTATTTTAATAAATGTTAAAAATTGTCAGATCTATATTCTATTTAAAGAATTTAAAATACATTTTTGCTTTGGGAAAAAAATTTTCATTACCCTATTTTAATAAAAAGCAAGTAGATTTTCTAAACGTTTTAAGTAGCTTAGAGTTTGGTATAAAATCTTTAGATTCAGCTTCCAAAATACAAATAAGAAATAAATTTTAAATATAAAATTCTTATTCGAGATCTTTTGGCTTGTAAAAAATTTCTTAAAGAAAATCCTAACATTATTGTCACAGTAGCAGACAAAAGCAATGTTACTGTTTTGATTGACAAAAATGATTATTTATCAAAAGTTCAAACCATGCTCTCTGACAATAATACATACGTAGAATTAAATAATGATCCCACAGAAAATTTCCCGCGTAAAACTTTCAATATTATTAATAAGTTAGAAAAATCTGTTGAAATTAGTAATAATATTGCTAGATCTCTTAAAGTACAGCATCTCACATTTCCAAAATTATACTGCATTCCAAAAATTCACAAACCCAATACACCTCTTCGTCCAATAGTTTCTACTATTGGTTCTTCTCTATATTTCTTATCAAAATTTGTTTCAAAAATTCTTACCCAAGTTACTAGTAAATCAGAATACTTTATAAAAAACTCTTTTGAACTTGTAGATAAATTAAAAAACGTAGATATACCAAATAACTGTATTATAATTTCTTTAGATGTTGTTTCTTTGTTTACTAACATTCCAAAAGAGTTAGCTTTAAAAAGCATTAATGATAGGCGGGTAGAGAATAAAGATTTTACAGACATTTCCAAAGAAAATTTTTTAGAAATTGTTACTTTATGTTTTGATACATCTTATTTCACTTTCAATGATAAATTTTATAAACAGATTTTCGGTACAGCAATGGGTTCTCCTTTATCGCCTGCTTTAGCTGAAATTGTCATGCAGGAACTAGAAAAAAGTGTCATTAACTCATTACCTTTTAATTTAACTTTATATTTTCGTTACGTCGATGATATTTTATTGATTTCGCCCTCAGATAAAGTAAACTTTGTTTTAAGTAGATAATAGATTACAATTTACAGTAGAAAAAGAAGTTAACGATTCACTAAGTTTCCTTGATGTAAATATCATCAGACGTAATAACAAATTAATAACGAATTGATTTCATAAACCTACGTGGTCAGGTAGATATATTAATTTTCATTCGTACACATCTAGAAACTATAAAATTGCAACAATTATTTCTTTAACAGATCGAGCTGTTTTACTTTCAGATAAACTTTTCATTTATGATAATTTAAATTTAATAAAGAAGACTCTTGTTCAAAATTCTTATCCAATAAATCTTATAGAATCAGTAATTAAAAATCGTGTTAAATATCTACAAAATTCAAATATCTACAATAATATAAAGCAAACTTCAAACAAAAAATACATATCATTACCTTATATTGAACCACTATACAGTTAGGTTGTTTTAATATCGGTGTTTTTGTTTTTAAATTTGAGAAAATAATATTTAAATTGTTTACAGATTTACTAGCTAAAATTAAGTTGTGTTTTTTGAAAATGTGTTTAAATATATTATATAATATATTATAATATATTATATAATATAATATTGAATAATTTAATAATTGAATAATTTTGATATTGATTCTCAACTTTTAGTTGCTTTCGTTTAAATTTACCGTAACATAAAATGCAACGATCTGCTGTTTTCATGGCTGTATCAATAAAACTAAAAATATTTAACGTAATAAAACTGTAAATTTTTATGAATTAAATCAAAAATATCTCATAACTCAAAAACTGTTGTAGATATAGGGGATGCTAATACCGATCGATGCAGCATTTAATTCCACATACGATGCTGTATTAAAATATTGGTCGTTCCATTTGAAAACAAATACTTTTCTGTGTTTGAATTTCTTGGAGTGTAGTGGTAGATTTTAGCCTGTAGCTCTTAGTAGATTATGCTTATGGAATTTTTAAGAACCTTCGAGCCTCAACTAGTTATTACAAATAAAATTGCTTCAATAATAGCTGTGATATAATTTTTTGAAAATCAGATAGCAGAATCCAGATTTTTAAGAAAATTCTAAATATTTCAAAAATTGTGCAATTTAGAGATAGAGAAATGTATTTACTGCAATTTTACATATTTTTACATAAAGAATTCAAAAACATAACCAAAAATATTGCATTCCGTTTAAAACAAGCGAGTTGATCGCAATTTCCGGTATAACCGGAAGTGACTGGAAGTACATTTTGTTTGAAAAGAACCCTTTGAAATATCTCTGCCCCGTAAATTTCAAATTTCTATCTAAACCTCTTCCTTCCGGGTGTTCTTTTACTATATGCAAATATTTAAACCTGTAATACATCACCATAAATGGCAACGATTGAACTCATATGTCCTTAACAAAAGTTTTACACATTTCGAGAAAATCGCAGTTGAAAATCGGTCCTTGAGGTAGGTCAAGAAAAGGAAATTTTGTTCGACCGCAGAAAGCATCTGTTGGAAGAAAAAACAGAACTGTAATCGAGCAGTGACCCAGTACCCTTTGCAGAGTTCGGACGGTTAATAAAAGCAGTTTTTTTTCACGTCGCAGTAAGTCGTATCGTAGCCAAGGAATTTGCTTCGTTTTATTTCATTTATGATCATGACACACAGTTTATTGCTCCGTATCCTTTGGAATCAACAGTTTAGTTTGTGAAAAGTGCAAATGCACTAATGCAGCTAATGTCCCTGCATTTACGCGATTATGGAACATTTCATGTGTGTGTCGCTAATGATGGATGCCACTTTGAACAGTTAGTTGTTATAAACATTTACTAAATTACTGTAGTGAACGTTTGAATGTTTTCTTCCGCACAGATATTATACGGTGAGTGAGTGCGCCTTTGCATATTAGTCACGCCTGCGATGTTTATTGCCTACGACCATCGAAGCAGGTTCCGTAAGTTTTTTTGTTGTTTCATGACCGTCGTATTAGAGGCGGATAAAATAATTTCCCCCCGTTATGAAAAAAATTTTTTTTTCCGTGTTCTATGTGCTCTCACGGTAATGTAGGTAAAGTTTTTGCACTTATTTCACAAACACCCTGTATAACGGTATTAGGCCGATATGCTTGATATAACGAACGAGGATAAGTTCTATGGCCGAGGCGCGAGCCGAGGCTATAAATTATCCGAATTCGTTATATGCATATCGGCCGTATGTTGTTTTACACAGAGATATCCACATAAACCGTTCGTTAAAAGTTTTCGAGGTTGCAGTTCACGTAGATATTTGAAATTTAAGGAGCAAGGATTCTCCGTAGAGATCTCTTTAAATAAAATAAAATTGTCTTTGTACCACTTCCGGTTGTACCGGAAGTCGCTATCAACTCGCCTATTTTAAATGGAATGCTATATTTTTGATCACGTTTATGAATTCTACATGTAAAAATATGTTAAGTTGCAATACATTTCCCTATCTCTAAAATGCATCATTTTTGAGATATTTTGAAATTTCTTAAAAATTTGGATTCTGTAATCTGATTTTCAAAAAATTATAACACAGCTATGATTGAAGTAATTTTATTTGTAATAGCTGATATTGTACTTGAAGCTTTAAGGTTCTTAGAAATTCGATCAGCATAATCTATTAAGCTACAGGGTGTCTAAAACGCACCGCTCCCCTCGAAGATATTCAAACACAGAAAAATACTTTTTTTCAAATGGAACAATCAATATTTTAATACACCATCGTATGTGGAATTAAATGCTGTGTCGAACTATACTAGCATTCCCTATACCTAACTTTAACAGTTTTTCAGTTATAAGATATTTTTGGTTTAATACATAAAAATTTACATTTATTAGGTTAACTATTTCTAATTTTGTTGATATAGTTATGAGAACAACAAACAATTGCATTCAACGTTTCCTGTTACTATAAATTTTAAGCAAAAGCAAAAAAAATTGAGAATCAAAATCAAAATTATTCAAACGCTGATATTTTAAATCTATTTTTTAAATTCATGAAGAATGATCTAAAATTGTTCAGAGCAGAGAATGTGTGTTCAATCAAATGTACCCCTCTTGTCTCCTATGAATAAAACACAGTTTGGAAAGTTTGAACCTAACTTTATACAATTTGGAAAGATAAAATGTACGAAGATCAGTAACAAATAACGAAGATAATTAGACAATGGTTTTAAAATACTTTCACGCTAATCCAGAGAATTGCAAACTAGCAGCTATTTTATTCTTCAATTTAAAGTAATGAAATTCATACTTTTTCGTTTTATAAGATCACAAGCGTCCTAAGAGAAGGATGATTAAAGATCTATTAAAATTTGTGAATTTCCACTTGCCAAATTCTATTTTCTTTGGTTGGCTACAAAATTTGTAGTAACAGTAATCGTTGTTATAATTTCCATGCTATCTTAATAAAATTAAAAATATTTGACCTATTGAAATTGTAATTTTCTATGAATTAAATCGAAAATGTTTCATAACTCAAAAACTGTTAAAGTTAGGTATAGGGAATGCTAGTACAGTTCGACGCAGCATTTGATTCCACATACAATGGTGCATTAAAATATTGGTCATTCCATTTGAAAAAAAGTATTTTTCTGTGTTTGAATATCTTCGAGTGGAGCGGTGCGTTTTAGACACCCTGTAGCTTAATAGATTATGCTGATGGAATTTTTAAGAACCTTAAAGCTTCAACTACAATATTAGCTATTACAAATAAAATTGCTTCAATAACAGCTGTGTTATAATTTTTTGAAAATCAGATTGCAGAATCCAAATTTCTAAGAAAATTCAAAATATCTCAAAAATGATGCATTTTAGAGATAGGGAAATGTATTGCAATTTAACATATTTTTACATGTAGAATTTAAAAACGTGATAAAAAATATAGCATTCCATTTAAAATAAGCTAGTTGATAGCGACTTCCGGTACAACCGGAAGTGATACAAAGACAATTTTATTTTATTTAAAGAGATCTCTACGGAAAGCCCTTACTCCTTAAATTTCAAATATCTACGTGAACTGCAGCCTTGAAAACTTTTAACGAACGGTTTATGTGGATATCCCTGTAGTTTTCGTAATACTAAATGATTAAATAAATGTTTATTTTGGCAAAAACATTCAGGCCAGATTTATTCACCTCCAATTAAATTTATCTGGTGATTAATTCCCATAGTAACTAATGTGATCACAATTGTTACTATGGGATTAAATCACCAGATAAATTTAATTGGGGGTGAATAAATCGGGCCTCATAATAATAAACTTCGATAAGTAGAGTGTGATTTAGTTGCAACTGTAGCAACGTATGAAATACAGGGGCAATTAGTAATAACGGCCGTGCTGTTAAAATTTAACCAGCCTAGGCCGTTATGGATAGCATAACAATCATGGAAACAATGCAGTTATAATGAAATAACATTTAAGTATTACGAAAAATTTTTAATGAACGGGTTGCGTAAATAACTCTGTAGTGCATTAACATCTTAATGCACGGTAAAGTACATAATACAGGGTATTTCAAAAGTGATGGGAAAGAATTTAAGTATCAGAAGCAAAAAAGTTCCAGCAAACTTAGATCCGGAAATTAACCGTTTACGAGGTAATGTACCTTGTTTATTCACAAACTTCAAACAAAAAATTTTCTTTTGTATATGTTCAATCACATTTCTGTGGTGTTGAAGTCAAAACTATGAAATTCTGTTGTCGCGTAATTGATGAGAAAATATTTTTGCACTAAAATGTAGCTGTTTAAAATTAAAAATTTACCTGATTCAGGAGTTTGCAAAAAGGCAGTAAATATACAAATGATAAGATTGGTGCGGGACTTTATCACCATTCTATGTACGTGTATAGATACTTCTTGTGAAACTACATTACCTATATCTTTAAGTTATTTTCGAATCAATTTCGAAAAGGTTTTGAACCTAGAAATATTTGTTATTAATTCGTGTTTTGCTAATACGGTTAGTTAAACCAATTTTTAAGCACTCACTTTTGGAAATACTCTAGGATAAAGTGAGGCCAATGTTAAGTAGAGAAAAATGTGAATCGATTTTATTATTTAATAAATATTACTTATTATTTTACCACTATGAGTAAATACAATAATATTTTCGATTGTTTATGTTGTGCCTTTTTAACTTTATTTCAAGCGAATTTTATCAGTTCTGTGAAGTAGTGGCTGTGGTTCCGTAATTGAACACTTAATTACTTTTACTTATGCACGTAAGTAGTAATGAGTGAAAATAATAGTCGAATAAAATAGTATTCGAATAAGAATAGTATTCGAATGAAAATAGTAGTCGAATAAAATAGTATTCGAATAATAACACAGGTCTACACGAATTTTGTGCCTGGAATTTGAGTATGTGGTGATTATTACAGCTTCAATGATACTAAAATAAGAAAAAATATTTTTTTTTTCAAAAATTACAAATTTTAAAAAATCTATGACTTCAGTTGCTTAGATAATAAAAATAAATAAAACAAATGTTACTGAATAACATTTTAAGCAATTTTAATTATTAAAAATTAATTAACAAAACAAGAAATGAGTGAAAAATGACTTTTACTTTTCTTATTATTAGTGATCGGAAAAATTTAAGTCGGCGTCATCTCATCAGTCGCGCATGGTGATCGCAGGCTCGCAGCTCGATGCGTTATTTTAAAGGAATAAGTTATAATATTTTCTTCGTAATTTTGCCAGGAAATTTTATTCTTCTACGCCTATATGGTTCTGACGCAATTATACGGCAAATCCAAAGGTCAGGGTACAAATGATCATCACTGTGAGTTACGCAATCACTCCACTTTGTGAAAACTAAATTTTACTGTGCGACTGTAATTGTTTTATGATACTACACGAGCCACATTTATGACTTAGTTCGCATCATTATTTTTTCGCGGCAATACTCAATTAACACGCTAGGAGTGTCTGCGGGACTTGTCCGCTGCAGCATAACAACTTTGCCGTTGCATTAGAATTTGAACCGCGCAAAATATATGACACCTATCCGTACTTATTATGTTCATGAGAACTATCTCTAGTTAAACCCCAAATATAGTCGCCCATCATATTTTCGTTATATTGACCTTGATAACGGCGTTCAAAGTTTAGAATATCTTGATGGAAACGTTCTCCTTGTTCCTCTGAATATGCTCCCATGTTGCTTTTAAATCTGTAATTCAAATTTGTCAATTCAATTTCAGATTGCATCGATTGGAATTCAGATTTATCAATTTAATTTCAAAATTCCTCAAATGTATTTAATTAATTATTATTAATTAATCAGTTTAATTTCAGAAGCATTAAATGAACTTCAGATTATATCAATTGTAATTCTGAAATCGTCACTTTTAACAAAGACAATGCTTTCTGAATTCACAATTGATGTTTTCTGAAAAATGACTAATTTGAATTACAAATAACGGGTTCTGAAACTAAATTTAATTTCAAATGACACATTCTGAAATAAAATTGACAATTCTGAATTAAGTACATTTGAAAATTTCTTAAATAAATTTGATCTTTTCTGAATTGCAATTGGAAAAGGTGTAGTTTAGAGGCAAAACTATGGAAACGGTAATATCTGTCTCAAGACTACAAAAGCAAAGTTTGAAGGAAAGGAATACGTTTTTTTATTGTTTTTATGCGTGATAATTAAAAAAATGATGAACCAAACCCTGGCACAAATAAATATTTTTTTGTCGACCTGTGTAATCAATGAAAATATTAGGTTGTTCGAAAAAATGTCGAGTTATGTCTAGAATTTTTTGATTCCAGAAAAGTTGGGCGACATCATCGTGGAATATAATTACTAGCAGTTAGATGGCAAGAGGTCACTGATGAAAATGGTGATTATACAAGGTGTCCATTTTTCGAACCTAACCATGAGAATCTCGGTTATCTTAAGAGATACAAAGTTGGTTAAATTAGAACAAAGTTGCATATTGTTATCCCAGTCAATAATCTTCGAACAAATTTCACCTATTTTTTTACGGTTTTCAAGATAATCGAAAAAATGTAAAAATCACCATTTTCGTTTTTATTTTTTTCTATAAAGATCAATGAAGCTAGGCATTAAGTTAATTGAAGGTTTCCGGGGCAGTCGTCCATGTTTGAATTGGCTTCCGGTTGGAACTGCGTCACGTTGACTTCCTCAACGTTTCGTTCCTCATTGCAACGTGACGCGGTTCCAACCGGAAGCCATGGACGACGGCCGCGGTAGCCTTCAAGTTAAATTAAGAAGCCTCTACGGGGAGGACATCCACAAGAAGACTAGACAGCTAGGACAACTTCGACAAAAATTGGTATGTTTAATTTGTTATACCTACTTTTCTAACCGTCAAACACCACATCAAAACCTATACTTCTAACAAAATCCTTCGACGCACCAGTTTGTTCGAGAACATATCTAGTTTACCCAACATCAACTCTCCAATCTCTCTGCTACAATATTTCATCTATATCTAGAACTTGCCAATACCCTCACACCAACGGACTGGCAACTAATAGACAGACTGCTACCTACCTGAGCGAATAGGTAGAAGTTTTAACACCGGAGCGGAATATTCCGGTGCTGCCAGCCAACCTCAGTGGGACGGGGGGTTCAAATCCAAACCGCGAAGGCCATAACCAAAAATAGACGCCACTTAATTTTTTTTTTGTACAGGGAACGGTGAAAAATTAAGAAAACACGTTGATTTAATCAATCAATCACAAGAACATAAACAAATAAGTAATAAATGGACAACAAAAGAACAAAATTATTTTACAAAATACTCAGGTTTTGTCGGATCCGAACTTCGCATTAATCTATATTAAAATTAACCAAACACGTAAATAAACGTATCTCCAGTTAATTACGCGCGACAACGTTCGTCTACTTATATCCTATTTGCAAAAGAACGAACAATCATCTTTAATTCACGGAGGAGTGTACGCAATAAGTTGCATGTTTAATTGCGGCAACTTCAAAGAAATGAATCGGAAACTAAATTCACGAATTAACGCTCAAAAATAAAAATCGTAACGTTCCGACCTGTGTTTTTCCTTTGATGTCCGATTCGTTTGTCGGGATGCCGCGGCGTCACTTTGTAATGTGCCGACCTCCGCGTAGAGGGGCGAGGAAGGGAACTTCCAGCGTCGTAGTTCACAATGCACCTGCAAAATCGGATCGGACTCAACTTCCGCAAACTCCCAGTAAAAAGAATCACTCTTGATAAACGAACTCTTGGTAACAACTAATTCCCAACGAGAATAACTCCCAACGAAAATAGCTCTTGCTAAAAACTAATTCCCAACGAAAATAACTCTTGATAAAAGCCTATAAGCGAAAAAGAAAAGCGAACGTAAGGGCCAAATCGAGAAACGCAATTCGTATCGACCTACTTACGTAGGACTATCATCCGTACTGCCACAAGTCGCAAAATGGATGCGGCTTTCTCGTCCCCAACAGATTCGGCAGATAGCCGTTCACATGCACTTTCACCCTCTTCGGCGAAACAAGCACACAACCAAACAATTAACAAAAGAACGTGCGATCCAAGAGACGATTGAAACTTTAATGAAACGGCGGCGTACTTCTCGATCGGCGGAAAAGAAAAGAAGACTAACGAGAGAGACACATTCGATTTTACCATTGGCGGAACTTTCTTAGTAACAGTGGGAACCAATCGGCGGAAAGGGCAAAGATCACGAATAATACGCGTCGTGAAGTAGAACGTTGTTATAATTCGTTCAATTCCTCACATGCACGCGATTTTGACCTTAAGTAAGGATGGATTACTTATATCAAATGAATTTGTTTAATTAAATGAAGGTCCTGTTAATGGAATATGCTAGAACGAAATTTTAGAAAAATTACGCCGGCGAAATACGGCGTATCCCTACACTGACTGCAATGTGTACAACGACGCGGTCCAAGAAATAATCCGGCACGTCGAATTTCGCATGTACAGGGTGTGTTTAGAACAGAAATAAAAAACGAACGGGAACAATGCATATACATGGTGTATTCAGAACAGAAATGGAAAAAGAACTGTAACAAGACTTACCTACGAACAAGCCTTTCGCAGCCGTGAACACATCACTAATACCCACATCCGTAAATTCAATCAGTTAGCTTCCAAACAACTACCCAATCGTCATCATGAATCTCATTCCCTAACACAAACTGTGATAAACAATCTCGCTATTCCTTAACTGAAAACGAAATCTCCATTCTCTCCAAAGGTCCTAATTTCGCCATCACCCCAAAAAAGATACCCACTGGTGACATCATTGCTGGAGTTGAATTCGCCCTTATCAAACTCCCTTCTCACATTGCAGACCCTATTCGCCACGAAACTTCCAAAATTTTAAAAACAACCAAACCCCTTAAACCAAATTGTACAAAAACTGAATTTCAAGCTCTCAAAACCTTGAAAAATAACCCAGACATAGCCATACTCTCCGCAGACAAAGGGAATGCCACTGTAGTTTTGGACCGCGCAGAATACGATCAGAAAATCAACACCCTATTAGGCGACTCTGCCTACCAACCTTTGCGACGGAATCCAACCTCACGTATAGAATGTACCATAACGGCCTTAATGAAATCTTCTTCTACCACATCAGAAACACAAAAAATCTTGATCCCCTGGGACTCCTGACTTCCAGACTTTACGATCTCCCTAAAATCCACAAAACCGATACACCTTTACGTCCCATAGTCAGCGCAATTAACTCACCAACCTACAAAGTTTCCAAATATCTAGCTGAGACTCTTAAACCGTTTGCAGGTAAAAGTGAAACCTTCATCCTCAACTCTCAGCACTTCGTCAAAAAAATTCACGAGATATCCTTAGAGCCTCAGGACATTCTGGTCAGTTTCGATGTACAATCTCTTTCCAAAGTCCCAATTCCCGACACCGTCACAATCATCCAGCAACTGTTCCCAGCCCATAACCAACCCGAAGACTTAATTCCCTCAATAGAACGATGTTTCACCATAACCTATTTGATGTTCCGTGATCAATATTACGAACAGGTCTCAGGCACAGCCACGGTCTCTCCTCTCTCCCCAATAGTAGCAAACATTTTTATGAAGGCATTCGAACAACACGCCCTTACTTCTTTCCCACTTAAATCTAAGTGTTGGTTCAGATTCGTAGATGATGTTTTTGCTATTTGGCCACACAGTAAGGAATCCTAGACAACTCCTTTGAACACCTAAATTCTCAACATCCTGACATTCGCTTCAATTTGGAACATGAAACTGACGGCCACATACATTTCCTTGATATCTTAGTAAGCCGCCTCCCTAACGGTATATTAGGACATTCCGTGTAGTTATCGCAAACCGACCCATACTGATCGCTATCTGAATGCACATTCACATTATCATCCTTCTCGAAAACAGTCAGTCATTAACTCACTAGTCAGCCGCGCCTTTGCCCTATCAGAACCCTCATCACTTCAAACTGAATTGAACCACGTAACAAAAGTCCTACTCAATAACAACTACAAAAACCACGACATTCAAAGATCCATTTCTCGTCATCTCACCCCAATTGGTCCATGTTCCGAACCTGATACACCTCCAGTCGCTACAGCTTACCTACCTTACATCCACACCATAACAGATCGAATCGGCAAAATTCTCCAAACAACAGAATATCAAATCCATTTACTTACCCATGACGAAACTTTCAGATTGCCTACTCTCCACAAAAGATCACATCCCTTTACAGTCCGAAGGTGTGTACCGAATTCCATGTTCCTGTGGGCGTGTAAACACATCGGTGAAACAAAACGATATGTCAGCACTCGTGTTTCAGAACATGAACGCCGTAATAGACTACTACAAACAACTGGCTCGGCCCTAGCTGAACACAAACTAGAAACCGGTCACCAAATCTTATTCTCCGACACAAAACTTCTAGCCCGCTCATCTCATTTTTTCAATCGTAAAATCCGTGAATCCATAGGAATCCTCAAACACCCCAATAACCTGAATCGTGATACTGGCTTTACCTCCACAATGCGTGGAAACATTTAACGATCCGCCACGACCCAATAGACCAATCCCCGCTCACCGTTCCGACCTACTACCCCCACCGATCACTATAAATACCACGACAACAGACATACCCACTCATAGCGTTTTCGTTTCAGCTGCACCGGTTGCACTCAGTGTATTTGCTTCTTCTTTTAACCTCATTCAATAACATGAGATAAAGATACTCTGAGTGTGCACTAGTGCGATAACTCGAAAACGCTGTCAGTCTCAACGACTAACGAGAAGCAGCAGCAGCAGCCCTGAGGAAGTTCTTGTGCAATGAAAAACGAAACGTCGGCAGTAGAAGTGAACGTGACGCGGTTCCAACCGAAAGCCAATTCTAAGATAGATTGAATGTTCAAAACATTGCATTGGTGACGTCAGAAGCTAATACGGTTCAAACAATTTTATGAATTGCTTTAAACGCGAAAAGATACCTTTAGACTGTAGCAAATAACGCACTATAAATTGATTTTATCAAACGCTACGAAGTAATATAAGGTGAAATTTTAAGGGCTGTCCAAATTTTATGCTTCGCAGTTGAGCTATTGTAGGCCTGGGCATTACTTTTGTCGGCGGGTGTACATATTAAGTATAAGTAACTCATTTAAAATAAAAAATGAGAAAACATATTAAAGCTTTTAAAATAAAAACTCTAAGTAGGATGTATAAAAAAAAACTGTACCTACGTTACATCCGCTTCTGTAAGTATTGAAAAATTATTTACATGTTGTTTATTTTTACTATAGGTATGTTATTAATTTTAATTAAAAAAAATTTTTTTCAAGAATTCAGGCGAGAATTTACATTAGAACTGAATAGTACAGTCAGAATTAAAAATTATGGCCCTCTAATGCCTTCTAATCGCTATTAGGAGCAGGCGAAAAAGCAGATACTCGTTAAATTTAATTTTGAGACTATGCACCTGCCTGCTTGTTATAGTGGTCAGACGAGCGATTAGAACGCAATTTAGCATTTTACTCGACATTATTTGTCATTCTGACTGGACAGAGTTTTTGTTTATATTTTGAACGGTACCTACACACTCCAGATTTTACTAAAAAAAGAAACAAATGACGTTCGAAAACTTAACAAATGAGTATCGACTTTGTTATTTCAAATGGAACACTCAGTGTGTTTTCTCAAATTAAGAGATACATTTTTATCATCATTCCAAAAATAACTTAAATATCGCAAAGTATAAACTACATATATTTGGTATTACGAAAAAGATATCTTTCTTAAATCGAGAAAATATACATCATGTTCCATTTAAAATAACAAAGTTGATGCTCATTTGTTACGTTTCCGATCGTCATTTGTTTTTCTTTTTAGTAAATTCTGGCGGTTCAGGTTTATCCCTAAGTTTTTGGCATTTAACATTTTTTGATATGTCTAATAATAAAGTGTGTAGATACAGTTCAAAATATAAAAACCCTGTACATACACAGAAAACAGAACTCGAACAAGTAAATAGTATGTATGTATGTACAGTCGCGAGCATAAAAAACGGGATAATTTTTTTATATTTATTATCCAGCTTTGAACGACATTTCTAAACACTGTACAATTTACAGCTTAGGTTATAATAACATAATAATTAAACATTTCAATGATGGTTACATTTTTCTGAAATCGAAAAGTAAGTAATTCTTTACCGCCTTTGGTACCCGTGTATCTTTATTCTTATCGAAAATATTTCAGATCTGTCTTTAAAAATCTTATGTTTTAACTAAAATATTAGTTAAAGTATAAAAAAATCTTTTAACCTGACACTAAATCGCGCACTATACACTTAACGTTTCACCGTCGTTCGACAGCTTCGTCAGCGAACGACGGTGAAACGTTAAGTGTATAGTGCACGATTTAGTGTCCGGTTAAAAGATTTTTTGATACAAATTTCATCGGACAAGAACCAACTTTAAATATAAATTAAAGTATAACAGTACAACAAATGGACATTTATCAATTTTATTTCTTTCAATTATAGTACACGAAATTTGATTTTTGTCACCAAGTGTACAAACGAAACGTAATCTCGACTGTTTATGTATTATACAATCTTTAAGGTCGCAGCATCATGACCTTATACCAACGCAACTAAACTTAATTTTTATTACATTCTCGTCGAGGTACCAGTATTTACCTAATTGTAAAGTTTTCTTGATAAAATATGAATCAGCCTCGTTTATATGCGGAAAATAACGACTTGCAATTTAAAGAGGCAGTGTACATCCTGAAGAAGTATTCTCATCTCATTCGATGTAAAACGGATAATGAACAAAATGTCCTGGACGTTGGTTGTGGAGATGGACGCATTACCACAGAGTTGCTATATCCTCTGTTCGAAAATGTGAGGAAATTTGTTGGAGCCGATATATCGCCCGAAATGATCGAGTTTGCGGAAGAGCATCACCGCAAAAAGAACTTATCTTTTATGCAGCTCGATATAAGCACAAAGCAATTAGATGGGGATCTGGAGGAAGAATTTGACCATATATTTTCATTTTTTTGCATAAATTGGATACAAGAGCAGAGGTATAATTTTACTTAATCTTATTTTTCCATTCATAAAGCTAATAAATGTATCAATCACTTAAAAAAATTGCACTTGTTTTACAGTAATTAGTTGAAGCAGGGGCGCCATTTTCAGTACTGTGCGGAAAGATTATAGAGTATTTTTCAAGGTTATCGGTCAGAGCCGTACTGAATTGCGCGTGGTTAAAGCAACCTATACCATTTCCATTACCTATAAATTAGTTGCTTTTTACTCGCAGGCTAACGACTAATTTTACGACGCCGCTGACAGACTCGATACATTGCAGTTTGCAAACATTTCGCTCACCAATAACCTTAGAAAATTTAATTCTCCTGCTGCTTAATTATCAGAGATAACAGAAACATGATGAAATAATAGATAATGAAATAATATATTAGTGAGTCACGTACAGTCTCAATAATAAGTCATGACGCTTACAGAACATTGTACCCATCTCCTTAAAAACTGTGATGAACGTCAAATGCATCCAAATTTTACTGCACTTCACTTTTTCAATGTCACAGGTCCGGTGGTGGCTTCGCCATGTTACGGTGTCATGTCCAGCGGGCCACGTAATACGTTTCGGGCCTAGGTAAAGATTGAAACAATTCAATAAAAAATTATTTAATATTGATTGATGAATGCTAGTCCGGAGAAATTGCCGTCCAGATGTCGACTGGAAGATGACCACAGGCGCAGAAAGGGATGTTCCTTGGGGTTAATGTGAGGGAGTAGTTGTAGTTACTCAGCGATAGCTGGCAGATCCTGCCGGGACGGGACTTAATTCCCTTAATAGAATGTTGTTTAACCTCAACATATTTCATGTTCCGTGATCAATATTACGAACAGGTCTCAGGCACAACCATGGGCTCTCCTCTCTCCCCAATAATAGCAAACATTCTTTCCCTAACGGTAGATTAGGACATTCTGTGTATCGCAAACCGACTCATACTGATCGCTATTTGAATGCACATTCACATCATCATCCTTCTCAAAAACAGTCAGTCATTAACTCACTAGTCAGTCGTGCCTTTGCCCTATCAGAACCCTCTTCACTTCAAATTGAACTGAATCACGTAACAAAAGTCCTATTCAATAACAACTACAACTAAATAAATGGTTGAGGTTATATGTCACATGAAGGTGGTACGTTGTCAGGTTCACGTCAGCTGGTATCAGGTTCAGCCGTTTCAATGAAGGTGGTGTTAGCTGTCCGGTCCAATGTCGGGTGGTACGCTACTATGTTGATTATTTCATCATTCTATGCCACGCAGAAACGGACATTCAATATGCCAAGGGGCATACAATGGCGTAGCTAATAGAATAATTATGACGTAGCGATTTTCAAATAAAGAACCAATGCGAACACGAGGATTTAAAGCGACCATTTCCGGCCAAAGACTACAGCGGTGCCAGATGACCAAAACGAGTTATGTCTACAAGCGGCGTTGCCAGCTCGCTATAGAATTTGCACGTGAATTCGTTAAGGAAATATGTAACTGTAACAGCTGTTTTGCGCTAATTCGTCGCAGGGCGGTCTAAAGTTTGTTTATTTATGTCAATCGTCATCATTGCTTGTTCAACAATTACTTACATGACGACTCGCCCAAATTTGTTTACTCGCTGTTGTTTGACGTTGTCAATCTAATAGCGTTTTCGATGCTCAAAAATAATGCGTTGACGTCATTGATCAGACCAAAATTGCTCTGGAGGGGACAAGCAATGAACAACCGAACACGTTTGGTTTACAGCAACGAGAAACTGTTGGAGTAACCGAGACACGGCTCCCAGAGCCATTTTTCTGTGCAGAAGACGAAGCCACACTCGATTATAATAGCCACATTATTTTTTGTTACATGTTTTGTTAATAGTCGCATAAATTCTTCATTATCTGATGAATTAGTCGAAGAAAATTTTTCACATAATTGCTAATTGCATTTTCGCAATTGAAGTTTATAGGTTATGTTTTCCGGATCGCTCGATGTTGATATGTCTGGCGAGTCAGATCAAAGCAGAGCGCTTTCGATACGCTACTTCACAGAGCACTTGTCGCAGCCGAATATGCAAATTGCACTTCTAGCAACAACGTTAATCACTCGAACACTTACAGAGCGCTCTAGAGCACTCAGTCGGAAAAGCTATAACCACAGGCTATCACCAGTCACATCACCACTCACGTTTTCCATGTTGTTACGGTCGTTTTTTTTTTCCTTTCACGTGTCTGGCTGTTTAGCGTCTCTTCAAGTCATTTTCCTGCGGCCGCGTGTTGGTGTTTGTTTGAATTTCGCGCGTGTTTGGAAGTTCACGTGGGCGACAGGAAACGCGTGGCTTTGTGGGTGCGTCGTCGCAGTGGAGTTTTTGGGGAGAGGCCGTGAAGGTGATTGAAGCGTGACCGACATTTTTGTGCTTGCAAATGGTTTTACTGTTCTCCGTCCCATACGCATTCTCTGCGGCTTTGGTCTGTGTTTTGGTGTTTGCCGCATCCTTGTGAGGGATTTGTTGGAGTCTGCGATGTTTTAGCGGAAGTTAGAGAGGCGGTTGGCGCGTCCTTTCGACTTTTTTTTTTACTTTGGATTGGTTACGGGACGTTGCCACGTTGCTTGTTTTTTTCTGCACCTTCCTCCGGGAACGCTTGGAAAGCTCGGTGGTTTACACCGAGGTAAGTTCTATCTGTTTGTTTTGGTTTTTTTTTTTTGTGTTACTGATTTCGCCGTGTGTTTTTTTTTTGTTCTGTCTTATAGCAACTAATGACGGGTGTGCCAAGACCCGGCGAATTTGCGGCCTATCCGTGCTGAAGGCGTTTGTTTCGTTCACATCGACGAGGGTTGCTTGCGTGGACAACTCTTTGGGTTTATTTTCAACGCCGACAAGATTTGTGTTTTGCGACACGTTCTTCGAACGCTCGACCGTCGACCGCTTCTAGACATCACTTGGCGAGTTCTTCGGCGAAGATAAATTTTGGTATCGTATAACCCTTTTTCTTTGGGTCTACTGTTTCAATTCGCGCATTCGACACGACGTTGGTTGTTATTGGAGTCATCTAGACAAGTTTGCGCGACGTGTGAATTTCGCACCGTCCCTGTTCTTGCGTGGAACATCGTCACTCGGTTAGCGTATTACTGTTTGGCCGAACTAGTTTTTATAGATTTTTATATTTATATTTCTTTTGTTGCGTAATTTATTTGTTTACGTTTTGCGACTGCTTTTCAGTCCTATTTTGTAAACGTACGCTTGGGATCCTAATCGAACGGTATAATAACTTTTCACGCCATACGCGTGTTAACAGTCAATTTGTGCAGTATTGCACCCTCAGTGCCCATTGTTGCACAAATAAAGTTCTATGGCTTTTCGGTTACGCTACGGCGTACCACACTGTACCATATTGGTCGTGGGCCTGCCCATTATAGTTGATTAATTTCAACATCGGCTTTTATTTATTGCGTGAACTCACGGATCTATCCTTTTGTTCTGGTATCGTTCAATTTTAAATTTTCTACGCCTTTCCGCCTCTCCGAGTTCCGTTACTCGCGAATGAGATTTATAGTCGTCCCAGTTTGGTAGCGGTTTTATGGCCTTGCCCAAAAAAAGCGACAGAAAGGCGACCGCAGGCCGGTTTCTTTGAAGCTGTTTTTTTTTATAGCAAAATTATACATGGTGTGTATTTTGGACCTTCCCCTAGTGTCGGTCCATGACTTTGGCGAACGTTGCTTATAAGCTAGGTGTCGCCCCTTACGGTTCTCAGCATCTGGGAAATCCCCCCATAATTTTCATCAAATTTTCATTCTTCGTTTTCATCAAAAATTGTAATTTGTTGGGGCCGATATATCGCCCGAAATGATCGAGTTTGCGGAAGTTCATCACTGCAAAAAGAACTTATCTTTTATGCAGCTCAATATAAGCACAAAGAAATTAGATGGGAATTTGGAGGAAAAATTTGACCATATATTTTCGTTTTATTGCATTAATATGGTACAAAATCAGAGGTATAATTTTACTTAATATTATTCTTCCATTAATAAAACTAGTCATTCAACTAGTTTAATCACTTTAAAAAAAATACAGATGTTTTACAGTAATTAGTCGAAACAGTGACGCAATTGTCAAAGATAACAGAAACATCATGAACTAATATTATATAATTAAACAATACAAGTTAGTCGATCATATACTATTGAAAGGCGCGGAATAACCTCAGGTAACTGTTTCTGGCTTTATCGGTTGCCATCAGTGAGGCGCATTTTCGGAATCTCTTCAGACTGCGTTCAATTGACCTTGTACCTATTTACCAACTAAAGAGCGTTTAGTAATCAGAATCACAAACGTGTACTGAAAAAAAAATTGTTAAAAATTATAAAAACTTGACGTAATTAAATTGTTACACTACTCTTTACAAATTGTGCTAAACTCTCGTGTAATTTGTGGCGTCCATCATACTGATGTTTTATAATTTATAATGTTTTATAAATGAATTGTTAGGCTAAATAAAATAACACACGGTACAGATGACTACTGCAAAGGTTGATAACTTGTGCTGCAATAAACACTTATTTTTCAAAATAATAGAAAAAGTAAAAAGAAATAAATATTAACATGAAATGACGTAATAAACAGGTGCTGGAGAATATGATACGTTACGTTAAATAGCGTAAAATTACGATAACTGTCAACAATTTTTTGTTATTGTAAGATAGTTCAGTTTCTTGTTGTAACGAAGTGACCACTCCGTTACTATTTTTGTACATAGTTAGTTGAGTTTTGTATATTATTTAGTCTGTATATTTAGGATGCCTTGCGCAGAGATACAAATCAGGGTGGGAGTTCTCAGGGAGTGGGACTCCCCACCACGCGCAAGCCTTTATAAGCGCGCTCGGGGCGTGCTTGAGTTAGTCGCTCACCGGCTCATCCAGCCGATGGTCGTGGCTCCGCCGCGCTATCAAGCCACCGGACGTGGCTTGAAGTTAGTGACGCCCCGGGCATTCCGAGTCACCGGAAGTGGCTCGAATGCAGTAGTTCGCGGAGTCATTCATCCGTCGATGTTTTGACTCAAACGCGTTTAACAATCTGTGCTACGTTCGCGTTACCTGCAATCGCTCCTGTTTTTATCCTGACCTTCCTCTTACCGAGTGCGGGTGTCTCGCACTTCCTTACCATAGAACGGGAGTCTCGTTCTCTCTCTCCCTTACCTAAGTGTGGGCGTCTCACACATCCTGATCCCTGAGTGGTAGTCTCACTCTCTCTCTCTTACCGAGTGCGGGTGTCTCGCACTTCCTTACCATAGAACGGGAGTCTCGTTCATTTCATTTCGTTTACCTGTACGTGAGTGTTACCGCTGTAAAATATCCCAATTTGTGGATACGTGTATATATGAACTATTTTGTAAATAAAACTGTATTTGCTAAGTGATCGACGCTTTTATTTCTGAACCTGGACTCCGACGAGCAAACCCGAACCGCCGTCAAGCAGAGCATCGATCAGCAACTACAGACCAGAACCGAAGATTGACGGACCGTTACATTATAGTTTATAAAACTAAAAATAGGAATAACAGCAAATTAACTAATATGTTTTAAATTTATTTTGAATGTCAGAAAAATAAATTAAACATACAGAAATTATCTAAATTAGTTTTACACCTAACTTTTCAGTTATTTAGTTATTCTTATTTTCCAAACATTGCCTAAAGTATACTTTATGAACGTTTTGTTTCTGACGCCGCTGCTCTTATATTTTCATTCTGTTGGTAAAACCGGATGAGCAAGCGAAATGTTTAATGTCTAATATCGCAAATTAAATAATTAACACCCAATGGAGATGTTTAGCTACTCTCCAAAAATGTAATAATAATAATTCGTAATCTGGTTCTAGTTGATAATTTTCATTTTTACTGTTTTTAAAGTTCTAACTTCATAACATGTTATTCTGAAATGCTTTCTTAGAAACTAGCATATTTTTGAGATGTTCTTTTAATTTTTCTTAATAATCATGTATTCATTCTTAAGTTTAAAAAGAATGTATATCAGTTTATTCCCATTTCAGGCAATGTGCATCCAACCTATACAACATGCTAAAGCCGCGTGGTGATATATTTCTTCTCATTGTGGTAACAAATACCTTCCTTCAAATGTACGAAAAATTATCGACAAACAAAATTTGGGGCGAACACATGAAGAATTTTAAAGAGTACATGTCACCGTACCATTATTCTGAACATCCTGTGAAAGAATACAAAGATTTGTTGTGCCAGGTTGGATTTGATGTAAATATATGCGAGATTATTGACAGGAGTTACACTTTTCAAGATGTCATTTCTTGGAAGAGTAAGTTACACTTTTTTGGAAGAGTAAAAAACTAGGACAACTTTTAAATCCAGCAGCCATGTGTGGAAGAGTTAATTTTAATAATTAATAATAAATAAATGTAAATAATAAATAAATGTAAATAATTTTACATTTATAGTCGGTAGCAGTTTTACACAGCTAAAAAATTCGTATCCTGGTTTTTTATGGTTTTTTTAGAATAGTACAGTTGACTTTAAAAAAATCGAGTATACCTACCTAATTTTCTTTGGTTTAATTCGTTCGTGTCAGTGTCACTGTTGATGTCAAAGTGGCAGCGGTTAAATGAAAGTGTTCTAATTCCTTTTAAATAAGAAGAAGACACTACTCAAACATTATAATTTGCTAAAAGCAAATGCTTAAAGGTAATAGAATTTTTTTTTAAATGCTCTGAAATTCTAGTTTTAAAATTCTCATTTTTATTGTCAAATACGTATAACCTGTTTAAAAAAAATAAGATTTCAGATTTGAAAGAGACCGATTTACATTGCCAAAAAGTAGTATGACTTTGCATCTTTGACTTTTTCGATGTACTCGACTTTTCTGCAATCAACTGTACTTATGCAAACTGAGTCAAAAGTATGGAATAATCAAAATATCTAGTAATAATAATAATAATAATAATAAATTGTCTTTATTGTTATGGCGAAGTTTAGCCAACGCTAGTCACTTAACCATAAAAAAAATACATTTACATTCAAGCGTCGATTTACCGTAACAAGAAAAAAAAACAAATGATAAATATAAATAAAGACTGGCTGAAATTCTGGAATTTCAGGAGCACTGCATACAGATAAATTATAGGTACAATATAAAATATTTTAATAACCAAAATACCGAAATACGAGTGTATCACTGTATAAGAGTAAATATATTCGAACACACAGAGAGACTTTAATATCAAGTTCTATCATTATATAATAAGAAAGTTTTAAGCAAAAAGTGCACTCGCCGAATTTTCCAGATTTAAAAAAGAAGTATATTTCTTTTTGAACGTACGTAAGGAACATGATTTTAGTGATTGAGGCATACTATTCCAAGTGATTGGTCCATTATACGAAAAAGATCTGGAGAATAAAGTTTTGGAGTGTTTAAGCAAAATAAAGTTATTTTTAAAGCGGGTATTAATTCCATGAACACAATCATACTTAAACAACTTCGTAGACAAATATTCGGGTTTAGAATTTTTAACAATTTTATTAAGGAAAACAGCAAAATGTAATTTCCTTCGATTTTTCATGTTCAGCCAACTCAATTCCTTCAGTTTATGTGAAACATGGTCAAAGTGTCTGAGATTATAAATAAGTCTAATACAAGAATTCTGAACTCTCTGAATGCGAGTCTCAGTTAATGAATCTATACAGGATCCATACACAACATCACAATAATTGAAATGACTTAAAACTAAATAATTAGTAAGAATTTTTCTTAAATTTGTATCAATGATATGTCTGTTGTTATAAAGCATACGAAGTGAACAGTAAGATTTTTTTAACATTTTATTAACATGATCCCGAAATCTTAATCCAGTGTCCATATGAAGCCCAAGATTTTTCGCAACCTTGGAAATAGTTAAAGGCTGACCTAATATACTGAGTCTGCATTTAGCAGCAGCTTCCTTACTTTTGTTACTACCAAAAACTAAAAGAGATGATTTGGCTGCGTTAATACATAAATTATGAGTTGGTGCCTTTTGAATTAAATTATTTAAATCCTCAGATATCAAGTCAAAATCAATATTAACACTCTCACATGAGAACTGCTTATAAATCTGGGTGTCATCAGCGTATAAGGCACATTCACAATGATTCAATGTTAATTTAAAGTCAAACGTATACAGAATAAACAATAAAGGGCCTAAAATACTGCCTTGAGGAACGCCCTTTGAAATAAAGGCCTCGGAAGAAACACAATCTCCTATCACAACACTTTGCGTTCTATTACATAAATAATTACACATAAAAAGTATACTTATAGAATCAAATCCAATGTATTTTAATTTTGATAACAGTACTTCATGATTAATAGTGTCAAAAGCTTTCGAGAAGTCCAAAAGGATGAGGGCAGTTCCGAGACCTTTATCCCAAGCTTCAAAAATATCATCACAAACATTTACTAAAGCTGAAGCGGTACTGAATCCTTTTCGAAACCCAGATTGAACGTTGGGAATTATATTATTCTCAGTTGCGTAATTCATAATTTGCTTGTAAACAATCTTTTCAAGGACCTTTGAAAGTGTGGAAAGTATACTGATTGGTCGCAAGTCGGAATATTCAGAAGGAGAGCTCTTTTTGGGCAAAGGGTGTACTAAAGATTTTTTCCAACAATTAGGAAAATAACCAACTTCCAAGCAACAGTTTACAATGTGGGTTATATATTTTGCAATATGTGGTATGCAGTATCGTAACATTCTTATAGAAATTCCATCAATACCATAGGCTTTAGATTTAATATTATTTACAACTTCAATGACCTCTTCAGTTGTTGCAAGTTGAAAGTGGAAATTAAAATCTGCCAAATTGTTACAGGAATAAAAATTAAGGGCATCACTACAATCTTCATCAATTTGTGAAACAGAATCAATAAAATAATCATTTATTTCATCAACATTTTTTAAACTATCAGGAATGTCTGCAGCTTTAGATTTAGAAATATTCATACTATTTAATACTGACCAAGTCTTATTCATACTAGATATGATAGATAGTCTTATTCATACTCAATGATAAATAAGGCGGATCAGAACACAATACCGACATTGAGCCAACCATTTAGTTTCTCAGAATTGATGCCAACTTTATTATTTTCAATTGAACAGCCTGTATATTTTCTCGCATTTCTACAGAATTATACAGTATGTCCCCGGATTGAGTTTACAATACGTATAATAGACCAAAAATTTTTGAATTAAAATTTCATGTTCTACAGTTCAGGTCTGCTTGGCCTGAAATGAATTTGTGTCAAATTTAACGCCGAAGTCTTCAAGGTGAGGTAAGTAAAGTGGTATTCCTTTTGAATTTAGGAGAAAAATTTATTAAGATAAAATGATTCTCATTTAAAATTAGGGTGATATACCAAATTCCAACATCCTAGAAAAAAAAATTGAATTACGGAATATTAGGATTTCAGTACAGTTGTAAGACATTAACACTGTCAGGTGCTAATATGGACGGAGTATTATTTGAATAATCATATTTTATTTGTTTTTAGTCAATAAATATGTAGATGGCGTTAACATTTTACAATTTTACTAAAATATTTATAAAAAAATTTGTGCAAATCGGTTTTGATTTGCACAAAATTTTTTAAAATTCTCATATGCTTTGACAGCAAGCATGGCCGCCTTGCATGGGATGACTTATTATATGGCGAACTGGCTTCAATTTGTCAATCCTACTGCAATGTCAACTCAACAAGCGATCGAAAGATGTCGCTACTTAAATGAAATATTTATAATTTAATTAGTAATGTAACGTCTTTAAAGGTTCTATTATTTTTATTTTAATCAAAACACGAAATAGTTAATAATCTAATTTATTTAAAAGTAACACTAATTAACACTAACTTAAGAATAATTTATTTATAAACTAATAAGTAATTTATGTTAACAGCCGAGCGAATATTTATAACGCGACTTCAATTTCGAACTGTCCACTTGCTTAATTAATGTCGAACTGTCCCCCGTTTGGCTGCGTGCATTTTTATATGCCGGGGTTGTTTCTCGCGAACATTCTCGCTCGTTCGACAGAAAGTCTCGGATCATCGCTGACGTGATATCGAAGCTTCTCGTCTAAGGCGCGTCGTTGTTGACGCATCAGACGGGCTGGGACCGCAAACGTCACACTGCCCCCTTCTTAAAAACGTTTCGTCTCGGAACGTTCCTTGTGATAGCCTTGAAGGAAAATGTCGAAATCGGCATGCTGGTCCCTCTTTACAACATCCGGTCTGGAAGAAATAGCAGTCTACGGTTTTCCTACTGCCAACAGCTGCCTGTGGGTGGTGACTGCAGACTAGAACTTCTATTCCCGTTCCGTTGAAGATGACTTCTATCATGCTGCGAACGACCCTCCAGTCCAGCCCATCTAGTCCGCAGCCTATCTTGGGAATGGCTAATTTCGTCTCCTTGCCTTCCACCAACTGTCTCTTCAGGCTCCATAAAGCTCTCCAAATACTGCGATAGTCAGGCTTACCGCTTGATGTCTTCTTGGTGACTAAGTAGTACACGTGTCATCTTCGTTCCGCCTCCGTGTGGATGATCTGCAGGCTCTTGCCCACCATGGGGTGCTGTCTTAGGAGTTCCTCGACCTGACCAAATTTCTTCCGGAAGACTTGGGCTATCCCCTTGGACATCCTTAGGTCTTCTGCCACACAGTGGGCCAGACTGTACTCTGGTGACACTTGAAAAAGGTCTTGCTGTCTCTCTGTGGTCACTCCGAATCGCGCCTTACTTCCTGTGGCGTGATGAAACATGAAGGTTTCGAAGTTTACTTCGGAACCTTGCGTCCGTTGTACTGTCCCCTCATTTTCTTCTCCGTTGTAAGGATCCATTCTGTTGAAGTGGATAACCTTGGGTTTGCCATGCGGAACCTTCCTGATGCGGTAGATGACATCGTTAATCCGTTTCATCACTCTATAAGGACCTTCCCAAGATGTCTGCAATTTTGGGGACAGACCTCTACGTCTTTGAGGATTGTAAAGCCAAACCAGTGCTCCAGGTTGGTATCCCCCATTCTGAGCATTGATGTCATAATGCTCCTTCATTCGGTCGCTGGCCGTCTGTATATTGCGACGCACTTGATTGTGAATGTCGTCCATTTTCCTGCGTAGGCCGCTAACGTAGTTCTCGTCGGCAGGGACCTCACCGGGCTTCACGCCGAACTTCAAGTCGCAGGGCAGCCTTGGCTTTCGCCCAAATACCACTTTCGCTGGTGTCTCTCCTGTTGTCTCATGCACGGACGAACGGTATGCCAGTAGAAAAAGGGGAATGTACGTGTCCCAGTCTCTCTGATGATCGGAGACGACTTTGGACAAATGTCGGTTGATGGTTCTGTTGAATCTTTCCACCATTCCGTCCGACTGCGGGTGAAGTGCAGTGGTTCTAGTTTTCCGGACGCCGAGCAGAGTACACACGTTCTTGAATAAAGCCGATTCAAAGTTCCTCCCTTGATCTGAATGCAGCTCCATGGGCGCGCCATATCGACTGATCCATTCTCGGACAAGGACTTCAGCAATAGTTATCGCCTCTTGGTTTGGTAGGGCGTATGCTTCAACCCACTTGCTAAAGTAGTCCATCACCACGACGATGTACTTATTTCCACTATTCGTTTGTGGAAATGGGCCGGCTACATCTATGGCAACTCTCTCAAAAGGACTTCCCACGTTATACTGTTTCATAGGAGCCTTGCCTCGTCTGTGGGGGCCGTTACTAGCTGCGCAGACTACGCACTTCCTACACCAGTCCTTTACATCTTCCTTGCAGTTCACCCAATAGAATCGCTCGCGCACCTTTTCCATAGTCTTCTTGATTCCCAGATGCCCTCCCGAAGTTCCATCGTGAAGTTCCCTCAGAACTTCCGGCACCCTATTCTTGGGGATCAGTAACTGTGTCTTCTGTTCCGTGCCTTCCTGGTTCTCGATGGTTCGTTTCAGAAGACCATGATCCAGCACTATGGAGTCCCACTGCGCCCAGTACGATTTCACGGATGGTGCACACGGTGCTATCTCTTCCCAAGTAGGCCTTGCCTCCTTACTTTTCCATTCCAGCACCAATTTCAAATCCTGATCGTTCTCCTGGTCTCGTCGCAATTCTTCACCTTGCCATTTGTCGTCTACGATGGCCGTCCTCGCAGTCGTGGCCACTTTCTACTCCAGCCGACTACAGTGCTTACAGTCTTCGGCACAAGGTCTTCTCGACAAAGCATCGGCATTTCTGTGGCTAGTTCCGGCCCGATGCTGGATTTCAAAATCCTATTCCTGAAGTCGTTCGATCCATCGTGCGACTTGTCCTTCAGGATTCTTGAATCGGAGGAGCCATTTTAAAGCGGCATGGTCCGTCCTCAGGAGAAAGTGTCTGCCATATAAGTACTTGTAGAAATGTTCTATGGACTTTACCACGGCTAGCAATTCCCTTCTAGTGACGCAATAATTTCGTTCCGGCTTTGACAGGACTTTACTGAAGTAGCCAATCACCTTCTCTTGCCCTTCTTGGATCTGGGACAGTACGCCACCGATACCAACATTGCTAGCGTCAGTGTCCACGATGAACTTGCCTTCTGGGAGAGGGTAACTTAGAATAGGAGCACTTATCAAGTACTGTTTTAGTTGTTCGAAACTAATTTGGCAATGTTGGTCCCATTCAAACGGACGACCTTCTTCAGTGAGTTTTGTCAACGGTTTAGCGATGTCCGCAAATCCGGGAACATAGCGACGATAGTAAGTGCATAGGCCTAGGAAACTCCTTATCTGGTGTTTATTCTTGGGAGTTGGCCAGTCCTTCACGACCTGAATCTTTACTGGGTCCACGGCGATTCCATTCCCATTAACAATATGGCCTAGATAATTCACTTCCTTCTGGAAAAGGTGGCACTTCTTGAGACTAAGCTTTAGTCCAGCTCCGCGAAGCCGCTGGAACACTCCTTCCAGATTCTTCAGGTGGTCGTCGAAAGTTTTCCCCACCACAATTATGTCGTCCAGGTATACCATGCACGTTGTCCAGGACAGACCCTTCAGAACCGTCTCCATCAGCCTCTCGAATGTCGCTGGTGCATTACATAACCCGAACGGCATCACCGTGAATTGCCATAGGCCCATACCAAGGGAAAACGCCGTTTTTTCTCGATCTTCGGGCGCTAGTTCCACTTGCCAATAACCACTCTTTAGATCCAAGGTCGAGAAGATCTTTGAACCGGCCAGGGTGTCCAGGGTGTCATCAATCCGTGGCAGAGGATAGCTATCCTTTTTGGTGACGTTGTTGAGCAATCGATAGTCTACGCAGAACCGTGTGGATCCATCCTTTTTCTTCACAAGCACTACCGGTGACGCCCATGGGCTGCTCGATGGCTCAATTACATTGTCCTTTTCCATCTCACGAATAATGCGTTCTGCTTCCTCACGCTTCGCCAATGGTAACCTCCTTGGAGCTTGACGGATGGGCCTTTCTTCTCCTGTCTCTATCTTGTGTTTGACGATGTCGGTTCTTCCCTTAGGTCCATTGTCTACCTCGAACACATCTTGATAGCGACATATCAGGTTCTTCGCTTTTGTCTTTTGTTCTGGAGTCAATTCCTGGGTCATTGACATGACCATTTCCAACAACTTCTTCGGGACCTTCGAATCTTGTACGTTTGCTTTTATTTGGAGGGAGATGGAGGACACCATGGCACAGCTTCCCAAGATCGTACCTTTCTTGATGTTGACAGGGAAACAGTTCACATTCATCAGGCGGACTGGTATTTCCTTCTTTGCTGTCAACAACATTTTTCCAACGAGAACTCCTTTTCCAATCTTCTGATCGTCAGTGTTAGGTTCGACCATAATGACTTGCCCATCTTGGAAAGCGCCGTTCAGGTTTGCGTCGACTATAACCTCGGTTCTGCTAGGCAATACGACATCTTCTGCGAGAACAACTCGAGCGGCCACGTCCTCTCGTTGATGTAGAACCAACTCCTCGTTGTTAACCGCCATTACGCCACGCTTCAGATCCAATTGGAACCCATGGGCAGACATGATGTCCATGCCCAAAATCGCCTCATCCTCTATTTCTGCTACCAGCGCACGGTGTTTGATGGGAGTCACCTCTACTTCACCATGGACAGTCGCTGATGTTCCGGTTGCTGTCCTCAGTCTCCATTTAGTCGGCTCGGTGCGTTTTGATGACTTGATCACATCGGGCCTCAGGATAGTCTTCGTCGCACCCGTATCCAGTAGCATGGTGTGAGGGATGTCATCAATGGTTGCATCCACGAAGACACTGCTGGTTAATCGCCGCAGGGCTATTACTTTCGTGGCCTTTGTCTTTGGAGGCCTTTGAATACGCGTCGACGTTTGTCCATCTGCAGCGACCAGACTTAGTTTCCCCTGTGGCTTCCTTCGTGGAGAATCCTACTTGGCCTTGGGACACCGCCTGCGATCATGTCCCTCTTCCTGGCAATTCCAACACACCAGAGGGTTCTTCTGCCTCAAGACTTGTTCCACAATGCGGCGAACATCCTCCGTGTTGGTATAGTCCTTGGGCCGCTCCTCTGCAGCAGATCGCACCTGGATGCTGGCGAGTTCTTCTTCTTGGGAGTCCATGGCAGCTCGTACGTTGACGTGTCCTCTTGAAACTCGCTTCGCCGCCTCGTATTCCAAGGCGTAGGCCAATGCGTTCTTGGATGTCTTAGGGTGGGCCATTCTCAATGCCTGCTGATTGTCCGGATCACGGATTCCAACCACGAAGGTCTGCAGCGTCAAACATTGCAGGAAATCATCAGGAGCTGCAGGATATGCCAACCGGGCTAGGCGCGCTACATCAGCCTCGAATTCCTGAAGACTCTCTCCGGATTCCTGGTAACGGTTTCTCAGCTGCGCATGGTACACGTCGGTCAGATGCGCCTGGCCGTAACGCATCTCCAGCCGGTTCACCAGCTTGTTGAAGTCTTCTTGTTCCTCTAGCGGCACCACAATTAGCGAAGTGGCTTTTTCACTGGCCGTCCATCCGTTCGCTTTTGCTGCAGCTTCAAACTGTTTGAAGTAGTTGGGCCAAGAAGACTTCCCATCGAACGTCGGTGGTTTTATTTTCAATTTAGAAATTTCCGCTGGTCCTACCACAGTTTGGGTCTCATTATTTTCTGGTATTTCTGCTGGTGATGGATCCCCGAGCATTCGCAACCCTGCCATGATTTGTTCGAGATTCTTAATTTTGTTGTCCTGCTGGAATAGTATTTCTTCCACATTTTCTTGCAGATTCCTTGTCTCTTCTGATATTTTTACCACTAGTTTATCTTCGAGCCCTTTTGATTGCTCTAGAAATTCATCCTTCAAATTTCCAGACTGTTCTCGAAGTTTGTCTTCTAAATTTCTAGATTGTTCCAGCAGTTTAGTTTCCAGATTTGTCGATTGTTGTATTAATTTATTTTCAAGTTTCTCTTCTAAAATTTTCACATTTTCTTCCGTGTTTTTAGAGTATTCCATTAATTTGTCTAGATCATCTTTTAAATTTTCGGATTGTTCCAGTAATTTATTTTGCAATTCATCTTTGAAACTTCTGGATTGCTCCTTTAATTTATCTTCCAGATTTCCAGATTGTTCCATCAATTTATTTTGCAATTCAGCTTTAAAGTTTCCAGATTGTTCCTTTAATTTAGCTTCTAATTTTCCAGATTGTTCCATTAATTTATTTTGCAATTCATCTTTGAAGTTTCCTGATTGTTCCTTTAATTTATCCTCTAATATCTTACTTAAATCTGCAGGACCGCCCGAGATTTCAAATAGAAAGGTTTCTGGATCCTACCCTGCTTCTAGTAGCGCTTGGTGTAGTCTCTCTTGCAAAATCGATTTCTTTCCGGAGATTTCCAATTCGCGCTCTTCTAATTCGGCTTTTAATTCGGTCACTTTTAACTCTTTTAACAACACTTTCCTTGAAGCCATTGTTTTTGTTTTTGACACTGATCTTTGTTTAAATTCAATTTAATTTTAATTGTTTATTTATTTCCACGAACCTCGCACCTGACACCAATGTAACGTCTTTAAAGGTTCTATTATTTTTATTTTAATCAAAACACGAAATAGTTAATAATCTAATTTATTTAAAAGTAACACTAATTAACACTAACTTAAGAATTATTTATTTATAAACTAATAAGTAATTTATGTTAACAGCCGAGCGAATATTTATAACGCGACTTCAATTTCGAACTGTCCACTTGCTTAATTAATGTCGAACTGTCCCCCGTTTGGCTGCGTGCATTTTTATATGCCGGGGTTGTTTCTCGCGAACATTCTCGCTCGTTCGACAGAAAGTCTCGGATCATCGCTGACGTGATATCGAAGCTTCTCGTCTAAGGCGCGTCGTTGTTGACGCATCAGACGGGCTGGGACCGCAAACGTCACAGTAATTTTCCGTAATTCAATTTTCTTTTCTAGGATGTTGAAATTTGGCATATCTCCCTAATTTCAAATGAGAATCATTTTATCTTACTAAATTTTTCTCCTAAATTCAAAAGGAAGACCACTTTACCTACACAGATTTTACTTTTTCAGAACATGAAATCTTAATTCAAAAATTTTTGGTCTATTTTACGTATTGTAAACTCAATCCGGGGACATACTGTATATTTTCATTGCATTGGTATAAAATTTGGTAGAAGATTCGTTACTAAACGGGAGAATCTTCATATATAAAGCGTTTTCGGAAATTCGGTCGGAGCAGTCAGGTTGTTGGAAAAGCGTTCGTTTATTAAACCTTGTTACTTGTTCTATATTCGAAAATTAGTACAGGTACGTGTAGTATCAATTACATGTTTTAAAACAAACAAATGCTGTTATATAAAAATAATAATAAACAGTCGTTTTTGACAAGAAGTAATTTTGTCATTTTCTTAAGCAATTATCTTATATTTTTGGCGACGAGGATGGGATATTTAGAAGTGAAGAAAAACCACGTAAGATTGAAGATATATCTAAAATGCCTAACAATAATGTTCAAATTGAGGAAAATCCAGAGGAAATTATGCGCCGAACGGAACGATTCTCATTTGACAGTTTTGATAAAAATAAATTAATATGGGATGCGTACGTATTCCATTTCGAACGGATGTGCACAGTAAAAGGACTAGGTGGCCCAGGCCCATTAGCAACAGGTGCCCGACGCGATCTTCTGTTAGCCTACATTGGATCAGAACCGTTACAAGCTGTAAGAAACTATTTTTTCCCCGAAGAGCCGGATTATCATACATATGCACAAGTCAAAGATGCCTTACAACAAATATATAAACCAACTCTCACTGTGTTCGCTGCTCGTTTTTCTTTCGAACGAGCAAATCGTCAAGAAGGTGAATCTTTTACTACATTCGCCAACAGATTACGAGAACTCAGTGGAGCCTGTGATTATGGATGTACTTTGGATGAACGTCTGCGTGACCGATTTATGATTGGAGTAAATTTTCCAAAATTTGAGGTCGAGGTGCGTCAACGCTGGCCAAATGGAAAAAACAGTAACAATGTCGTAGTAACTTTTGCCCAAGTTTTTGATTTATCAATAACTATAGAACGTGCAGAAAGCGAAGTCAAAAATGCTACAATGACAGCTATCCAAAAAGTCAAACCGAAAAATAATTATACTAAGATTAGTACGACAGCATCAAGAAAGGTTGATAAAAAGTGTAATTTTTGTGGAAACAATTGGCACAAAACGAAAAGAGATTGCCCGGCTTGTGAAGTTTCCTGCCACGCATGTGGAAAAAATGGACATTTTGCAAAAATGTGTAAGTCAAAGTACAAAGACAATAAGCGTGGAGTAAAAAATGTGGGAAATGTAGAATCTGAGGAATTAACGGACTCTGAAAATGAATTGAACACAATTGGTGGAGTGAAAACAATAAATAGCATCGCAAGACGTGCAACAGTCGATGTTAAAATTAACAAGAAAACTTGTCGCATGGACTATGATCCTGGTGCATGTACTGCTATAATTAGCGAACGTTTGTGGAAAGAAATAGGCCAACCAAAATTAAAGACTGCCAGTAAATTAACTGCTTATGGTAAAACACCACTGGATACTTTAGGTGAAACATCTATAAATGTAACACTAAACAATAGAACACTGAAATTACCAGCCACTGTAGTAAAAGCAGATGATACACCATTGTTTGGATTACCTTGGGTTATCGCTTTTGGTCTTGACCTGCCAGATTGCGTAACTCTACGTGCAGTCAAAACAGTAATTACAAATGGGCTAGACAAACCAACAAATAAGAATCTATCTGAAGTTGTGATTCCAGACAGAGTAAAATCGTTAATAAATGAGTACCAAGAGCTTTTCAGTGAAAAAACAGGTACTGTACAAGGTACTAAAGCAGTAGTACATTTGCAGGCAGGTGCAAAACCAGTTGCATGTCATGCCAGACGTGTACCATTTCCATTCAGGCAACCTGTTGAGAATGAATTGCATCGTCTAGAAATTGAAGGTATAATTGAACGTGTGGATCCTAGTGTCACTCCTATCGAATGGGCGACTCCTACAGTAAATGTCGACAAAGGAAAAGGTGCAGTAAGAATATGTGGTGATTTCAGGGTAACAGTAAATCCAAATTTGATAAAGGAATTTCACTTAATTCCTACTTTCGATGATTTAATGGCAAAACTAACGAACGGTAAATCTTTTACAGTGATCGATCTAAAAGATGCCTATCTTCAGATGGAAGTAGCTGAGCAATCACGGAATATATTGATTATTTCAACACATGTTGGCTATTTCCGTTACAAACGCTTACCTTTTGGTTTGTCATCTGCACCAGCTATTTTTCAGCGATTTATGGAAAATTTATTAGACGGCATACCAAACACAGGAGTTTATTTGGACGATGTAATTATTACAGGAAAGAATGATCATGATCATTTGAAGAATTTGCAAGAAGTACTAGAGAGGATGAAGAAAGCAGGATTACGTACTCGTCTATCAAAATGTAAATTTATGCAGCGCTCTGTGCAGTATTTGGGTCACCGTATTGACGAAAAAGGTATTCATCCGACTGATGAAAAAGTAGCAGCAATCAAAGGTACACCAGAACCACAAAATGTAAAACAATTGCGTGCTTTCCTGGGAGCAATAAATTTCTACGAGCGTTTTGTTCCGAATTTACATGGTAAATGTGCAGCACTACATCAGCTAACTGGAACTCGTGTTCCTTGGAAGTGGACCAGTAAAGAAGCCAAAATTTTCGAAGAAGTAAAAACAATATTATCACAACATAGTACTTTAGTGCCGTACAATGAAAAATTACCACTGATCATCACTTGTGATGCATCCGAAGTAGGATTGGGTGCTGTCCTTATGCATCAGTTTCCCAATGGCATAGAAAGACCTATCGCTTATGCATCTAGAAAATTAACACCAGTTGAACAGAATTATGCACCTATCGACAGGGAAGCATTAGCCTTAGTTTTTGGTTGTAAAAAATTTCATCCATACATTTTTGGTCGAGAATTCATTTTAGAGACTGATCATAAGCCTCTAGAGCATATTTTTGGTGCGAAAAGAGATTTGCCTAAAGTGGCAAATAATCGATTAATTCGATGGGCTATAACACTAACAAACTACGACTATGTTATTCGTTACCGTAGAGGCCAGGAAAATCAATGTGCTGACGCATTGTCGAGGTTACCAATGAACAGTACTTTTCAACCAGACAACGAAATAGCAACAATCGCAGAAATTAGAACCGAGAAAATTCAGGAGTTGGAACTTACTGAAAAGAACTTAAAACAGAAGACAAAACATGACAAAACTCTTTGTCAAATCATGAGATTTATACAAACTTCATGGCCAGAGAAACCAAATGAAGATTACAGAGCGTACCATGAAAAACGTAACGAATTGTCGAATGAAGAAGGTGTTGTATTGTGGATGGGTAGAATTGTCATTCCCAAATCTTTACAACAAGAAGTTCTTCGGGTTTTACATCAGGGACATCCAGGCATTGCAGCAATGAGATCAATTGCTCGGTATTATATATGGTGGCCTGGAATTGATAAAGATATCGAATTATATATTAAACAATGTCAAGGTTGTCAGGAAAACAGAGGCGAATTTTGGGAAGTTCCGTTGTTTTCTTGGAACATACCAGAAGGTCCTTGGCAAAGGATTCATATTGATTTTGCAGGACCATTTGAAGGTCGTATGTGGCTAGTTGGAGTTGATGCATATTCCAAATGGGTTGAGGTCGAAATGATGAAATCTACCAATACAGATACTGTTATTAAACGTCTTCGACAATGGTTTGCAAGGTATGGTGTTCCAGATCAGATTGTTTCTGATAATGGACCTCAACTAACATCAGAAAAATTTGAAGAATTTTGTAAACGAAACGGTTGTAAACATATTCGAATTACACCTTACCATCCTAAATCAAATGGATTAGCGGAAAGATTCATTCGCACTTTTAAGGGTAGATTTTCATCTAGCAAATACGACGAGGGAGACTTGGATTGGCGACTTCAAAAGTTATTAATGGCGTATCGTAACACACCACACAAAACAACGGGTAGAACGCCAGCTGAACTGTTAAATAATCGAAGGCTTAAAACTTTACTAGATCATTTAAAGCCAGACCCTCGAAAGAAAATGATTCAGGAAATTTGGAAACAAAAATCATACCACGACTGCAATACGAAGAATCGAGAATTTGATGTTGGTGATAGTGTTTGGGTAAGAAATGAACGAGAAAAAGGATGGAAACCAGGAACGATTGAATTTAGAACAGGAGAATTATCTTACCATGTATTGGTTGCTGGTAATACCAAACGCAAACACGCTGATCAGTTACGACCTAGAGAAGGAGCCGTAGATGATATATCCGTTGGTGATAGAGCTGACGACGTCACTTCTGATGACATAACGCAACTTACATCTAAAATTCCAATGACGGAACCTATAACACTATTGCAATCTCCAAAAGTAAGTACCGAAAGTGAATCAAATGCAATGACTCATTCAGAGAAAGACCTACTAGATCTAAATCATCCAACTTCATTAAACATACCCGAGTTACGTCGGTCTACTAGAATTCGGAAACCAACTCGCAGACCTTACGATGAATACATTTAACGCGTTGGGGAGAAATGTAGTATCAATTACATGTTTTAAAACAAACAAATGCTGTTATATAAAAATAATAATAAACAGTCGTTTTTGACAAGAAGTAATTTTGTCATTTTCTTAAGCAATTATCTTATAGTACGCAACCCAAGTAACTCTAGTCCTTGAGTAGAGTTACACAGATTCTGTTATGACGTTATGAGCTTATGTTTATCTGTTTCCTTTTTTGAAGTTTGGGTAATTTGAAATGTGTGACATGTATTAACGAATAATTTGATTTGTTTTAATTTAAAGTGTTTAATTTTATTTGTGAATTATTTTGTACAAAATGACGGATTTGCCAAATTTGGCCAGATGTGGTTATTGTGATACTGACCTGACAACCATATTCGCTTTCGAAAATTCACCAACCTGACTACTAACCTGCTAGGGTTAATCGTTGCAATCAGAGCTATTTTCCGGAAACGCCTTTAAACACACCGTTGTTACCTCTCAAATGAAATCTAATAGGCTATTTGTTAACAATTTTGTTTCCAAAATTGAATAATAATAGCTTTTTTGAACTCATCACCCTCTGTTTGATATTTCACACACGCAGTACTCAACCGGAAAACACTGTTTACCGGTCGAGTAAACCAGGAAACAATGTCAAAAAACATTGGGCCTTTGAACATTCTTAAATAAATTAGTGTAGATAATAATAAAATCTAATTAATAAAATACCAATTTCTGCCAATTGCATTCATTAGCAAGTCCGGAAATGGGAGATTTTAAAATTCTTCCAATAAATTTGATAACGCCGTTTGTTGGGTGCGATGCATGTTTCACATTTTTGATTTGATATTATAAGAAATTCCAGATTTGCAATTAAATTTAATATTCGTTTCAAAAACTATCTGACGAAATTCTTGCGAGAATCATTTTCCCGCGTTCGCGCACATGAAGCCTCAAAGGCTTCAAAACTGCGTTCACACGGGAAAATAGTGTTCCCGCACTTATTTCGTAATTAACTATTTCATTTCACTCTTTAAACAATATGTAATGTGGAATACTTAACGGAAAGGGAAAGAATTGAAATATTAATGATATTTGGATTCGGAGGTAGACGCAGAGACATGTAATATCTTTACGCATAATGCACCTCGCTTTCCTGACTTGAATCCCAAAAGGTGAGTCCATACATGTTTCGTATCCACGTATACGATTGTGATCGTGTATTATGATCAGCCAAGTGTTGACGTGTTGCCATGACGCATCCCCGTATCCTGTCTTTGTATCATTTGAAACGCGGATACGATACAACTACGTCAGACTTAGAGTCGTTATTTCTCCGAAACATCAAACACAGGATGGATAGGTAGCAGCAGCTAATTTCACAGTGACAAACGTGCGAAGTCGAACAAACGGTGCAGTTGTATCAAGTCGGAAAGTAGACCCATTAGATATCCAACTAAATATGGGCGCATCATTCTTACGTATTATATCCGATCTTCCGATCATGATCGGATACGCATATGTGGACGCACCTTGATTTTTTTTGTTGAGACACTTGAAGAATGGTATTTACAAGAGTAAAATACAGGACAATATATTAGGTTGTTCGGAAAAAAATGTCGTTTTCTTTTTAATTCAGTATGTTTATATACATAAGTATATAAATTTTGATTAAATTATAAAATCACCATTTGCATCAACGATCTTTTGGCATCTTTCTGCTAGCAGTTGTATTCCACGATGATATCACCCAACTTTTCTGGACTCAAAAAATGCTAGACATAATACGACACTTTTTCCGAACGACCTAATATTAAGGAAGGGAATATCTACGGTAATACATTGATTAAATCACATTGCTTCAAAACATTTTACGTGGTTTTAGCGATAGGATAGCTTTTCGTCAGGAAGTTAGTAGCGCCCACTCGGAAAAAATTAATTTAAATTTTAAGTTAACTTTCAATATGTACTTATTTGTAAATTGATATTAATGGGATTAATAAAAAACAGTCTAGAACTTTAATTATCGAAATGTGAAAAGATATACAAGATATCACATAATCGCAACACCGCACGATATACAGGGTACTCCATTCAAAATAATGTTTGTCATTTTCTGAGATTTTCTCGATGGTCGGCAACAATGTTGGTACTGTAGTCTGATTAGGGTTACAAGGGACAAAGATGGAAACTCCGCGTCACAAGTGCTTAAATATCCTGATTATCCCAAAAGGCCGGTCTTCGGTATTTTAGAAATTGAACACAAATAAAAGAATACGTAATTTATTTACTAATTTTATGATTATGTTTTTATGTTACGGAGGTAAAGGGGCATCCCAATACTCATGCAAGATACCTACTTATCTGTTCAATAAGGGTGACACTCTACTTAATTATTACTTATTATTATTAATAACAAAATAAATATAAATAATAAAAGTTTTCAAAATCCGGTCTGATGATAACCCTGCACAATGGAAGATGAGGCAGGTATTCAGACGAACCCGGGCCGTGCTCTGAGATCGTTATTTCGAGTCCGAGCAATGCGACAAAGAAAACGAACGGTATAAAAGAAAGAAAAGCAGAGGATCGAGCGTTCATGTGCGGCATATAGAAGCGCGTCAACAAATTATTTCTTACTTAAATGTTCGCTTTTCTAGTAAATTTGCAGCTGTCTCGAGTGTAATACAGTTTTACTTAAAACTGTGATTTCTTTCATCTATCGGCAAACATATTACTCGAAATGATGCCCCGCCTACCGTACCTACCTCACTCGCACACTGACTCCTCGCGTACGTGTGCCCGAACCGATTGTCAGAGCACCTCTTTATCTTCCACCATACCCTAAGGTCTGATCACTTGAATATCGACTCGTGAATGACCACCTTTACAAAAAAAGTTTTATAAAATCTGTTCTTACATCACTTTCTGAGAGTCAGTTAACTTCCCCCCCCCCCCCAGTAACGTTTTTCAAAGTTTTCTTGCACCAAATGATTGCATCTTTAATGCACCCTTATGCACCACAAAAATAAATTTTTGCACTCCTTCAGGAAAGAAACTGCAGGCAAATTTCACTGGGAGGGGCCAAGTTAACCGTAGCCCCCCTCCAAGTTTCTTTAGTGCACTTCGTTGCACCACTAATGCACCCTTATGCACTACCTTTTTTTAACTTTTGCACCGCTCAAATAGCTGAGAAAAAAAATAAAATAGAGTCAGCTAGCCCCCCCCCCGTGAAAAATTTCGAAGTTTTTTTGGTGCACCTTATTGCACCCTTATGCACCACCTTTTTTAACTTTTGCACCGCTCAAATAACTGAGAAAAAAATAAAATAGAAAGTTATTTCAGTTATTTTTTTTTTCTCAGCTATTTGAGCGGTGCAAAAGTTAAAAAAGGTGGTGCATAAGGGTGCATTAGGGGTGGAACAAGGTGCACCAAAAAAAACTACGGTTAACTTGGCCCCTCCCAGTGAAATTTGCCTGCAGTTTCTCTCCTGAAGGGGTGCAAAAATTTATTTTGGTGGTGCATAAGGGTGCATTAATCATTTGGTGCAAGAAAACTTTGAAAAATGTTACGGGGGGGGGGGGGGGGGCAAGTCAACTCCCCACTTTCTGACCATTTCGAAATCGTCAGAATCAATTCGGTTTCGAAACCATCAGAATTTACTGTAAACGCAAAGTAAAGAAATATATTACCTACACATAATTTTCTATCATTTTGCTTCTGCTTGCTCCTCTACTAATTTGACGAATGATTTTTTTGCATTAATAACAGACTTACATTTTCTGTTTCAGAGTTTGCACTGTCAATCAATCCATTTCTCGGAAAAATGTCAGATGATGTGAGAGAAGAATTTGCTAAAGACATGTTAAAGGAAGTCCAGGCTCTAAACTGCTCTGCATTAAAGAACAAGAGCAAGGAAGGAACTGTCCTGAATCAGAATAAATTACTTATGGTGCATGCCAACAAACCAATGTAACTCTTTTATATGAAACTTTTTCAGCGTAGCAATCATGAATATATCGAAAATAAAATATTTTATAGTTATCTGGGAACAAGAAAATAAGCTAAATGACTAAATTAATGTAAATGAATAACATTTGTTAATTATTAACTCACTACTTGCCAAAAACAAACCTTTTTAAATTTCCTTCATTTAATCTTTTTTAATTAACGGGTGATCCAAGAAGAACTCTTTCCGTTCAAGTCATCATATTTTATCCCATTATTCTGTAACTCATAATGAAATGACACCGTTAATTAACGACGATCGTTAAGTGAAATTCAGGTCACTTAAAAATTACACTACCCTATTTCTTCTAGAAGATTTGATTCAATTTCTTAAACAATTTAAAATATAAAGTAAACTGTATCAAAAATTCAATTGAATCAAAAAGTATCTGAAAATGTAGAACGTGTTCTACTTTCAAACCATATTTGAATACCCAAAATTTCTTGTTCCAAATATTTATTATAAAAATTGAATCAAATCTTGTACATACAAGGAATAGGGTAGTCTAAAACGGCCTTTATGAATTATTTTAACTTTTCAATAAACACGTTATGTAATAGTGGCTCATTCCTTTAAAGAATGTCTCTTGTTAACGGATCGATTGGTAACATTGCTAACAGCATTAGATTGTTATTATAGAATATTAGGACATTTGCTTGGATTAACTCTGTTCTGTATTTAAAATTTAACTATGTAAATTGAGAATATTAACTCAGTACTGTACTGTAAATCGAACTTTCTATTGCTTTTAAAGTATAAATTGATATAATGATTGACACATCTGCAATTATTTGAACTCTATATGTAGTGGATTAATACATAATATAATATAATATATTATATAATTTTTATTTTATCTTTTTAAGATGACTTGTATGACCTATAAAAAACTTATGGTGTATTTTTTATTTGTGCAACTAGAGTTATTTTTAAAAAATATCAGCACCGTTTCATAACTTTTATAACTAATATGTTCTTATCTACACGGTGGTGATAAAGTCTCGCACCAAGGTCATAATTTATTTATTTAATTCGCAAAATCCTCGCGACCAGTACAGTGTTCCCAATCCGTCCTCCACCGGTAAGCCGTTAGCAGATGTCCTGCTCGTTCCACGCAAGTATCTGGTATACCTCATCCGATTCCTACCTGACACGAGCGTCTCGTGTACTCCGCCCCTGGAGTGAGTGTCTCACTCTTACCTGACACGAGCGTCTCGTGTACTCCGTCCTTGGAGTGAGTGTCTCACTCTTACCTGACACGAGCGTCTCGTGTACTCCGCCCCTGGAGTGAGTGTCTCACTCTTACCTGACACGAGCGTCTCGTGTACTCCGCCCCTGGAGTGAGTGTCTCACTCTTACCTGACACGAGCACTCCGTCCCTTGAGTGAGTGTCTCACTCTTACCTGACACGAGCATCTCGTGTACTCCGTACCTCGAGTGAGTGTCTCACTCTTACCGACGCGAGTGTCTCGCGTACTCCGTCCTTGGACCCGTACCCGTCCCTAGCCTAACACAAACACCACGTTTCGTTTTGACCCGACGTTTGTTTTCCGGACAAGCTTTTCCTATTTACGAATATATGAATACTGTAGTGTAAATATTTTGGCAGTATTTAAAATAAAGTTTAAGTGAGTTATAACCTGTTTTATTTTGTGAACCTGGACACCGGCGAGTTTACACCTGGACACCTTTCCGTATGTGACTGAGCAAGCAAAGGAGCCCGTTACATTGGCGCCCGAGCAGGGACCGTATAATATTTTGGACAAAAAAGTGATGGGAAAAGTTTATGTGAAACTACAAAACCTGAAGATTTGTGCGACAATAGTGTAACCAGTGACAACATCCGTCAATTTGACTATGAAGCGATGGATACATAGTCTAAAAAGGGACCAACTTGTAAGTGAATTGAGGTCAAACAATTTAGAAACCACAGGACCAGTAGAGGAACTAAGACGCAGATTCGAAAAATTCGTACAAAAAAATCCAGAACTGTATACTGCCCGACAAGCCGAAATGAATGCAAACGAAGAAGCAACGCCGCCTAGCCCCGAAAACGAGGCTTCCCGAGAAAATGTCATTAATGTTTTAGAACCACCAGCTACCTCAGGTCTTGATAATAATATCAAGGCAATAAATCAGATACGTAAATGGGGTTGCCACTTTGACGGAAAAGACCCTTTGTCATTCCTAGAAAGAATCGAAGAACTCAGGGAGAGTTATCAACTTCGTGATGAACCACTACTATGGTACCGTAATAATAAAGCTTTTTTGTCCGACTGGCAAGACTTTGTAACATGCTTCAAGCGTTATTATGTACCGCGACTACTCCAGGAACAACTCGACCAGAGAATCCGAGACCGATTGCAAAAAGAAAACGAACCTTTTCTCCGATATGCCACGGATATAATTACGCTCATGCGGAGAGCAGGAGGTTTCACCGCTGAAGAACAACTTAACCGAGTTTATAAAAATATGCTTCCGAAGTATATGTTATATATACCCCGACGGGGGATAAAATCAATTAATGATATTATCGATCAGGCTAGTGAATACGAGGACATTATCAAACTAGCCAAAGACTCACAGCCGACCGTAATTCCCGAACAAAAAAACAATAATGTAAACATCTCAACTGCCTCTGACGTTTTTAATCGTGACACACACTGTTGGCGTTGCAAACAACGCGGCCATACGCGAGTAAACTGTAGGCAACCATTTAGGAAGTTCTGCTCCTACTGTGGCCACGACAATATACTCACCAGGGATTGCTCATGCAGAGATCATACGAGAAACGCTGCCGGGGCCGGACAGCAAAGAAACCAGGGCCGGCCCCGAACATAAGAATCTTCTTTAATCCACGCCCACATATTAAAGTTAAGATGGCCAACAAGACGTTTCACACCTTGCTCGATACCGGCTCCGAAAAATCATATTTAAACTCAAAGATGTTAGAGCTTTGTAAGTAAGCAAGACGGCCACAACACCTATGATGAAGTTTCAACGGCCCGTCTTGCGGATGGAAGAGAAATCTCGATACCGGAGAGGAACCGTAGAGGCTCAGCTCGAAATCGCAAACCAGCCGTATCGACATATTTTCTCTGTCATGTCCGATTTACGAATACCATTACTTTTTGGTATGGACCTGATTAGTGATTTACAACTAACAATACCACCGCCACCCAAGAAGTCACACATAGCTAATGTTTGTCAACTGACATCCAGCCAAGCGCTTTCAGACGTTCCGGGCAAGCAAATGTTCGAAAATTTTATAGAAGAACTGAAGAAATTTGATCAGGTCGTCGGTCCAACCCACTATATTCAGCATCATATAAAACTCATAGATCCCACTCGCGTAAAGCAGCGTTATCGACCTCGTAACCCAGCAATGCAAGCAATCATAAATACCGAAGTTGATAAAATGGAAAGGGAAGGTATAATTGAAGTAGCGCAAAGTCCTTGGAGTTCACCAATCGTAATTTTCCCGAAAAAGGATGGTAAACCACGATTTTGCGTAGATTATAGAAAAGTTAACGCAGTAACGGAAAAAGATGCCTACCCATTACCACAAGTTCAGGCCACTTTAGATAAGCTAATGGGTGCTAAATACCTTTCAACATTGGATTTAAAAAATGGCTACTGGCAAGTCCCGCTTTCACCAGAAAGTAAACCTATAACAGCTTTTACCGTACCAGGAAAAGGACTTATGCAATTTAAGGTAATGCCATTTGGTTTACACTCTGCTGCCGCTACTTTTCAAAGGTTACTTGATCACATCATAGGCCCTGAACTAGATCCGCATGCTTTTGTTTACCTGGACGATATAATCGTGATCAGCAAAACTTTGGACGAACACATTTTGCATCTGCAAGAAGTATTCCGTCGCCTACGAGATGCCAGACTCAAGCTTAATCCGGAAAAATGTAAATTTTGTGTCGATAGTCTACGCTACTTGGGACACATAGTCGACCGTAAAGGAATACATACAGACCCAGAAAAGGTAGCCGCCGTATCAGCTATGTCAGCCCCAAAAAGCGTCAAAGAGATTCGTCGTTTTCATGGCATGGCATCTTGGTACCGTCGGTTCATTCCGGATTTTGCTGCCACTATAGAGCCCTTGACCAAGTTAACCCGAAAGCATGTTAGATGGACGTGGGGACCAAAGGAAGAAAACGCATTTGAGACGATTAAGGAAAAATTAACCAAATCACCGATTCTCGCCTGTCCTGACTTCTCACAAAAATTCTATTTACAAACCGATGCCAGTAATGTTGGAATAGGAGTAGTCCTCACTCAGATCTTGGATCAAGAAGAACGTGTAATTGCTTATGCAAGCCATACATTTAGCAAAACGGAGAGCAACTATAGCGCAACCGAAAAAGAATGCCTAGCCGTATTATGGGGTATACGAAAGATGAAACCCTACTTAGAAGGGTACTCTTTCACCGTAATAACCGACCACCAGTCCCTTAAGTGGCTCCAACATATTGATAACCCAACTGGACGACTAGCCAGATGGGCTCTAGAACTCCAACAATACGATTTCGACGTCCAATATCGACGAGGTTCGCTAAACAAAGTACCCGACGCGCTGTCTCGACAACCGCTTCCTGCCGAAAACAATACAAATATTTGTATAATTCAACGTCACCCTAAGTGCCCCTGGTATACTAAGACTCTAAGACAAGTCAAAACAAACCCGGCCGCCTTCCCGGATTACTGTATCCACAACGGTAAATTATACCGGCATATTTTAAACACCCTAAATTACAACGAACCCGTACCAGGTGATGAATGGAAAATGTGTGTTCCTATTAAAGAACGACAAAAATTACTCCGTCAATTTCACGATCAACCAACCGCAGGACATTTAGGGATCGCCAAGACAATAGTTCGCCTTGCCCAGAATGTTTATTGGCCCGGAATGTTTAAAGAAGCCGCCACCTACGTTAGGAGTTGCGAAACATGTAACCGCTATAAGGTGTCTCAACAGAAAACAGGAGGTTTTCTTCATGCTACTCCTGCTAACGATCTGTGGCATACTGTATCAATAGATCTAATTGGCCCTCTCCCACGCTCCCGTAACGGCCACATTTGGCTTCTTGTTATGCAAGACCTTTTCACCAAGTGGATCGAACTCAAACCGCTCCGAAAGGCAACCGGAGTAGCAGTGACTAGGATTGTGAAAGAAGAAATTATTTTAAGGCACGGATGCCCTACATCCATTATTTCCGATAACGGGAAACAGTTCGTCAGTCAGCAATTCATCCAGGTGTTAAAAGAATCTGGCATAAAACACCGTCGTACCCCGGCGTACACCTAACAATGTAATCCGGTCGAGAGAGTTAACCGTGTGATCAAGACCATGATTTCCCAGTACGTCCAGAAAAATCAACGTTTATGGGATGAACGAATCCATGAATTACGTTTCGCCTACAACTCAGCTCGACATGAGGCAACCGGCTATACCCCTGCATACCTGAACCATGGGCGCGAATTGCAGTTACCAAATCATCACATCCGTCACCGCGACACACGAAACTCTGAAAAAAAGCAACGCGATCTTGACGATATCTACAAACTGGTACGCCTTAACATGGCAAAAGCATTTCAACGCCTAGAAGCACACTATAACTTACGCCGTCGCGATTGGAAGCCCACACTTGGGGATTCTGTATGGAAAAGAGAGCATATCCTCTCTAATAAAAGCGCTGAAATTAATGCGAAGCTTGCCGCAAAGTTTACCGGACCATACATTATCAGGAAAATCATCTCACCAGTAATTTTTGATTTAAAGAATAAGGATGGTCGTTGGATTCGTCATGTGCATATTCGACACCTCAAGCCATCCCCTCCGCTACAATAATTCGCATGCGCAAAATTCATCCCTACTTTCCCTTTGTCAAATTTGCCTATTTAAGGCAGCATCAAGAGATTTATTTCCAGTTCTCCCAGAAGTTCGGCGAAATGAATACTTCCAGGAAAACCGACTGCAGTCTCGTCAAGGCGTGTGTACGAAAGCCAACCCGGCCAAAGCCAGTGCCTACGGTCACCAAAGAAGCGTCCAAGCGCCAAGCAATTTTATTAGACCAGCCACCGGACCAACCTACAATGAAGGCAAACCAGTCACGGGGACGAACTCACCTGTCTGTCGCTGCCAGAAAAGAGGCGTGCCGAAGGAAGTTAATGGTAAAACCTCCACCCTCTCCGAAGGACGAACCGACCAGGATTTCCTTTTCACCCGGCCACCAAACTGTCATCGTCCCACCGAGGTCTACCCCGCCAGCAACCTGCCGACCGAGGACGATTTCAGTCATCACCCCCCTCGAAATTTACACCTGGCAACCCCTTCTTCTCCAACAATTTCCCTTCCATCGCCAACTTTGCCCTCTTCGTCCGTTTTAAAATCCGGCCCCAGCATCACTCCGTCTTCTAATTTGGAAAATCGATTACCGGACCCTAAATACACTGCAACAAAGCGTGTAGCCCCGATGTCCGAAGATGCCCAGTTTTCTAAACTTTTCGAAATGGACGAAGACTGGGTGATGGAATTCGAAGAGGCGTTAAATTCGAGCGCCTCCTCTGTGGCTCCGAATTTGGACTCGGCCAAACCTTGACCTGCGATTACCGCCCAGAAGGACGTTAACCAGGTGCCGATCAGATCCTTTTCCACAGAGAGAGCCCCAGCTATCGCCTCTTTGCCCGTCAAAACCCCGGAAACAACGCCGAACGACACATTACCCCTTCCACCGGTGCGGTACACCCAAAAAAAACCGGGAGACAGTACTATTTGGGTGCAGCTACCTACGGGTCGTCTTGTGGAGATCCCCGCCCATGCCGTTTTCCAGTACAAGAGGTATACGATACGGTTCAACGACGAGAGGTGGTTGTCCGTTTCGACGCCCGAGGACAGCTCCGATACAGCCGCGATCTACGCCAACCGAAGGGAGACGGGGGTGTAACAAAGTAATATTTGTTAGGTTAATTATTTATTATATCTAGTTTGATTTCAGTGTTATGTTTATTTAAGTTTGTTTTGTACTTATTGTAATTATGCCTAGAATAAAAGTTTTAGTTGGGTAGGGATTACATGCATGTTAGGTTTAGGAGGGAGCTATAGAGTATGGGGCTCCCTTCCACTCCTGCGGCTATATAAACGAGTTCCGGGCAGAACTCAGGCAGTTCGTTGTTAAGCGCGCTCGCGACCAGTACAGTGTTCCGAATCCGTCCTCCACCGGTAAGCCGTTAGCAGATGTCCTGCTCGTTCCACGCAAGTATCTAGTATACCTCATCCGATTCCTACCTGACACGAGCGTCTCGTGTACTCCGCCCCTGGAGTGAATGTCTCACTCTTACCTGACACGAGCGTCTCGTGTACTCGGTCCTTGGAGTGAGTGTCTCACTCTTACCTGACACGAGCGTCTCGTGTACTCCGCCCCTGGAGTGAGTGTCTCACTCTTACTTGACACGAGCGTCTCGTGTACTCCGCCCCTGGAGTGAGTGTCTCACTCTTATCTGACACGAGCGTCTCGTGTACTCCGTCCTTGGAGTAAGTGTCTCACTCTTACCTGACACGAGCGTCTCGTGTACTCCGCCCCTGGAGTGAGTGTCTCACTCTTACCTGACACGAGCGTCTCGTGTACTCCGTCCTTGGAGTGAGTGCCTCACTCTTACCTGACACGAGCGTCTCGTGTACTCCGCCCCTGGAGTGAGTGTCTCACTCTTACCTGACACGAGCGTCTCGTGTACTCCGTCCTTGGAGTGAGTGCCTCACTCTTACCTGACACGAGCGTCTCGTGTACTCCGCCCCTGGAGTGAGTGTCTCACTTTTACCTGACACGAGCGTCTCGTGTACTCCGTCCTTGGAGTGAGTGTCTCACTCTTACCTGACACGAGCGTCTCGTGTACTCCGCCCCTGGAGTGAGTGTCTCACTCTTACCTGACACGAGCGTCTCGTGTACTCCGTCCTTGGAGTGAGTGTCTCACTCTTACCTGACACGAGCGTCTCGTGTACTCCGTCCTTGGAGTGAGTGCCTCACTCTTACCTGACACGAGCGTCTCGTGTACTCCGCCCCTGGAGTGAGTGTCTCACTCTTACCTGACACGAGCGTCTCGTGTACTCCGTCCTTGGAGTGAGTGCCTCACTCTTACCTGACACGAGCGTCTCGTGTACTCCGCCCCTGGAGTGAGTGTCTCACTCTTACCTGACACGAGCGTCTCGTGTACTCCGTCCTTGGAGTGAGTGCCTCACTCTTACCTGACACGAGCGTCTCGTGTACTCCGCCCCTGGAGTGAGTGTCTCACTCTTACCTGACACGAGCGTCTCGTGTACTCCGCCCCTGGAGTGAGTGTCTCACTCTTACCTGACACGAGCGTCTCGTGTACTCCGCCCCTGGAGTGAGTGTCTCACTCTTACCTGACACGAGCGTCTCGTGTACTCCGTCCTTGGAGTGAGTGTCTCACTCTTACCTGACACGAGCGTCTCGTGTACTCCGTCCCTTGAGTGAGTGTCTCACTCTTACCTGACACGAGCGTCTCGCGTACTCCGTCCTTGGACCCGTACCCGTCCCTAGCCTAACACAAACACCACGTTTCGTTTTGACCCGACGTTTGTTTTCCGGACAAGCTTTTCCTATTTACGAATATATGAATACTGTAGTGTAAATATTTTGGCAGTATTTAAAATAAAGTTTAAGTGAGTTATAACCTGTTTTAATTTGTGAACCTGGACACCGGCGAGCTTACACCTGGACACCTTTCCGTATGTGACTGAGCAAGCAAAGGAGCCCGTTACAAAATATTTTCTTGATCGGCTTTGTTTTTCCGCTATGACGTTACCATTAATTTTTTTAAATGACAACCCTAACTTTTTCATGCATATTTTGACCGTTTGATCGTCGACTATTTTTTAACTCCATTTAACTGACATGAAGGACGATCAAAATCTGCATGAAAAAGTTAGGGTTGCCGTTTAAAAAAAATAATGAGGGCGTCACTGCTGAAAAACAAATACTGATCGAGAAAAGATTTTTGCACTAAAATGTGGCTTTTTAAAATTAAAAATTTACTTGGTTCAGGAGTTTGCAAAAATACAGTAAATAAACAAATGATGAACTTGGTTCGGGACTTTATCACTATTCTATGTAGGTGCTTTACGTGAAACAGAGCTTATTTACTATATTTGTAGTATACCTATATCTTGAAGGTATTTTCGAATCAGTTTGGAAAAGGTTTTGAACCTAGAAATATTTGTTATTAATTTGTGACTTGCCATACTGTTAAACCAATTTTTATGCACTCCCCTTTGGAAATACTCTTTAGGATAAAGTTTGAGGCAAATGTTAATTAGGGAGCAATGTTTATCTATTTTATTATTTAATAAATATTACTTATTATTTTACCACTATGACTAAATACAATATTTTAAATTGTTTATGTTGTCCTTTTTTAACTTTACTTCAAGAGAACTTTATCAGTTCTGTGAAGTGGTGGCTGTGATGCCGTAATTCAACACTTTTTTTTACTTATGCACGTAAGTAGCGAAATAAGCGAAAATAGTAGTCGATTAAAATAGTATTCGAATAAGAATAGTATTCAAATGAAAACAGTAGTCGAATAAAATTAGTATTCGAATGAAAATAGTAGTCGAATAAAATAGTATTCGAATAAAATAGTATTCGAATAAAAATCAAATCAATGAAAACAATAGGTTGTTCGAAAAAACATGTCGTATTATGTCTAGATTTTTTTTATTCCAGAAAAGTTGGGTGATATCATCCTAGAATATAATTGCTAACAGGATGTTGGCAAAAGGTCACTGATGCAAATGGTGATTATATAGTTTGATCCAAATTTATATACTTATGTACCTATATTATTACGAACAGGTCTCAGGCACAACCATGGGTTCTCCTCTCTCCCCAATAGTAGCAAACATTCTTTCCCTAACGGTAGATTAGGACATTCTGTGTATCGCAAACCGACTCATACTGATCGCTATTTGAATGCACATTCACATCATCATCCTTCTCAAAAACAGTCAGTCATTAACTCACTAGTCAGTCGTGCCTTTGCCCTATTCACTTCAAATTGAACTAAACCACGTAACAAAAGTCCTATTCAATAACAACTACAACTAAATAAATGGTTGAGGTTATACGTCACATGAAGGTGGTACGTTGTCAGGTTCACGTCAGCTGGTATCAGGTTCAGCCGTTTCAATGAAGGTGGTGTTAGCTGTCCGGTCCAATGTCGGGTGGTACGCTACTATGTTGATTATTTCATCATTCTATGCCACGCAGAAACGGACATTCAATATGCCATGGGGCATACAATGGCGTAGCCAATAGAATAATTATGACGTAGCGATTTTCAAATAAAGAACCAATGCGAACACGAGGATTTAAAGCGACCATTTCCGGCCAAAGATTACAGCGGTGCCAGATGACCAAAACGAGTTATGTCTACAAGCGGCGTTGCCAGCTCGCTATAGAATTTGCACGTGAATTCGTTAAGGAAATATGTAACTGTAACAGCTGTTTTGCGCTAATTCGTCGCAGGGCGGTCTAAAGTTTGTTTATTTATGTCAATCGTCATCATTGCTTGTTCAACAATTACTTACATGACGACTCGCCCGAATTTGTTTACTCGCTGTTGTTTGACGTTGTCAATCTAATAGCGTTTTCATAATAGATTACAATTTACAGTAGAAAAAGAAATTAACGATTCACTAAGCTTCCTTGATGTAAATATCATCAGACGTAATAACAAATTAATAACGAATTGGTTTCATAAACCTACGTGGTCAGGTAGATATATTAATTTTCATTCGTACACATCTAAAACCTATAAAATTGCAACAATTATTTCTTTAACAGATTGAGCTGTTTTACTTTCAGATAAACTTTTCATTTATGATAATTTAAATTTAATAAAGAAGACTCTTGTTCAAAATTCTTATCCAATAAATCTTATAGAATCAGTAATTAAAAATCGAGTTAAATATCTACAAAATTCAAAAATCTACAATAATATAAAACAAACTTCAAACAAGAAATACATATCTTTACCTTATATTGAACCACTATATAACATATTTAAACACATTTTCAAAAACACAACTTAATTTTAGCTAGTGAATCTGTAAACAATTTAAATATTATTTTCTCAAAAATTTAAAAACAAAAACACCGATATTAAAACAACCTAATGTGGTATGAAATTAAATGTTTAAATTGTAATTCATGTTATGTAGGAGAAACAAGTCAAAATTAAAAAAAAAAACGTCTAGATCAACATAAATATCATATCCAAAAAAATAATCAAAATCATTCAATGCTTGTTGAACATTCGTTAGAAAATAACCATAATTTTGATTTAGAAAACACTAATATTTTATATTATGAGTCTAATATTTTGAAGAGACGTTTTATAGAAATGTGTAAAATAAAAATGTCGTCGAATTCTATTAACAAACGTACAGATTTTGCAAGTTTAAACGATACATTTTCTAGTTTTCTCGATTCTTTAAATAGAATATAGATCTGTCAATTTTTAACACTTATTAAAATAAAATATTTATTATGTTTAAAAAGGAAAAAAATCAATTTACCTTTTCAGTTTCCGTTGACAACCTTGTTTATTTTGACAACGCGTTTATATTTTTCACTTCTGACGAAGCTGTCGAACGACGGTGAAACGTTAAGTGTATAGTGCGCGATTTAGTGTCCGGTTAAAAGATTTTGTGATACATATAATTTTAATTATAACAAAAATGTTTATTACAAAAAATCTATGCCCAATAGAAGGAAATGGTAAACAGATTCAAACTAGCAGAAAAAAATATTATAAGAATCACCTATTTTATTCCATTTAAGAGAGAAAAAGTTACGTTTTGTTGTCCAGCGTTATTAGTAAAATATTTACACTAATCAATGTAATTATTTACAAATAATTACTCCAAAATTATTCAAAAATAAACGAGAAAACGAAACGTTCTTATTTTTTTCGATATTTTTAATGTAGAATAATTTGGATGTTATGTTAGGCAACTATCGGAACCAAAAAAGGTCGTAACGACCCTAAATTTGCAGACCTGTAATTACAAATTAAAAAAAAAACATTAACAATTCAGGCTAACCGGACGTAACGCAAAGAATAGACTTCACCTAATTATCTATTATTATTATCATTAAAAAATCGTGATGAAAATGAATTACAGTAGATGTTCTTACATGTCCTCCTTCTATTGCTACGCATGTTCATCTCCATAAAGATGAAACCAATTGTGTTTTAATCCACTCTCATAGCACATGTCATTACTACCAAAATTCAACGACTTCTGCGCCTACATACGTTTCATTTCAAAAACTCAGAAAATCTCGAAAACTGTTGATTTGTGAACCTACGTTTATTAAGATCTTTGTGTTTGTATTTATGTGATCTATAACTGGGTTGAAATATCCAAACATGTTTTAAAACAACCTGTACATAAGAAGAAAGGCCATTTACTTTATAAAGGTGTTTGTCATGGTCACGAAACCACAATAAAATCTTTCCTTTTTCTATCTAGACTGTGTTCTTGATATTATTACGTTTTTTCAGTTCACTTGTCCAAAGCCAGGACCCCCACACTCGTAAGACCTTCCGCATTGCAGATTCTTGGTATGTAGTCGCTATGCGATTTTTAACATATTATGTGATTTGGAATTATCATTTTCCCATTTTAAACGAGTCAATAACCCGCGATAAACCTCTTGAAACTGAGACTATTCTTAAGTAGACAAACAACTTATTCTCCCTCTTATGTGGACTGGCTATACAACTCGGGTAGTAACATTCACGATTGCTGGATCGCTGTAAAATAAAAAAAAAGTTGTACAGGTATTAAACCAAAGCAGTAATCTTGTGCGATCCCCGCCAGTCAGTACATATTTATACTCCTTCAGAGAAGAAAAATAATTAAGTGCTTGTGGTAAATCATGAATCAACCTCGTTTATATTCGAAAAATAATGTCTTACAAGTGACTGGAACAATGTATATCCTGACGAAATATTTTCACCTGGTTCAATGGAAAGCAGACGGCAAGGAAAATGTCCTGGATGTCGGGTGCGGAGATGGACAAGTTACTGCAAGTTTGTTGTATCCTCTGTTACCTGAAAATGTGCGAGAATTATTGGGAATTGATGTATCTTCTGAGATGATTGAGTTTGCAAAAGTCCACCACACCAAACAAAAGCTGTCTTACAGGCAGCTGGACATAAGCACAAAGCTCTTAGAAAGGAACTTAGAGGAAAAATTTGATCATATATTTTCATTTTATTGTCTTCATTGGATACAAGATCAGAGGTACAATTTCGCATGTTATTATTATTATTTATTAAGCCTGTCATTTATTTCACTGGGCCTTCAGAGTTACTTAATCATTATGCCCTGGTAATATTCTCACAATTCACTGTCGTGCAAATTTCGCCCCGGTGTTGCTTTTAGAAGCGAAATGCTCTACTGAAAAGTATTCCGGAACCAATCAAGAATTTTCGAGAAAAATTCTCGTAGATTCTGGAGTATGTGCAAACTGTGTAAACAGACAGTGCAAACACTGAATCTGCGAGAATTCTAGCGAAACTGCTAGGTGCCTTGACAATTAATGTATAATATTATGTGACAATGTCTTAAAGTGGCCATTTACGGCGATTATCGAGCAATCTGAACCTAAGCAATTAAGTTGTTGACGTCCATTCATTAGGTAATTCCAACGAAATCGCTGAGTGATTTCAATTAGATTTCATATTAAGTCTGTTTGTTATTCTGAACTTGTGTACACCAATGCATACTTTTTCACAAAATATGCTTTATTGCAACCTGAAATGTTTCTGTGGTATATCAGTATGGATGTGTATGATTTGTATTGACACATTATCAAAGAATCTAGGCTTCATTAAAGCATATTTCGTAAAAAAAGTGTACACTAGCGTACACCAATGCAGGATAACAAACAGACCTATTGTACGATTATATTGCTTGTTAATAAAAATATTGTTTTCGTTCTGATATAAAGTATCAATTTTTTTTTAATTTCAGCCAATGTGTAACCAATTTATATAAAATGCTGAAATCAGGCGGCGATATTTTTCTTTCATTTGTGGTAAAAGATATACTATGTCAAGCTTATCAGAATTTGTCAAAACAACAAATTTGGGCAGAACATCTAAAAAACGTTAAAAAATACATATGGCCGTACTACTATTCGGAAGATCCTGCAAACGAATTTAGCAATTTGCTGTCTTCGGCCGGATTTGATGTAAACTTATGCAAAGTTATTGACATGGATTACACTTTTAAAGATATCTCGTCTTGCAAAAGTAAGTACTTTCCAGAAATAGCAATTTATGTGATTTAAGGAAAATATATTTTACAATTTTAGTAGAAATTATAGTACAGAACAAATTTATTTTATTTAGTCATAGTCACGTTTCCATTTTCCAAAAAAGAATTCAATTCCAAAAATCATTTTTGTTTCTAATTGTTTTATTTTGTTTCCTTACGTTTTTCTCGTTCAAGAACACTCTACATTCATACCTGTTTTCTGTTTCAGAATGGATAATGGCAATCAATCCTTTCTCAGAAGAAATCTCAGACGATCAGAGAGAAGACTGTATGAATGAAATTTTAAACGAAATAAAAAGACTGAACCGTACCGCATTAAATACGAACGAAGAAACCATCCAGATACAGTACAAATTATTTGTCGTGCATGCTAGCAAATCAATTGTGTAACCTATCGAATTTCTATCAAAATATATGGAAAATAAATGTTTCGTAATTTTATAGAAATAAATAAAAGTACAACATACATACAAGATATTCGTTTGTTATTAATTATTTGTTATTATGTACATATATATCTACTTGTATTCAGTCTTGGTGATTAATGAAAGGCATAGTTGGAAAAACGAAACAAAAAATACTAATAATGTCGTATTAAAGATGTTAGCAACAAGAACTAATACATTTTCATGAGAAAGTGCATGAAAGTTTGACACATTTCTCCACACTTAGTTCTTGTTTTTATCTTTATCTTGTTTACACTAATATTATATTTTCTGCTTTGTGTTGACTGCTATGCAAACTATACTATGTCACATATTGATTTCCGCTTTATATATGTATTTTTTACGATAAAACAGCGTCTGATCGCGGACTGCAAACTTAAGGAAGAGTTGCGAGTTCTAGCAGGATAGCAGTCAGTCTAGCAGACTGCTATACTGCTAGAACTCTCAACTCTTCTGTATTTTTTACTATAAAATATGTAGACATTTTGACAATTTTAAATGTACATATATTTAAATTTCATAATATAAAATAAAACGACTTCGTACCCCCTTGTGTCCCTTCTCATCGTCTCATATTTTACCCTACAATCGAAAGATATTTTCATTTAATAGTACCTTTTATTTGTAGGCTTTTCGAAATTTGAATTTAAATTAGAAAAAAATTCGCTCAGTATAATTTTATTTTATCTGTAAAGTTTTGGGAAGTAGATGAAACGAGACTTCGTTTTTAGCATTGCTTATTATTTGAGGCTTCATTTCATGAAAATTAATAATTTTATATTTTTCGAGCAGTACCTATATTCTCATTTGCGCGATTTGTTCGATTAACAAATTTAAAATTTTGATTTAAAATTTTAAATATGAAATTCGGAAATGCAGGGTGTAATCGACTAAGTTTCACTTATTAATACTGTAAATTCTTCATGATATAAGAGAATTATATGTTCTAGTTCAAAAATAAAAAAAACTGACCTGCCGCAAGAGCGCATCATCTTTTGTTTGAAATCCTCTGGTTCATAGATATACATACGTAAGGTATACGTGCGTTTTTATAAACCCATCGTAAAACAATAGAGCTCCAGCAAAATTCACAATCAATGAATGGGTCAATGTCGACCATAAGCAATTCGATAACGGAAGAAGCTTCTAAACATCCACTCGCGTTGACTACTGTGTTAATTAAATAAAAGCCTACTTTCACGTATTGTTAGTACACTTTATAACTGCTATAAAAGTGTAGCAATTTATGTGCATCAACAAGACAAGGTTTTGTAGTCTTCGAACATCTGTTTCATTAGATAATAATCGACAATAATTACATACATTATGATATTCCCTACTTTATAAACAAATAACACACTGTATAACACAACAGTAATTTAAGTTGTTAAATATTTGAAAAAGTAAATGAATGATATTATTAGTTTGAATTACTACACTGAGTGATCTGCAAACTCAGAAAGGAAAATTTAAAGCATTTATTTATTTCTTTGAATGAATACATGTTAATCTACACAATCTCTCTAATTCATAAATTAAGGGATTGATGAGTATCGGCGTGCTTTTTTCCAATCATGCTTTTGAAATGTGACCTCTATTGAATTAATTATTATCTAGTTTTTTACTTATTGTTAGGTGTGATTTATGATTACTATTTTAATTTAAGTTAATTCCTTAAGATTATTAGTTAACAAAATAAATTAATAATATTAAGTAAGAATTACTTTGTGAAAGATCTGCATCTACTAGTAATTAAAAAAAATTAGAATGTAGATATACATATGTTTCATCATTATTTTTTATTGCTTACGTATCACTAACTGCTAATCTCCGTGCATTCTTTCGTATGAAAGCCATCAATGACCTGCCTCAACGTTTATTATATTACTTCTACAGGTTTACTGTTCTATAATTTTTTGCACATAATAGTAAACTTCGCTCAGCTAGGGCATATAAATCACATCCAGTGCTTCTCAAACGTTTTTTGTAAAAAATAAGCGTAGACTTTTCCGGAGTTATTACTGAACTTTGTCCTGTAGGCATATCATATAGTGGTTACAGTAAGTGAAACTTATTCGATTACACACTGTATACGTCTGTTTGATTATAAAGGCCCCAAGCTATAACTCATTTATTTTTGCTTAAACACCCAGTAAAGTGTATATATTCTTAAATGGGACGTTGTTTTCTAGAGAATGAAGTAAAACAATATTTTTTTGGCTACACTGTATAGGAGTCATGACGTCATCGACATTTTTTTTAAATGGCACGATGAAATTTTTTTTGCGAAATACAATAGAACATCCTTTTCTCTTTTCAACCACATAAAATTTTTTATCCTTACATAAGAAAATTTTCGAGAAAACTGAAAAAAACTACCTACATAACTTACCATTTAACATTTAAGGCACGCTAATATTTCTAGCATGCTATGAGTAATTTTACTGAAATTTGTCATACTTTATCTAATTTGGTAAACAATTTCTAAAATACGCTAATATTTCAAACGCTGCTAAACTAAATGCTGTAACAAGTGTCATTAGAAGATGCGAATTATGCATTGTAAAAAATGGACAGCAGTTTGAGCAATATTTATATTTTTTTTATTTTGATTTGACTTATTTATTTGTTAATAATTAATTATTTTCTGCAATTGTTTCATTAGCCTTTAGTTGTCTGATTTATACTTTTCTAATGAATAAACTTATTTCTAATTTACATTACATTTACATTTATTTCTACTACATGGAGCAATTCGATCAGGATAACGTTGACGGTATAACCGTAAAGCTGCTGCACTGTTTTTTTCTACATTCGTAGTAAACCTCTAGCATATCGGCTTCTTCATTAATGTTATTCATTTCTCACCGTTTCAAACTAATTATAAGTCAGATTGACAGTGCCGGTATTTTAGAAATTGTTTACCAAATTAGATAAAGTATGACAAATTTCAGTAAAATTACTCATAGCATGCTAGAAATATTAGCGTGCCTTAAATGTTAAATGGTAAGTTATGTAGGTAGTTTTTTTCAGTTTTCTCGAAAATTTTCTTATGTAAGGATAAAAAATTTTATGTGGTTGAAAAGAGAAAAGGATGTTCTATTGTATTTCGCAAAAAAATTTTCATCGTGCCATTTAAAAAAAATGTCGATGACGTCATGACTCCTATACAGTGTAGCCAAAAAAATATTGTTTTACTTCATTCTCTAGAAAACAACGTCCCATTTAAGAATATATACACTTTACTGGGTGTTTAAGCAAAAATAAATGAGTTATAGCTTGGGGCCTTTATAATCAAACAGACGGTATTTTAACACTTAAGCAAAATTATAATATATTTTTTTAAATACTAAAAATTAAATAAAATATTCGATATATTTTTAACTTAGAAATGCAATTGTGTCATTTTATTATTTTATATCACTTAAAAATGTAATAATAATAAAGCTTTTGTAATAAAAACAACGGCAACTTTATTTTCACTTAAAAAATATCAGAACTATCTTTTTGTACATCGAAAATTAGAGTTGTTAGTTTTGTATCAGATGTCATAAGCATATTCATCATCAAATTCATCTGGTGTACAAAGAAAGAATTCTATTAAATTCAAGACAGGCCCTCTTGAGAACGGATTGAAGTACCTGCCCCTCTTGTCTCTAAGGTATGAATAACGTTTGTAATTGAACATCTCGTTGGTGGTTAAATTCATGCAAGCATGTAATATCTACAAAGAAAAAATAGATAAAATAAATTTGAATAGGTGCAAGAAGATTAGAGACTTACTGAAGTGCAGGTCAAAATCCATCCTAAGCCTGAAAAGAGAAAAGCATCCAGAAGGCCAAGCACGTACAGAACACCAAAACCTTCAATTGCTATGCAATAGGTTGAAAAGTAAATGGTAAATGAACAATTAATAGCGACGCTCATTACGAACAGGAAAAACCAAGTCCTGTTCCTTAGTCCCACGCAATTATAAATGAAGGGACAATGATGGTCGAAATATGAAACACAGCGATTGCAAACTCTACAATGTTTAGCACGTAATGGACGTAAGCATCGACATGTATGGCAAAGACGATTCAAAATAGCATTGCGCTTCTTCCATTTATCAAAGTAGGGTATTTGTTTTATGGTTCTATTATATGAATCCGTATTCATGGGTATATAACCGGGATCCTTCCGATTCGCTATTATCCAACATACCCACATGACTATATTCCAATAAATGAAGCAATAATGAGATCCGCGAAGTAGATTCCAAGTTATAGGTACACACTGATAAAAAATAATTGTTAATTATTACAAAGTTAAAGCAATTAGACTTACCCTAACTATGTACATTGGATAAACCCATAAAAGTACGGAACACATAAAAAATAGTAATGGTATTTTGGAATCTCCTCCTCTTCCGTAGAGTAATCCCCAGACCTCGTTTAATGGTGGAAACCAGCTGGATCTTCTTTTTTTCTCTTGTTCAAGAACTTGTACTATATCACTATGTCTATGACCCTGAGCCAACATTAACGGTGTTTTGTCATTTTTATCCAAAGGTTCTAATTCAATATTACTCTACAAAAGCAGTAGTGCAATACTGACAAATATTCAATTGATTGGTAAGTAAATGGTTCCAATTTGGATTTGAAATAAATTTGGTACGTTTGCAAATTAAATAGGAGTAGAATCTATTTTCCGTTGAAACTTTTAACAATTCTTTAAAGTACTCTAACTTTTACCGTTTCATTTTACCTCTGTAGTCATTGTCCGAGGACATATTTATTTCTTTTAACTTGTTTACAGTTTTTTTTTATTGACCATTTTATAGTCTAAAACAAACACGTTAAAGTAGTAAAGAAAGTTAAAAGCTACAGAAAGCTGGTGCAATCAGTAATAATTTCTAATCACAATGACAATTCTACAAGAAAGAAAGAGAAGTTTTAAAGCAGGTTCAAGCAACCTCAATATTTTTTAAAATGCATTCACAATTATTTCAATAATTTTTAAGTAAAATATTGAAATATTATTAGTAGATGGCAAAGCCAGGCACTTTTATATGCCTTTTCGCTTAAAAGATTGCAAACGATAGAAATAATTCTCAATTATAAGATTTTTCATTTTCCATTTTAATTAAATCATTTTAGTTTATTTATCAAATAAGTGAATGTAAAAAAGTCATCTACTGCCTTCCATTTTAACAATAATACAAATTACATGTCCATAAGTAGCCCTATTTTGAATAATTAATGAAGTTATGGTCATAAAAGTAACGCTCGTTTAAAAGATTTCATAGAGAAGAAAATATCTCCTTGTACGCAAATGTACTTATTATACAGTGCGGAACAAAACTGTAACCGCACTAGAGTTTAGTCCCACCGAAAAAATGGCGCATAAACACTTAACGTTTCGCAGTAGTTCGACAGCAAGTTTCTCTCCATTTTTCATTTATTTTTGTAATTGTGTTTGTTAACGTTGGAATGATAAGCTCTCTTAAACATTTTTTTCAACAAAAAATCCCAGCTAATTATGACAAGAATTTTAGTGCAGTTATAATTTTGTCCCGCACTGTATTTTATTTCCGATAAAAACCCAGTAATTAAAAAAACATATGAGGTCTACTACAAACGTGCCAAATTTTATTCAAATTTGTCATTTCGATTTGGAGAAAACGTACCTTCTCACAAAGTAATTTAACACAAGCTACGCTTCCTGAAAGACAAGCAAGATGCAAAGGCGTCGATCCGAAATGATCAGGTTTTTGCAAGTCAGCACCTGAATACATCAAAAGTTTAATAACATCAGCATTACCCTTATAAGCAGACCAATGCAAAGCAGTATCTCCATTTATGTCAACTAAATGATTTAGAGCGCCCATGCCAAGCAAGAACGCGACCGTTGCCGTACGTCCAAACATGCTGGCAGTCATCAGCGGTGTCAGTCCTTTAAAATCAGCGGCATTAACGGCGACTCCAGCCTGTAATAAAATTTGAACGACTGCGGCGTGTCCTTTCCTACAAGCCCAGTGAATAGGCCTAGGTCCTTGAATTCCCAAACATGAAAGATCTATGGCCGCGCCTCTGTCGATCAAGTAGCGCATAATTTCTATATTTCCTTCCAATGCTGCCCAGTGGGCAGGTGTGTAGCCCCATTCGTCGCGACTTCTTAAAATTTGAGGACCGGATTTTTCAACTAAATCTTCAACTTCGGAAACTTCCCTTGAAAATAATTTAATTTAATTAAAATTTAGAAATAACATTCAGAACAAGGTACTGGGTATTGTATTAACACTCCACGTAACTAATTCAAACAAAATTTAGCTAATTAGGCGCTGAAATTAATTTTTCAAAAGATTGTGTTTAAGAATTACTTATTAACACTAAAATAAAAAAAAACCTTGTTGTATGCTTAAAACTGACTCCTTGCAATTAAAAAAATATTTGGAAAGAAATACAAATATCGTGTTTCAATATATAACAAATTGTATACTTTATATCAGTTCATTTTTTTTAAATATGTCGATCTATTGATCGATCGATACCTAACTCAAAGAACTTTTATATAGCTATCTCCTCCTAACTTTCGTGAAACGCCCTTACTGCTTTTGTCATGTCATATCATTTCATCGTATATTTTTTTAACTCAGATCTATACGATCGGCATATAAATAAAAAAAGAACTTTACATAGGTGTGCGAAAAATTACTTTGTAGTTTCTTGAATTATTTAATTAAAATACGAACCTGTTTACACAATCTGTCAATTCTAAATTATTATTATAAACATACATAAAAATATAAAATGTAGAGATAAAAACTTTATATTAAAAAGTCAAATTACCTTTGCGTTTCTCTTTTTAGTTTCTCATGTTTATCCTGAAGAATTTACCAACGGACAGAGAAACGTCGAATTTTAAACTGTTCGACCAAATTATATTTGGAAATTTTGTGAATTAATTTAAATTAACTTTTGAAATTAATGTAAAGAAACAAGAAACAAATTTAAGCATTCGTACAACAAAACAAAAATTATATTCTAGAAAATCAATAATTTTACTTTTACTTTTAACTTCTTGATGGTCTAGTTAATAAAGGATTTTAGACTACATCAACAAAAACTTACAATTTTTAATAAATTTGCCTTAATTGTTCTTCAATTAATAAAAAAAATTATAACGTAATAATTCTATTGTATTATACAAACATTCATAATAATAAATTAAATCGCACAAATCAAAACTACTCCTACTAATTTAAATATGCAGGGTGACTGACAATTGTTCCGCTAAAAGAAACCATGAAAAGAAGCGACATCCGAGGGTATAGGAAATATATTTAAAAAGTTCGATACTTTAGTTTTCGAGAAACAATTAATCAAAAATTATACCCAAAACGACGATACGTCCTTGGTAAAAGGCTGTTTTACATTATACTTTTTTCGTCTAGAATCTTTGACAAATTCAATACTAGAACTAACTTGAATAATGTAAATCAGAAAAGTCATCCAAGTTTTCATACTAGAAACGTCTAGAAACTTATTTCCAAACTAGTTCTCAACCTATTTTTCATCAAAGTTTACAAACTAGACTTGCGCATAAAGTACACGTCGCAGTATTACCAACATCCTAAAAGATAAACATAACTGTGATTGAAAATATAACCTCGAAATACCTCCGCAATAACCAGTCCTAACGCCAAATTCTAGGTTTCGTATTTTGTTATTGCAAATAATAAATATGCAGAATTTTTGAAATTTTCTGAAATCTGGTTTGATTTCTTTTATAAAAATTCATTTTTGAGCATTTAACTTCTCTTTAATTTTGTATGTTGGCAGTTTTGTTCCACGTTTAAAGTTTCCCCACTGCGACGCCAGCGATCGGTTTATGAACTAATATTTAAAACAACCTTGAATTTAGATACTAGATTCTAGTATTCAAACTTGTTCAAGTTTCTAGACGAAAAAAGTATAATCTTGAAAATTTTTGTGCAAATCGGTTCTGATTGCAGCGGATTCCCCGCTCTGTACAGCTGTTTCCGGCCTAGTTGGGCCTTCGTCAGCAGAACCGTAGCAATATCAGGTCAACAAGCGATCGAAAGATGTCGCTACTTAAATGTCTAGAAAAAAGTATAATGTAAAACAGCTTTAAGAAAGAGCAGCAAATGAACGCAATAAATTTAGTCCTAAAGCGTCGGGCGTGAACTTGTACCTTTAAACAGAATTGATGTGATTAACTGAAATACGAACTCCAAAATATTTACTTGAAAAATGCATGCAATCATGCAAATCACCTGGAGTAAATTGTATAAAATAATTATAACAACCGCCCCACTTTGAACGCCTGCTTTGACAGGTAAACAAATAAAGTACTACAAAACAAAAATATTATAAATAAAATTTTAATCCCACAAGCAACGTGTCCGTCATATTTTATGAGATGAATGGTAGTAATGATGACACTAGTATTGCCCATGGCCTTCTAAATGGAAAGCGAGTTCTAACTGGCCGCGTTTTGAAAAATTTACATTGAATTTTTGTGCTCGAGAAAACGCCGAAAATCGACACTTTAGCGCTGGTAACGGGGCACTGACTGAAGTGTAATGACAGTGTCATTACTGTCAATCAAAGTTAGTTCACGCAAAATTAATTAATATTGTAATTATCGTAATACAACGTATAAACTTTATAGATTCATGCACAAATCATTTGATCACGTCGGAGTGAAGTACGCTTGCGCAATAGAGAAAGCTTTCGTGTTATGAATAATTACAAGTTACATAAAAAGTGTTCACTTTTGATAATGTAAAACGTGTTAAAAAGGTCGTTGATAATTACGCAAAATGAGAAAAAAAGCTTTATTATACACGTTGTAACTTACCACAGAAATTCTAAGTATAGGTATGCAGGTAAGATTTTAATCTAAAACCGTAATAGTTTAATGCTAAATTAAGTTGTCGAAATTGGACATAATTAACATAAATAATATTCAGTATGCTCAAATTTTTACAACACTAACATTAATTGTTCTTACACGAACTCATCCACGATTCACATGTGACAGAACTGCCAACATTTTAGGTTAAGAAAGCGCCCCGTAACCAGGTGCTTGGCGGAGCACGCTTGAACTGCACTTTTGCCCAGGCCAGATAGAACTCGTTCTTCATTTGGAAGGCCATGGTATTGCCAATACCTTGAGCGGGACTTTTTTTAAGTACATCACCCTGTATATTCTTATATGTATTTTCATAAAGATAATGGTAACCTGCATCTAGAATGTATAATTCAGTTCAGCTTTTTCTTGATCAACTAGATAGTAGGAACTAGGAATACAGGTGGTCCCGAAAACGTGCCAAAAAGAAATCAGTTATAACTGATATCTTTTTGGAAACTTCTTTCGGGACCATCCTGTATTATAATAATAATAATGGTGGATGACTGTTGACTAGTCTTTTGTATGACTATTTTATTATTGGGAACAATAATAAGCTGCCAGTAAAGGAAACAATTTGGTTTAATAATATTTCTTAGAAACTTAATTACAAAAATTTCCATAATCCACTATATTCATGTACCGATAGTCTATTTAATCTTTATAATATAACTCCCTGTATATTTTTTCATTTTCTGGGTGCATTCAAAAATAATACTATGGAGTTGATTTTATTCTGGATAAATATTAGGATATTAAAAAAAAAACAAAATTTATTACATATTTATTTCAATACTGAAATTAATTTGTTTTAATATCAACCGAAAGCAAAACATTAAGTGTGTGATACAACAGAATACAATAATAAACTCATGCTTGTTACATTAAAAAAATAAATAAATCAAAGTTGAAGTTGGTCGTGAAGAAACTAAATGTTTGATATGTATCTATGCAATCAATGCCTATAGAAAGTTTAGTTATAATTTTAATATTATTTGTAAAAAGATCTTGCGAATGGCTGCTAAGACCATGCCCAAACTGTATTGCGGAAAGAGGTAGACTTAGACGACGCTCTCAACTTGCTCAGTTTGTCTGTTTTAGTTTCTACGTTATATTATTTTGTTTCCTTAAATAATATTGAAATATTTTATCCTAATTTGTACTGCGTTTTAAAATTTACCAATTATAGACCTTTTTTTCAAAAACAAAAAGAACATGAACAAAAAGAAATATATTACCACCGCCAACACTCGATCAGGGAAATTGCATGTTTTGTATTTCAAATAAAATTTATAAACTTTGGCAATGGAAAGAGTGGGGTGTTTTTTATTACAACTAGAATAACAATACTGCTTTTTACTCAAGTATTTAAAAATGAAAATTTCAATAAAGCAAAGATTTAATATTTTATTTTTCTCAATATAATGTTGACTTTCTGTATTTACATATTTGAGAATTTGAGATATTGTTAGCTTTTAAGGTATTTTCAAATGTAGTCATACAATGCCTTGCATGTTCGCAGATCGTCTACAACACGCCCGGTGCAGGCGTGATGAGCAATGTTCGTGTACGATCGTAAATCGCTTGCTGACCTTAGGAGCCGTTCGCAATCTGTATAAGAAAAATTGTCGATTTTTTAACTCAAGAAGAAACAGAAAAAATCTATTCTGTTGTTAGACATGAATTAGGCATTGGTTGATGCAATTTTTCTTACATTTAGCCGAATCGGTATGTCTTGCGATTTAGGAGATTCCTTCAGTGCACTCTCAGTTTAAAACGGCCAGCACCTCCACTATTTAATTTAATTTATTTTCTTAACATGCATTTATCTTAGATAACAAAAATAACTTTCTTATTAAAAATGTACAATGCGAAAAACACAACATGTTTTAAGTAAGAAACCTAACACATTCAATCTAAATTTTCTCATTACTTACCCCGTTTTAATGATATCAAAAATGGTTTTGTGTGTGGGTTCCGTAATATCGGCTTCTGTAGAGCACAAATTTCCATCCTTATCGTTGACGGTCGTGGCTGGATGATCGGTGTCAGCTACCATATTACAAGAAGTTTGGGGCAAAGCCCATACGCTACGGGCAGTGCCCGGACTTGGGTACACTTTGCAGAGCGTTCTGTCGGACTAAGTGCGACTCCCACACGAATTATATATGATTGATTTAATGCAGATCTATTTGCCGCGTTCAAATTGACCTGTTCTTATTGATTTACATTCAGAAGGTCTGCGCAGCCTCTGTTACGTTGTCATCGAGATGTCTTTGTTTATTCAAACGTTATTTTTTATTTCTTCTAAAATATATTTTTGAATTCAATTAAATTTAATTCTTTTATTAAACAAAATGCATTACTTTTTTTATTAATTTTTCTAATTAAAAAAATGATATAAATTGAAGATCCAATTGCTTATCAGCATAAAATTAAAAAATTAAAATTTTAGGGCACTTGAAAAGGAATAGTCGGAATCAATAACAATTTTTTTTCAACCCAGTATAGTATTGAAAGACAAGTTTCAATAGCAAACAATGAGCAAAAATACTGATTTAGTAAATAGTAAAGCACCATGACACCTAACATCTTCAGTTTCCAATGTTTTGTTAAACAATAACTAATAAATTTTTTGTTTTTAGTACCTTTAAATCGCTATAACTTCTAAACAAAAGCAAATCGGACCTATGTTGATAGGATGTCTTTTGCATAAAATTTCATGTACTTTCATTTACCAAAGTCTGTAAAGAGGCTAACAAATCACCCAGTATACCTAACTTAAAAATACTGTTATCAAACGACTGACAAATTTGCAACTAAATTAAAAAAATTGTAGCATAATTTGCAATAAATTGTAAATACTACTACTATATTCTAATAACACCAGATTTTGTTAGTTTTTAAAAAATTATTTTTCTTAGTGTAGGAAAAAGTTCCTTAAATTTGTACAAAAGTATTTGTTAATAAATTTTGTTTTTTTTAATATTTCGTAAAAGTTCTTTAATAAAGTACGAACATTCTCTGGTAATATCTAACCAAATAATATTTGAAGGTTTCCTTTTAGTAGAAAGTTTAAGAATTATTCTTCATATTATATTTATTTCGATTTAGTCCCGTGACCCTAGTAGGCCTTGGATGTGTAAGGGCACGTCTTTTATTAGAAAATTGAATGAAGTTTATAATTTGGATGTGTCACATTAGAATTAGAATTCGACAATATGAAGCGACGTGCAAATCTTTGCCGTCAGTAAAATGGGTACCATTTTCAACAACTTTTATGAATATGCTTTAACATTGGAATTTTTCATTAATATACACGTTTCTTTAGCCTGTAGCGTTTTGATATGTGTCGATTGATTGGGGCCACGGGACTTTATGATAACATGTTACAAACTTGCCGATATATTCCTACCTTATGTGACGAACGGTCTCAGGCGTCGATGAGAGGTTTGAAATCACACAATTTTGTAACATTGCAATAAAACTTGCTCAAGAAATTGCTACAATTTGTGATCCACACCCCCTAAAGTTTTGTGTTAAAAAATTCCTAATATTTACTTTCATTACTTACTTACTACTCCGTGTTTTCTTTTACACAAAATACTTTTACTTTAATAGCCTGTAATAAAATTCTTCGAAGATTTTTCCCCGAAACGCATTTTAAATAAAATCCATTTTACATTTTACTTTACGCACTAATGCGTGAAAAGTACTTTTGTACAACGTACAAGTACAACGTTTCAGAAAATTATGTATCTATTTAGATAGGAAACATAAGATATAAAATACCTGCTTAGAAGAAAAACTGTTTATTTAACATTAAATATAAAAACATTTATAATAATATAAAATATATGTTAATGTAATAATCAAGGCACGGAGAATTCGTATGAAACGTCACGAATGTTGCCCCTCCAAACAGACGACTGGCAGTGCAGGTTCGTTACGGGCAAATATATGAAACTAATACCGCCTTAGCGGCAGCATAATAAAGGTGCGTCTAAACATGTATCGTATCCGCGTATCCGATCGTGATCAGCGGATCGTGGACACCATGTAAAGCGAGACACACACTGAGGCGGTTGCGGTAGCGTTTGCGATGACGATGGCAGTTACAAACGTTCACGTTCACATGCGAGCGATCACAGTAAAGTAACGTAAATTCCTTGGCAGATCTATCTTGTCGTATGTATGTGAACGGTTTTCATCGCCACCGCTATCGCAACGGCCTCAATGTGTGTTCCGCTTGAATTCAACAATTATCCGTTAAATTCATTCTTCACTTTATTTCAATGCAATCGTAACAGTATCGTAACAATATCTAGTGAATTGAATACTACGGTGGCAGCACTGAAGTGAGATAGCGAACCCTTACGTCACGACATACCCGCTTGTCCCTCTAATAGCGTTTTCGATTGAGCTGCACTTTGGCTGCACTGATTGCACTCAGTGCGCACTGAGTTTAGATTTCGTGTTCGATTGGTAATTTCAGTTCAAACTTTCTTCGTGTTTTATGTTCGATTGAAATGTTAGTGCGCACCAGTTTTGCACTCAGTGCAAGAATTTTGGAACTGACTTCGAAGGTAGTGCAAGCGTTTCAGTGCAACTTTTCTGTCATTTCAGGAGAAGCATATTACAGATGATTTATTGACAGATAACAAAAACATTTATTGTATCAAGAAATTGTTAATAATTAAGTTATTTGTTAAACACAGTTTGTCTAGTGCATAAAATCTTCGTCCGGGGTGAATTCCTTAAGAAGCGAATATGAATAATTAGTGTACTTAGGATTTTTAATTTATTATAACAAATAAATATTGCATTTTTATATTTCTGGCAACAAATGATAATTTTGAGGTTACGGTTCAGTATATTTCCCGCTCAATAATTTTGCTCTCAGATCACGTTTGTATTCGATTGAAACACGCACTAGTTTCGTTTTCTGGCAAAACTGACTGAGTGCGTGACGTAATATCAGTGTGACCCGAACTCTTCTGGTGCAAGTGACATGAAAACGCTATAAAACATTCACTGTCAACCAATCATAAATGTCAACTAACTGTCACGAAGTTCGCAGCGTAGATCTGCGAGGGTATGCGGTGACGTTATGCTGCCACCGTTAGTATTCAATTCACCGTGATTGATCACTCTTTATAAGAATATAGGAGATAAAGAAAATATTTTTGAAGGTGAATTTGAATCAATTATTATTATTTGAAAGTTTTGATATGTATATTTATTTTATAGTTTTTATTTTTGTTATTTAATAAAGTTTTCTTTTTATATTGGCGTAGTGCTTGATGCTCTGATAATTTTTCCAAAAATCTGGTAATTTCATAGGTATTTTCTGGTAATCACATTTTCATGATCTGGCAACCCTGTGTACCACTGATTTGACGTGTGTTGTGATAAGCTTGACAGATGTAGTTTATCAACATGATAAAGAGTAGAATAATACATTACATTAAACGGAATATTTCCTAGTTTATAGTTTATTCACGGGTCACTTACATTGATTAATATAAATGTTGCAATGGACATGTATTGCTCATAATCATATGAATCTGTAAATGAATCACAAAATGTGTTGCTATTTGTTAAATTAGAAGTGCGAGATGCAACAGCATGTAATCGTCTTGCTATTATAATAAAATCATTGGATTTAATTTCCGTTATGGAGTATTCTGTTAATACTAGACCATTGCTGCAAGACAGTGATACAGAAAATGAGGACATCGTTACCCAAACGTACGAAGAAAGTATCGTTGTTAAAAGTGATAAGCCTTTGTTCAAACCTCCTGAACCGAGAGACAAATACAACATGGCTTATTTAATATTTTATCTGTTAGGTATAACAACGTTACTTCCGTGGAATTTTTTTATAACAGCTGATGATGTAAGTCTAAAATTTATATGCAATTAATGCAATAAACCCTTACAATTTTATTTTAGTACTGGATGTATAAATTTCGGGATGTAAACAGCAATTTTACGATTTCAGACAACACTGATAGAAGAACACCTTTACAAGCCGAATTTACCTCTTATTTAAGTTTAGCTTCTTCTGTACCTAACATAATTTTTTTAGTTTTAAATACTGCTCTGAATCATAAGTATGTGTGGGTTTTATTTAAAAATTAAACAAATTTTCTCCAATGGGGACATTTTTCAGGATAGGATTACAAAAAAGGGTTATTGGATCATTGTTTTTTATGTTGTTGTTATTTATTGTAACCACCGTATTTGTGAAAGTTAACACTGACAAATGTAAGTGTGTTTTTATTGTTTATAATCAAGTATCTTAAATTGTTTTATGTTTTAGATGAAAATTTATTTTTTATATTAACATTAACAACTGTTGTCCTTTTAAATGGTGAGTTTTTAAATGTTTGTCTTTCCTCTTTAAAAAATATTATTTATACTTTATAGTTACTAGTGCTGTTCTCTCTGGAAGCATTTTTGGAATTATGGGAAAATTCTCCTCGAAATATATTACTGCTGTTGTAGGCGGTCAAGCATTAGGTGGAATATTTGCAGCTATATCTCAGATTATAGCTCTTGCCATAGGTGCTTCGTCAGTTCATAGCGCCTTTGTTTATTTTATGATTGGAAATGTAATGGTTTTAATAACTCTAATATGTTATTCCATATTATCGAAGACTGTGTTCTTCAAGTACCACATTTCTGAAAAGACAGGCATGAATCTGAATGAGTTCCAAACTGAGCTAGTCAGGCCTCGTATCATTAATCACAGGATAATTTTCAAGAAAATTTGGCCGTATGGTTTTGGCATTTTTCTGGTGTTTTTAATTACTTTATCTGTGTATCCAGGTGTCACTGTACTTATTGAGTCAGAAAATATAGGAAAAGGATATGCATGGAATGGTAAGTTTTAAAAATATTTTCTAGTACATACTTAAATTCGTTTCTGCCTTATTTCTATTTAAAAATGTTTTTGCATTTAATGTATCAATGACGAATTTTTTGTAATCAAATATGAGAATGTATGATTGTAAACCTGTTTAAAAGCCCGTTCGCAATGACTTAACGTAACAAAATTAAATTAACGAAATTAGAGTGTTAATTTATGTGTTCACAATGAAGGAATTTTTTGTTCTTTGCATGCGCAAGTATTTGCAAATTGTTAGTGGTTGTCTAGGTTAATAAAGGATAAAATTCTTTTGCTCAACTCCAGGACTCAAAGACTACACTCACTATACTGTTTTACAATGTTGTTGATTGAATGTACTTATCAGAGTTAACCTAAAAATGGAAGATGTCAACTTAACAAAAGTAAATTAATAAAATTAGCCAATAGTACGCTTACATTTCTAGGAGTGTTTCCAACTTTTATTAAGTGATTAATTTTGTTACGTTAAGGCATTGTGAACGGGGTTTTACTTTTCAAATGTAGTCATTCTAGTTTTGTACAAGTATATTTTAAACAGATGATAGGTTTATAAATACGCCAAGCCAAATTTTAAGTCTTCATGAAATACGTCTACAAAATGCAATGACTACTTTTATTTTTTAAGCAGTGCACTGATAAAAGTTTTTGTGTAAATTTACTGTGAATATTGGTGGCTGCCAGTGACCACCAATAATTGTAGTAAATTTAAACTCATAATTACAGTAAATTTACACAAAAACTTTTATCAATGTATATAGATTAGGTAAAGTTTCTGTGTAAATTTACTGTAATTAAGAGTTTAAATTTACTACAATTATCGGTGGTCACTGGCAGCCACCGATATTCACAGTAAATTTACACAAAAATTCAGTGTGTACAGAGTTCTTGTTTATATTTTGAACGGTACCCACACATTTTATTATTAGACATACCTGAACCGCCAGAATTTATTTAAAAAAAGAAACAAATGACGATTGGACACAACAAATGAGTGTCAACTTTATTTTAAATGGAGCACTCAGTATATTTTCTCGAATTAAGAAAGATATTTTTTTCCTAATTCCAAAAATATGTAGTTTGTCTATCTTTGGTTTCATACTTTTTGCGATATTTAAGTTTAAAATTTAAAAAAATGCATTTACTTTGATTAATAAGAAATTTTTTGTTTGACAAATGTTAAACTAATTAAAAGACATTTTACAACTCAAAACGCTAATCTAAGACAAATTAACATATTATTTGAAATAAATTAATAAAAATATACCAAAACAATAATAATTTCAAACTTAAATATCGCGAAAAGTATGAGACCAAATGAGGAGCTCGGGAGAAAAACATGTTAACTGACAAAAAGCGTAATTTTCAGTTTTTTGCATATAAAAAATATTTATTACTTCAGCAATCTTTTTATGAAAATATTGTCAGGGTCTTGTCAATAGATGACATCAAATCAAATGATGTAAAACGTGTTAAACTACTTAAAGTACATATACATATATTTAGCATTTCTAAAAACTGTGCCCTGTAAAATTTGTTTCCGCACTTAACAGGTTTTTCTCCCGAGCTCCTCAAATATAGACAAACTACATATATCTTTTTGGAATTAGGAGAAAAATATCTTTCTTAAATCTAGAAAATATACTGAATGTAAAATAACAAAGTTGATGCTCACTTGTTAGGTTTCCGACTGTCATTCAAACTGTCGTTCAAGTAAATCCATAATACTTTTGTATTTAATATTTTTTGATATGTGTAATAATAAAATATGTAGGTACCGTTCAAAAGATAAACAAAAAGTCTGTACATAAATACAACGTATATTTTTTTATAAAATTAAAAAACAAACTTACTAATATTTACGTTTACAGACATTTACTTTGTACCTGTTATTGCATACTTACTGTTTAGCACAGGAGATTATTTTGGTAGATTGTTGGCGGGAAAAATTCAAAGGGTAATTACATTATGATTTCTTGATTAAACTAAAAATAATGATTATTTTTCAGCCCCGAAAAGGATTTTGGATTCTTGTATTAAATTTGCTCAGATTAGTATTTATTCCACTTCTGATTTTATGCAATGCTCAACCTAGACATCATCTTCCAGTTATTTTTAATAAAGACAGCTATTACATTTCTATTCTAAGTATATTTGCTCTTAGCAATGGATACCTAGCAAATCTTGCTGTCATATATGCTCCAAGGTAGATAACAATTTGTAAATAAACAAAGGTAATATTTGATTTTTTTTATAGAGTTGTAGAACAACATGAAAAAGAAACTGCTTCCTCAATGATGACGGTGTTTCTGGGACTTGGGCTAACTATTGGTTCTACCATTAGTTTATTTATAGTCAAATTGCTGTAATTAGTGTAATTAAACAAGTAGATACATAATATTTATGTATTTAGTATTATAAGACTGCCAATTTTATTTTAATAATGAAATGTGATTTTTTTACTCGGTATGCTATTTAGGATTAGGTGTAACATTCGTGCTTTATTCTGATTTGCATCACAATTAAAGCTAACTCTGCTGTGAAATGAAATCAAGATAACAGTGTTTATATTTGGTATTATGCTTGAAATGTGTGAGTATAAGTAAGTAATAATAGTAACAAAGGCAAAGTATTGTTACGACTTCGGAGTTCACAAATTGTAATCGTTGTTTATTTTACATTAAAAACACTTTAATGACTACGATCATTTAACACACTGAAGGCACAACAATATCAAGCTGTACACTTGTCTAACAAAATAACGCTTAATCATCATATTAATTTGCTTGCTACAAACATCGCTTTCTAAATAAAACTGATTTAAATATCCCGCTGTCTCGGGGTTATATATATAGCAAGTTATGCTATTCTATCAAGTGTTCACTTGAAAAGTTCATCAAGTAGCTTTGGAATTTTTCATAACATTGTGAAGCAGGTCTTGAATTAGATCTTAAATGAAGGAATGGGCGCATTGAGGTACGCTGAGCAGCTTAGCTAGGCTGTAATTTAGTCAGCGTTTTCTAAGTGTCGGCAGACAGGGTTTCCCTGAACGAAGTTCTAAATGGCAGCTGACTCACGTTTTAACAGCTTGACTTACTATATGAGCGAGTTAAATGAACCGTCAATCTGCACAAAATCGGTCAGAATAAACCTCCTGGCAAATCAGCGACCCTTGCATGTTAAACTTAAATAATAAATATTACTATTAATATGTAGTATTAATCTATTGATTTTGACTGTAATCGTTCTATAAATTATTCGTTTAGTGACAGGTTAGTTACGTTATGCTCCCACCACTTTGTTTGATAGCGCTGAGGAATTCAGTCTACAATTTAAGCGCTGAGTAAATATCACAGCGGTTTGACAACTTGTCCATTCAGGGAAATTGCTTACTTAACCTCTCAACCGCTGAGCGTCGCTGAATGCGCCCAACAATTAGATCAGAAGATGTCAAAGCAGTGTTGCCAAAAGTACTCCATTCGGAATAGATTTATTCCATTCAACAAAATCATTATACTCTACACCATAAATATGCTTTTTTATTTTTCCCTATATTGTTACAGACTGTTATTTATTTATTTTTTCCTTAATAAACATGTACGCATGTACATTTTAGTGTTTTTTTTTTGTTTATTGGTAGCTAAACATAAGGCACTCGATCTCTGTCTAGGGACCCAGCCCACAGATACTGCCATCATATGTGTTTGACACTGACAGTGACTATTTGACCTTGAAGAAATTAGTTGTCAAAAATGACAAACTGAAATATTTTATGTAAATCAAAGCGCAAATTACTTTAAATTTCCATTTTATTGACACAAAGTGTAAGTTTACAATAAATTTAAGCGTTTTTAGGAAAAGATAATAAAGAAATAAATAAATTAGAAAACTATAAGTAATAACCAAAAGAACATACCTGAGATATTCCAAACTAAAAGTTAACTTATTAATGTGTTAAGCTTTTACTAATGTTTATTAGCTTTACTAGTGACAAATTAACTGCTTTACGTAGAAATTTTCTTGCATAAAGTTTTCACTTACAAAAAAAATTGCGTATACATATATATGTATACATATTTTAGATCAAATTTAGAAACAATTTCTGATGTATTTTAACAAATTTAGTTAAAATAAGCAACAAAATTTGTCATAAGTCAAAAAAATACATTAAATTATATGAAATGTACATACAAATCGTCGCCCTAATATGCAAACTGCCTAACTCCATGTTCTCAAATTTTACAGGAGACACAAAAAACTCTCTACGATAACGTATAAAAAATTAATTTATTCACTCAAATCTTTTAAACTGTTTTATGGTATAAAATTAGGAATATTTCCATTAAAATTGTGAGGAAATTCTATGTAAGATGACCTAAAAACCTTAATTTGGCCCAATAGTGGAGTTAGGCAATTTACACATTAGGCCGACGAAATATATCTATTGCGAGCTTATGATATTTTAAAAAGAAAAGCTGTATGCACTTCTAGGAATGTTAAACAATTTAAATTGGTAGCATTTGATTTGTAACGGGCAACACAACTAACAACCTATTAACTAGAGACAAAGCATAAATACATAAAGCAGGTTCACTCTCCTTGGCGAGAAAATTTCCCGCGCAAACTAAGCCGCCATATTCCGGATGGAAAATCTGTCATGTGATTTGTTAGAGCGCATTCGACTGGACGTACGGAGTGTTTCTTTTTCTCACTCTTACATGCACTGACACGCACTCGCTCTCCCTCACACTTCTGCTCATTGCGTGCATCGAGCATTATGTCGAATGCTCCCTTAAATTGCACGAATACGATCAGTGGTATCTCGTGTAATTAGCAGCATGAGCCATGAGGGCAGCCACTGAACGCGAAACTAAGCTAAGCTGAGCGGAAATAAGTTTTTTGAAAATTAGGTCTAACGTACGTAATCTTACACGGACGTGGCAACTAAAGCTAAGGGAAGCGAAGTTAGGGTAGCAAAGATATAAAACAATGTTTATCTTCACTCGGTTGCCTCGTCCGCGTAAGATTACGTTGGATCTAATTTTCAAAAAACTTAGTTTCGCTCAGTTTAGCTTAGTTTCGCGTTCAGTGGCCGCCTGCCCTTATAGATGCTTTCGATTAGGCATGCTGGGGTGCACTGAGTAAACTTAAAACTCTAGGCTTTCAAGTGCTGTTTTCCTTTTGAGAGTGAGATGTTCTGGTGCTCTAGGTTTGGAGCAGTTCAGTGTCAAATGACGCAAGTAAGTAAAAAGAATGCAAACAGGGGCGCACAGAGTGATATGTACAGTACCTAACCTAAAATGTATACATTTGATTGTAAATCCTGTATAATTTATTTAAATGGATGGTAAGATTTTCAATTTGTTCTTTAGCCATAACTTATAATGTTAATCTATTTTCTACAGAATGACATGTAGTCGTAATTTTAAATTTTACCGCGCAAATTTGACATTAGGGTTTCTTGCACCAGCCAAAAAGTAGGTGCTTGAGGGGCAGTGCTGCCAGGTCTAGGGAAATTTCCCTAGATCTAGGGATATTTGTACCACAGCAGGGAAAAAGGGAGAAATTTATTAATTTGTTTCAAATCTAGGGAAATTCAATTTATTAATTATTATTATTATCCAACTTTCCAGTATTTTTAGCTTTAAAAATAAAAGTTTAATATAACATATCAGATAAATTTTGTTTAAAATTATCGTGTAATTGTGTATTCCCATTTGTTGCGCGTGAAAGTTTTTTGTACAGTTGATATTGATGATCGATTTTGCTGCCCTCTGGTAGTGACTAGGATAATTACACTTCTAGCTGCAAACCATTGAAATATTTGTGTAACAATTCTGGTAAGTACATAAACAATTTCACGTTTATAGTCAAGATATTCCTATAAATTTCCGCTAAAACTGCACGTTAGGTTCATAAATTTGCGCGTACTCAGAAATGTTAGATGCTCGTGCCTTTTTGCAGTTTAATATGTGGTTAAATACCTACTTATAAGGTTAGATTTATTAATTTGTGTTTTATTTATTCCTTTCTGATAAAAAGTTTATTATTATACAAAAATGGCAGTTCTGAGTACGCGCAAATTTAGGAACCTAACGTGCAGTTTTACCAAATTCCATTTTCCATTTTCGTAATTAATTGGAAACTTAAACTTTAGTATTTTTGTTTTTTCACTAGTTCAGATTTATTAGTTTAGATTATTGCTCAATGGCTTTGTTAATACAAAATTGCAAAATTCGAATGTTTTTATTTATCTAAGAAGGTAGCTTTCAACAAATTCTAGGGATTCTGAGAATTCTAGGGAAAAGGAACACGTCGCATCTGGCAGCACTGTTGAGGGGGAAGGAAGAGGTAAACGTAGAGCACCGGTGTTAAAAGCTCCAGTCAGAAGTAAACCAACACAACAGGGTTACACAATGCAGCTCCTATCGTTAAAAGGAAAGCAGCAAAGTAGTGATCGGATAATTCAAATTAAAAATAATTGTTATCCGATTATTAAAATAATTCGATTATCAAAAATATTTTTATTGCGGCACTGGTTTATACATCCGCAAAATGGCGCCAAAGTCAAAAAATTTTGCCCCGCCAGATCAAAAGTGCCAACAAACAGTTTCCATGCTGATTAGGCTGTGCTAGACATGTGCTCGAGACATGAAGTTGTATGTTTGACAAGGTTCCAACGTCTATGTTTATGGTGTGTTTATGTTTACGTTATGAATGTCAACAGGGATACGTATTATTTCAACAATCACTGATTTATTATCGTTTTAAGGGAGAAAAATAATATTTCAGTGTAAAGATTAATAAAAATTGTAAAGATAATGGTGCGTTGGTGTTTGTTTTGTAAAAATGCTTGTAAAAGTCCAACCTCTCATTACACATGTAAGTGTTTTCCATAGGCGTCACATAGTAAAGTATAATAGTTTTTACTATTTGTGTGTAGTGTAGCAATGTAAAACTATAAACGTTTGTTTTAAAAGTAACATACCTATCTAAGATATAAGTTTGCACATCTCATGGCCCACTCTCGCCTGTTTTCAATGAATCGCATGGTGTTTTAAAGACATTTAGAGACATTCTTTTTTCACGAGTCGTCCATGTTGCCTAGGGAAAACAAATATATACGAGCTATGTTGAAGCCTACCCCTTGTACCCCTATGCCCACCAATTGCAAGTCTCTAGTTAATAGGTCGTTGAACACAACATACTTCAAGCATTATCTAGGCTGTTTTTAAATTTATTACGCCAAAAAGCGAAAAGTGAAGGGAACAACTGTCACAATCAATTTGTTCAAGGTCAAATAGCCACTGTCAGTGTTAAAAACATATTGTAGTGTTGCTTTTTAAGCAGATGTGGTAAGTATTGAACTTATATGTTTTCTCTTTTAGTCTTATCTTTGTACCACATCCACCACACAATTATTTAGTCTAGTAGACTGATTTGAAATTTTAATTTAAAATGTCAAAGTGACATTTCTGGGTGGGAACTCTCAATGTCAATTGTAATCCAGTTATTTATAAATTTTGAAGAAAATTCCTTTGAAGATAAATTTGTAAGTAATTTAGATGTTTAATTTTGTAATGTGTGTTTAAAATCCTAAAGATGTACAAGAAATCCCTCGTTTGCCAAGTGTTGCTACCTACCTGTTACGCCCAATCGCGAAACAAGCGATAAGGATCCTTTTACACTTTAGAATCTTATGAAGTATAAATGTAGTGTGATGTTGATTTAGAAATTCTTATTATTGTTACAGATGAAGCCTCATTTACCAAGTGTTGCTACCTGTTTCGCCCTATTGCGAAATAAATGATAACTTCTCTATAATAATAAGAATTCTTTGTAAAATGAGTGTTGAAAGTTTAAGTGATTGATGAATGACAAGACGTTTTATATGTGGTGTAATTTTTTTAAAATCAAAAGAATTTTTTTACAAATCAAAAAAATAAACTTACTTTATTGTTACATAATGAAACATCTCTGGATTAGCTTTCGATAATTAATAGTAGATGAATGAAATAGATTAAATTTTTTAAAGTTATATTCAATATATGAGCAAATTTATAAGAGCAAAAAATTTTTTTAATGTTTTTATCGTTGCTATTGAAAGATTAACGTTTTGTGTACAAATCCTCTCCATTACACCTCGGTTTATTGATTCTCTTAGGTGATCAACCCCTCCATGTTATTTATAAATCCTTCACTCAATTCGACAGCTCTTGTCACACAAAACGTCAATCTGACAATTAATTTAAATATTTCAAAGTTAAATCTAAACTAAGTAAGTATTTCATTTTAATAACATTTCAACTCTATTTTTTTTTTTAACAATTAGTAACAATTATAACAAAATTCTAAACGTTAACCCAACTAAACTAACTGTATAAAGTAAATTAATCTCTTGTTTCTCTTAGATGTTTTTTCCTTTTTTCTGGACTGGCCAATGTCTCGCTGTGAGGGGATGTTGTATATCTATACGGCTCTCGTGCATCCGCTCCATCCAGGTAGAAAAATCCATCCAATCAACAAGGTTCAAAAAATGGTAGGTTGTCTTCTTGGATTCTAACTTGGAATTTGTCGTTGTACGAAACAGAGACATTTGATTTGATGTGAGAAGACATATTTTGAAGAAGAACGTTGTAATTTGTAAGAAGTTATATGAAGAATTTGGTATTTTGTATATATGAGGAATATTATTTGAAGAATGTTTTTTTATTTTGGATGTTTTTATAAGATGCGAAGTTTATCGGAAACAGCTTACGATGAAAAACTTCTGGACGTAGGTAAATATCACTGCAATATGATGGCAGAACCTGTGTCCACAGACAGAGATCGAGTGCCTTAGCTAAACATAAGGTTACTGTATCGAGAAGGTAGCGCCAACTCTCTATCTCTTTTAATTTGAGGTTAATCGAATTCATTCATAAACTCCTTAGCAACAGTAACTTGTTATGTATCTATCCTTTTTCTTCTTTAGCGTTTCATCGCTTCTTTTTAATTTGGGGGACGAAGCCGCGGAAATGAATGGCGGTACCTTCTAAATACAGTAACCTTAGCTAAACAGCTACTCCGGCGCCATCTGTTTCTACTCCCCATTGAAATCGGATAAATAGAAATAGTGTGGTATAAAAGTTATTGAATTCGGCATAACCTGTGACTTTGTTTTGATCAGACACAGCGTCTGATTGGTCGAGGGGCATATCATGGACGTATTCGTGAACAGCTGACTTGCCGGAGTCAAATAATTGTTCATTTTGCGTATTAATAAGTAGTTTTGAAAGAAAATTAATGTGATAACTTGTGTCATGACTAGTGTTGTAAATTGGATTATAAACCGGTTATTAACTGGTTAATTATCCGGTTAATAACACCCGGTAAATTAAGTTATTTACCGTGTGGTTATTTATTTTGAATTTGCCGCTAATAGTTTGAAAATATTTCCAAACTTTATTAATATTAGTATTAGTTTTGGATGATTAAGGTTAACAACAATTCTATTTCCTCATAAAATCAAGATTGTGAGGTAGTTTGAGTTTGGTCTTTTCTAAAAGGATAAGTCAAAAGCAATACAATAAAGCCAGTTTTATTTCAGTTTGTTATTTACTTTATTTACCGTTTAATTAACAGGTTAAAAATCCGGTAAATTAAGTAAATTATATAATTTACCGGTCAATTTACAACACTAGTCATAACTAATTCTTATGCTATTTGGAGCATCATTTATCAGTTTCGTAAATGTTTGTTGAAATGTAAATAAGTCAGCAGCGTTGGATGTATTTTACACATCGAAGTTACGTTTAGAATCACACATTGGATTTCACAGAATAAAATTATTGGTAAGAGCTTATTATTTAGTGCCAATAGCTCGCAGTTGCTTATTTTATACTGAAAGAATGAGAAACATTCCCCTGCTGTGACGGTACGCTATTGGTCCCGTGGGAAATGTCAACTTCAAAGTTTTAATATTGGATGCCATTTCTATGCTTAATAATTCATTGCTACTCCCATATTCTTTTGAGAACTACTACGATTATATTATATTAGGCAATGGTAACACTGTCCCAAAGGTCAAAGCCCAATGAATTATTAAGTATAAAAATAGCATCCAATATTAAAACTTTGAAGGCGACATAACCTCTAAATTTGTTTACATTTCCCACAGGACCAATAGCGTACCGTCACAGCAGGGGAATGTTTCTCATTCTTTCAGTATAAAATACACAACTGTGAGCTATTGGCACTAAATAACAAACTCTTACCAAAAATTTTATTCTGTGAAATCCAATGCGTGATTCTAAACGTAAGTAAAACCACTGAAAACGGACATTCAATTTCGAGATGTAAAACACATCCGACGCTGCTGACTTATTTACATTTCACAAAGGTTTACGAAACTGATAAATGGTGCTACAAATAGCATAAGAATCAGTCATGACACAAGTTATCACATTAATTTTCATTGAAAACTACTTATTAATACGCAAAATGAACAATTATTTGTCTCCGGCAAGTCAGCTGTTCACGAATGCGTCCATGATATGCCTCTCGACCAATCAGACGCTGTGACTGATCAAAACAAAGTCATAGGTTATGCCGAATTCAATAACTTGTATATATCGTGCTCACTTAGTGAAATCGATCATTTCATGAAATGGATATCCACTTCATGAAACGCATCCGCTTACTGTAATATCATTTGTGTTCACCATCCGCACAAAGTACTTTGTCCTATCATGAAACGGAACAACTTGTGCTCTTCGTGAAATTAATTACAGTTTCATCAAGTGGATGGACGATTTCGCTCTTTTCATGTAATGGTCACAGAGGCGATTCTACATAAACTGTGCATTTCATGAAATGAATAAAATATCATCAAAAGCATGACAGAGCCGCCAGGAGCAATCAAAAACAAGAATTTTATAATAAGCTAAATACTTATTATGAAACGAAACCAGGAAAAAGAGTTTTTACGAAACAGCAGCAGCACCTTTAATTAAAGAGATAAGAGCTGCTAAAATAAAAGAGTAAGTACAATCGCTAAAAGTGAGGTTATTATAAAAAATAACACTAGGGAAGATTTAAACATTCGTCGACAACTTAAAAAAAAATATTTGTTTCTAGTTACATTCATCTCAATTAATGAAAAAAAAAGTATTAGAAAATCTGTAGCACGTCTAGATATGCAGTTTTTGAAATAAATCAAAAATTACTAAAAACTAATACAAAAGGGAGAATAAAAAATATTTTTATTAAAAATTTTGTTGATTTTAAACGCAAATATATTTTTTTTATCAAACGATTCTTAAACTGTATTAAAATATAGTTACAATAATTATACAAATTTCAATGACTTTTTTTCTGCTTTTTATTGGGTGTTAAATCCTCTCGTTTCAAGAACCAACAAAAATCCCCCATCATAGCCGGATCCCAACGTCCTTGATATCTGGTTTCCATTGTTCTGATTTCTTGATGAAACCTTTCACCTTGTTCGTCACTGAGAGCGCCGAGATTATTAGAAAAAATTCCAAATGAGAATGCAGAAAATGAATTTTTAATGACATTCTGCATCCTAAAACTTTATACGATTGCAGCAGTTCACTTATTCAAATTTTATAATTTTCAACTTTCTTGTTTCCCAGAAAGCCTTTAAACTACATACATTAACAAAACAATTCCAGGCAGTAAGTTCTTTTTCATTAAGTTTTTGGAGAAAGTTAGAGTCCTCAATTACCTTTCTTATTTGAGGACCTATGAAAATACCTTCTTTTAGTTTAGTATCACTAAGTTGAGGAAAAATTGGCCTTAGAGATCTCCATCCATAGTTCTTACAAAAAAAAAAAAGAAATAATATTCCTATTTAAATTGTTTCCTTAAAAATTTTAATGAACGGTTTACGTAAATAAGCCTGTATAGTACCAGTCATAGTTAAAAAAAATCTGATGTGCAGCAACACTTTATGCTAGTATATGAATATCTAGTATGTGAATATGACTTAAATAGATTAAAAATATTAAGTGTTTATTAAAGTTGTCTGACCTGTGTTCCCTAGTGCAAAACGTTTTGATACGTTTCGAAGCAACATATTTTACATCACACATTTTTTCAAAATAATTTAAGCTGGTTTGAACTGTGCTCAGAACTAGGGATGCACCGATATATCGGCCGGTTTATGTGATATCGGTACCGGCCAGTATCGGCCAATTTTTTAACCGATAACTTTCAAAATTTCAAGAAAACGGGTATTTGACGTGTACAGTCAAAGAAACCAACGGAGACAAATGCAGAGCGCAGACATGCTGTAAGAAGTAAAGCAAAAACGATTAACTAAAACTTTATTAAAAAGGTATTTCACAATAATTAAAGCAGGTTCTTGTCCGATGAAAATTGTATCACAAATTCCTTAAAGCGGACCACTGAAAATGTGTCCGCTTTAAGGAATTTGTGATAGTATTTCTATTTCACAATATATACATATACAAGTTGCTTGACTTCAAGACCACAGCGCAACATTTCCCTTCAAAAATGCAAGTTCTTCAACGATGTTTGGTTTTTGATTTTTTGTTTAACGTGTATACGTACTCAATCTGTGGATTTAACATGGAGTACGATAAACCATTCAATCTTGTGTTATAATTTTTAATATCGGCCGATGTATCGGCTGGCCGATATATCGGCCAGACCCATATCGGTGCATCCCTACTCAGAACGGTTTAAAACGAGTTCGTAAATTTATGGAGAGGTAAACCCATGGTACAATAAATACAAGATAAGGCATTGCGCAGGCGTGACGTTATACTAAGTATAAGTAAATCTGTAGCAAATGCGACCGTTATTTTCAAAATGTGGTGTGCAGATCTATGCGATTTTACTATCAGCGTGACATACCATCGGGTGCAAAGAAAAGTAAACGAATTTCAACATTAATAAAAAGTAAACGATTTTTTCTTTCACTATTGTATGTCTGACTTTGATTTGCGAATGCCGCATGACTAATGTTACTTGCTTGTCTCATATATTTGTCAAAAAATATACTGAAACTGGTTTTACAAAACTAGAATAACGCAAAATTTGCTTAGGAGTCGTATACTTTTATTTGCACCCGATGGTACCTTGAGATTGTTTATCATGGGGTAAACCGATTTATTTTTAGGTTTCCAAATGAACAATTTCGCTCAATATTACAGTGGCCATAGAAATGATTGGGGATATTAAAAAAAGTATGATTTATTTATTTTTTCTTCAAAAAATAAAAATAATTGAAAGTGTTCAAAGAATTTTTAAATTTGTTAAATACGCAAAATAAATGGTCTCCCCAAAAGACAGTATACTTTTAATGGATACTCGTTAGCGGTTTTCTGTATTTTCATGCTATATGAAATATGTAATGACACCACAGTTCAAAATAGCTCAAACTAATGAACCAACTGTGTTCAAAAGGTATCACAAAACATACCTGACATTGCCAAAAGAACAATTCAGAAACCTTTCTCCGATTTCGATTTTCCCTGCTGCCGGTTCTGTTATGTTTTTGACGATCTCTTATTTATTTCATGAAATGCACAGTTTATGTAGAATCGTCTGTGACCATTACATGAAAAGAGCGAAATCGCCCATCCACTTGCTGAAATTGTAATTAATTTCACGAACAGCACAAAAAGTTGCTCCGTTTCATGAAAAGAACAAAATGCTTTGTGCTGATAGTAAATACAAATGATATTACAGTAAGCGGATGCGTTTCATGAAGTGGATTTCCGTTTCATGAAATGGTCGATTTCACTAAGTGAGCACGACATATACAACACTATTTCTATTTATCCGATTTCAATTTACAAACCAATGTTGTATACACAGAGCTACATTCCGTTAGGGTACTTATATTGAAGAGGGTAAAGACACGAGCGCCATTAACAGGCCAAAATCAAATAAAAAAGTGTAAAAATAACGGGCTTTTTCCATCCTCCCTTACTTTTTTCGATATTTAGAAATTAGGACACCTATATTAAGATGAAAAAAATAAGGGAGGACGGAAAAAGCCACTTTTTTATTTGAATTTGACCTGTTAATGGCGATTGATTCACACTATGTTTTTACCCTCTTTAATGTAGATACCCTACATTCTGTCCGTTTTTCTTTTTAGTATGCCAACTCAAGTCGATGCAGTCGTGCACACTTGTGTTCATTTGCTGATATCAGCATTTTATTTAAGGTTTACAACTGCGACTATACCTATTCTATGAATTGTTTGCCTACTTTTAGCACAAGGAAGTTGATTGTTACAGTTTCAACTTATTGCGGAAAATGAGTTTATTTTAATTTGATTGGGCGCATTCAGGGACGCTCAGCGGCTTAGCTAAGCTGTAATTTAGTCAGCGTTTTCTAAGTGTCAGCACACAGTGATTCCCTGAGCGAAGTTCTGAATGGCAGCTGTCTCACATGCTTGACTTACTATATGGGCGAGTTAAATAAACGGTCAATCCCGTCAATCTGCACAAAATCGTCAAGTCAAAGGTCAGAATAAACTATCTGACCGATCATCGACTGGAAAAATTGAATACTGACTCAACAGGTAAATTATGCTCCCACCATTTTTTTTGATAGCGATGAGGAACTCAGCCTACAATTTATGCGCTGAGTAAATATCTCAGCGGCTTTCTTTCAGCGGTCTGTCATCTTGTTCATTCAGGGAAATTGCTTACTTAGCCTCTCAGCCGCTGAGCGTCCCAATAATAAATCGGACCCTTGTCTGCGCTGATTCGTATTCATACGTTTAAATTTTATGATTGCTATAATTTGCAATTTATTTTCCAATTCTGAAATAAATTTTTGTGCACAATTCCGGTTTCTTACACCATTACACTGTGTTTAAAAAAAGGGCCTCACAATTCTTGCACCAGAACCCCGTCATTTATGTTAAAAATATAAGTTAAAGCGAGCAAAATGCGTGCAACGTGCTCCGTATTTTAAGTCAGTTTAATGTGGTTTATTGCCAATAAAAAATTATCAAATTTTTACAGTGAGTACCTTAATTTATTAATTCTACGTAGACAGATCTTAAATTTAGTGCAGATAATACGTTTAAATTTGCAAAATCAGTACGTTTATTAATAGAATTCGACGACATTTTAATTTTACACATTAACGTACTGATTTTGCAAATTTAAACGATACATTTTGTAGTTTTCTCGATTCCTTAAATAGAATATAGATCTGTCAATTTTTTAACATTTATAATGTTCAAATTATTTTTAGATAAAAAAAAAATCAAGTTACTTTTTCAGTTTTCGTTGACAACCTTGTTTATTTTGACAACATGTTTATATTTTTCACTTCTGACGAAGCTGTCGAACGACTGCGAAACGTTAAGTGTTTATGCGCCATTTAGTGTCCGTTTAAAAGAGTTTGTGATACAATTTTCATCGGACAAGAACCAGCTTTAATTTTTAAATATACTTGTATCGATCTTTCTGCATCAGAAGTTAGAGTTATCAACTCTAAAAAAGGCCTCTCCTGGTCCAGCCGCAGATGCAGCGAAATTGGTAGCGACATTAATAGTCTGAAAGCCGTTATAATTGGTCTGCAAAATGAAATTCTCAATTTAAAAACTCAAGTCTCTGCTAATAATGCCTCTGGTCTAGACTGTTTTGAAGACATTGTTAATGAAGTAATGGAGCAGCAGAAAAGATCCTGCAACATTTTAATCTTTGGTGCTCCCAAACACAACTCTACAGTAATCAAAGAGGATCGATTTGTTTTTTCCTAGTTTTCAGCCGACCGTTGCTCTCTCCGCCGGAGATGTTAAGACCTACCGTCTTGGAAAGTTTTCACAGAATAGAAGTCCTCGCCCGATAAAAGTCACTTTACGTGATGCATCGCTAGTGAATAGTATTATACGTCAAGCGGCGAAACTAAAAGAGAATCCTAATTTTTCGCATATATCCGTCTCTTATGATCGTACTCGACTTCAATATTCCCAATATTACCAGTAACCAGGTTAACAACGCGCAATGTAGCACTCTATTGAATTTTTTGCTTTTAATGGACCTAAAACAATTAAATAATGTGCTCAATAAACATGAACGTCTTCTTGACTTGGTTTTGGCTAACTTTCATTGCAATATCAGTCACGAGACGTTTCCTCTCGTGCCTGAAGATGATCATCACCCGGCTCTCGCCATTGATGTTAATATTGGTCACGAGCCTTTCATGTTCTTTCGCCCGGATGTCACCTTCAAGTCTTACAATGTTCGCAGAACTAATTTTCACAATCTGTATAGGCGCCATGCACATCTCTACGTTCAGCGCCGCCTGGCGTGGTGATTGTGAATTAGTGATAGGAAAATATTTCTTGAGACCCATTGCATGGGAATAATACCACTCTTATGACAATTTACGATTGTGGTACAAAATACTTGAGCTCCAGGTATTGAAATACAATATTCAAGTTCAAATGTTCACTAATAATTTTAAACAACTCGTAATTTCATACCACTAATGCAGAATATGGTCATTGGTGGCGCTGGCTTCGCATGTGCATGGTCCCTATAATGCCCTACTCTCCGTTGACTGGTCTTTCTTACAAAATTTAACCGGTGTCGATTCTACCTGCAATGAATTTTACAATGTACTTTATCAAATACTAAACGAACACGTTCCAACAGTTACCCATAAAAGAAGCAGTTATCCACCTTGGTTTACTAATGATATAATTTCTAACATCAAATTGAAGCGTAAATATCACAACAAGTATAAAATTACTAAATCCCAGTATCACTACAATGAATTTCGTCGTCTTAAGGGCGTCTATCAAAACTGACATAAAAGAATCCTATAGGCAGTACATATCAAATATTGAATTTTCTCTTTCATCTTTCAATTAATTGTCAATGGTTTTGCTAAATATTTTGCCTCTGTGTATACTCAAAGAGACAGCAATCCTGGTGCCTTTTCAGATGTATGTTCATTACCATTTGATATTTTTCAGTTCACAAAGTCAGACATTTTATCTGCTATTAATAAATTGAAGAATAAGATGACAACAGGTTACGACCAAATTCCTAATTTTCTTATTAAAGACTGCTCTTCTATTTTTGTAAAGCCATTGCTTACTATATTCAACTTATCCATTAAGCAGTCGTACTTTCCGACTCTGAAAATTTTCCAAAGTGTGCCCTATTTTTAAAGCAGGTGAACCTTCATTTATATCCAATTATAGACCTATTGCGGTTTTATCGGGCTTCGCTAAAGTTTTTGAAATTGCTTTGTTTAACTTAATTTATCCACATGTTGGTAATTTTATTCCTCCCTCTCAGCATGGCTTCGTCTCCAAACGTTCTACCCTCACAAATCATAGCAGTTTTGCTCAATTTGTCTCTGAAGCACTTGATAAGCTTGGCCAAGTCGACGTTGTTTACACTGACATCAGTAAGGCTTTCGATCGTATTAGTCATTCAGTCTTATTATCCAAACTGTCCTCTTTCGGTTTTAGCAATTGTTTAATCCATTTCTTCTATTCCTACTTAAACAACAGAATGCATTACGTTTTTATTAAAGGCTATAAGTCACAGCTTTATATAGCAACTTCCGGAGTCCCGCAGGGATCCAACCTGAGACCCCTGCTCTTTGCTCTCTACATAAACGATCTGAGCCAGCACGTCGACTATCATCTTGAACTATTTGCTGACGATGCCAATTCTTCTGCACTGTTGACTCGATTCAAGATTGTGCCTCTCTTCAAGCCAATATTAACCGAGTTTGCAATTGGTGTAGAATCAATAAAATTAACCTTAACTTGGATAAATGCAAAGTCATGACCTATTCCAGATGTAAAAATAAAATCTTTTATAATTACAGTATTTCTCATGTACCACTCCCTCGCGTCTCAACAGTTAAAGACCTAGGTGTTATTTTCGACTCGGAACTCTCTTTTTCACATCACATATTGTCATCAGTCAATGCCGCCAACAAAATGCTAGGTTTCATCATCCGTAATGGTAGGCCTTTCTCTAACTTAACTGCTTTGAAAGCGCTTTATTTTTCATTTGTTAGATCCAGGCTTCAGTACTCAACCTTGATATATGGTGTCCTATTTATGAATATTACTCGGCTGCTTTAGAAAAGGTTCAAAGAAATTTTTTTAAATATCTCTGGTTCAAAGCATATAGCGTATACCCGCCAAGAGGTTTCGATCTCTCTCTTTTATTATCAACATTTAATATTCATTCTCTCCTAAGCAGACGGGATAGTTTTGCTCTTGCTTTTCTGTTTAAACTGTTGCACAACCTCATTGATTGTCCATTTTTATTGGGTAAGCTCAAATTTTTGGTACCTCAACCGGCATCTAGACTCTTCCTTTCTTTTTATCTTGATACAGAACTAACATGTTTCTTAGAACATCTGTCTTCACTTTATGCTCAGTTTACAACAGAGTTAGTAAAAATTCCGATATATTTCATGCTTACAACTTGCCCTTCTAAATGCTTGATTTTCTCTCTAATTTTCTTTACTGCTCTTGTATTATTTTCCTGCTCTCTCACTTAGTTAATTAGTTTTAGCTTCTTTTAGTCGTTATTTAGTTATTGTTAGTGCTTAGTATGTTTATTCTTAACTTTAAGCTGCTCCATAGTTAGCAATTGTATAACGCTTCGCTTATTTATTGCATAGGTACGTTTTTCCATGTTGCCTGTTACTTGGACTTGTTTTCCGTTGAGCAAATAAAGAATTATTAATATTATTAAAAAAAGGCTGGTCCTGTGTTTACGGCTTCTTCGTCTTTCTTTTGCTTTGCACAGCAATGCTGCCTATAGTCACATCGTTTATGTTCGTTTACACCACCCCGTTTACACGGGGAGAGTGGATGTACGTACCGCAGACTAATAGCGTTTTCGACTGACTACTCTAGAGCGCGTCCACAGTTCGAGCTTACGAAGGTACTAAATCAACATACTTCGTATATGTAGAGGTAACGCATTTAGTGATTTTTATATCTATCCTTGCCGCACATTCTTCTCATCTAGGGATAAAAAAAAACAGTTGGAAATATTATTTGAAGTGACGTTTGTCAAAGTTACTGTCAGCGGGCGCGTTCGCCAGAACCAAGCGCTCACGCAGCATTCGTCTGTGAATGGCTTATTTCAAAAAAGTTCAAAAAATCTACCAATCGCAGATGAATGCTGCTTGAGCGATTGCTCGCGTTCAGATGACCACAGCAGCTGAGTTGCTAACTCAGCAATCGTTTGTGATTGGCTATTATCTTAATATGTGCCAATCACAAACGATTGCTGAGTTAGCAACTCAGTTGCTGTGGTCGCCTGAACGCGACTATTGTTCTGATGAACGCGGCCAGTGGTTAAGAAAGTTGACTTTAAATATCGCATCCTAAAGTTTTATCGCATGACATTTAATGATTCTGCCTTTTTCGTAAAAGAAAAATTTTGCACTTCTTAAAATAACAACTTTTTGATTGGTAAATAACTTAACTAGACATAACCTAATACACTTTTAAATTGAAACCAGTGACATTGCAGTAAACAGAATTCCCTAAAACTGCACTTGCGACAATCGTATTTGTTATCTTTGTTTCTCAATCTTCTCACGAGAGGAATGGGATTGCGTTACCTGTACGGAGTGTTAATTTAGTACCTTGGAGCTTACAACTAATAGCGTTTTCGATTCACTTGCACCGGTTGCACTCAGTGCGATTCAGTGTATTTGCATTTTTTTTAACCTCATGTAATAACACAAGATGAAGATGTTCTGAGTAGGTTCTAGTTCTGAATGCGCACTAGTCCAGTCAATCGAAAACGCTATAAGTCCGCTACATCGGAAACCGAACAAATCTCACGTCTTCTCTCCTTATAAATCAGTAAGAATCAGGAGTCCGATTCTCGAACCGTGCTACAGGATTCGTATGCGAAAATGACGTCAAATGACGTAGACTCTCGTACAAAACTATACAAACAGTTCGAAAATTGCGTCATTTTGACGTCATTTTCCTATATGAATCTTTTCGCAAGGTTTCGAGAATCGGGCCCCAGATATTTTGTATTTTAATTATGAATAAGAAATTGGATAAAACTTTTAATTATAAACAAAAAAAATATCATTTATTTGCTAAAAGTGTACAGTGAATAACATAATAATGATCATTAAAAAGTAGTTATAAAAAATAAATTACTAGGCTTTAAATCATACAATTGTACATAGTAAAAAATGTATATCTGAGGTACTCATTACAAAAAAAAAAAAGAAAAAAAAACATTATCACACTATTCTTCTTGCAAATACTTCTTTATATACAAGCAATTATTCATTAACAGTTTATTCAAATCAGTGCTGCTTTTTGAAATATGCCTCGCATTATATTACATTATAATCGATACTCTAAAATGATTACTAATTACTAAAAATGACAACATAAATTTACAACTCAGATAACTTCCTTGGAAACTCATAAAATACTTTCTTGTAGATGCGAATGAGTTTAATTTTTAAAGAAAAACTAAATAAAGTTATAATACATGAGGTTTTATGAACAGAAACAGTGTATTTAAAAGGACATCATAGAAAAATTGAAACGGTTGTTATCCTGCAGAATTACTCGGTCGATTTATCGTAATCTTGTTTGGGGTAAACATGTTTGCAAATTCTAATCTGTAAAAAATTAATATTTTTTTATACTTGATCTTATAAAATAAAACATCCACAAACCTCACGTGAAGTGGTAACAAAGTATCATCTAATCTATGTTTTTTCACAGCTATAAAGCACAAGGTCTTCAACGATGGTTTCAGATCTAAAACGTACATATCACTATGGTCGATTAACTTATCTTCCTGTGAGTCATCACATGGAAAGCATATGGGGCTGAAATTATAGAATTACAAACGGCATACGGGATGAAATTGCGGGCATTACCTCGTCCCACCAAATAAGAATAATCTGTCTTTCACTAATATACATGCTTGCCTTCTTCTGTCACATGGAGGTTCACCTAATGGCTTTATTAATTTCCACTTGTTTGTAGCTGGGTTAAATTCATATATGTCGTTGTAGTGATCACCCATAACGGCATTGTATCCACCAAATATGTACATTTTTTTATTGTAAACAACTGAAGCGTATGAAAACATTTATTGTAATTTGACAATTAAACATTTAAAAACGTCTTACTTGGGAATGGTTACATAAATTCTGAAATTCTGTAATAATGTATTTTACAAAAAAAACAAAAACACAGAGTGGTGTAAAGTTCTGAATTTAGTCATTTATGAAATTATTTAAGATGATATTAAAAAGCAACCTTCCGTGTATGATTAATACCAGGGTAAAGGTCCACAACAAAAATTAATTTTTAATAACGCAGGGTCTTATTTCTTCACATTTTTAAAAAGTATGTAAAAGTTTTGAGGTTCTTATATTGATATTTAAGAAGTCAGGGAGAAAAACTCATTGCGGGGTACCGGTGAGGGAAATGTTTATTTACCTCAGTGGATGATGCTTAAGTGGCAGGAGTTCAAAATATTAAATAAAGTTCCCGTATATAATTAAGATAAAAGTAAGGCAAACGCAGCTATCAACTGCAATAGTTGTTCCAATGGTAAATAGTTCCCTTCCATAAAGGAGATTTAAATAAGAGATTCTTGTTATAATGTTTTAATTTTTCTTGTAAGTTAAAATTTATTTAATTAATAAATTTGTAAGTAATAATTATTTTCTGGATTACTTTTAAAACAGTACTTCTAACTGATTGGTCTACTGTTATTGTCCTTGTTGTTCACTCTAACAATCACTGTTCATTTTGATTTGTAAATGAATTTTTAATAAATAATATTTAGTTTGAATAATTTTTAATTTAATTTTACTTACAAGCTGAATGGCTTCTTCTACCAATAGGTTTAATGCCATCGATGAGAGGATTTTGCCATTCATACGTATGAAGATCTAAGCACCACAATTCATTACAATACATTTCTTCATGTTGCGCAAAATAACCGGACCCTTCTTCTGTGCCTCTTCCTCCAAAAATATACATCCTATCATCTATGCAGACGGCGGTGTGAAAATCTCTGTGAGTAGGTTCTGGCCCTGACCACAACAAAAAGAAATTATGTTAGCACTGCTTTATTTCTACCTGAATCTAAATATGAATTTATTTTATTGTCGCTAATTACAGTTACTGCAACTGCCATAGTTTTAACTCTAGCAAAGTAGCAGCTTTGCTTGTTTTTACTAATAATGCTACACAAATTCTCAACTACTTTAATTAAAAGCATTATTGTTTATATTACCTAATGTGTACACACACGTCCAATGCATTTTATCTAAATCTAAAACATATACTGCTTTTGCAAAAGCATCCATATCATCTTCATAACCTCCAATAATAAACATTTTATTTTTCCATACACATGCCGTATGACCATCTCTAGCTAATGGTATATCACCAGTTGTTTTAGGAGCAGTCCAACAATGCCAAACTGGGTCAAAACAAAATAAAACAGGGCAAGATGCTCTATCATTTCTTCCACCCCAAATGTAAATTTTTTCTTTATACAGCACAGCCGTATGGCCGTAACGCTTATATGGTAGAATATCATCGTTTTCAAAATATGGTAAATCACTAACAGGATGCTTTGTCCAACGAAAAGTGGTGGTATTAAGCACATGTACGTCCATTGAAGAATATTCCCTTGAATTTTCTCCTGTGCAATAACCTCCAAAAGAATATATTTTGTGACCAACGGCGACTGCCGCATGGTTGACTCTTTTTGGGCCACCTTCAAGATGCGTTATCCACTGCATTTTACTTCTTCTAGAACTCTAAAAGTACAAAACATTGAATGTATAAATATTTAAAGAATATGTAAACACTACTACCTTGAGTTTCTGTTTCACTAACACACAATTTTCGATGAAACATTGTTTCTACAATTCAATTAAGAGTCATATTTCTAAATTCAAATTCTAAATTCTCGCTTCAAGCTTAATCTTGTATTTATTAGGCTTGACAGCTGGTTAATTTTTGGCTGATCATGATCCACAGATACTTTTTAACAAATTTTTGAAGGAAAAGGAAATGCGAGCTTTTGCAACCTGTTCCCGTCACTTCAAATAAATACGATTACTTTTTAAAAAGTATTTTAGCTATGATTTTATTACTTGAAAACTTTTATTTTGGTCACTTTCATAAATTATTATGCCAGAAACCACATGAAATTAGCTACAAATTGCAAACAGGGTTGTCAGTAGATGGCGTTGAGTACTTTTCAGAATTAACCGGTTACCGATATTCGATATATCGATACGTATCGATACAGAAATCGTATCGAAATTCGATACACAATTTCCCGTATCGCCCACCTCTAATTATAACACGTGGAAAAATAAACCGCACTAACTACACTCAAGCAGTTTGGTAGCACCAACTTCACCGCTGTACACTTCCTACACTCACGTTACTGCACTCGTTGCACGAATGCTATCTCGTGTAATATTACCAAACAGACCTAATAATCGAGCACTTTTTCGTTGCTATTTATTCGTTGCTGTTTATCGCTCGCAGCACCAAATTTACAGATATTTTTGCAGTTCATCAATGTTCAAAATTTTAATAAACTTATTATTTACTTTAACCCTTAACTGTTGACATGGAGTCTGTGAGACTCCACTCAGTACATTTTGGCGCTTAACTCCCACTCCTAATTGTTTGGGCACATTTCACCATCAGTACCTTTCTAAATCTTGGTCATCTTGTATATGTCAATTGGAGAGTGTTGGATTGTTTTCTGGTCTCAAGTTACAAGCCTGTGCGACAGCTGAGAGCTGACTTTGAGTTCTGCACATTTTTTAATTTTTGAACTTATGAGTGATATTTTCAATTTTTATTCTTAGCTTGTAGTTGTTTAACAAGATTTAGTACGAGAAATATCACATTCGTTCATATCTTTGGAGTTAGTTTGTTTTTTTCAGAATGTGTTTTATTTTTTACTGTCTTGTAGTGTTTTAGATTTAACTGTTTATTAGAATGAATCATTAATGTTTTTGGTATAATAAATGTTTCAGAAGTAATGTAATGGTAATACCGTTTGTAGTTACACAATACGTCTAATTTTGAATCTTTTTTATTGTAAAAAAAATGCAATTTTTTACTAGGAGTCTCCCAGACTCCATGTCAGCTTTAGTAGTCGTAATTTAGATGTCAGTAGCTAAGGGTTAAAACAAATGTAACCGGCTGAAGTCCACACATTTTGAAACTTGGACCACGCTGCCTTTAGAATATTTGCACGAATCGCCGTCAGTGTTGCCAGGTTGCAGGGAAAATCCCGTTTTGCAGGGAAAAATCAAACAAAAAGAGACGCAGGGAATATTGTGACGTTTGCGGTCCCAGCCCGTCTGATGCGTCAACAACGACGCGCCTTAGACGAGAAGCTTCGATATCACGTCAACGATGATCCGAGACTTTCTGTCGAACGAGCGAGAATGTTCGCGAGAAACAACCCCGGCATATAAAAATGCACGCAGCCAAACGGGGGACAGTTCGACATTAATTAAGCAAGTGGACAGTTCGAAAATAAATTCAGAAGTTGACAGTGCAGAATTGAAGTCGCATTGTAAATATTCGCTCGGCTGTTAACATAAATTACTTATTAGTTCATAAATAAATTATTGTTTAAGTTAGTGTTAATTAGTGTTACTTTTAAATAAATTAGATTATTAACTATTTCGTGTTTTGATTAAAATAAAAATAATAGAACCATTAAAATCGTTACAATATCTTTAGAAAAGAGGGACATTCACTCGATCGAAACATCATAGCAAAGATTTTAAAGTTGCAGCTAAAATGCTGCAGCCGTGAATGTGGAGATGAACCAATCCAATCACGGTTTCATTCGTCGTTCTCGGTTGGTTATGGATTAAGGACGTTATGGTTTATTGGTTACTCGTTTCCTAGACAACATGCCTACAACGTGCGACCTTGCGAGCATAGCTTTAGAGTGAAACACATGTGACAAGCTAAGACTGACACGCGACAAGTTATAAAAAGTAAATAATAACACAAAAGAAACGTGCAAAGTAGTGATTATATTTTTGCCTATTTTTAAACCCCTACAACAAAAATTTTTCAATGAAAAGATGTGATGTATACAGTATGATTTATGACGTCAGGGAATAACTTCGCCGGGTGATTCCTATGAGTAATTCAAATAAAAAAACTTCAAATAAACATATATCCGATTAATGCTTTCTAACGGAAGTTTAGTCCTTCAAAGTTTATTACATGTTGAATGTTTACAACTTTAAGACGATGTTGAGGTAGTAATTTTTGTTTTCATAGGTAACAAATGAAATAAGAAATAAGCCTGCCGCTATTGCTTTAATTGATTGACGTTACATGTTATAAACTTTGAAGGGCTACGCTTCCGTTAGAAAGCATTATCGGACACATGTTTATTTGAAGTTTTTTATTTGAATTACTCATAGGAATCACCCGGTGAAGTTTTTCCCCGACGTCATAAATCATCCTGTATAAAAAGGGAAATTAAGTTACAAAAGGGAAAATTCGACAGTTTATTAGGGAATTTTTGTGGCAGACACCTGACAACACTGATCGCCGTCAACCGTCAAGTCCTCCGCGACAACAACTCGAGAACCTTTAAATTGACTTTTTTTGTAGAAAATTTTATTTCTTAACATTGCAGCAAGTGAATTTAAGTAATATGACACAGAGGGATATTTTCGCGACGGATGAAAGACGGCGTGTTTTAAACAATAACGTTTTCGTGAGTAACTATGACGTCATGGTTACAATTTTTGAACGCGGTTACTGTAACACATGGATGAACCTTTCGACCTGTGTACATTTTCTGCATCCAGGGTTCGATTATTTTCGGCTGGTAATCGTTGTAATTTGGTTTACATGTTTTAAATGTACACGTGTGTAGTAAATTTGTCACCTGTTGACCTTTAGGGCCCCCACAGACTTCGTTCAAATTCGCGCGAATTGGAACGCGCGGACATGTCCGAACGTGCTAAACACCTAGTGTGTGGAGAAAAAGACGGTACGATTTTATCGATCTCTTATACGATCTTGTTTCGCGCGATTTGGTCCGCACGGTCCAATTCGTGCGAATTGAACGAAGTCTGTGGGGGCCCTTACGTTCCTCTTTTTCCAAGTACCATAGAGATATTTCAACCAACACACTTTCGCGACTCTGTAATCCATGACGTAATCTTTAAACCAAGCATTGAACCGCGTTAGTCACGAAAATATACCTCAGGATAATTTTTGGCTGATTTATTTGGTAAACGGTGACTAACGTCGATGGCATACGATGGTACATACATCCAATCCCAATTTTCGCTTTACAGTTTCAACAATGATTACATCAGTATCTTCATCCCGGGTTTCTGGTATACCATAAAAACGCAAATTATTACGACGTCCATATTGGTCAAGTGAATCGATAGTTTTTTTGGCTTCATTCAGTGCGGTGTTAACTTCCACGAGCTTGTTATCTAACTCGCTTACCTTCTTTTCAAGAGCACCAACGGCACAATTAAAGTTTTCTGGTACCATGCTTGAAATTTTCTCGCAGAGGCGGTCCATAAACATACCATTCAACAAAACTTTTTCAGCAACTCGTTGAACCATATCATCTTTGTCCAGATATTTATCACTTTTACTTTTTTGCCTGGTACCTCCAGCCATAATTATTCACTGATTAAAGAATATAAACAATGAATGCAACTACAACTTAATTATTAATATAATTGCCACAAGCAATAAGAGCACATCTACTCAGACTGGCCGCTCATTTCAGAATCAGATAAATTTCAACTGGCATTTGCCAATTTGATTTGAAAGAATACAGAAGCGTTCTGCATCAATAAAATTTAATAAAAATAGGTAATTTTAAAAAATCTCATTTGTGGCATACTTTTTGAAAGACACTGTATATGTAAAGGGCGGCAAAAATCATTTTTGCCCAGAGCGGCGGAAGAGCTATATCGGGCTCTGTTGCTAAGGTACTATAGTATATTGTGTCACAAGGGCAGAAAGTGAGCATTAACAGCCCGCGGCTATGAGCTGCACGAGCGAGCGAGGGCAACTCATAACTAAGGGCTGCTAATGCGTTTCTGCATGTGTGACACACAACTGTTTTTCGCCTAGCCCTAAATCAAATTAAAACTTTGTTTAAAACTGACGTTTAATGAAAAATTCTGTGAAATGTCATAGCGCGCAAATGAAAGTCAATGGGCGCATTCAGGGACGCTCAGCGGCTTAGCTAAGCTGTAATTTAGTCAGCGTTTTCTAAGTGTCACCACACAGTGATTCCCTGAACGAAGTTCTGAATAGCAGCTGTCTCACATTCTTGACTTACTATATGGGCGAGTTAAATAAACGGTCAATCCCGTCAATCTGCACAAAATCGTCAAGTCAACGGTCAGAATAAACTAGCTGACCAATCATCGACTGGAAAAATTGAATACTGACTCAACCAGTAAATTTAAATTATGCTCCCACCACTTTTTTTGATAGCACTCAGCCTACAATTTATGCGCTGAGTAAATATCTCAGCGGCTTTCTTTCAGCGGTCTGTCAACTTGTTCATTCAGGGAAATTGCTTACTTAAGCTACCTACTCAGTTACGCAGATAGCATTTTGCGACTCTCATGCGGCATTTGTGATTGGCTCATTCAAAATCGTTTAAAATTATAGCCAATCACAAATGCTGCACGAAAGCCGCAAGCCGCTATCCGCTTAACTGAGTAGGTAGCTTTAGCCTCTCAGCCGCTGAGCGTCCCTGAATGCGCCCAATGATAAACATTACTTTCCGTCACATTTTTAGGGTTAATATGAGTTACTTTCGCATATGCTAGGCGAAAAATACTAAATCAACACATGGGTCTGGCCAAGACTACTAATACGGTTATTGAGAGTAAATGAAGGAGAGGCTCATTGAAACTTGTGTGGAAATGAAATAGAGATATTACAATGTTGCATGCGAAGGTAAGAATGCTGCGCCTGAGCGTGGCCCGCGTTATCAATCGGCAACGTCGATTGATGTAGCTATTTCGTTTACTCATGCGCTTTCTACTATTCTATCCTTCATTTACTCACGATAAACGCATAGGCAGTGGTGGGCAAGCCAATATTACAGCGTTTTCCACTGGCTGCACTAGTGTGCACTGAGTGTTAGAGTTCCTGTATATAATAGCGTTTTTCACTGGGACTAAATTGTGCACTGAGTGCGCACTCAGAATATTATCATCTTATTTTAACCTCATGTAATGAAACGGGATGGAGATATTCTGAGTGCGCACTCAGTGCACAATTTTAGTCCAAGTGAAAAACGCTATAAGTTAGATAAGAGTTGGGCCGTGTATGATGCACATTTTAATTGGTTGGAACCAGTTTCAAGGAGTATATGATTTTATATAATTTGACAATTTAGTTTTGACATTATGCTTAAGTATTTCAGCATTTAATTGTAAGAAAACAACAAATTGGGGCTTTTCGTTTCCTACATTTTCAAAAACATTCAAAATTAAAAGGTATTTGTGATAAGAAACGGTAAAATTTTGTAAATATAATGGAGGATGCCAATTGTGTATTTGACATTTTCAGTATGTAATAGTTGTCCGATTTAAACGAAGAATTCTTAAACAAGACGTAATTCCAACACTATTTGCAGTGATACTGCAAATAATCTCCTTAAAGACTAAGTTTCTGAAAATGTTAATAATTTTTCATTTAAAGCTATCAAATTTCATCAATTATTCCAAATTATCACAAGTAGGAAACGATAATAAACAGCTAGGTAGGTATTTTACATATTTAATGCAATTTTCAGAACAAGATTTTACAGTATAAGCGTTACACGCAATCTTTGGAAAGGAATCAGTAAAACGTGCAGTGGTAAAAGCAGTGCAATGTGAAATTTGACGTCAAAATTGTTTGGATTACCTTTTTAAATTATATTGTAATATTTATTACATGTTTCTTACGCATCCTTCTTATAAAGTATAAATATAATTTCTTAAATAATACGATCAATGTATTTGTCATTAATAAATAAAGAATGACAGGAGAAAATAGCTTGAAAAATCATGGCTCAACTCTTATCTAAACATTATAGAGTGAATTTTTTTTAAGTGTGGCCATAGGGATTTACATGCTAAAAATTTGACTTCATGTTAATGTATGTTATGGGACAAATTTTAAGTAAATTTTTGTATTTAGTCGCAAATTAAACGATTTACTACAAGATGAACTTTGCTAGAATATCCTAACACGTTTTCTTTTTTTTTATTTTATTGCGAAAAGTTAAAGAAAATAGACACAAATTATTGAACGAAAGTAATCCATGTGGGCTGACGTTATTAATAATTTGTCACTGTGATTACTGATAAACCAATAAATTATTGCAACATTAATTATTACCACTTGTAAAACCTACTTCTTTATACCATTGAAAAATGAGTGGAACTTGTTATAACATACATAATTGATAATTTTAATCACAATTTTAATGCTTGCTTAATAATAACGGACATTTTCTTTATAAATTTGCAATAGACAGACATTCACGGAACTTTTCTCCTAATGACATTTCAGCTACCTTGATTTTTGACTTCGGCAAATTCTATGCTTATTAATTTCAACTTCTAACCGGAAAATAATTAAATAGAACATGTTATTATTATTCTAGCAATATGCATTTTGTAGAAAAATGTTTAAATTATTAATAAAAATAAAAATTTGCTTCAAATTTGTGCCATAACATACATTAACATGAGGTCAAATTTTCAACATGTTAAATCCCTATGGCCACATTTAAGAAAAATATAACAGCCTAATAGCGTTTTCCACTGGCTGCACCGGTGTGCACTCAGGATATCTCGATCTCGTTTTATTATATAAAGCTGAACCGAGAGAAAAATACACTTAAGCCTAGAACACATTGGATTTGCATAAAACATAAGACATGAGGCGTAAGAAACACATTTGCTTTGTTCTCGTTACGGAGCTGTGTTACAGCACAGGAGCACACTTCTTTACATAGATCAAATTACTGTCCTATGGTTACGGCTTATGTCCTATGTCCTTATGTTTTATGCAAATCCATTGTGTACTGGCCTTAAGTGCACACTAGTGCAGCCCGTGGAAAACGCTATAAAGTTCTACGAACGTTATAAATCGAAAAGTTACTAAATATTTAATCAGTGACTTTTGTTTTCAACAGATCAGCGAATTCTTGTGCGTTCAGTTGCTAAATGTTTTATGTTTATTTATGTTAAGCTATTTTATTTATGTTAAAATATGACGTGAATAATAAAGATAATTCTGGATGAGAGTATATATGAACAAGTTACGCCACACACACTCTACTTGTGATACGTATTCCGTTATCGTGATTTAAAGGTTAAACGTGTTTTTGTTTATGTACAGTAATCGGCATCTAAAATACAAGCTTATCAAAAATTCGGCAATAATGTAGTTTTTGTACCAAATGTGTTTTATTCAAATGAGGAAATACTCAACATGTTCTTTGTTTTACACAGTATTAACTATTTATATTTGTAGTTGTCTTTGCAACGGTAAGTATGAGTAGTAGATAATCTTTGAAGGTTATTTCTCAGTTTCTAAAACTATCACAGGAAATGCAGTGCAGAATGGCCCTGTACTTATATACTCAACGAGGAAAGATATAAGAGTCATAAATAATATACGTACGAAGAAGTCCTCCATTGTAATTTCCGATGTTAGCGAAGGTACATCGTTAGATTTTCATTATGAATTAAAGAAACTCTGCTGGACAGATAATGGTCTTGAAACACTGCAGTGTACTGATTTTAATGGAGTGGAAACAAAAAATAAGGTGTGCAAAGTATTATTTGCTTAATTTATAAAACAATTACAAATATAAATTTGTTTTAGACTGAAGTTATAGCAAATGGAGTTTTGTCACCTGAAGGATTAGCATGTGACTGGTTCACTAATAAACTGTACTGGACTGACAGTGACTCAAATCACATCGAAGTTGCTACTATGACTGGTGTCTCATACCGGAAAGTATTATTTTGGACTGACATTGATCAACCTCGTGCCATCGTTTTAGCACCTATGGATGGGTATGCACTTTTATATTTGACATTACTCATTCTGTGGTTTGGGGCCAGTTATTTAAACACTTCATCCATGGTTCAGCTCTGAACTTGGTTCTATTACCATGGCAACATTTGTAAAAGGCATACGATGCCGTTACAATATAATTAATTACCCAGTAGCGTCACTTAAGCATCAGTGGCCATACTGTTTGATGCCCTTATGGAAATGTAATGCAATTTGCAAATCAGTAGGTATCAAATAAAAAGGAAAATGTAGCAGATATAATTATGTACTTGAGTGACGCTAGTGTGTAGATTCTTCTACTGTGATGCCGTAATGATCTGAGCTCGGAACTTTTCTGACAGTCTTAAAAAGTATATAATTTTTTGCGAAGATGCACACGTTATTTCTAATAAAATACACAATTGCGGTATAGAATTTTAGTTGACTTATATATTATATTATATATATTATATCAATTAGTAGATAATGATTACAAGAAAAAAGTGACTAATGCAGACCAGTTGAAGTGATGCCCCCAATCAATCGAAATATATGTAACACATATAAAAATTATTAAATATTAATAAATTAATTAATAGATTAATTTGTTGGTATATTATCGCATCTTTTGTATTCAAATTTATAATAAAATAGAGCTATTGCAGGAAAAGAAATCGTATTAATACTGTGTATGCGTTAAATAGAAAATAATATTACAATACACCAGTTACAAAATTCATAAATCATAGGACGCCCATGCCCATCCGGAATGTACCGACCTTTAGTAATGATAGAACCAAGTTCAGAGTTGAACAATGTTTGATCAATTGGCTCTAAAGGTGTAGCTCATTTTGCATGTCATAGTTAAAATATAAATAAGTGAATGTTTTCATTATCATTAAAGTTACTTTTTTGTTGTTTTAGAAATAATATTAAAGATACTATTTAGTACTTATTGATGTTTGTGTATCAACGACCTTGCACGTGTGAGTTGCGGTACCATGCCACTATAGCAGGTACCAAAATTAAATTTAGTGGTCAAAAATTAAATTATTCATCATAGTATCACTAAATTTTTTTCTATCGAAAAAAGAGTGGGTGACCTATTATCAACATTTTTTGAAGTGGCACTCAACAGTATTAAAAATAAAGAGAATTTCAAATTTATATTTTTGCTGAATTGAATTTTCATCAGATTAAAAAAAATACTCGAGTTTAAAAAGACACTTACTCAAATAATTTAACTAATTTTAATAAATAATCTGATAGATAAAGTTAACTGGCGATGAAAAGACCGGGCCTTAAGGTTACAAAATTTGGTTAAATTTATTGCTTGAAATAATTTTTAAAATAATAAAGTGTGTTGACCAAGTTCATATACACTGATCGGCAGAAAGTTGGACACATATGGGAATTTTTTTCATTATTGATTTCTCAGAAAAATTTATTCTTTATGAAAGCCCCTGCATCTTCCCAAACTCAAAATGCACATATCAAAATTTGAACACCTCTAGTCATATTCCGAGGAAACAAAATACATATTTGAAATCTGCATAAGAATAAAGTACCTTTATTTTTCAAGGTACGCAAAAAAATTATTTGGAAGAGTTGTTAAGAATTCCTCTGAGATCTTAAATATGAAACCATGGCTGTCTAGAATGAAGAAATATTTTTTGGACACACGAAAGTGACATTTTTATGGTGTGATTGTTATTGATCGTAATTCCTAGTTGGTAGATGAGCGAAAAACAAATCCTACAGTAGGTATATTGATGTCATATTTGAAGAAACGTCCAGCTTTACACATTCAAAGTTCTGGGATACACACGCTGATACGAGAAAATTTGGAAAATATGTAAAATTTCTTTTTTCACCGTAAGTGGCCATGATTTCATATCTGAGGTCTCACAACAGTTCTGAACAATTTTTTCAAATAATACTTCCGCGTATTTTGAAAAATAAAGGTACTTTATTCTTACGTCGATTTCAAATATTTTGATTCCCTCGGTATATGACAAGAGGTATTCAAATTTTGATATGTGCATTTTGACTTTTTGACTTTCATAAAGAATAAATTTTTCTGAGAAATCAATAATAAAAAAATTTCCCATATGTGTCCAACTTTCTGCCGGTCACTGTATGTACAGGATTAGTGTTAATAATGTTAACCCCCCTTTATTTTTTTTAATTATTAAGCGATTCAAAAAATTTAAAAACTGGTCTTGTATGGATTTTTATGTAGATTTCACTTATACTATCAGTTTTGCGGTAGCGTTTTATATATACCGGGAGGACAAAAAATATAATTTTTTTAAATGCAACACCCTGTATATTTTTACAAATTTTTAATCCTTGAATCACCCTGATAACAAACATATATAAATATCGTGTAATTGGTTTACTAGTTTTTGCATTATTCGTCAATTATTAAAAACTTGATTGTCGTGTTTTAAATACTTTTCAGCTTATCTAGAAGTATTATTTTAAGAGATACAGGAAAACTTTAAATACAATAGTTATGAGATTTTGTATGTAATATCTTTTAGAGCTCTCACAGAAAACAAAAGTGCATCGCAAAGTGGAGAAAAAATTAATTTTTTTTTTTAATGGAACATCCTATATATTGTTCAATATAATGAAATATCATTGTTTGCTAATTTCAAAAACATGTTGATATTTAGATCAGCTGTTTGTGACTCATTTGAGTCACATCAAAATCAAACTACATATTAACATATAAACATTTAAGGAAAGAATGCTTAAAAACTTCTAAATCACTGTTTTAGTTAGCAAATGACAACATAAATTCGAATATTTGAAATGATATAAAATTAATTAACAATAAAAACATTTTTCCAAGCCCTGATTTTTTAAATATTAATTTATTGGTATTTTAGAATCAAATATGTCACAAACCGCTCATCTAAGTATCAAAATATTATACCATGTGTTCACCGAGTATGGTTTTCTTTTCTGGTGTCTAAACTATTTAATATAGAAAAAAATTTCAAACGCTATCATCCTCTAATAAAAAAAGCTCTATACGTTAAATTTATTTGCAATTACACGGGGTGTTCATTTTACAAGTATCAGCAAGTATCTTTAATATTTCAAATGGAATGCCCTATATATTATTACGAATTTCGATAGATCTATCAATTTGGAAAATATTTTATTAACATATTTCTATACCTAAACCTAGTATTTACCGAGATAAATGCCGTCAACGAAGAAACATCTTAAATGCAGGACCTTATTAAATTGCTTCATTGAAGAGTCTTCATTATCAGATATTAGCGTGTTATTACACATGCTTTAAGCTAAGTAACACTATATTAAACAAACCTGAAGAGTACGCAAATTGTTGGTGGCTGGCAGTTCTTTCTGGTGAATTTAGAAGTGAAATATTTCAAGTTTTTCTTATGGAACACCCCATAAGTAAAATCATCGACCAATGTAGAATTAAATCCAGTGGAAAAATTGTTTGGTATAAATACCGAAAGGATTTTGTTTCAACAAGACAACGCACCATGCCACACGGCAGCTTCAAGTAAAGCTTGGTTTCAGAAAAATGGGGTTGAGTGTTTAGAATGGCCACCACAAAGTCCAGATCTGAACCTCATAGAACATTTGTGGGCTATTTTAAAACGAAAGGTTGCTCAACACAACACAACGCAAATCCAAAAATGAGTTAGAAGCAGCAATTTTTAATAAATGGAAAAATATTCCAGCTTCCACATGTGAAACATTAGTTTCAAATTTGCGGAAGCAGATTAAGGCAGTCATAAAAGCGCACGGCGGACTAACTAAATATTAGATTCTCTCTTACAATCAATAAATATTTACATATATCATATTTGTTTCATTTTCCATTGTTTAGCTTTAATAAAACTCATAATTCTAGGGGGTGCCTAATAATTATATCACCGGCTGCTTAATATTCATATGTTTCAGATTAATGTTCTGGACAGACTGGGGCGAGTTTCCAAAGATAGAAAGGGCTGGAATGAATGGAGATTTAGCAACTCGAAGAGTCATAGTTTCTGAAGACATTTATTGGCCAAATGGTTTAACCGTTGACTATGAAACTCGTACACTGTATTGGGCAGATGGCAAATTACTCCTCATAGACAGGGTCGACTTCAATGGAGAAAATAGGACTAGAATTAAACAAAATCTTAAATATCCATATGCGATAACAAAGTTTCAAACAAAATTATTTTGGACAGATTGGAAAAATTGGTAAGTCATTTTGCTCAAACGTAAAAGATAATTATGAGGTAGAATAGAGCACATTAGAATCACTTCAAGTGTAAAAGATAAACAAGTATGTACTGTAAGTTACTTGGCAAGCATATTAAATTTAAATCAAATATATGTTTGCAGTTCTCTCTGTGAAAACACTATAATAAAATGTATATATAGGTACAATGTACTATCGCGGACACTATAAACGGAACGATTGAAAATTTGCTTGACACTAATGCCTCTTAGGATCTAGCGAAACTGAGCCTTATTGCACATTTTATTGCATTACCTGTCGGTGCCGGAGTAAACATCACGACCGTCCTCATAACCAGATGTCCGAATAAACAAGAGTATTCTCTTCAAATAAGCAAAACAGTTGTTTTCCTATATTACTATTAGAATTAATTTTCCTATGTTAATATTTACTTATTCGTTTTAAGTAATAATTTAATTTTTAATTAATTTATTATTATTTCATAAAAGAGTATTAAAGAATTCGTTTATATTCAGTCCGTAATAAATAATTTCTTACACAGCAAAAGCAACTAATTTTTAAACGATTTAGGGCCACTTTTACCACTTACGGTTATTTTGCTGGTTACGTGTAACCACCGGTTTGTTCTAAAATTCGCTTGCATATTAATGCACATTAAGCATTTTGCAAGAATAACAAAGTCTGTAATTATTATATGAAAATGAAAACAAATTTTTATCGAGTAAAAGTATACATATCTAATTATTTAAAGAACTTACTGACGTTTTGTCAAAATGATTAACGATAAATTAAACATTAGCCCATTAAATTTTAAAAGTTTTTGTGAAGATAATGTTGTTAAAAAATTATTAATAACCGACTTGCAACATATTTCTAAATTTATAATTATTGTTTAAAACTAGGTTGGTTAGTTTTGTTTTTCAAATATTTATGTTTTATTATTTGTTTAAATGTAAGTTGTAAAGTAGTTGTACAAACGACAAAATATTAAAGAAATGTTATATTAATGTAATATTAATCTCAGTTATACAGGGTGTTTCATTGATGATGCACCAAACTTGAGGAACACGTTTCTGACATTATTTCAAACAAAATATCTAGTGTTGTAAAATAGCCAGCTATTTATATAAATAGCAAAAATAGCCGGATATTTTGCATTTGAAAATATCCTGCTATACAGTGTGTCCCAAAAAGTTTTATACAAATGGAGGAAAAGTTATTGGCTATTTATTGACTTTTTATTCAATTTCGAGTACATTTATAACAGAAGAACCGGTTTTATTTGTTATTTTTTTTTTCTTTACAATAACACTAAAATAAAATTAGTTATGTGGTAGAAGCAAGTAAATTGTTTCATTAAATTAAATTTCTTTCTCTTTAGATTTACACATAGCAATGTTACGTTTAATTGCCAATTACTTTTGCAACTACTGGTACTGGCCACAAAAAACTAACCTTAAATGAATTATTTGGCGGTAAATTTGAAATAATTAGCCTCTCGGCTATTAATATTTATAGCCGTGGATATATATCCGGATAAATATCCGGATATTATAATGGCTATTTTTTTACTCACAACACTAAAAATATCTTAATAAAAAATTTTAATTGTAGCAAGTTGAAATTTGCATAATTTGGAAACCAGACCGGCGGTCTAAATTGCATTATGAATGGCACCCAGCTGCAGGGGGGCAATGAAGTCGGCCGTAAACGGGAAAGAAATTTATGACCAGATTTTGTTTTGACCTTGACCGAAAGATTCACTCGCTCGGTTATTCGACTGCAGCAGCAGCTGCGATGTGAAATCGCGTGGATATTTAAACTTATTTAATTTAATAATAAATTACAAATGTGGGGCTATGCAACAATGTGCATTTAGTATGTGTTATTGTCGCACATTACAAATTGTTATTAAAATTAAATTTGTCGAATCTTAAAAATAAAAATATTTCTTTTTACATTATTATTAGTACAGGAAATGTTCAAAAATGTCTCCTTCTGTTGTACACACAAAAGATACCATAAAGTCCTTAATTGGGGTTTGGGGTAGTATGGCGAACGATGTTCTGGGTAAAACCAGGCACTTGGGCGCTAAATTTCTACGAACGATTTCATGAAACGGTTTATTATTGAATAATAAATTCTTAAATAAGCGCAAACTACTAAATGTTTGAACAATCCTAAAATTCTTCAACTAACAATTTAGAAAATTCGTATTAAATGGAGACTCGAAAATAAACGACTAATTATTATTTTTATTGATTTCCAACAACCACGATGTTTTAATTTAAATTTTGCCGAATCAGCTGAGGCGACATTCTAGAGTAATAAACCAATAAAGCGATTCGTATGAGAATGCGTAACAATCCATTCATTCTTATTTAAAGTCCATCCTACAAATATGCGATTTTGCTTTCCCTTCGATTTTCTCGAAATTTATTCATTTGACTGAAAAATTTACAGAGAAACTTTTCTTTCTTGTCTCTACATCTACCCGCATACCAAGTTTGATGCACCTTCAATGAAACACCCAGTATAAATACTTAAGAAAACAGCAAGAAATAGAACAGACGAGAAAAAAAAACTAGTGAACAATTGCTAATTATAAGTAATTATTAATGTAAAATTTATTAAACATCAATAACAATTAATAAAACATGGAAATTTAGAGAAATAACCATCACGTTATCAAGTTTATAGCTTTTGTTAAATAAATATTTTCAGATTTAATGCAGTTGAAGAATTAAGTTAAAACTATAAAAAGTTATGAAAATTTTAAATCGCGACATCCTGCAATCAAAACCGATTTGCAGCAAAATTTTTTATAACAAGTTAATTAACAGTGTCAGATAATTACATTACATATAAAGTGAAACTTATTATTATTACTTTCATTTAACTTCCTGATTTTTGTTCGACTAATACGCTAAAATAATCAAACATCTTTAAGCAAAGAAATACAGATTAAGTGTTATCAGCCCTGCTCAACCCTATATACAGGGTGTGGCATTTAACCTGGTTTCTTCATTAACGCCGTTCCTATTGAATATATGGAAAAATATTTTATACAAAAGTATCATCCTTTCAAGTTCCGCATAATTTAAAATTATTTTCAAATATACAGGTTGTCCCAATTTGGCTGTACGATGTGTAACTTCATTATTTTAAATGGAGCAGCCTATGTTTTATAACGAATTTGAGCTTGTCAGGTTATTTTAGGGTAAGTTTGATAAGGGTCCCCTATACCTAAGTCCTATGGTTTTTAAGATTTAAGGCTTTGTTTACGGTTTTCGGAAAATACAGATGTGACTTTTATAATTAATATCTCATTAACGAAGAAAATTAGAACGCATATTGTGGTACTGTTACAAGCTAAGTGGAAGGTATCTACCGCAGTAACAAAGTTTACTTTTCTTTAAATAGGCATTCAGTAAAACTATTTCCATTTCGACAACAATTGAAGGGCAATAATTTTTGTTTTTTAAATAAAACGGTGTTATTTTTATATCGGCATTAGATACTCCATAAAATTATCTTTCAATTAGCTATACACTTCCCTATACCAATTACTGATGGTTGAGGAGATATTTACTATTATTATTATATCATAATTTTTGCATTTTAATGAGATATTAATTATAAAAGTTACATGTGTATTTTCCGAAAACCGTAAACAAAGCCTAATATCTTAAAAGCCATAGGACTTAGGTATAGGGAACTCTTATCAAACTTACCCTAAAATAACCTGACAAGCTCAAATTCGTGATAAAACATAGGATGTTCCATTTAAAATAACGAAGTTACACATCGTACAGCCAAATTGGGACAGCTTGTATATTTGAAAATAATTTTAAATTATGCGGAGCTTGAAAGGACGAATAAAACATTTTTCCATATACATATTCAATAGGAATGGCGTTAATGAAGAAACCCGGTTAAATGCCACAGACTGTATGTTTGGAATACTTGTTATCAAAATAAACGCATATAATTTATTATAAAAAATAAATCTAGAAATATTTATTTACAAAAAAGATATTGTTAAAACTCTTTGTTTGTGTTTGATTGAATATGCAGAAATAAAAGATACGAACGTAACCCCAAATACTAATTCAATTACTAATTCAAGTACTAATTCAATTTTGATATCCATTCCCTAAAGTGTATTTATTCCTGACCAAGATCTATACCTGCTACTCCGGATTAACATATTTTATGACCTGAGCGTTAGGCTCACATCATGTCAGTGCAATAAGGTCGAGTTTCGCACAGTTTTACCGCTTCTTGTTCTGTTTGTAGTGTCCGCGATAGTACATAGTAAGTTTATCTGACAGTTGCTACAATACATCTGATTCTAATTTAAGGCTCGTCTGACCCTGTTTGTATTTTTTTAATCTGCGCCTAATACATATGTGTACAACAAGAAATATATGGCAGCAATTAATAGTATAAGTAAATAAGTTATTATTATAAATTAATAAAAATTGAAGTGATTTTTAATATTTCTTATTAGCGCATTATGCCATTTAAGTGGGTGTGTTTTCTTGGTCTAATAATTGTTAGATTGTTACAAACGATGTTTAAATAATTTGTTTTTTATTTACATTAAAATTTCTTTTCATTTGGTGTTCATTTAGACATCGAAAATAGGAAAAAGGAAATTAAGAAACGTTGTTTTTCAAAATTACAAATTACAAAAAATTATATGGGGATATAATTTTTTTTTTCTGATGAAATTATTTTAGCGCCTTAGTGATTTAAAAGACGCAAATTTTGATGTATTAAACAAAAAATGCATGTTAATACCGAAAAAAAGGAAAAAAGTTTTTTTGGTAGATCAGACGAGCCTTAATATGTTTGTTTTAATAAGAATTGGCTAAGTTTGGTTTTGGTTTAACCCATCTTTCACAACTAAAGGAAACACAAATTAATATTTCAATAAAAGATACAGGCCCATATTCTGATCTTATAATTAAAGTCGTGTTGATATAGCTTTATATCAAATTTAATGTGTAAAAGAGTAACGGACAAGCGTTAAAGTGGGAGTTAAACATGTTATTAATTTAATCGCAGAATATAGGCCTTTTTTTTATATAAAATTGCCAAATATTATTTTTGTTAATAAAATAAGATACAAACATTTTTAAATTTCATACATCATTTTACTTACATATTAATTTTTGAATAGGTGCATTTACATGTGCGACAATTCAACTCAAGAAATCAAGGAATTAATCCACTCGGATTATGTACCTTTTGATATTCGCGCATGGAGCAGTGGAATTCAGCCTTTGAGTAAACATCCTTGCCAGGAAAACAATGGTGGTTGTTCTCACTTGTGTTTACTCGCACCGTATCCTCCAGGTTATTCTTGTGGCTGTCCCATCGGGATTAAATTAATAAATAATTTTACATGTGCCGATGGACCACAAGAATTACTTGTGCTGGCTCGAAGGACCGACATATGCATCATTTACTTAGATTCTCCAGATTATACATATAAATCATTAAATTTAACAAATATTAATTTTACAATAGGCGTTGATTATGATCCGATTGATGGATACATTTATTGGACAGATGATGAGATAATGAAAATACAAAGAGCAAAATTAGATGGGACGAATCCTTCTGATATTATTACATCAGAAATTCAACATCCTGACGGCATTGCAGTAGATTGGGTCGCCAGAAATTTGTATTGGACAGATTCGGGCACAGATCGCATTGAAGTAGCGTCTTTGGATGGAAAATACAGAAAAATTATAATTAACGATGGGCTTTTTGAACCAAGAGCTATTGTGGTAGCTCCTCAATTGGGTTGGATGTTCTGGTCTGATTGGTATGATAAAAGACCAAAAATAGAACGAGCAAATCTCGACGGCACTGAAAGAACTATCATTGTATCTGATAAATTAGAATGGCCCAATGGAGTAGCACTTGATTTACAAACTGAAAAATTATATTGGTGTGATGCAAAAACACACACTATTGAATATGCTAATATGGATGGGTCCGATAGACTCATTTTGTTAAATAACGACCTACCTCATCCTTTCGGTTTTACATTAATGAGTGATTACTTGTATTGGACTGATTGGCAAAGGAGATCTATTGATCGTGTTCACAAAGAAACAGGTTAATTAATGCATTGATTTTTTTGTGTTAACAATTTGTTTAAAAATAATTTTGTAGGTGCGTCACGTGAAACTGTATTGGATCAAATTGCTGATGTAATGGGTCTAAAAGCGATTAAATTAGGGGAAGTACATGGTGATAATCCGTGTGGTCATAACAACGGCAATTGCTCCCATTTTTGTTTATTTAGACATAACAATACTTATGTTTGCAAGTGTCCGATTGAATTTGAGCTTGACAAAGATCAACGTACTTGTGTACTTCCTAAAGCATTTCTTCTTTACACCAGCAATAACTCTATAGGACGAATCAGTATTGAAAATATTGACAATCATGCCGTTTTACCTATTAAAGCAGTTAAATGTGCCAGGTACAACTTTTCTTAATATAACAAATTCAAGATTGTTTTGTTTGGGGCTTATATTTGTAATACTTCACATTGAAATTAAATGTACATATTAATGAAAATTTGTGACAGTAACATTAGAATTTTCAATTTGCTGAATATGTTTATCTGTTACGTTTCGTTATTTGATATAAAAAAAATATTTTCAGCTCAATAGATTTTGACTACAGTAACAATCGCATATATTGGAGTGATAGCAAACAAAGAACAATAACAAGGGCTTACATAAATGGCTCAGATCCTCAGAGGGTAATAGAATTGGGTTTAGTGACTCCAAAAGACGTCGCTGTTGATTGGATAGCGTTAAACATTTATTGGGCGGATCCAGCTGCAAACCGTATTGAAGTAGCCAGACTTAGTGGTTCAAGCAGGAAAGCATTGTTATGGAGTGACATCGATGAACCTCATAGTTTAGCGTTGGATCCTCTTAAAGGGTATTATACCTTTTAAAAAAAAGTTTATAAATTATTTGAAACCTTATTTTAGGTTTATGTATTGGTCGGAATGGGGTAAAGCAAACTGTATAAAGAAGGCTTCCATGGATGGTACAAATCAAAAGGATATACTTTACAATACTGGTTATGCTGTCGGCTTATCTCTGGATTATGAACAAAGGCGTTTGTATTGGGCCGAAACTACATCTTCCGTTATTATGTCATCAGATTATAATGGACTGAACAAAAAAATCATTGTTAGTCAAATAATGGGAAAGCCAGTTGGGTTGACAGTTTACAAAGAATTTATTTACTGGAGCGATGCATCTTCTGGTATGGTCCTAACTTCACGAGCAAATTTCTAAAAATGTTTTTAGGTGTAGTGTTTCAGGCAAATAAAGTTGGTGGTGAAAATATAATGAAATTGGCAACATTAACAGAAAGCGCCTCCGATCTGTTGGTATACCATCCATCAAAACAAAAGTCATTTAATCAGTGTGCTGTAAATAATGGAGGATGCTCTCATCTGTGTTTAGCCTTGCCAAATAATGAGGAATCAGTGGGATATACGTGTGCTTGTCCAACACACTACGTATTACAAAATAACACTTGCAAACGTACGTTAAATGTATACATATAAATATTACGAGATTTAAGATGTTTTTTTTTTGTAGCACACAAAAGATTTATGATTTACAGTCAAAGAAATCTTGCCGTTAGATTATTACCAGATAGTTCGGATTGTTTAGAAGCAGTACTACCAATACAAGGTCTAAAAGCAGTTAAAGTTATCGATTTTGATCCGGTTGAACAATTTTTATATTGGGTAATACAAAAAGTTATATGAAGTTATAAATTTCTAACATAATTTGCATGTAGGTTGAAGGAAAAACACACTCAATAAAAAGAGCTGATTCTACAGGTGCTCGAATGTCAGTTATTGTAGCCGGTAATCAAGACATTCATCCATTCGATATCGCTGTAGATGCTTTAGGTCGTTTACTCTTTTGGACATGTGCCACAAAAGATGTCATAAATGTTACAAGATTAGAGAACAGTTCGATGGTAGGAGTAGTAGTGCAGAAAAAAGGTGAAAAACCACGTTTGCTAGTAATACATCAAACGAAAAGGTACATTTAAGTTACTGCGTTACAAAAATACATAACTGAAACACCTATTTATAGATTATTATTCTATACGGATATCGGAGGTGGTATAAGTACACAATTGATAAGAACGAGAATGGATGGATCTCACAGGATTGTTATTACTAAAGCCGAGGATATTGCTGCAATTGCTGTAGATACAGAAAATGATTTGTTAGTGTGGGTTCATGGACACAAAATATATATGTGCAATATCGATGGTGAAAACCAGTAAGCTCTTGATTGTTTATCAGAATTGCAATATAAATAATTATTTTCTAATTGCAGACATGTATTTTTAAGTGAAAACAAATCTCGAATAACCATACTTTCCATTCATTCTGGTTGGTTATACTGGCTGGATCGGGAAATTAACCAACTTCAGCGCATTGAATTAAGCTCAGGACAATCACGTTCACCCATACTTAATCATGCTTCTCACATTGTTGACTTAGTGTCAGTGTCTCAGCCAGATCATAATCATTCTTGTGCTCAAACTAATTCAAAGCGTTGTTCTCATTTATGTATAATTAATGGAACAAACGCAATATGTGCTTGCCCTCAGGGCTTAGCTTTACAAGAAGATAAAAAAACTTGCGCTCCCGTGCCAGATTGTGGGGATCGTCATTTTACTTGCCCCACACAACAGTCAGGTAAAGATTGTATACCTGTTGCTTGGAGATGTGATCATCATAAGGACTGTTATGATGGATCTGATGAAATCGGTTGTCCAGTCTGTAAGAATGATCAGTTTAAATGCAGTAAAGATTTGTTGTGCATTGAGCAGAGCCAAGTATGCGATGGAATTCCTAATTGCCCTGAGGGTTCCGATGAAGAAAAATGTTGCAAGCAACAACAATTTCAGTGTCCAAAGACTGATGTCTGTATTCCAATATCAGCACTTTGTGATGGTGTTGATAATTGTGCAGATGGTTCAGATGAATTAAAATCTGTCTGTATGGATGCCAAAAGATATTCGCAAAGTAAAACAGGAAGTGATACGATTACAATAGTAATAATGACTATTGTACTGGCAGTCATTACTTTTGCAGCAATCTTTTATGTCCTCAGAAGAAAGTGCAGCGTTGCAGAAATCATTCAGGACCAGTCAGAAGATTTACTGAATCCTTCATCGCAACGAGGACATATAAAAGCTCAGAAAATCAGAAAAGGAATTCCTGACGTAGTTAGTATGTCAATGATAAATGGTTCTCAGAGCTCCAGTTATGATCGAAATCACATAACAGGAGCTTCAAGTAGCACAAATGGCTCAAGTGTTGGATGTTACCCTCGAGAAACCCTCAATCCTCCGCCTAGTCCCGCCACTACAGCTGCTTCAACTCGGGGAAGCAGCCCTTCGAGTCGTTACCGCCCCTACAGACATTACCGCTCCATTAATCAACCTCCGCCTCCTACTCCATGCTCGACCGACGTATGTGATGAAAGTGACTACAATTATCCTACAAGAAGTCGATATGATGGTGGACCATTTCCTCCTCCACCAACTCCACGATCTCACTGTCACAGTGAAAGTTGTCCGCCTTCGCCCAGTTCTAGATCGTCAACTTATTTTAGCCCGTTACCACCTCCACCTTCTCCAGTAGCTTCACCTCCGAGAGGCTATGATTCTTGATGTGCCTAATTTTATATATTTATGTAAATAATGTTTATCTTTTTTTAATCTATAAATAATATTGTTACTTTTATGATATAATATATAATATTCTTTTAATCTTTTCGTTTATTTCATTCCAGGAATACAAAGCATTCTTTTAGGATACTTTAAATGATAAATGTAAGTACAATTTTTGTAACTCTATGCAAAAGAAAACGGGTAACTCTCAATCTTCGAATGACTTTTAACTTACAAGGAAACGACAGCTGTAGTTCTTGCCAAATGAAATTGTAATTAAATTGATTTGTTTAATTGGCAGTATTAGAGAAATAGAATATCTTATAAATCACGTGAATTATTTCAGCCTGATTGGGCCTCATCAGAGATATGTACTAAAAAATTACTTTTTGAAAGGATAATAATTAAATTATACACTTACATATTTTTTTGAATTTCCAATAACCCAAAAACAAACCCTGAAAGAAAACTTTTTGAAAAACCGTCTATTATCTTGCAAAATTGAAAGGAACAGTTACGTTCAATCAGGCTGAAATAATTCACGTGATTTATAAGATATTCTATTTCTCTAATACTGCCAATTAAACAAATCAATTTAATTACAAGGAAACGTTTCCAAAACTAAAATTAAAAAAAAGATAAAATTTGTGGGTAAATGGTCCGCTCCGGGTTGAGGATAGAACAGTTTTTTTATCGTAAAAATTGTTTTAAGAAAGTGAAAAAACATCTCAAATATGTCGTTTGATTTTATGCTCCAGCACAGCCATCTTTACTTATTAGCCATGGTGAGAAATATGGCAACAGCGCATCAGCTGACAACGGGAGGTCTACTACAACGAACAATATATGATTATATTTCATTGCTCTACTGCTGTGTGCATCGAATTTTCAGGACTGCTGCAGAATTTAGTATGCTATAATCTAATAACACTGAAAAATTACAAATAAAAAATGTTTTACTACATATTATGCATGTAAAAGGTAGTACGTGCCGATATAAGGTCGGTCTTTACATCTACCCGTTAAAGTAATTAGGCGAATAATTTTATTTTTTGGAATGGTTGATTGATTTTTATGAATTGTGTTCATGGTAGTTCTGCGTCACCCAGTTTATTAAGAAATGGAAAGACCCTTAATGAAGTTGCAGTTTCATCGCTGATAAATTGAAATAATACGGTTAATTTTCACACCACCCGAGAGGTTAGTCATGGCGCTTTTAATGGATAGTTCGCCTGTGGTTCAAAGGGCCAAAGCCCTACTTCCCAAAAAAATAAAGTATTATTCAAAAAATAAATCATAAATAAATATTAAATGTTTGCTACATAGGAGATGCACCTGAATATCTTGATGCTTGATGGTATCCAATCTTCGCCACTCGCCAGGAATAAAAGTTATCAATTTCTGTCGTAGATTCTCATCTTTCAGAAATAGAAACACACAAACATAGAAATAGGAATACTGGAAGAGCTGATATACTTATTTCATTTTCTAATACACTTTTTCAACATAATCATAATACACGGTGTCAAAAAGGAGTATGTTCTAGCAGTTTTGACGGAAAAGGTAATGTTTTAGCAAATGGTTTCTTTCCAAATAATGATGAATGTCTAGGAATTCATTTTGATAAATCAGAGAATTGGTATTTTGGTGAATCAAGCAATACACCTGATGGACAAACTAATTTTTATACAGTATTATTACACGAGATTGGGCACACATTATGTATTGAACATTCTGCAAATAATAATTCAATTATGTACGCCTAAAAGGTGATATTGATAAATTAACTCAAGACGATATGTGGGCAATTCAATATTTATATGGAAGACCTGAACGATTAAAATATGAATTAATACAACAACAACAACAGTTAAACCTACTGTAAGCAAAGTCGAAGATAAAGTTGGTAATTTATGTGATTTTAATAAAGAAATTGATACATTTTTAATTGCAAATCATCATATGTATATTTTTTATAAGAAATATGTTTGGTTAGTCAATTCAAAAGACACGACAGTGAGTATATAAGTACTATTAAGAGAGATGGTGCGATAGGTTTCAGCGTACGTAGTAAAATGTAGGCGAGAGGAAAGCAACGTGAAGAGAGTGTGCATAAGGTACTAAATCAATATACTTCGTATAGAGGTAGCGCATTTAGTGATTTTTTATATCTATCCTTGTCGCACATTCCTCTCATCTAGGGATAAAAAACAGTTGGAAATATTATTTGAAGTGACGTTTGTCAAAGTTACTATCAGTGGTTAAGAAAATTGAGCTTAAATATCGCATCCCAAACTTTTATCGCATGACATTTAATGATTCCGCCCTTTTCGTAAAAGAAACATTCTGCATTTCTCAAAATAACAACTTTTTGATTGGTAAATAATTAACTAGACATAACCTAATACACTGCTAATACACTTTTAAATTGAGTTGAAACCAGTGACATTGCGGTGAACAGAATTCCCTAAAACAGTTGTCTTCCTTATTGCACTTGCGATAATTATATTTGTTATCTTTGTTTCTCAATCCTCTCACGAGAGGAATGGGATTGCGTTACCTGTACGGAGTGTTGATTTAGTACCTTAAGAGCAATCTTACGAAATAACTCCATATACGAAAACCATTAAAACGGGCGAATTCATAGAGACTTTATTTCTGAATATAATTAATTCATTTTTTTTTTCCTATATACCTGATAACTAGAACTACAAAGTGACCATAGGAAATTTCTCTATCATCATCTGGTAATTAAGAAAAAAATAATTAACATTGAAAAATTGTAGTTGAACTTTACAGCGATAGTAAAAATACTTCCAGATCGAATTTTGAAAAACGCGTTGGTCACTTTGTAGACTGAAGTTTTCTTAACAAACCAGTGAAAACAGCTTTTAAAAATATGTAACCATAATTAAGTTATGAAGTCGCCCGATTTGTATGTTTTTAGTGAATTATTTCTGTAAGGCGTGAATATATTCTCCCCACCTTAAGAGCTGGGGGCGGTAACAAAATAGACAACCACGTGATCTTTTTTCACGGCCTGAGAATATATTTTGCGTTCCGATTTTTTAGTGGTTATTGCGCATGATCTCAGATAGGATTAAGGCGGGTAATTTAAACATATTTAAGTTTGTGCATTGCCTTTTCCAGTACGTTTTTGGTATTTTAATATTTATTTATACATACATTGAGGTCTAGCAACAAGTACATTTCTTGTTAGTCAAGAAAAGATCAACTTCACTATCTCTAAATAGTATTCAAAGGTACGGCTTTTTCCACGGCTGGAAAAAAAGGTATTTTTAGCCGGCTAAATTACATCGCTAGGAAAATTACATTTTTATAGAATTATCGTTTTGCCTATTCTGACGTACAACTTTTTTGTGTGAACTTTCGCGTCCTGGCATTCTTCGTTGATTAAACCTAAAAGAAAAAATTTGAGACGCATTTCACTTCGAAAACATTATTTTGTGTAACTAACTTTTGCATGAACTCCTTTTTCTCGTTATTAATTTAAATGCACTCCTTAAAATTTGAAGTGGAACACTTACATTTTTTCCTTTTTTTTTGTAAATTTGTGTTTGACTCAACTTATGTGTATTACAAGCGGAATAGTAAAAATATAAAAATGTACATTTAAATAGAGTTCAAAAAAAGTTCAAATGAAGTTAGCAATAACTTTCAGCAATAAAAAAAATTCTAAAACTATACCAAAACAGTTTCAGTATTTATATATTAGTATAGAAATCTACTAATTAAGTAATGTTCAATAACTTAAAATGAATATTTTTAGAAATTGATTCGAAATTGACCTATCAAGTAATTTTGCGTTAGGCGTACTCAACTTCTTCAAAAATGATAGCGTTGTCTTATTTTTAAATCAAATATTTTTAGACGAATATAATCTATTAACAACGGGCTTTCGATAGTGTAAAAACAAAAAGGGACATATTTTTTGTTCGGCCACAATAAAATCTTTCGTTCCGCATACTCCAGGACCTTAAAAATCTAAGGTGATTTGAAAACTTGTTCAAAATAAGTATATAATTGAAAATAAAAAGATATACAATGCTTTTTTTACAGTACTAAACGCCTCTTATTGATTTATTTAATTAAAAAATAAGACAACAATGTCATTTTTGAGAAAAACGAAACGTGCGTCCTGCGGAACTAAAGTTTAAGATTTAATTGTGACCGAACAAAAATACGTCCCTTATTGTTTTTACACTATCAAAAGCCCCTTATTGATAGATTATTTTCGTCTAAAAATATTTGATTTAAAAATAGGACAACGCTGTCATTTTTGAAAAAGTTGAGTACGCCTCGCGCAACATTTGTCGATAGGTCAATTTCGAATCAGTTTTTAAAAATATTCATTTTAAGTTATTCAATATTAGGAGTACTTAATTAGTAGATTTTTATACTAATACATAATTACTGAAACTGTTTTGGTATTATTTTAGAATTTTTTTTATTGCTGAAAATTATTGCTAACTTCATACCGGTTTCAAAAGAAATAAACTTTTATGATACCTATTTTCTTAAACTGTGGCCTTTTTTTCAATCAAAAATTGCAAGATGCGAAATAGTTTTACATTCTGGATTTCTAGTTATTTATGTACCAAGGTGGCAAAGTGGCACTTTATCAAACGAGTTTGCAAATTGCGAGCCAAGGCGAAGCCGCGGTGAGCAAGCGTACGAGGTCGATAAAGACACTTTGCTGCCGTGGTGTATATAATATTTTTTCAACGACTACATACTCAACCATTTATTTTGAAATATCCAAACCTTGCAGATTTATATCTATGTTTATACCTTCGTAAATTTTTTAAAAAATTTATTTCGTTTACCTTATAGTACGTTATAAACGACACTGGCGTTTCGATGACACCAAGAACAGTCACTTCGCGTCATGATGTTTGTCATGTACTTAATTATCAACATTTTTTAACAATTTTCGAAGAAATATATGTAGATACATATTTACCTTTACATTTACATATTTACCGCCGATTTTTCTTTTCCTATATGTGACCTTCTTGTTAAGGGAGTTTAATTTACCCATGTTTACAATTTAAATAAATAAAATAATGAATTTCATTACAGTGTTGAGTGTTGAGCTCTTCAATATTTTTACAAATATAGGTAACTGCTTGTTCCTTTTCTATTATACGACGCATATGTGCAATTAAAAATAAAGTCTACTTTGAACGATAATTGCGTCTTATTACAATTTACCGTAAAAAATGTGTTAGGTATTTGAATATAATTATGTACATGTATGTGTATTTCTGAACCCGTTGAATGTACCAACATTATGACCGAACGCACCCTAGTAAGTTGCTCATGATGACGGAACTACCGACACGCGAGAGTTATTATCGTTCTTTCTCAATATGTGTTGAACAGAGATAGCTCTAAGCAACTAATGTTGGTGGTTTTCAATAGCTGCATGGTCGAAAGGCGACTGCCAACCAACCAATCATAATATCATAAATATTTCCCCTTAACGTAGAGCAAAGTAGGGATAGTAAAATGCGAACTTCTGAGGGGTAACTTTGTAGGATTCCTCTTAAGTGTGCATGTAAAATGCTGCCGCTGTCGGACAGTTTTGAACTGCTATGTTTGGGTTTGATGCATCACTTGTTGGATAACGAGAATCACGAGTATCACATTTCACCGATAGATGATACGCGTTTCTGAGGGGCTAAAGGGTGAGGGGAAGGAACTGTCAGTAGGCGTGTCGCTGATGAACCCTCACCAAAAAATTTTACTAAGACAAATGCATGTATCTGTCGCACTGTCGCCGTTGAAATTTTCCATGTACATTCAGTGTTGACTAACGAGTTAAGAATAACAGTAGAGCTATACTAACAGTAGTTTCTCATCCAAACTGGTCATTAAATATGGTCGCTGTGTGTCATAGGGCCAGTTGTACGTGGGCGATTCCAGCGTCAATCAGGCGACATACATAGCAGTTATTGAAGTAGTATATTTAAATTTTACACATCTAATAAGAATTAATACTTTTTCTTTTAATCGCAGATAGAAGAGCATACCATGTACTTGTTAAAATGTTTTGTAATGTTTTAAAAAATTGTTTCTTTTAAATGAAGTATTATGTACAAAGTAAGCGTCAATCAGGCGAAAGGATTTATACGTCATGCTTCTAGATGTCACTATATATATATATATTTCTCTAAATTTATAAATGTTATTCGAATTCTGTAAAATAATTTGAAGATTGAAAGGTGCACTTCATCTAAACCTTTGTTGCAAATTTTTACTCCTGCAACGGCTCTTTTATAATATTTAGAAAACCGCGTCAATCAGACGACAGTATTCCTGTCAATCAGGCGACAGTGCAAAATGTTGTATTAAAAATGATGCGAAACTGTATATAATAACTGAAATAATTAAAAAAAAAATTAAAACGTTCTGTAAACTGTTTGCTCGAAAATTAGGATATGTATCAATTAAACAAACTTTTCGCATTAACGTCAATCAGGCGACAAACATTTCTTAGTATAAATATTCACAATTTCTTTTTTAATACATTAAACATTTCAGATTATTTTGCTCAAAATGATAGTAATAGAAAACCCTCTCCCAGCCATAGTACCAATAATGATTTACTTCATTTTAAAATATTATTTTTTTATATGAATCATCTTGCAAACTTTTTACGATGTTCTACGTATAAATTTCGGTAAGCTTTAATAGACTTTTTTGATTGATAAAATAATTACAAGTAAAAAGTAAAGGTATACGAAACAAATTTATTACTCTCTTATGAAAAAAATATTTACTACTCCCATAAGAAAATCTTTACAAAACTAGAGTCAGGTTGACATTTTCGTGGAATCGCCCACGTATAAAACGAGTTAACCACTCGATCAAACTTAAAGTTTTCAGTAGTTTCTCGTCCAAACTGGTCACAGAATATAGTCGCTGTATGTCATAGGGCCAGTTGTATAAAATGAGTTAACCACTCGATCAACTTTCCTCCACAAATAACTTGACCGAGTGGTTACCTCGTTTTATACAATTGGCTCAAAGGCGCACACAGTCGTTTTACAAAATTCTGGAACGTCCGCAAAACCCACAGTTCAATATTGTTTATAAAACACTTACTATATTAAGTTTAACTAAATAAGATGCGAGAAATGTCAATTGTATTCCTATGTTGTTACGTTCGCAAATTACACCTCCTAGAGCATCTTGGGCATATAATCGCATCTCTCACTCATGATTTTTAATATACACTTCGCCGCAAAATTAGAGGATAATTAGTAAAATACTAAAAATGTTTGGTCAACATGGCATTATAGCTTTTAAAATCTTAAAATAAGTTATTTCAGACTTTGTAATGCAAACAAAACAAAATTGAATTCAATAACTTTTATACCAACTCTAACATTTCATCATAAACAAGAAATAGTAAAAACAAAAAATTAAACTTAAAATCAAAACAACGATTAATAGCGGGTGTGTCCATCCCTTGCTGCTATACAAGCTGCAATTCTTCTGGGCATGCTCTCTATTAAGGCGGCAATCTCCTCTTGGCCGATTACTGCCCAAACCTCTTGCAAATTATTGGAGAGCGCATCTAATGTTTGCGGAGGATTTTCAAGACCCCTAATCTTTCTCCCGATATTGTCCCAAAGATGCTCTATGGGATTAAGATCAGGGCTACGTGGTGGCCATTCAAGAACATTGATATTGGCGGCAACGAGTTCCTGCCGTACAACATTGGCAATGTGCGGCCGAGCGTTGTCTTGCATAAAAATAAATTTTGGTCCATGTAGAGCACCAAACGGTTCTACAACAGGGATTATGATTTCATCCCTGTATCGTACACCAGTCAGTGAACCATTTATTCTTAAAAGATTGGTGCGATCAGCAGGGCTTATTCCACCCCACACCATAACGGATCCACCACCATATGGCTCGACTTCTCGTATGGCACACTGCGTAAATCGTTCACCTGGGGCTCTCCAGACTCTAGCACGTCGATCATTTGTCGAAAGGCAGAATCTGGATTCATCGGTGAACAAAACGTGCCTCCAGTCTTCAATCTGCCACTCAGCATGCCTACGAGCAAATACTAAGCGGTTTCTCCTGTGGGCTGCTGTTAAAACTGGTCCAGTAGCTGGTCGGTACGGCTTCAATGCAGCATCTTTAAGCCTCCTTCGAATGGTATCCGTACTGACTGCTGTACCAGTGGCAAGCAGGAGGTCGTTTTTTAGCGCTCTAGCAATAGAAAACCGTCGCCTTTTTGCACTTATTCTGATTAAGCGATCTTCTGCAATTGTGGTTTTCTTTTTTCTGCCTTGGCCTCGTCGCCTATGATAGCTACCAGTTTCGCGGTACCTATGCAAAGCTCTGCTGACCACAGATTGACCCACCCCTAATCATCGGCCAACTTCTTGCTGAGTGTAGCCTTCTTCCATCAGGGTCACCAATTTGACGACCTCAGTTTCAGATAAGTAGCGTTTTTGACTATTTCTGTTCATGACAACGTGATGACAACCACATCTAATGACTTTTTCAAGCTTTTTGACGTTTTTTGTTTAAAAAACAATTTTTGTATTTATGATTTTTTGATTAAATTTTTTATTCTTTAAATACTTTTGCGTTGGAATATCGAGAATATATGTAAAATCATATTTTAATTGTAATATAAGTTGATTTATTATGAAATATTCAATTTATTTACTACAACATTAAATATCCTCTAATTTTGCGGCGAAGTTTATTTTGTGTCTCTCTCATCTGTTTTAAGAAGTCTTGTGTTTACACTATTTCCATGACGACAGGTACATTTTTCACACTGTAGTTACAAGTGGGATGTGAAAAGTGTGTCGTTTTTGAGACAAAAATTCTCTTTTACGCTTTTTCCCTGAAATTGTCAAGATTTGCCTTAATTTTTTCGGACAAAACGAAAAACGGGATTCTTTATTTCCCGTTATCATTATAGTACAGTTTTGACATATATACATGCTGGCACTTACATACAGTGTGTCCCAAAAAGTTTTATACAAATGGAGAAAAAGTTTATCTTACATTTCACAAAAAAAAACTATTCTTTATAAAAAGCTCTGCATTACTTGTAGATCCATAATCAGGTACAAAATTTTTAAAAAATTGGCTGGAATACAGGGAAAATAAAAAATAATGATTTGGACGGAGAGCAAAATACGTTCAAATTGTAGTGGAGAAGCAAAATGTTCATTGAAATTGTGATTAAATAGCAAAAAATTATGTGCACACTTGTAGATTATTGATATTCCCAGATAAAAATTGATAAAGAAGGTTATCAATGTTTTATAAAAATAAATTATCTAACAATTGCTGAGGTGTTTATTTTTTAATTTTTATCTGGGAATATCAATAATCTACAAGTGTGCATAATTTTCTGCTATTTATTAATTACAATTTCAATTAACATTTTGCTTCTCCACTACAGTTTGAACGTATTTTGCCCTCCGTCCAATCATTATTTTTTATTTTCCCTGCATTCCAGCCAACTTTTTAAAAAAATTGTACCTGATTATGGATCTACAAGTCATGCAGAGCTTTTTATAAACAATAGTTTTTTTTGTGAAATGTAAGATAAACTTTTTCTCCATTTGTATAAAACTTTTTGGGACACACTGTATATACATGCTGGCACTTACATACATACTTTTAAAGAGCTTATAAATAAACAGTATGCCTTAAATAAAGGAATGTGATTCGTCATGCGTTACGCGCATATAACTTTTCGATTCTCTTATAGTCTCTATTACCAAATAATTACAATAAACAAATAAATCACGGCATTTATTACTTCTTTCGCAGTAAAAATAAATAATAAAAAAAAAATAAAAAATCTATTATCAAAATGGCTCAACTTTCATTTTATGACGGTAAGTCGTAGCTTAGCTATAGGGATATTCGATCTACGTAAAATAAAGCAATTTTTGAATCGATCTCGAATCGAAATATAAAAAAATCAATAAAAAAATCGAGTTGTAAAAAAATAATATTTATTTAAGAAACCAGAAATGGCACGTGAAGTATTATACCACTATTACACAAACAAAAACTATGAATAGGGGAAGCTTTAGATTAAAACAGCTATACATAATGGCCGTGTTTTAAAAGTACTCGAACAGCCGTTCGAACATTTATTTAACATGCGATTTCTTACCTTAATCAAGTGTTCAATTAGGTAGGAAATTGCATATCATAAAATGCTCGAACGCTTGTTCGAGTACTTTTAAAACACGGCCAATGCTGAACTTTTTAGAGCACTGCATTAATTTGGTACCTACTAGCAGAATTTATTCTACTTAAGTTAGGACGTCTAATGTCCAACCTGTCAAGTGTCAAGAGTAATCCTCAAAATACGCGGTCGGGTCGGGTCTCGGTCAGTCGCAGTCAGATTAATTTTCTACGCGATGTCAAAGCTGTAAAGCGCTTTCAATTTCAAATTTAAAAATCGATTCGATTCTTGAAGAAAATCGATTCAGAAATCGGTTGCAAACAGAATCGATTTAAAAATCGAGTTTTATGAGAAAAAGATCGACCTTCCAAAAGATCGATTGTGAATCGAACGCCTTTAGCGAATATTGGATGGATCCCATTCCTTTATTTAAGTCTGATTTAAATAATTACGCGTAAAATGTATTAGGGGTTGGTCTTTCTCGTAATCACCAATCAGCTATTTTTATAAAAACGTACGTTTCAGTTTGAGGATCAAGGTAAATGAAAATCATAGTTTACGAATAATGTTTGTAGGAAACATTTTAAAGTTTTTCTTTTAGGAAAAAAACGTAAACTTATTATAAAAGCAAAATTATATGACATATTACATGACATATTATTTATAAAAAGATCCAATTTATTTAAAAAAACAATGTTGAATTCCTGTCAAATTTTGCTACAAATGCTGCAGTCCCGTGTAGATTATGATGTTTACTATACGTAGAAAAAAATGAATTGAATTAATACAATGAATATTAATTCTGTTATATTGATTCTTTATTGAGTATGTTTTAGGCGTATATCGGGAAGGAAGTCGGGCCCCTTAATCTCAAAATACTATTTTACTGTAAATGTTGGCTGCGAGTCGTCAGGATCGCAATGGGGCCCCCGAGCATATTCTGTATAGCTATTTCGGCCCTAATTGGGGCCTCATCAGCAGAACAGTAGCTCGAGAACTCCACTGCAACCCCGACGACCAACAGCATATACGCACGCTTAGCGCGTGAATGCAAACATGTGAAATAATTGCGCCGCGGCACAATTATTTTCCGACTTATAATTCGTGTCGTGAAAGCTGACGACTCGCAGCCAACATTTACATGTTTGCGTTGACACGTTTTGTCCGCTTCGACTGCCATCTCGTGCGTGTTAGCTTTTGAGGCAACGGCATTGTTGCTATCTGCTTTCACGACACGAATTATAAGTCGGAAAATAATTGTGCCGCGGCGCAATTATTTCATACTATTTTACTGTCATATAAGGACCTGTGGACAGAGCTTATTTGCGCAGCCTTATGTGGCAATAGGTTTGATTTGATTATTTCGACTTTTGTTCACCTAATTCTACAGTTTCGCAAACCGTGCATCGGTTACTTTATTTACGGCTACGGCATTTACTGGACATGTACGCCAATAATTAATTTATAATCATTTTTAATAACTAACATTTTTACGTTTGACACTAGAGGGCATAACGCATAATAGTAATCAGTAATCACCAACTGTACTAGAATCTAAAGACTCTCATAGCGACATGCCATCTATATAACGACTCAACTAACAGAGGAGTTCACGAAGAGCCATCTATCCAGCGACTCACTTTTAGGTATACGCATTTTTAACCCGTCGTGATCTCTCTTATTAGTATATACCTATATACTCACTGGACACGACTTATGATAAGGAACCGAAATTAATTACAGATTATGTATATTTTTTTCCAGATTATTTTCAAGAAATTTCACATACTTATCAAAGACCTTCAGGTGATGTTTTAATTGTTGTTAAAAATTTATATTATTTAATTGATTTTCCAAGCATTAATGTTAAAAGTGGGTATAATGATCAATCTATTGAAAATTTAGGAATACAAAAAGGAAAAAGAATTGGTGCAATATTTAGAACTTATTCTGGAAAAACATATACCGTCTGTCTTATGAAAAACGCACGACACTATAACTCCGTTATTAATGATCCGATTACAATAATTCAAAAAGCACATAAGACTAGTTTAAAAATACTACAAAAGGATAGCATTTTAGATTTTTTAAATATGACATTTTTGTCAGACGATAGTCAACTTTTTTTTTTTCGAATGGCGGCAGATTTTTTTTACTCAGTTTGATAGAGATTTATTTTCTGAATTCAATTATTTAAAAGTCGATTTGGAAATATCAAATTTGGGGAGGGGGGGGATAATCGAAAAACTTTCGGAAAAGTGAAACTCACCGTGCGGGTACTCAAATTAAAGGTCTCAAAGAGGAAAATCAGATAATCGAAAATGTGCAATTTCCCGAGTTGAAGTTCTTGGATTTTCTTGAACACTAAGAAAGACATCTAACTCTACATTTTCACGAAATTGACGTTGCTGTTTCTTGGGTTTCTTAAAAGCTTCGTGATTTCTTAAATTTGTTTCAAGTCTTCTAAATTTCTGACGGCTAGGAACTTCTCTATTAGGAGAGCGAGCTGCGTAAAGGCGCTCAGCTTGACCAGAATTTTTGTGGCACTCGAAAAACACTTGCACCATATCAGTTAATTGATTGTTATCCATAATGAAATAATAGTATAACAAAATAATAACAAGACAGTAGCAAATAATACAAACAAGAATAAATGAAAACAAGTTGACAGATAAATATTTAAATCGTAAAAGGTATTACTTTTTTGTGCAATTTGGTAGGAATCCAAAACATACTTGAAAATTTTATTAAAAAAACAATTTCCATTTCTCAAAAACATTCTACAAAAAATATCAAGTTGAAATACATCGTTGAATTCCGAAAATAAATCTCTATCAAACTGAGTAAAAAAAAATATCTGCCGCCATCTGAAAAATTGACTATCGCCTGACAAAAATGTCATATTTAAAAAAACCTAAAATGCGATCCTTTTGTAGTATTTTTAAACTAGTCTTATGTGCTTTTTAAATTATTGAAATCGGATCATTAATAACAGAGTTATAATGTCGTGCGTTTTTCATAAGACAGACGGTATATTTTATGATAAAGTCTTGTACATTGAGTTTGATGAGTGTTTGTTTAGATCAAAGAAAAATGGCCTTATTTTAGAATTATTTCTGGAATACCTCCAAATATAAGCAGAGTATTCAGATATAGAAATTTATATTTCTTTAAAGATAAAATGTATTATGAATTTGACGATATTTCGAATACATTTTAGTTAAATCTGATAAATTTGACTTAACAGTTTTCGGATTTAAATGTGGTCTTATCGATCAAATAATAAAACTAATTAATCGTCTGTGATTCACTTAAGGTATGCTACACAATTTCATATGATTTTTTTCTAATGAATTATGGATATAATTAACTGTAATCAAGTAAACTCTGAAGTTTAATTGGCCACATCTTACAGCTTGATATGTCAATAACTTCAAAAACTGCTTGGTGTTGTAGATTTTTACACTTCCATGACCTACCTTTATCAAAAATTTATTTGGACATATGGTATTAAGCAGTGTTGGGACGTAGTTAATGAGACGTATAAATACCTATTAATTACACCTAGATTTTGCAATTATCTACGTCGTAAAATATGAATTAACTACTGTAAAAACTACCTTGTTTCCTATTTCTTCATTTTCAGGTTATAATTAATTATTTATACACAATATAATACCTATCTTGTAAAATGGATAAAATTGTTGTATACAAGCATTAAAAAACTTCAAAAACTTGAAATACGTCAAATAAACATTCAATTTTGAGGTTAGAAATGTGACATTTCACATAAACTACGTCGTGTGAAAATTACATTTAACTACATAAAAATTACGTTTAGTCGTAATGTAATGTAGAAAATATTTTCTACACGTAGTTTTCCCAACTCTGGTATTAAGGAATGTTTATTTCATTACATTAATGAAATTTGGCGGCAAATAATGCAGTGACCTCTCTCAACGAAGCTCCATTTGAGAATAATGTGTGCATTTCTACTTTTTCGGCGGTTGTAGGTATACATTATTTTACAATAAATCAAAAGAATAATTTAATTCAAAAATCGTTCATTATTTCGATGGGCATTTGATTTTAACCGTTCCAAATTAGTTCGGAACGTCTCCGCGAAAAAACCTAATGTAATATTTATTTCGACAGATAACGAAGAAAATTATAAAAAATACATTTTCTCAAAAATGTTTTCGAAAACTAAAAAATAAACAAATTTTCAAACAAATGAATAAAATAAAATAAGAAAGAGTCACAAGAAACAAAAACTTAATTATTAGTTAATAACAAATAATATGTATTGAAAAATTATTGTCGAAAAGAAGCCTCGAGTCACTATAAATTCTAGGTTAAATTTCCAAATCTGTTTATTAATCAATCATCACATTGACAAAATTGACTAAAGTTGACTAGTTGACATGTTTCGGAACCAATTCTATTATCAAAACTACAAAGTTTAAAAAATACTTATGAAATTACTGCTAAAAGTAGAAAAATTAATTACAAACCTATTTAAATAGGTTTGTAATTAATTTTTTTATTTATTTTATTTATTTATTCTATTTAAAACCTATTTAAATAGGTTTGTAATTAATTTTTCTACTTTTAGCAGTAATTTCATAAGTATTTTTTAAACTTTGTAGTTTTGATAATGGAATTGGTTCCGAAACATGTCAACTAGTCAACTTTAGTCAATTTTGTCAATGTGATGATTGATTAATAAACAGATTTGGAAATTTAACCTAGAATTTATAGTGACTCGAGGCTTCTTTTCGACAATAATTTTTCAAAATTTAAATAGTCACTAATATCATGGACAATCCTTTGCTTTTGAAATAATATGTAGTTGAATTGGAAAGTACTAAACTATTTATAAAAGATGTTCGAACGATTGACCATTGCGTTCTAAACATGTTTGTGACCTGCGAATTGTTACTCTTAATGCATTATGTAAATTACGACACGAAATACTGCGAAACGCTGCAAGCACAGATTCACGAAGAGCTTCAATATTTGCAAATACTTGAACATAAACTTTATTTTTAACGTAACCCCAAACAAAAAAGTCCAAAGGCATTAAATCCGGAGACCGTGGAGGTCATAAAATAGGTCCACTATTACCAATCCACGAATTAGGGAACTGGTTATTGTGATATTCCCTAATTATGTTACAATTATCTTGTTAAAACCAAATATTGATAATTTCAATAAATGGTGAATTATCAAGTTTATCTTCAAAATCAGTTTGTAATAAATTTAAATATCTTTGATTGCTTAACGTTTCGTTAAAAAATAAGGGTCCAATAACCCAATAAGCTTATCGTTTAAAATTACGCACCAGGCATTAAAACCAAACCGCACTTGATGCCGACTTTCCCTAATAACGTGGGGATTTTCAGTTTCCAAAAATGAACGTTATGTCTGTTAAACAAGCCGTTGTTTGTAAACCTACTTTCATCAAACCATAAGATTTTGGTAGGAAAATTATCATTATTTTCACATTGGTTGAGATACCATTGACAAAATCGCAATTTTCTCTCTTGATCTCCTTCTCTGAGTCCTTGCAAAATTGTATACTTATATGGATGGTATTTATGATGCTTTAAAATTCCCTGTGCTGTTGATTTTGAAACGCCAGTGTCATATTCTATTTCTCTAACAGATGTTTTAGGATTTTCAGTAACGCAATGTAAAACATTTACTTCTTTCGAATTCCAAGCTGGCTAACCTATTTTTTTGTAAGTACTTTTCAATAATTTTAATTAATATCCTTGAAATATTCATTTGTTTAAAAATTTTTCTATTTTTTGCGTTAAACAAAGCATACGTTTGTCGAGAAAATGTATTTTTTAAATTTTCTTCGTTATCTGTCAAAATAAATATTACATGTGTTATATCATTGTAAAGAGAAAAAAAGAGCGCATTCAAGTCTTCCAAAGCCTACTTGACGGTCCATAAGAAAAACTGAAGTTGGGTGTGAAAACTCGAAAACGGAAAGTGAAAACAAAAATCTATAAGCACATTTAAATTCTGCATGAAAAAGTGCCTTAAGAAAGTACAAATAACAAAAACGTATCGATTACAATAAAGAAGTTATTACAAAAAAACGAAATTTGAAAATTTTGGTTTTTTGGCTATAACTCCTGAGCCACATAGAATTCTTTAAATTTCAAAACAGTTTATGACTACCCTAATACTTAGGAATAATTCGTCCCATTTAATCGAATTCTTATCTTTTATAATAAGCGAGATCCCCATGCTGGAAAAGTTATCTGGGACATATTGTATACATTTAAATTGTGCGGAGTGTTGTTACTTTATATGAAATAAAAATATTATTATTATTATTTATTTTTTCAAAGAATTAAGGGGGATTTAAACGATTTTACAATAGTATATTGTGTCACAAGGGCAGAAAGTGAGCATTAGCAGCCCGCGGCTATGAGCTGCACGAGCGAGCGAAGCAAAGCGAGGGCGCTCATAGCTAAGGACTGCTAATGCGTTTCTGCATGTGTGACACACAACTGTTTTTCGCCTAGCCCTAAATCAAATTCAAACTTTGTTTAAAACTGACGTTTAATGAAAAATTCTGTGAAATGTCAAAGCGCGCAAATGAAAATCGTGTTATTATGAATTTAGCAGCCCTAGGGCAGATAAACATTACTTTCAGTCACATTTTTAGGATTAATATGAGTTACTTTCACATATGCTAGGCGAAAAAAAATCTTGTTTGCATTTCGGGCGTGAACGACGATTTTGGCCCTTTGCGTCTTATAATCCCTCGGCCTTTCGGGCCTCGGGCTTATAATTCCGCTGCGGGTCAAAATCGCCTCCTTCACGCCTTAATACAAAAATAGCTATTCGCATCCTGCAATTTATGATTATTTATATGGTTGCTATCAAAATTAGTTGGTCAGAACATACTACATTTAATGCCAATATAATTACTACTAGTAAGGCCCCTTCAGAACACTTTGTTTTTTTAAGAATTTTGCTCTGTTTTTAAAGGTGTATTTAAAAAGCAAATATTTCAATGATTTTGTCCTGGTTTTAAGGTCTATTTAAAAAGCAAATATTTTTTAAGCATTTTGCTCTGTTTTGAAGGTCTACTTAAAAATTAACATTTTTCAAAGATTTTGCCCTAATTTTAAAGGTATATTTAAAAAGCAGGTATTTCAAGGATTCTACTCTTTTTTTAAAGGAGGCATACTATACAAACTCAAAATAGTGTTTATTAGTATTTGAATTTACCGCCGCGATTAAGTTGGTACTATTTAGTTATGGTGTCAGTCATCTTTTCCTAGTTTGGTTACCTTGAGGCACAGTATAAAGATTACACAGTAGCACGACTCTCATGAAAATATTAAATTCGCGCATAACGTCTGAGTCACAATCTCGAGATGCAGAGCTCATTCATTCATGGCTCTGGTGCCGAATGGATCTTTATAATTATGTTAATACACATTATTTATGCCTTGTTATTTTTTTACCACTTCCACTAAACACTACAATTCGGCCTTGGTGTGTGAGCACGTGTGAGTTTACAATTTACAACAAAATCGCTCACATTTAAAGTAGAACAAACAGTTCGACACATCCCTTTAATCTACTCGAAGTCAATGAAAATCCAATAAAGAGATCAAAGTGCCGACAAGCGAGTTGCGCTACTGTATTCTTTATACTGTGCCTTGAGGCTTGAGTTCTGGTGCGACTGTAATTGTTTTACGATGCTATACGAGCCACATTTACGACTTAGTTCGCATCATTATTTTTTCGCGGCAATACTCAATTAACACGCTAGGAGTGTCTGCGGGACTTGTACTAGAGTGCTTTAAATAAAAGTGAAGACATAGGCGCCATTTTTGTGCTAAATGGGAAAGGATAGGAGCATGATAGGAGGGAAGTTCAAAATTAGGTGGTGGTGGTTCAAATTAGCCAACCGGTTTATCGTTACTATTTTATTTCTGTAACTACAAAGCCGTATTGAAATAAAAAGCAGACGGATTGTATATACATACAAACTGAATAATTAAGTTTAACTAATTTAATTAACCTACCTCAAAACAAAGAATAATTACTATCCTCAAAATATCCGTCGACGTCGATATTGCGCCACATATACGTAGGCCATTTCACAATTCACCGAATGTAATCGGTATATTAAACCGGGACCCTTATCAACGCATCACTAAATATACAACCGTCGACATTTCACCACATACACGTAGTCCATTTCACAATTCACCGAGGCCGAGTTGCTCAGTGTCTGGTTAAACCAGTAATTTGTTAACTTTTGGTTAAATATCAAACCACAGTTTTCTTTCAAACTGTTGTTCAGTCATTTTTAACCAACTGATTTATTAACTAAGGTTTAGTGGAATGTTGGCAGCTCTGAAGTGCTTTAGTATCTAATTTCGCTGTGTAAATTTTAACTTTATTATTCGTAACAGTAGTTATCACGTGTGTCAGAAGGTATAAGTACGAAAAAGTTAAGAAATATTCAAAAAAGCGATTAAAATATTGAAGTTGTGGAAAAATGCGGTGCCAGATTTCTCCAAATCTATTAAAACACGTACAGCAAATCTTTACGAATTTTTGTTTAAGACAAAATGTTTAATTCTGTTAAACACAAGAAAAAATAAGGATTTTAGTATTCAGCAAATATTTTACTAATTGCTTATGTTTACTGTTTCGCCAAATACATTTTTGAATTTTTCGAAGTGAATAAGAGATTATACAATGCATTTTACTAATTTTAAATATCATAAAGAGAACTTGTATGTTAACAAATTATCAGTAGTAATGAGAGTAATAATAAATAAAAAAAAGTAAAAATTATTGTGAGTCTTAGTTCATGTTCTCTTCACGTATAAATTGTTTAGTTTTTTCCGTTATTCACTTTGAAAAAGCCAAAAATATATTTAGTGAAACGTCAGCAAACATAAATAATAATTGCTTGTTACTAAAAAGTCTTATTTTTAATACTCCCAAGAGGAAGAAAACCCCTGCAGTTTATTGCAAATACTTACCAAGCAACCGAAATTTTTAAAGTAGAACTTTTCTCGTGTTTAAAGTTTTTTTTCAAGTTATTTTTACGTTAATTATAGTTTAAACGACCGAATTTCATGGTTTAGCAAATGTCAGAGTTAAACTTCGTTTTACCTCTTAATCACTGTCTGAACAACCAAAAAGAAAAATTAAGCTCTAGTTAACGTTAAACAAAGTTTAAACCTTCAGTGAGCAACTCAGCCCGAATGTAATCGGTATATTAAACCGGGGCCCCTACCAACGCATCATTAAATATACAACCAGTGAAGTCTGGAATGCTCCGGTGGTTGAGAAATTAAACCGGTAGACTAAATTCTGAAACATGCCCATTTCTAGCACGAAAATGGCTACCGATCTTGGTAAATAAGGTTGAAAATCGCTTGCGACCAATAGAAATTGACTTCACGTAGGTATGTCTTCACTCTTATTTGTACAAAATGGAGTGATTCCGTAGGTTCGTATCTGTAGGCTACAGTAAAAACGACACTTCACATTCCTAAATGCGCATGTGTCTGTAGATATTCGCGCTGTATGCTTCTTTACGCTATAATGGGAATGAAATTCACCAAACTTTCGTTCTGTGCGGAAGCCATAATTTCTTAACCGGTTTTGACTTCAAAGGTATCATTATAACGCGTGATCAATATCTTTTCTAATCAAGTGACCTACGGAAAAAAATTATGTCCTTGTTTAAGTCATTATTTCAAATGCCATTTGAATTATTTTTATTGCATTCCTATCGTTTTGTATGCAATATAAATATGTAATTCAAATGGCATTTGAAATAATGAACTAATTAAAGACATAATTTTATTTCCATAGGTCACTTGATTAGAAAAGATATTGATCACCTGTTAATTGTTGTACTCTGCATAACTTAATTACTTATGTCTTTTTATACATACTGCCGGAGATATGTAACGCACACTAATAATTTTAAATTAGTCCTGCCTTCCATGTTTTAATAAAAATATACCACATAATTCGGTGTTCTTTGTATTTTCCTCGATTTTTCTCTGTGAATTAACAAAACTTTTATTTTGGATTTTTTTTTTCAAAGCAAATAAGAATTATGTAAGTAATAATTGAACTGAATTATAGTCAATAATCTGATTTTAATAATAAATAATATTTTTTTATAAAATTGTTTTTTTTTATTTAAACTGTGGTCGTTTAAGGTCCGGTTTAGAAAATAAGTAAATAGTAAAATTACCTTACAGATTTCTCAGTCTAGAAAGTCTAACATTTATCTAACAATGAACTAAATGGCACCTTGTTGAATACTTACCTACGAACAAAAAATATGTCCCTTTTTGTTTTTACACTATCGAAAGCCCGTTATTAATAGATTATATTCGTCCAGAAATATTTGATTTAAAAATAAGACAACGCTGTCATTTTTGAAAAAGTTGAGTACGCCTTGCGCAAAATTACTTGATAGGTCAATTTCGAATCAATTTCTAAAAATATTCATTTTAAGTTATTGAATATTACTTAATTAGTAGATTTTATACTAATATATAAATACGGAAACTGTTTTGGTATAATTTTAGAATTTTTTTTTAATTGCTGAAAGTTATTGCTAACTTCATACCGGTTCTTTTGAACTCTATTTAAATGTACATTTTTGTATTTTTACTATTTCGCTTCTAATACACATAAGTTGAGTCAAACACAAATTTACAAAAAAAAAAAAAAAACGTAAGTGTCCCACTTTAAATTTTAAGGAGTGCATTTAAATTAATAACGAGAAAAGGAGTTGATGTAAAAGTTAGTTACACAAAATAATGTTTTCGAAGTGAAACGCGTCTGAAAAATTTCTTTTTAGGTTAATCAACGAAGAATGCCAGGACGCGAAAGTTCACACAAAAAAGTTGTACGTCAGAATAGGCAAAATGATAATCCTATAAAAATGTAATTTTCCCTGTGATGTAATTTAGCCGGCTAAAATAGTATAGTACATAACGAGAGTTGTAAATAGCATATTACGCACGGTGGAAAAGTTGCGCATGAGTCGCGCAGCGGCGAATGCAAGTAATTCCACAAGTGTGTAATTGCTTTACAACTGAAGTTTTGTACTATACTTTATCTACGACCACAAAAATTACCTTATTATTCAAGTTCAAAATAATCAGCAATGACACTTGCAATTTCGACGATTGTCAATCAAATGTGATGTGGCTACGTAGATCTAACTACAAGCGTGCGTAAAGTAGGTGCGTTGTGCGTTTTCCTTACTTTACGCACGTCGTTTGTAAACACCCGCTTACTTAGCCATAAAGACTTACTTAGACATAAAGTCTTGTACGTAATTCGTCATTTACAGTAGTGGTTGTAGTACCTTTTTCTCCAACCGTTTCCATATGTTAATACAAGAACTTCGTGCGTTTAAAACCCAATTGTGCTTGAAACGCAAAATTCAGAGCTAACGGGAAAACGTCTTTAATGTGAATGTCACATAAAGGGGGTGGTATCTCGTATGAAATTATTTGTGATCAAGAAAATAGTTCCGTGAGAGTTTTATAGATGGAGCTCCCGTCGCATTATATGTTTCGAAATAATTGTTTAGATCTGATTCTGCCGGCAGGAAAGAGAACACATTAATGACATATCACTGTAAATGAGAGAGAGCAGTATATATGATGGAAGTAAAGTGTAATTAAGAATCTGATTTAGATAACTCGTATTGCTATTGGCTCATTTTATTGCGTGTGAACTATGAATCACAAAGTATGGAGTTTATTGGCGGATTTCACAAACGTTACATAAATTTAATCATCCGTTAAAAGTAAACGTTGCCATGGTTACATGTGTTGAAGGTATACGAATGATTATTCTTAATCGATGATTAAAGTTAAGTGACGTTTGTGAAATCCAGCGTATGTGTTTTATTAGTGTTATGTTATTTTGTGTAAGGTTTCTAATTTGGTTTTCTTATAACCGATCTTAGGACAAAACAAATAGTTAAATTGTCTAAACGGCCGTGTTGTGTTCCTGGTTCAAGGTAGCTGGCAAAATATTTTGTTTAAATTTAACATGAATTAATATGATTTCTTATTTATTTTAGAAACTTCTTTCTTGCGGATGCAAAAGTATTTAGAATTAGATTGAAGGGAATATTATTTTCTCGATGTTAGAAAAATCCCAATGTGGCTCCTGTTAAGATACGAGGTTTGTTTTTGAAAATTTATGTGTATTAAAAAGATAGAAACGATTAGCGTTTGTGACTTATTTACTTACTATACAGTGTGTCCCAGATTGAGTAGGCTACCATGGGTAACTTTCTTATTAGTGAAGATAGAGATTTGGTTAAATGGGCAATATTTTGCAGTTTTATGTGCTGGTTCAGATTCCGTTGAGAAAATTTGAAAATTCCGAATAGTTCAGATATTATCGCAGAAAAACTGAAAATCGCTATTTTCTTTAATGTCCAATAACTTCGCAATTATAAAAATATGAAAAAATGTTTCATATAAAAGTTACTATGTTTGATAAAATACATCTGAAAATACAGTCAAAATAAAATTCAAGATGGCGGCTGTCAAGATATTGATAGCAACTTTCTTATTTTAAATGGACGCCATATTGAATTTTTGTACGATTAAATAGCATTTTTTTTTCTCGTTTCAACCGTGTATCACAACCCATATCTAAAAAAAAAATTATTTAAAAAATTTAATTTTTTTTTTTTAAATCAAGTAAGCGGTTTGACTTTACTTATTACTAATCAAGTAAAGGCAACCTGCTTACTTGATTAGTAATAAGTAAAGGCAACCTGCTTACTTGATTAGTAATAAGTAAAGGCAACCCGCTTACTTGATTTAAAAAAAAAAAATTAAATTTTTTAAATAATTTTTTTTTAGATATGGGTTGTGATATACGGTTGAAACGAGGAAAAAAATGCTATTTAATCGTACAAAAATTCAATATGGCGTCCATTTAAAATAAGAAAGTTGCTATCAATATCTTGACAGCCGCCATCTTGAATTTTATTTTGACTGTATTTTCAGCTGTATTTTATCAAACATAGTAACTTTTATATGAAACATTTTTAAATATTTTTATAATTGCGAAGTTATTGGACATTAAAGAAAATAGCGATTTTCAGTTTTTCTGCGATAATATCTGAACTATTCGGAATTTTCAAATTTTCTCAACGGAATCTGAATCAGCACATAAAACTGCAAAATATTGCCCATTTAACCAAATCTCTATCTTCACTAATAAGAAAGTTACCCATGGTAGCCTACTCAGTCTGGGACACACTGTAGAGCAGTGAAATGAAAATGCTATACAATTTCTTTACTTGCTTACAGAAACAGTTAAATATTTCAACATCTAGTTCAGGAATGGACTAACTGATCCTCAAGAGCAACGCACTTCGAGAATTTAAGACCCTACTGCAGATCAGAGGAGCTTCAAAATGCAGGAACAGTTCCAGCCACACTATGTGACAGTTGTCATAAGAGCTTGGGCCTTCACTATGGACCATAAATCACCACCTTCGCAAGCTAATTGTTTTTTTTTTTTTATTAAAAGTTCACATTGAATATTTGGGGGGCTGTGTTGTCGTATTCTTTAGCCAAACAATTGATTGTCACAAACACAAAGAAAACGTCTTTATTAATAATAATAATACAAGGTATGTCGCCTGGGGTTATGTCCACGGTAATGCGTTCGTAGATGTCCTGGTGCAATGGTTGCAGGTGGTGGACGTGCGGGACCGGATTCCTCGGCGGAGTGGTCGCTGGTAAGCGGGTCGTGTGATGGGCGACGTCTTCTGACCGTGTGCTTCTTTTCTGGCGTCGGGGGAAGCGGTGAAACGGCACGGGGTATTCTGCTGATGCGTTTCAGTGCTTGACGAAGCTGGGTAGCCGTAGGTGTTTGAGGGCGAAGGATATCCCGACCTTTCGGCTAGCTTTGGCGAGGAGGTCCGACCTTGCGGCTAGCTTTTGGAGAGGAGGTCCAACTTTGCAGCTAGGTTTGGTTAGGAGGTTCCAATTTTGCAGCTGGCTGGGGCAGAATGATCTTCGCAATATTATTATTATATTCAAGTTCAATTAGCATTTTACTCAATTTCAGATGTCGTCGCTTCAATTTCTCCTCATATTGATAAAGTGCTTCAAGGTTCGATATGGTTGCTTTTAGTTCTTCGGTGAATTTACTATCTTCCGTCTGTTCGTTTTGGGACTTGTTTTCTTCATTTGGCAATGCCATATTTCATAAAAGCAATGTATTTCTGGCTCCACAGATAATTTTGTTCTTGTTTATTTTCTTGGTTTTAGTAAAACCGAAAATTTAGAAGTTACGATGAATTTTGACAATACTGGATTTCTGACAGTAATGTAAATTACTGTCTGTTCGTTTTGGGACTTGTTTTCTTCATTTGGCTTCAAATTTGTATATCAAAACGTAAACATTAGAAATGAAACAAATCATCATTAAAAGATATAACATATACAATGATACATTGCATGTATTATGAAAAACTGAATTCAAAATTAAACATTTATCGAAATGAACGTCGTTTCTTTGTTAAAGGTTCGATAAAGCGCAATACAAATGACATCTACGGTGAGTGCTAAACATGTTCAACGAAAACCAGTGATTGTAAACGAAATGAACGAAAAAAATAAATTAATGACACCCTCCCAATAATTGTAGTAGGGGAGAGTGGGGTAAGTTGGCGACCTTAAGAGAAAATAATTGTGGAGAGATAATAAATATTTATTTCGGTTTAACTTAAAGTTGCTTGGATGGCCCTAAGTATACTCTATAATATTACACAAACATAACTAAAAAAAAAAATTCTCCTAATAACAATAATTAATATTACAAAAAAGTGCATTTTCGTCATCATACCCCGCACATAGGGTAAGATGACTAACCAATTGGGGTAAGATGACTATATGCATAAATCACATGTAAATCGCCTTTGCGCATAGTCTGTACACACCAAACGCTGCAATAAGCACATTGGATCCAATCTTCTGTAGGTGGGTCCATAAATTCTTCTAGACATCCAGGACACACAACTTTTTCTTCTTTTCTCTCAAACAGTTTTTTTGCCGAGTTTGACTCTCTTAGTTCTCTTCATCTTTCGTTCTTGCTTTTGTCGCTCTTCATTTTCCTTGTCCTCAAGGATATGTTTCATTGGTGTGGAAGTTATAACTGAAGATATCTGTCGCTTCCTGGGACGAGTTGACACAGGTCTATTGTACTTTGGTAATGGTCTAATTTGCCAAAAAGATATCTGTTGTCCTTTGTTTTTTTTAGCCATATCTGCTTGTTTAGAAGTGGAAGGCCTAGGTGATCTGATTGACCTAGAATTTTCAGGTAAATTTACGGGGGTAGATGGTCGGTCTGCATATGTAAAACGTCCTGGTGGTTCCAAAGTACTAGATGGTTTGGATAAATTTGCAGCTGAAGTAGATCCACACAAATTTTGAGCCGAATGCCACATTATTTCAGCTTCATGAACAACTACTTGACGTTGAATTCTATTTTGACGTTGCAGATTGATCAGTGGTTCGTCATCATCTGAGGAAAATTCTTCCAAAGTAGGGACATTCGGGACCTTAGGCATTTCGTTATTTTCATTGCCTAAATTGTGTAAATCGACTTGGCACCTTTCAGATATATCTGACGGCATAAAATCTAAATCACTGAATACAGCTGGATTAAGCGGTTCTATGCCGCACTTTTCAAACCCTTTAATTGCTGTTCCCATTGTAGCTGCTTTCACATAAGCTTCTCCAAACAGTCTTCCAACTTCCTTATCGGTTATTCTTTGACCAGGGTTATTAACCAGATAAGAATCACAGGCTTGTGCATAATAAGTTTTTAGAGGGCCGAAGAAAGCTACGTCGAGTGGCTGCAGCTTGTGGGTAGTGTGAGGAGGTAATCCTATCATGATGACGCAGTTTGCTCTACACAGATTTACAGCAGCCAGAGAAATATGAGACGTGTGGTTATCCACAATTAACAGGACTGGGTTTTCTTTTGTGGGATGTGCATATTTAATAAAGTGGTTAAGATACTGCACAAAGCATTCTGCGTTCATCCAACCATTCCTTTGCGCTGTACCACAACTATTTGGAGGGCAACCGTTGAGCAACTCGGGTCTCATCCGCACTCTTCCAAATATTAAGAAAGGCGGAATAAAGGATCCCCGGGCATTCATTGCACAAACCACCGTAGTATTTCTTCCGCGCTCGGCAGACGCTACTTTAGCGACTCTTCTGTCACCTGTTGGAGACAACACTTTCGGCAATTTATTTGGCACAGTAGACAATCCAGATTCATCCGCGTTGTAAATTCTATCTGGAGTAAAGTTGTATTTTAATTTTTGCTCTCTTAATAGATTAAAAAATCTTCCAACTTCGACTTTATTAAAACTGAGGAGGCGCCCAAGTGATGTTGATTCGGGAGTCCGTAAGCTAATTTTCCATGTTTTCATAAAATTGATCAACCAATCTTTTCCAGCGAATTTGGTTTCTTGATTGAAACGGTGTTGAATATTATTTCGCTGATTTAGCTAATTTGCGACATTCAGTTGACGTTAGTCCAAATGCCCTGTAATGTATGTCTTTTAGATATGTTACAAACTGTTGTTCTTGTTCATTGTTAAATGTCTTTTTGAAACGTCCGCCATGAATGGGGAGTTCTATATTCTCGCGCCGTTTCTTAATATATCGCCTCAGTGTAGGCTCTGGAATTTCATACACTAGGCTAGCACGGTTGCAAGGCAAGTTTTCTTCCTCTACAGCATATAGGGCGGCAATTAAATTGTCTTCTGACCACGCACGTCGATCAGATTTTTTTACGTAAGTTCGCGGCATCTGCAACAATCATTTATTTCAAATGGGGTAGGATGACGAATTCGTCATGTTACCCGAATCATCTTGCCCCAAGCCCATATTAAATAAAGAAACATGCCGCATAAATATAATTGATTCATATAAGAGAAATTACTAATTATAATTCTAAGCACCATATATCCTTAAATGCACAGGTAAAAAGTCAGTTTATTCTTACCTTTTATTGCTGGTGTTTTCCTTAAGTTTTAGGCACGGATTTTTACAACAACAAACTCGAAAAAGAGTTAACTGTCATTACTTTAAACTAAAATGGACTAGCGCCACCTAGTTTTTTATTTTATAACCTTGCATAATAGGTAACTCAATTATAAAATGTTACTGCACATGCGCACATTAGCAACGCTAAAGTAGCCGTTCGTCATCTTACCCACTTCGTCATCTTACCCCACTCTCCCCTACAACAAAAAATGCAACATAAAAAATCACACCTGAATATTTTCCACAAATAAAATTCGAAAGCATTTCAGCATAATTATTATCGATTAAAATCAAAAACAGAAATTAAATCCTACACCGTTCTGACAACTAACAAATGATGATGATGATGATGATACAAGAAGTCAACGACAATTTTTTTTTAACGAATTAACTTCAAAAAGCAGTTTTAAAGAATTGATTAAATGTAACGACTAGAAAACATATCGACTACCACAAAGTGCCATACCTACCGTTCATAATGCTTTAGAATACAAACGAATTGTGACGCTCATTCCTTATGAATATTTTATTCGCATTTCTGTTCCTTAGAAATAAAGAATGTATTTCAGAAATACATATGAAATATTGCCATATTTCAATATTGCCATATTTCATAAAAGCAATGTATTTCTGAAATACATTGCTTTTATGAAATATGGCATTGCCAAATGAAGAAAACAAGTCCCAAAACGAACAGACAGTAATTTACATTACTGTCAGAAATCCAGTATTGTCAAAATTCATCGTAACTTCTAAATTTTCGGTTTTACTAAAACCAAGAAAATAAACAAGAACAAAATTATCTGTGAAGCCAGAAATACATTGCTTTTATGAAATATGGCATTGCCAAATGAAGAAAACAAGTCCCAAAACGAACAGGAAGACAGTAAATTCATCGAAGAACTAAAAGCAACCATATCGAACCTTGAAGCACTTTATCAATATGAGGAGAAATTGAAGCGACGATATCTGAAATTGAGTAAAATGCTAATTGAACTTGAATGCGCAACTACTTCAGAAGAAAAAAATGCATGAATTATTATTATATTATTACACATTCTAAAGGTAGCCACACAAAGAAAGCAGATTGCCTGCTTACTGGTAATCGGCGCCGATAGGTTCAAGTTTCTCGCACATACGGATACAGAGTGAAAGCCGATAAAAACAGATATCTATTGAGAAAAATCAGGAAAATGACCTACTTTCATTGTGTTATAACTTATTTACAAAATATGTGTTTATTTTAAAAGTTTATAAATGCGCATCGGCGCCGATTGTCGGAAAGCATGTAATCCGCTTTCTTTGTGTGCGTACCTTAATGCTAGGTTACACAAAAGTCACTTAAATTTAATCATCGGTTAAGAATAAACATTCCTATACCTTGAATGCATGTAACCACAGCAGCGTTTACTTTTAACGGTTGATTAAATTTAAATTTTCATTACTGCACTATTTATTTGTAGATTGACTGGTAACCTAGTACAGTACATAGGACTAAATAAAAACTGAAGAGACTTACTCAAGAAAATGCCATTTTATTATGTAGGTACTTATTTATTGTATTATTGACTGCCCAGAATTGTATCACCTGAACAGTCACAATACTACAATACAATATAATCTATTGTGGCATGTTACTTAGTAATTTTCTTTAGTTTTTGTTTAGTACTGGGTTACCAGTCAATCTATATGACAAAATTTCAAAATTTCCCGCGTACCGGAATATGCTTACCGAAGTACAGGTTTCTGTTATTTTAGTACTAGAAAGTTGCAATAGTTTCATGAGAGTTTTATAGATGTCACTGAAAACATTGTCCCTTCTTCGAAAATGGGAGTTGCCGATCTAAAGAGGTGGTCTATGGTCACATATGTAATAACCGGTGGTAATAACACATCATGGGCATATTCTTTATTTCAACGCAAATTTGTGATTGAAAGCATCAGTGTTGGGACCTGATGCAGTAACGTCATTTACTGATGGATACAACTGGATACAACAGACTACGAATAAAAGAACGCATTGCGTTCAACTGAAATTCTCTTGGAAATTCTTTCTAACCTCAAAAAAGTAGATATTTTATTTACGTCCTTAAAATCATTGGTTGCAGACAATTCTGTAGATACAAAATATATTTTAGTGTTACGATAGTGACGTCACACACGCAACTGGTTCAAAATTATTGACTTCTTTTAGTTGAAAGAATTTCTTTCAATTTCGAAAAGATTTGTTAGATCCGCAAAATAAATGATGTTCCCTAAAGTAAATAAACTTTCAAATGTATACCATTTCCCGCCAGACCGAACTTTCAAACAGTTCCACCATCTGAAACGAATGATGGATCTGTGATGCCATCTGATTACTTACAACTAACTGGAATAAAAGAACGACTGTTGATGAATCTGAGTGATCCATCAAGCAATAAAAGAACGGACTTGATGGAACTGATGCCATCAAGCGGGCTTATTGATGAATTAAAGAACACGCCCCATACACTCGTGGCCGTATGTACAGACAAATCTTTAGTCTTAAGCCAAAGTAAACCTTTACTTTGAACAATGTAATTATAGGGACCATGCACATGCGAAGCCAGCGCCACCAATGACCATATTCTGCATTAGTGGTAGGAAAATACGAGTTGTTTAAAATTATTAGTGTACATTTGAACTTGAATATTGTAATGTATTTCAATACCAGGAAGCTCAGGTATTATGTACTCCAATCATAAATTGTCATAAGAGTGATATTATTCCCATGCAATGAATCTCAAGAAATATTTTCATATCACTAATTCACAAATCACCACGCCAGGCGGCGCTGAACGCAGAGATGTGCATGGCGCCTATATGGCGCACAATTTGATATGAAGTTAGCTTTAAGTATCAAGTCCACCTTAAGATTTGTCTGTGCATACGGCCACAGTATAAGGAACAATCAGTAGGACAGCTGGCTTGACCTTGTTCGCAGATTTTTTTACGCGCATGTCTCGAAGCTGGCGATAGTGGCGCAGGTATCGAAATAGAAATTCTTTTACTTGACATAATGATATATTAGAATAATAAAGGAATTTTCAGGGCTTTGACCATATTTTGGGTTCTTTTTACCTGTTTTTATATTTGTGCGGTCCTATGTACACGTGTTTTGCTCTGCTGTGCCATTGCACTGTTGTGTTTCTCTTGAAATATCCCGTCTGTGATCCATTGTTATGTTTAGTGATCTTGTTAAATCTGTTCCATAATTATAATATGGAAAAACGGGATAGATACAGTAACGTTTGTGCGGTGAAAAAGTGCAAAATCACTTCCCAAACTCCCGGTGCGAGTTTATTCCGATTTCCTAAGGATGTTGCAAGGTAAATTGAAATCTTTATGAATAAAGCAATTTCATGGTTTTTTTTTCGTATTGTGTAGGTGCAAAACTTGGGCAAATGCATGTGGCTGCCAGAATTTTGTAATATTGATTGATAAATTCTTTTCTAAACCGCCGAAAAAATAAATGTGTGATGTTTCCGGTATTTATTTTTGTTGAATTCTAATTCTTCGCGCAATTTTTTCTGGCGCCATCTAGAATAATTTAAGTGAAGCACCGCCAGATCGACTTCATTTTGAATTTAAACTTGCATGTCCAACTTCAAAAGCGCCGACGTGAGCTGTCCCTACTGATTGTTCCTTATACTGTGCATACGGCCATAGGTCGACGCCAAAACACGATTTGTTGTGTAGCATACAAGGGTTTGTTTAGTTGACACCAGGTGGCGAACGCTTAGCTCCAACACCGCTCCAATAAGCACGTGCCAATTGCCAATGGACACTTCATTTGTTTCACTTCACTTTTTGTTCTTAAGTTTTAATTGTTTCTGAAGGCCATGTAGGTACGTAAAAATAATGGGACGAAATTTTAATAGTGGACAAAAGGCGTTCCTGGTTTTTATGCTGATTTTTAAATGAGATGAAACTTATAAAGTTTTTCATTGATCAGATCTACCGATCTCGATATAAATTTCTGTTCTGCATCAATCAAAATTAAATACCTGCTATTTTCGTTCTTGACTTGGATTCCTTCTTTACCGACGACACGAATTACCAACAAACAAATGACATTAAAAATTCAGGTCAGAACAAAATATAACTAGTTGTCAACAAATTTGTGTGAGGGTATCAGCTGCCCATTGATTTTTGGCTTAGTAGAGGTGTGGTTAGAAGTATATTTACAAAAAAATACAAACTGGTCGCTTAATATGTTTAGATAATACTATCAGTGTCGGCGGATATGTGTGTCGCTGTTAATATTTTGTTCAAGTTAGTTTTTCTGTGAATTCATGTCGGTCGTTGTTAGGTTATGCTTCGTTGATCACTGTTTTTCGACGGGGGACACAATTAGTTGAAATGAGCAGCTGGGCAGCCAGGATGCACAGGCGAGCAGCCACTTTCGGTAATGTTGTTACTTCCTGTGGACATCCTTCTGGGCCATATCCTCGAAGATTAGAGAAAGTCAAGTTTGGAGTGCCCCTTGAAGAAGTTTGTAAAAAGGATATACCGGGACCATTACTTGTAAGATTTAATTTTTTTTTATTCATTTTGACTAAAACTACACTACAGACGCTTTCCTTTTCCTAAAGGAACAGCTTCGAAATGTCCAAGAGTGTTAAGCTCCCTGTTCCTTTTCACAAGACACAGGGAGTGTTCCACTGAACAAGTAACTCTGAGCTGCTCCAAGATTTTAAGCCCCAGGATGTTACAACTTCAAATGGAAAGCCGCTTGTGTTTAAATTTGAAAATCAGGAAGTATAATCTACTTCTTGATTTTCAAATTTAAACACAAGCTGCGTTCCATTCATAATATTTTACTTGCACAAAGTGAAAGAGTTAAGAATGTTATATGTATTACTTATCCCAAAGTGAAAATATTACCACAATACAAAATTAGTAACATGTTGTAATTTATTGGTGATTACAATTTCTGTTAAAAACTGCCTACTGATTTATCTCGGACATCTCATATCAATTTCAATACCATGTTGTGTTTAAGAATTAAATTAAATTGTTAAATCATGCATGATTGATTACAAAAAAGATACAAATGAGTGACAATATCTATTGGGTACAATTTAATAGGGAATTATTTGGAAAGAAACATGAATTAAAACAAATATGTACTTTACACCCTAAAATGAATTACAGTCGAAGCTCCATAACTCGAATTTCAAGGAACCGGAAAATTACTTTGAGTTATATAAATTTCGAGTTAAAGAACGAGATTTCATTTATACACAATGTGCAGGGACATCAGTAAATTTCGACTTACAGAAAATTTCGAGTTATGGAGGTTCGAGTTATAGAGCTGCGACTGTATTGGTAAATACAGTAACTTTAGTAACTTAAAGTCTCGCTTAAAGTATTAAGTTCAACATTAAATATTTACATGTATTTATTTTAAATAAAAAATTTGCTTAAAAGTTTTAATCGCGACATCCTGCGATCACTTTTTGACTGATTGTGATTTGCAACAAAATTTTTAAAAAATATTACATTGAGCAATGTTTTATTTATATTATGCACTAAAGTTTTTTTTTTGCATTAAATTATTAAACAGTGCTCCTTTAAGAATGATTAAATTTTAAATGATAAATCATATAATAGGCATCATTTTTACTTTCTCATATACAGGATGTCCCAAATTGCACTTGGAACAGCTGGGAGCAGCTCTGTAGTAACTCCAAGTTGCTCATCTGTGCAATTGGAAAGCGTCTAAAGCTCATACCTCCACAGAAAACTTTTCTCATTTGTCGGTCAAATGCTCCTATTTTAGGGGCACACTACAAAGAAGTTATTTTTAAATCTAAAGATTTTAATTAATTAAATAATTTTTTTTTACAATTGTTATTTTTATTATGTTTACTATTTTATTACGTTTACTATTGTTTTGTGTAATATTGTATTGAATTACATTTCTCAGCACATTATTGTTTGTTTGGTTTTATTATCCAAAATAGATTCGACGATTTTCAAATTTCATTTTGTTTCACCTGAAATTTTTTCTTGTAGCAATATTTTTTACTTAATATTGAAAGAATGGCGTGTAACGTTTTCACCAATATATGCACACCTGTACAGAAATATTTTTTTAATGTTTTTCGTGTTACAGGTATTAATATTGAAACTAAATAAAGAAGCACCATTCCGTAAGGATGTGTTTAGAGCACCTGGCCACCAGGGTGCAATGAAGAAGCTCACACATTTTTTACAAACTGGTCGTTTAATAAATATGGATAATTTTAGTGTGTATACTATCGCGAGTGTTTTGAAAAAATTTTTGCGTAAAATTCCGGGCGGTGTTTTTGGAAGAGATGTTGAGAATCAGTTTTTTCAAATAATTGAACTGACTGATGTGAAAGCACAAAGGGATGAAATTCACAGGTAAGATTTCAAGTAATTCCGCACAATATTGTTAATTACTTATTCCGTTAATTTGTTAAAATTATTTAAACAATTCTTTAGTATTTAATTGGGTTCAATCGTGTAGAGGGTAAATTACTTGCCAGGAAGTTTTTGATATGATGATTTCTATAATTAATGGTATTTGATCATAATTATTATGTTATCAAATACTTTAATATGTAATCATAATTAAATTTCCAGTGGCGATTAAATCGACACATAATTTTAATCTTGATAATTTCTTTTGTCTTTTAAAATTAATGTAATAAAACTCGTTTTATGTTAATAATTACAATTCCTAAGTTATATTTCATACAATAAATTCGTACTTCATACAATAAATTCTGAAGCAATATTTCGTCTTCGTGCAATAAATTCTTAAATTATATTTTATGCAAAAGATATGGACAAAATGTTGATATTGATTAATTTTTTTAATATTTATACTATCCACTGCATTACTTTATATTCATTTTCTTCTTTGCAAGCCTTTTTTTAACTTGCGGAATAAATTGACTTTGTTAGGTGCTGTAAGTACATAATTTTATATTTTACTATAAAAATGTACCTACACGTATGTATTTACATATACTTTTTGTACTAAATGTATTTATCACTACAGTATTAATTTACATCCAATTTTATTTCTATCGTCTAGAAATATAAAAAAATTAACACTTAGAACGTGCTCTAAAAATAAATAAATGTTTATACACTTATTAAAATAATATTCACACGTATAAATTCATTCTAAATTTAACACAAAACGTTAACGACTTCACGTCATGCCTCAGTACGTTAAGAAAACTGTTTCGGTGTGTTTAGTTCATAAAATTTTCTTCAGATATGCGAATAACTTCTTGTATTAAAGGATCGAGTTGTTTTTCGTGTATTTTTAAAGGACACATAGCATCTTGAAATTTTTTTATTTTGTCTTTCAAACTTACTAAATTTGAAATATTTTTTTAAAAATAAATATCTAAATAATATAAAATACATTTTAAAAAACACGAAAGCAAGCGATTTCATTAATTTTGATCTGACGATTTTTCTGTTCGAAAATTTGAGGTAAAAAAGGATTTTATTCTTGATCTGGAATTATTTTTCAGTAAAGCGCGATGTAATCACTCGCTGACTTTCGTACAAAAGCATATCAGTATGTTTATTTGCATTTTAAATAGACTTTTTCGATAAGCGTTCCTTCTGATGTACCTAAGTTATCGCGATAGAATATGTATATTTGCTTTCGTGTGAACGGTAAAGTATGTAAGAACTGATTTTTAGATCGAAGTTATAATTTTGAATTCTTAAATTGCAAAATTAGTTTGAACAGTTAACCACTAATCAGTGCAAATGTATCACAGATGAAGCCAGTAAACTTTCCCCCTGAATGAAAATAAATTGTGGTTTATACAGGTCTATTATAAATTAAGAGTTTCAGTGTTTCAGCTGTTTTTCTTTTCTTTAATTCAATGAACTTCCTTTTTCAAGACTTCTACAAACGGAAAAATAATTGTTATGTTATAATATAAAATAATTAATTTATTGTCACTTATGTCTTAGCGGGAATTAATTAATTCTTCTCTTTTAAAAGTGGTAATTGATAATTTCTTATACAATGAAGGAAATAATTTTACATTTTTTTTTAATTCCAAGTATTTATAAATTTTGTTGCAAGTCGGTTTTGATTAGTGGATTCCTCGAGCATCCTCTGTAGAGCTGTTTCGGCCCTATTTGGGGCCGCGTAGCTCGAGAATTTCACTGCAAACCAAACCGACCTATTCTAGGTTATTCGCTATTGCGATGTAACAGTAATGAAAAGTTTAAATCGCGACATCCTGCGATCGCTTTTTGATCTAACATTGCATACGCTTCTGCTGACGAGGCCCCAAATAGGGCCGAAACAGCTGTACAGAGGTGCTCGAAGAATGCACTGCAATCAAAACCGACTTGCAAGAAAGCCTATGTTTACTTGGTGTACGAACCATCAAGGTTTAACCACGTTTAACGAGCTTAGTCCGACTGTCTTCTAAACGGAACTGACAATACTGACATCGTCTAATGGTCGCATTTCAAATCACGACCACCGTGACCACTCAGCTGATTAGTCAGGAAAATTTTTAAAACTTTCAAATATGCTTTGACAGCACGCATGGCCGCCTTGTATGGGGTGACTTATTAAGTAGCAAACTGCCTGCAATTTATCAGTCCTAATGCAAAGTTAGGTCAAAAAGCGATCGCAAGATGTCACGATTTAAACTTTTCATTACATATTTTCGATATCTATAAATGAGGAGCTTATTTTCAAAACGCAACATGTCCAAAAATTGCAATTTTGAGATATACAGTGTGTCCCAGATTGAGTAGGCTACCATGGGTAACTTTCTTATTAGTGAAGATAGAGATTTGGTTAAATGGGCAATATTTTGCAGTTTTATGTGCTGATTCAGATTCCGTTGAGAAAATTTGAAAATTCCGAATAGTTCAGATATTATCGCAGAAAAACTGAAAATCGCTATTTTCTTTAATGTCCAATAACTTCGCAATTATAAAAATATGAAAAAATGTTTCATATAAAAGTTACTATGTTTGATAAAATACAGCTGAAAATACAGTCAAAATAAAATTCAAGATGGCGGCTGTCAAGATATCGATAGCAACTTTCTTATTTTAAATGGACGCCATATTGAATTTTTGTACGATTAAATAGCATTTTTTTTTTCTCGTTTCAACCGTGTATCACAACCCATATCTAAAAAAAAAATTATTTCAAAAATTTAATATTTTTTTTTTTAAATCAAGTAAGCGGGTTGCCTTTACTTATTACTAATCAAGTAAGCGGGTTGCCTTTACTTGATTAGTAATAAGTAAAAGCAACCCGCTTACTTGATTAAAAAAAAAAAATTAAATTTTTTAAATAATTTTTTTTTTTAGATATGGGTTGTGATACACGATTGACACGAGAAAAAAAATGCTATTTAATCGTACAAAAATTCAATATGGTGTCCATTTAAAATAAGAAAGTTGCTATCAATATCTTGACAGCCGCCATCTTGAATTTTATTTTGACTGTATTTTCAGCTGTATTTTATCAAACATAGTAACTTTTATATGAAACATTTTTCCATATTTTTATAATTGCGAAGTTATTGGACATTAAAGAAAATAGCGATTTTCAGTTTTTCTGCGATAATATCTGAACTATTCGGAATTTTCAAATTTTCTCAACGGAATCTGAATCAGCACATAAAACTGCAAAATATTGCCCATTTAACCAAATCTCTATCTTCACTAATAAGAAAGTTACCCATGGTAGCCTACTCAATCTGGGACACACTGTATATGTTATATAGTGTATAACCTTCTCTACAAGTTGGTTATTGAACTATGTACATAATGTCCATAAATCAATACCTATTGAAGGAAACAAAATTGCTTGAAAATCTCAAGCCATTAGTGAAAAATATGTTTTTCCCATTTATCTCGCATAACAATTTTTGGACATGTTGCACTTTGAAAATAACCTCCTCAAATAACAAATTTAATTAAAAATAATTAGGTACAATTGCATTTTATAAATTTAAAAATAAATATTTTTACTGTTTAATAAATGAAGGAGGCCACTAAACATTTCAAATGAATTGACTTACACGGTGGTGATAAAGTCCCGCACCAAGCTCATAATTTGTTTATTTAATGTTTTTTTTGTAAAGTTCTGAAACAAGTAAATTTTTAATTTGAAAAAGACACATTTTAGTGCAAAAATCTTTTCTTGATCGGCATTTGTTTTTTCGCTGTGACGTCGTCATTAATTTTTTTTAAATGGCAGCCCTAATTTTTTTATCCAGATTTTGATAGTCCTTCTTGTCAGAAAAATGGTGATGTAAAAAAGTTAGTACTTTTCGCGACAAATTTTTCGAAATAAAAAAACATTACAGTTCAAAAATACAATGTTATTTTATTTTATTTTAATGATAATCTTGAAATTGAAAACAAAAACAAGTAACCAATTGTTCAGATTTTCATTGCAGCGTAACATAAATTTTTTAAAAAAGTTGAAAAAATTGAAAAAGTTGTGTAAGGTATTAGATATTTTTTATATCATCGTTTAACTAACAAAAAGGACCATCAAAATCTGCATGAAAAAGTTAGGGTTGCCATTTAAAAATATTAACAATGACGTCACAGCGGAAAAATAAATACCGATCGAGAAAAAAATTTTGCACTAAAATGGGTCATTTTAAAATTAAAAACTTACCTGTTCCAGGATTTTGCAAAAAGAATGAAAAAAACAAATTTTGAGCTTGTTGCACCACTCTGTATGTTGTAACTTGGGGTGGACCAGACTCTTCGATAGCTAATGTTAGACGAGATTTATACAAATTAGAGGGCGAAGGGCTTCACCATGGCCAATTCCATCATAGGTTTTCGACTGACTGCTCCAGAGCACTCTGCGTGTATCTCCATCCACTGTTATTACATGAGGTTAATACAAGATGAAAACGCTAACAGTTTCAATTATAGCCTTCACTCAGCGTTTTCTCAGTAGGCTTCAGCGCATATTATATGATCAGTAGGATAATATCATTGGGGGACTGTATTTTAATAGTATATTACATAACGAGAGTTGTAAATAACATATTACGAACGCGTGGAAAGTTGCGCACGAGCCGCGTAACGGCGAGTGTAAGTAATTTCACAAGTGCGTACCTAATTGCTTTACAACTCGAGCTTTGTACTATACTTTACGAGTATCTACGACCACAAAAATTACCTTCAAAGTAATCAGCAATGACACTTGTAATTTCGATGACTGTCAATCTAATGAGATGCGGCTACGTAGATCCAACTACAAGCGTCCGTAATGTTAGGTTCAAATGTCCTTACTGTATGATTTTGTTACTTTACGCACGACAGTTTGTAAATACCCGCTTACTTAATTTATGCGTTGTATGTAATTCGTCATTTACAGTAGTGGTCGTAGATAAAGTATTTTTATTCTTATTCGGTTGCTTGTTGTTATCACAAAAAACGCGTATATGCAATCGTCTAAAAATCGCTGAAATCTAGTAATGATAATCGTTACTTAAAACGCTGAAAAGATGGCGCTGAGTAGAGGATCTGTCTTAGATCTGTCTAAAGTCCCTAGATAATATGAGGAGCTTATTTTCAAAGTGCAACATGTCCAAAAATTGTTATGCGAGATAAATGGGAAAAACATATTTTTCAATAATGGCTTGAGATTTTCAAGCAATTTTGTTTCCTTCAATAGTTATTGATATTATGTACATAGTTTGGTAAATATGTAATGGATTATAATTTTTTTGTTAAATATTATGATGACAAAGCATACAAAATCTTAATTTTACAGAATGAAATGAACTACGTAAAACACGCTAAAAACGCACCTACTATGTAAGCATATCGGCATTCTTGATTGGCTGAATGGATATATTGCTGTTAGAAAATAAAAATAAGCGAGACTTGTTGCAATTTGAAAATTTAAGAAATATTAGTCGCTTTATGTAATAGGGCTTATTGTGGTTTGTCTAAAAGGTTCAATAATCAACTTGTAGAGGAGGTTATACACTATATAACGACATCTATATCTCAAAATTGCAATTTTTGGACATTTTTGAAAATAAGCTCCTCATATAAAGTTTGGCAATAGGGAAGCCATTTTTGTTTGTCGATGAATTTTATAACGAGCGTTTAATAAAAAAAAACGGTCAAGTAGGCTGTGACACTCTTTTGTTGTCAGGAACGTATGTCGTGATTAGCTTCATTTATATTTCAACTTGACAAGTTGACGGCGATTAACCTTGTGGCAACAAAACTCGAAAACTGTTCAAAGTTTTTTGGAATGTTTTGGCAAGTATTTTGTAAATTTCTGTGCAAAAAATGATAGAAATTGGACGTATTCTGTGGCAAGGTGCTTTGAAGAAGTTTTTGGAGACAGAATTATTATTTATTAGTCGAAACATTGTAATTCCTTGACCTCCGAGGTCCTGTGATTTAGCCGTTTGCGATTTTTTCTTGTGTCCTTACATAAAAAACTCTACATTTGCCACATCAGTTGCTGATTTAAATGACATAAGACAGCGGATTGCTAATAAAATTCAAGAAATGAAGAAATCTCCTCGTGTCCTAAAAAACCTGATGAACGCAATTAAGCTATATAGAACCTTGAAATGTTTCCAAGAAGAAGGTAGACACTTTCAGCATTTATTATAATTGTTGTAAAAAGTTTTATAAGTTACAGTAATAAATTATGTTTATTTTTGAAATATTTTCTTTGAATTAAAGTGAGGTTAGAAATGCAGGTGACACTTGTCGTATGAAGAACCCTACGCTATACGTTCAGAATAATTTCATGGCTATCTAGACCGTTTTTTTAATTGAACACTCATTATATGTATTTAAAAAAAGGATCGTGACTCATTATTAACCATTACAAGAGTACTGATTGACGTGTGATTTGACAAACAGCGAACATTTACATTTGTGTATCTACTATCTTTACGTATTTCTTACGCTTACGTCATTGTGAATGGGCACTTATGCGCGGGAATTTTTAAAATAAAAATTTTGGTTGATTTTCATGACAACGGAAAATTAAAAAAATGTCAATTTTCTTAGAGCTACCGCGCAAATCTGAGCATGTAAAATCGTACTGTTTGTCGACTGCTAAAATTCTCCCATAATTTTATTTTTTCATTGTTTCCTAGTTGGGACGGAAAAACGAAAACTCTATAATTCTATAATGCAACAGTGCATAAAATTGGATTAAATTTATCAAAAGAAGGAGAAAAAATAATTTAAAAAAAACTGAAGTAAGTTTTTTTCTTGACCGACGAAAATTGTATCACACATTTTTTAAACGGACAGTAAAAATGCGCTAAGTGATTTTCGCGTTTTCAGTGTCTGTTTAAAGAATTTGTGATAAAAAAAAACTAATAACGTCCTTACAACCCTTTAACACGATTAACCATTGTAAATGGATAAAAAATAAAGAAAATCCAATAACCGTCACAAACCAATTCAAAATTTTGCGCAAAATTGTTTTAATAATCATATATCTTCAACATCTTTAGATTAATATGGCTTATTTATTATGGAGTTTTTAATATGATTTATTTCGTATTTCTAATTCCTTTTGGGAGATGACATTTATCAATTGGCAAAAAATGTAAAACTCCTTCGTCTCCTTGACAGATATTTATTTATTCTACTCAAATACACAAGTCTGTTTTTGTCACGTGATATAGACGCCATGTTCAGGCTAGTTTTTAAAATTTGATCCTAAAATGTGTATTGCCGTACTATATAGTATATCTAGGGACTTTAGATCTGTCTAAAGTCACTAAATACATTAAGCCAATGTAAATCTAAATTTGACTCAAAATGGCGGATAAACGCCCCAAATTTTGCCGCCGTGCCTCGTTTCTTACACCTTGAGGGATTGTAAATAATCGAGCTCCCTTTTCGTATCGATTTTTAATAAGTTTTAATGTTGCAGGTCGGCATTTTTAATTATTAGAAGACAATTTTTAAATTAAAAATTGCATTTCCAAAGTTTCGCGAGCTTATTTTGACTCAAAATGGCGTTTAATTGCAGGTACTTTATCTATCTATGGACTTTAGATAGATCTAAAAAGTACTGCAATTAATCGCCATTTTGAGTCAAAATAAGCGCGCGAAACCTTGAAAACGCAATTTTAAACGTCCTCACAGGTTCTGTCTGACTCACAGATTTAAAAAAATTAAAAATGCCGACCTGCAACATTAAAACTTATAAATCGATTATTTAGAATCCCTCAAGGTGTAAGAAAAGACGCACCGCGGCAAAATTTAGGGCGTTTATCCAACATTTTGAGTCAAATTTAGATTTACATTGGCTTAATGAATAGCGGTACTTTATGTATTTATTAGGGAGTTTTTGCAACACGTTACGATAAAAATGTCGTTACGTCAAAGGCTATTTTGCTTAGCAACCTTATGGATCTAGCCAATCAGAAATCAAGTTTTAACGTTTAACGTACGTAAATTTTAGCAGACCGTATTGCAAAAACTCCCTAGTGACTTTCAAGCATATCGATGAATGTTAACGTAGACGCTTGATGTCAGTGGAGTCCTTGTAAGTAGATTTCGGAACTTGTTTCTTATAGGGTATGGGTCCCTGTGTATTTATTTATACATATTAAATATTATAGTTATTAAAGTACTAAGGCCGTTATAAGGTTTATAACACCCGTGGTCGGCAGTGTACAACCCGAGAGCCTCCGGTCCGAGGGCTGTACGCCGACCGAGGGCATATAATTTTAACGCCCGTGGTGCCTTCAACGTTTAATGTCCGACTAGTTTTGTATTTCGTTAGACAGGGTCCGATCTAGCTCTTCCTCCGCTCTGGGCAAAAATGTTTTTTGCAGCCCTTTACATACAAGGTATCCCAAGTTGAGAGGCCTATTTAAAGTTTTCGGGGAAGGGAATATATAAAAATTTTGAAAATTAATAACTACCCTAGGGGAAAGTGATATTTCAGATTAAAATATTTTCAATTTTATATCATTCCCGGTTATTTCGGAAGTCCCCGTTAACTTTGCCATTTTAAATGGAATGCTTCTATGCAAATTCTGATTCCACAGGATGTTATCAATTAAGGTGGCAATAATACATAATTATAACTTGTGTCTAAATAAAAACCTGGTCAAGTAGGCTACATTTAATAATTCTGCTATGTAAATGTAATGGATAAATTCTCGATCACAACCCACTTGACCAGGTTTTTATTTAGATGCTCGTTACTACGTATAGAGGACATCAAACTATTGCGGTTTAACCTAATTTATCTATATCTAAAAGTTTTCCGTTTCTGAGAAATAACTTCCTAATAGGGACAACTTGGAAAGTATATTTTCTTAAATACCTTTGGAACAGTTTAAGGTAGAGAGTTGAAATTTGATTTGCAAGACAAATGAAATACAAGGATGGACACGTCTTAGGCAATATTGAACATTCGTCACCAGTGGCGTAGATCCAGGGTAATATCTTATCATTTTAGTAAATAACTTTTTTATTATCACTTTTTCGAAAAATCTGAGACAAAAACTGAAATATTCGAATAAAATTATACGAGGAATGAACTAGATTCCATCTTCAGCAGATTAACCTTTTTCGAGATATTCAGGTTAACGCGACGTTCAATTGTTTTTTTTTTACTGCATCATGGCAGTCGGCGTGAAAAGTACTACCAGTTTGCTAATTTAACCGAATTTGTAGCTTTTATAATAACAAAATTAGCAATAGTGCCGACTTAAGTTTGCACGTACTGTATTTATCGCTCGCTCTGTATTTCCTTGTCTTGACTTTTTAATTTAAGATTACTTTGCAAAATAATTTTGATAAGAAAATCGAATGATCGATAAGATTAATTAACTAACTACCTTTTGAAATCGGACGCGAAATTATAAACACACAAAAGTGAATGTTGATAGAGCGGCCGGACAAGCTTCGAAACGACAAATGCTTTCAAAAGTATTCTTATTAACAACTATGAGCAAGAAAATTCTCGAAATATGTATTTGATAAGAGGCTATGTGACTGATTTTACAGAGTATTAAGAAACGAATGGTAGGAAGCTTTTTTTAAAATATTTTTTTAAAACATAAAAATTAGGAGCAAAACTAAAGTCAGAAATACAAATAGACTGAAAACACGTACAACATACGTCAATTTAAATTGTACAAAATGATTCACGCATTTACTTTTCGGAACAATTTACGTTTAGCGAATTAAAAAGCTTATCATATCAGTTTCCTGGGATAAATATTAAAATGAAATTATCCTTATAATAAAATAATTCGTAGAATCGGCTAAATACATACTCGTAGTTTAAATGAATCGATGAACATTAATTATTTTGCACAATTGTAATCAGATGAATAGGTTTTAAAACGTTTCGAAAGTTAAAAAATTGCCTCGCCTGTAATTGTAATTTGTTTCGCGGATGAATAATTATCTTGTTTAATTTTTTGAAGGTCTGATAAATAAGTAACGCAATTAAAGGCTGAGTAATTCTGTAAACTTGTGTGAAAATGTGCGTACAACGATATTTATTTTGTTACGCTCGTAAGCCATTGTAGATATAAAAGTTTCAGTTCTTACTTTTGTTCATTGGCTGAATTGATAATAACATTAGTATGCACCGTGCATATAAAAGATTTGTGCCTCTGTTTGCATATGAATGAACAATATAAACGATCTATTCATAAAAACAAACAAATAAATGCCGCTGCTTGGCATTTATAAATCATCACATCAGACTGCACGTAATTCGAAGGAAATACGTGCTAGAACTAATTATATAAAATTAGCGCTTTGTGGTAAAAAAGCTTACTTGGGTTGTGTACTTTTTTTTATTCGCCTGTTTATTAATTATACACTAATTAATAACATGTGTCCAACAATTACATATTGTAGTCCTGGGTGGCTGTGGAGTCAAAAATTTTTAACTAATTATTTTTCAAATGGCAATAAAACTTTAAATATCCAAAGAATAATTTATTTGTTGTTTAACAGTCAATATTTGAGGCGTCAATTCAACGATACGAAGTAAGAATCGACAATTTATGTTTGATTCCACAGCCACACAGGACTACAATAATTATTTATTGTTGGACACATGTTGTTTAAAATGTATAAAATATTTATTTTTTACAACAAATATAGAATAAAATTATTTCTTTTAGAAATCATTCGTATACTAGGGAATGCAACAGGTACTCGAGTACTATCCGTATAAATGTTACCCGGGTATTATTTTCTTTATCCGGGTTTCCGTTATTAACAGGGGTAGAAGTAAGAAACTAAGGAAGTACCCGAATACTACATCAAATACCCCGATATCCGAGTACTACTCGTGTAATTATACAGGGTCTCCCAAATGGAGTGACCAATTAAAATATTATAGGGAAGGAATTATACAAAAATTCTGAAAATTGGTGTACACATATGGCCATTTCCGGTATAACCGGAAGTAATTTAAGAGTGAAAATATTTTACGCGGAAAGATCACTACTCGGATCACTATATGTCTTAGGGCAGTGTACCAACTTTCGGAATTTTATATATAATTTTTTAATATGACACTTTATTTGGGAGATCCTGTATATTACCCGGGCATAATTTTTTCCCGGATACCCTGTAATTTGTCGGCGCAGAATCTCAAAAAAACATATTTCTCTCACGATAAAAACTTTTAAGTTGAAATACCCAAACTTAAGTTGAGTACTCGAACTTACACAGATATTCGAACTTTTGCGGGTACTAGAATTTATTACTGACGCTTCGCGAACTGAGTTGTTCGCTTTATCAAAAATGAGTGATAATGTTTGTTGTACCTACATAGGACACTTTTTAATTTTTCTTAAATACATAAATACTTGCGATTAAATTCAAAAATTGCATACAGATCATTTTTTTACTACATACATGCCGATCGTATAGTATAAATCTGAGTTAAGAAAGTATACGACGAAATGACATGACATGACAGAAGCCGCAAGGTGGCTTCACGAAAGTTAGAAGGATAGGATAAACGTTCTTTGACTTATCGATCGATTTTGTGATACTTTAAATAAAAATAATTTTGTTGAGTAGGTCAATACAAACAATTTTTGAATCTAACAAGTGTCTAAATAAAAACCTGGTCAAGTAGGCTACATTTAGTAATTCTATTATGTAAATGCAATGGATAAATTCTCGATCATAACTTACTTGATCAGGTTTTTATTTAGACGCTCGTTATAACTTATTTTGTCGAATATCGTCGGTAAGTTTTACATAATTGAATTAAATCATCTATTGTTAAAATTAAGGTTGAAAAGTTAATTTCATGAAGAGTATTTTAAATTGGAATACGGGCGGAACATTATTTTGTAAGTAAAACAAATTATAACAAAGAATGTGCTTTTCCAACTTTGTTTATTATGGAGCGTTCATTAAGCGCCTACATTTTTTATATTTATGAAATTGCACATGCATTGAATAAATAAAATAAATACCTACGTTTAAATTCATGGTAAACAACGGTATCGTGGTTACTTTAGAGTCAAGAAGAAATTATCTTTCGTAAAATTAATTGAAAAATTTCGCTTGAGGAGTAATCTTTTATGTCAACTTGTGTCTTATCACTGGAAAGTAAAAGAAACAATTTGACATATTTTTTTTAATATGCAGACTGCCTCTAAAATGCGTGAACACGACTTAACCACAGATTCCTGGATTCAAAATGAGACAATTTAACCCATCTTATCTACAGATTGATTCAATCAACTAGGTTGGCGGGCGCGTGCCTCGTATATTTTCGGGACGCCCCATAGTGTGTCGAAATGAGAAAATAGCGGACATCGATATTTTTCTGAGGATATTGTATTTAATTTTTCTATCCGTCCGTTGTGTAGAACTTTGACTGTATAGAGCTGGATGTTTCTTCATGTGTGATATGGTCGCGCTTCGTCGCACTTGTTTAAAGTGAATACAATATGACGCCAAGATATCAGAAAATCAAAGTATGTTTATATCCACTTGGACAAATTTGAACAATTTTAAAAGTCAAGGTAAACTAAAAATTTATCTAAAACTTTTTGATATTTTTAAAATCTTATTTTATGGAAAAAATGATAAGCTATTATTATGTTACCTCGATAACTAAAAGCTTAAACCTTGGACAAATAAACGCTAGAAGAATTAACTTTCAAGAAGAATTAACTTTCAAAATGATATCCAGAAGAAACAATGGGATTTCAAAGTGGGTGACTGTTTATGTGTCACGTAGCCTGTTCCTAAAGCACCGTATCCATCCGTCAAAAAGTAACCGGTGTAGTACGTTATAAGAAATTTTATTGTCATTTTCATGAAGCCTAGATATTATTCTAAGTATTTGAGTAAAAATTTCGTCGAGTTTCAAAATTTTTATTTTTGTCGAATGTCCACTATTTTACTGTTTCGACAGCCTGTGCGCCCTTGTGCGACAAGGAAGCTAATTTGTGGGAAGCGAGGTGCGCATATTTAATAATTTTTCTTAAAATATACTACAAATCTTAATAAAAAAGTAGTTATAGTGTGAATCAAATTATTAACATTCAACAAAAAGTGTCAATATGAATATTTATAAACTGCTCGAAAATTTAAGGCCGCCCGAATACATGCGAGGCCTACCCGCCCGCCAACCTAGTTGACTGAATCAATCTGTATATGCATCCATGAGTGCTTCGTTAAACCAAAATTCTTAATTATGTTTTTATAACAAAAGAACACTTGAATCAATTTGGATTATGTGTCTTTGGTATGAGAGTCCCCAAGAGATTAAAAGAAATAAGAAGGGAACATAATCCAGTTCATAGATGCAGTAAAGTGAAGCCGCGAGCGGTAGAGGAAATGAGCGTAGCTACTGTTATGGCGTTTACATGTAAAATAAATTAATCATAGCGGATTTCTTCCATAACGCTGTTCCTGTTAAATAAAATACATATTTTATATAAAATGAAAAAATTTCATCTCTTCAAGTAATTTCATTATTTTAAATGAAACATTTTATTTTAAGGTACGTTTGGTTGAGGGTTTCCTATACCTAAGTCCAATAGTTTTAAGATTATTTATGGTTTTCGAAAAATAGAGAGGTAGCTATTATAATTATTAACTCATTAGCGAAGGAAGTTAGAGAGCAAATATTATGGTACTGTCACAAGCTAAGTGGAAGCTATCCACCGCAGTAAGAAAATTTGCTTTTCGCTAAACAGGGTTCTCGTTAGATGAATTGGGTCTTGTTTTGAGCCCAGGTAACTGAAGTTAAGTCATGTCCACGGATTTTAGAGACAGCCTGTATTTGTAATGAATTTTCATCACGTGAAAGCCTCAATTATTTAAAGTTTTCAATACATTTTTATTCAAACTTAATATGACTGCATTAAACCTTTCACTTTAGGTGAATAAATTTATTTAATTATGTAGTAATTCATAAATGTATATGTGAAAGGCATTAGGAAACCGTGAACGTTTCCTGTTTTAATAGAAATAATTGCATTTTATGTCTTTTCAACACAGTTTAAAAGTTCTGACTTTGTTACAGGTTAATTAGTTCGTTACCTGTTTACACACAGCGGTTACTAGTATTATTATTTGGAACGTTTCGAGTCATAGCTTCAAATAGTGAAACAGCTGGAACGGGAATGACAAGCGAAGCTCTCGGTGTCAGCGTTGCCCCCAGCTTCTTCCACAGTTGTGTCAGTGATGGCAAAACCGCTAAAATGGAAGATGTGATGCGATTCAAGGTAAACTTACTTGAATATTTTTCTTACTTGAATTTTCACATAATTTTTGTACGTGCGCTGAAGAAAGTTTAGTGGCAAATATATTTTTAATTTTTTTATGATGCTTTATGCTGTACAATGCTTTCTTTTTTGCAAACATCCAGGCAGAAGTCAACGTAAGTTTTTCTGTCGAGTGTTTTTCTGTTTTTAATATACTAAGTATATATTCAGTAGAGTAATTTAAAATTCACCAAAAATAATTTGTTGTAGAAGTTATATTAATTCAAGTTTTTTTTGGATGTGTTAGGTAGCAACAAAAGTGATGAAGCATTTAATCGAGGAATTTGCATCTTCCGATTTATTTGGAAAAGACAATTACGAGTTCTACGCAAGAGTTACCGGAAGAGTTTTAAGAGTTCAGGGCGAATGGATTTGTTCCTTTCAGTATCCTCCACCCCAGTCAAAAGGGCATTCTACGCAGATTTACACTGGAAATTATTCTGCATTGGAACAGTATTTGTTGGGTAAGAATTTATTTAATACAAAAATTTTTGTTTTATAATATAATTGTTTTCTAGGACAAGTCTCTTTAGAAGCTGAAAAGACTTGGTTGCAGTGTGAATGTGATCGTTGGCGTTCAAAATATAGTTTAGAAGGTAAAATAGACATTAAAGTTTATTAACACAGTTTTTAGCTCGTAATTTTGGGATGTACCATCACTTTTTTTTAGATTTGTCTTAATTTTTTTTCTAATTACTAAATTAATATGTATTGTTATGTACATATATGATACTGTGATATTTTTTACTTTGAAATAAATTTGTAGTTTTCTTTAAGTTTTTCTTTATTTTTCTGGTGTATGTGCATGTCTTGTATATTTAATGCATGTCAATTCACACATATTTTTAGTTATAAAAAATGAAAGAAAGTGCAATAATGCTGGATTTAAAATTGAAAAAGAAAACAGTGAATGGAAGAAATTGAATTTTATTTGTTTTTAAATTACCATATACGTACTTCATTTGTAAATGAGGTAGAATCTCTTTAACTAAAAAAAAGTCATAAAAATTATTGTAAATTAATCATGAAGATACCTATAATATTTTTTGAAAAAAAAATTGAAATTAATGTTTGCATTAGTTTCATGTGGATACATTGAATTTGTAAAATTAAGAAATAAAGATGCAATGTGATTGCAAGAGCAGTTCTAAATTAGGAAATCAAACAATATTGTCCAAAAATTTTTTAATTGCTAACTGCTACCTTTAACAATAAATTAAATTAACAGTTAATTTAACTAACAGTTAACTAACAATTGTAATTTCCATTTCTCCATTTGTTTGCAACTGATCTACCAGCTTTTTCAACAATTTTTAAAATACATATGTAGTGTTCATATGTTTAAAAATTTGGCTTGATTAAATTTTTCTGTTTCCAAGATATTTAGAACAGCTTGACAGTGAAAAATAATTAACTGTATTCCATTATCATAACGCCATGATGTTTAATTGAACACATGAAACATATGTAAGTAAACTTTTAGATTTTTTAAAAAATTCTTTTGATAAGATTTATAATCAGTTTTTAAAAGTACTTTATAAATAATAATTGAAAATAAAATTATAACATAACAAACTCAGTATAAAAACTTAATCACTCATGATGCCTCTACTGGTTACAGCAATGTCTCAAGTAGATGAGTGTCAATCAACACCAGCATTAGCAGAAGGAGGCTTGAAAAGTCAAGCAGTGAATTCATCGAACTCCCTCGGGATGATAGCCGAACACAGTCTATTAGAATCATGCACACGTCTTTCAATATCACTAGAACAAAATGGCTTGTTTAAGGTTTGCAATAGCTCTGTAAATTTATCAAGTTTTGACTAATCAATTTTGTAGGGTAACAGTACATCGAGATCATCAAGCGCTAGTCAATCTTCAAAAACTAGTCAGAGCCATTCGGGGCCGAGAATGACACTGGAAGAGTTAAGGGCCGTAAATCGGTACGCGGAAAGCACGCGCAGCTTGACTTATTTACCTCAGGTTAGTTTTCTAAGGAACTAATTACGGGGAAAAAAGTTTAATAATTTTCAGGTTCATGAAAGGCAAACTGAAAGAATGAGAACTCGATCTCAATGGTTTCTGGCTCCATCTGTTGAATGTAGCAGTTGCGGGGGCTCACTCGATATTCCACTCAATGATGCAGATGTTTCAGTTATAACAAATGCGTTGTTGAGGCGATCCTCATCAGGCACAATCGGTACGTGAATTTCATTCATATTTTGAGGGGCCTAGTTCCACAATGTACAATCTTCAGTACTGCTAATTTCTGATGAAACAGAAAAAACGTATAATTTATATAACACATTTGTGTTGTAGTTAAGAGATAATGTATTAGTTTTTTGCTTAATGAAATTAGCGATTGAGAAGATATTACAAAAAAGAATGAAGATTGTGCTCTAGGAAACATAATGAAGCGAGATGGAACTAGGCCTTTCATTTATAAATCGTGACAGATCTAACTGAAAGAGTTTTGGTATCATGGAGCTTTCTAATAGATTTTAATCCTGTACTAAATTCTACATTTAAAGAATTATTATTTAGCTTAAAGTACACAACAATGATTGAAGGTTTGCCTCTGGCAATAAGTTTGTGGCGGCTCGCCGCCAATCGAAATTGTGATGAAACGTAGAAATTCTTCAACTTTTATTAACGTTTAATATAAATATCTAATGTTACATCAAATACGATTTATTGCTGCATCAGTACTGCATGCTTCTCGGTCGGTGAAACGGTGCGAAGTGGTGGTCTTAACAGGTGCATCATCCGGTATTGCTGTGGAACGACAAATCGACATGGATTGGTCAGCTTGACAGTAAAAGGATCGATTTCTTTAGGGCGGGACCGTCTATCTCGTATGGTTGGTAATGGACCACTGTTAGTGTGACTTGGGGTTTTTCTAGGGCTTGTACTGGCGGTTCGACTGGTAGGGTGTTTTGACGGTGCTTCTTCGGAGTCGGTGGCACGGTGAGATACAACGAGGTACTTCACGCAGGTACGACAACGTGGAGGAGCAGCCCGTAAAAACTTTAGAGAGCACGTTGCGCTGAAACCGTTGATGGGTTTTCCACGAGGAAGCCCTGGGGGTTCGAGGTGGTTCTTGGTAGTTGTCCGTGATTGAACTGTTATGCCAGTGGTGTTTGTGTGGGATATGTCTGTGGGGCCCTTCGTGGCTTGCCCGAGTGTATATGTTTGTGGGGCGCTATGTTGCTTGCCCGAATGTGTGTGTTTATGGGGCGCTACGTGACTTGCCCGAGTGTGTGTTTATGGGGCGCCATGTGGCTTGCCCGAGGGTGTACATTTGTGGGCCGCTTCGTGGCTTGCCCAAGTGTGTGTTTACTGACGGCGCAAACCTGCTCGAAGACAGAGAACAACTATCTTTCAGTTTCGACTGCGGTCGCCTTCTTTTATATGAGTTGCCCCACAATCGCCCCTGGTCACCCAGGTCTTCCTCGGTGTTTTTTATTGGCCGTGGGGTAATTAATTTAGGTGATATGATCGCATGTCCAATCATCTCATGGCGTCGCCTCATCGTCATTTTATTCGGCTAGTAATTAAGTGCTCGGTATTGTGAGACTTTTTGCGCAGTAATACGTTATGAATGCACAGTGAGAAATACTAAGCGCTCAGTATTAAATATAAGAAAAAATCAGTGTTTTTTGTCCTTTTGTACAGTAAAATTTTGCAATTGCACGTTAACTTACACACAGTATTTTATAAAGTTTAGCACATTAAGGCCCAGTTTTACAATCGTGGAATAAGAACAGAATAACTGTTCGCCAAATATCCTTTAATGTTCCTCCATATCTACGTCACACCTACGTCACGTTATACCAACAATAATGCTTATCCGACGATTGTAAAATCGGGCCTAAAGAATATAAAACGTTGGGTAAATGTGGTATTAAATATAACCTAAGAAGTTCAATTCAGTTAAGTTGAATTGTGAATCTGTTCTGTGATAAATTAATCGTGTACAAGGAGCAAGAATTACCTGATTATGAAAGTGATGCGGAACGTGGCAATGAGGCTGAAGTGACTAAGCCTAAAAGACGAAAGAAAACGGACAAATTATGGCTGAAATAGCAAGTTTTTCTAGACAAAGCCTCGTCATTAGCAGCCCTGAAAGCAGAGGACATTTGGAGCTTTTATTATAAAAATACAGACACAAGGTAATGTTAATGAAATATTTCGCTGCAACAGAGCGAGGTGAACAATGTCAAGCCAGTATACATATATTTACACTATCCTTCTACTAGTAACGAAGTTACTATACATAGATCTCAACTTGTTCACACGTGTAACGAAATTGCTACCAAAGTTAAAAGTAAAATGAGCATAGTAAAGTAAAGTAGAATGTGAAGTTAAGAGTCTCTTTAAGTTTGATCCAAAAATAAAACCAAAAAGAATTATGGAAATTTTAGTGAAAAAACAAATGACTTTACCGAAGAAAAAGGAATTAGACAACTAGGTATTAGGTATCTAGCTTTATTAAGATAATCCAAATGTAGGCAAAGTTCGATTAGCCTTGGAGAACTGGAAAGATTTTGTATTGAAAACTCACAAGTACCACAAGATGATGATGAGGCTTTCATAGTATCACATGAAGTTAAATATAAAGAAATTTCCTTCTTTCGTTTATATCTCATCGAAGATTTTGCTAAAATTATCGATAAATACTAAACATGTTCATGCTGATGATACTTATAAAATTATATGGCAGGGCTCCCCAATTTTAATATTAGGAACAACAGATAGAGACCGAATGTTTCACATTTTTGGAGTGGCTGTTTGTGTTAATGAACATACCGAAGACTTTATATTTCTTTTTAATGCTCTGCTCTAAAAAGTGAAGTTTATAAAATATTTGGTCCAACCATACTTATATGTGATGCTGCTGCAAGCATTAAAAATGCATTTTTCTACTCCCATCTTTAAAACACAAGTTATCGTATTATTGTTTCCACGTTGCTAAGCGATCTTTTAAATACACATTGACAAGCTGTGACTGTGCGTTTTAGTCACGGCGTCACGGCACAATTTCCGAATTTTAGTATTTTTGTGTTGGTCGTAGAAAAAGTATAGTATGCAATTCGATTTATAAACTTCTTTAGACACTCGCTCCGCTGCGCTTCGCTCGTGCCTAATTAAAACTCGTGACTAAAATGCCGTTTATAAAACTTGTTGCATAATATACTATTAAACATGTCTACGGTTCAGAAACTAAAATCAAAATGGTTAGGCACATATGAAAAAAAACTGTCCAAAAAAAGCAGAACAACTTATTAGGCCAAAGGAAAATGTAAACAAAATTCTAGAGGATATTGATCTTCTTCAACTGAGCATAAATGAACATGTTTTTACCTTGGCAGATTCTATGTTTGTTTCAAAATGGAAAAGAGAAAGTGCAGAATTTATAACGTACTTCCAACGCGAATGGCTTAAATGCAACAGAAACTGGTTCGAGGGTGCTGTAACGCGCCCCCCCCCAATTAGACTTGCTTATTGACTATTACGGACAAGTAAACAATAAATAAAAATGTACAAACAAACCCCACTTAAGATTTATTGCTAAAGGAAGTGACTGGCCAGATCATTTACCTAGAGTCCCGAGAAAGCCATCCAGCTACAGCCGTGCATGCCCTTGGCTACTCTACCTGCTTACTGGGGTTGCCGGCCGGCGCTAACGGTTAATACCTAAGAATTGGGTTACGGTTGTGGGGCTTTTGCGGGGGCTCGCTCTAAATAATGATACTTTGATTACGGCACGTGATCTTGTTAATAGGAAACTACGTCGTGAAAACCTGTTTCTTTTTGGTGGGGCAGCGAATAACTCTTTAGGACAAGGAATTTGACACTTTAAATAAAACGAAACAATTAACTTTAATTAATTTATTGAAAAAAAAAAAAATTGGGAAAAACTCCTGATATCCGCCTCTGTGGGATCGGAAATCCTGAGCGAAAAACCCTTGCGTTTGAAATCAATACAAATAAACAAAAATTACAATTCTCAGAAAGTATCGTTTAACACATTTCACTTTCGAATATCGGCGTGATCACCGTTACTCAAAGACTTGTTCTGTTTAATAAACCAACACACAAAGTGTCTCAGTGGGACCACAGTGTACTTAATAAATGGAGTTAATTAATGAATTAATCAGATGGTTTAGAGAAGTATGTGATACAAATGCCGCCTTCAGCGATCAATTTGCAAGTAAATCAGTAGCAATCACCTGTTTTTCAGGGGCTCTCCGTGGGAGGTGATAGTTTAACCCTACCATTAGCTAACCTGATTAATATGGTGCGCGTGTAGTGAGCCGAAACTACTTCTACTACGTGCGTTAATTAATTGCTTTGAGGGCGGTGCTCTACCCACATGCCTGTATTTTCAAGACCCTCTGTATGTCGCTCTTTCGCCGTCTAACCTAGCTAATTACTTTATAGCGTAAGGAATTAGTTGACTGTGGGTGGTTTTGGCTTGGCAGTCTCTAGGCGAACGCTTCTAATTAATCGACAAATCTCTCGGCAAAGATCACAGTGTGACTCTCCCCCATATACGGGGTGTGGAAGAAATTTTGTTACGAAAATGGCTAGGAATGTAGTTCAAATTGTTTGGTTTCCAATTTGCCTGAGAGAATCCCCAAAGGTAGAATGATTTCTAAAAGTACACTGTATTGAAAGCCCAGGTAGATGTGGGAAATAGTTAATTGCTGTTGGTTGATTACATTACAGAATTTGTCTACTAATTAAAGAACCACTGACCCATCAATTTTTTCTAAGATGAAGGTCACTAGTGAGTTTTAATACTCGCTGAAATGTAACTAAAAATAGTTGATTAAATTTAGCTCAATGTAATGGTACTATGAACCGTACTGACTCTTTAGTCTAATTAATGCAAATCAAATTATCTCTACGCAGATATTACCACCAAAGGTGCGCTGAAGGAAATAAATAAATGTCAAATACCTAAGGCGTAGAATCCGTGTCCACTTCCGCACTGTCCACTTTGATTTAAAAACACTCGCGTCGCGACGCCTACGTGTTTAGTTTACTTGCCTTTCTTGTCACCCTGTATTTAAACCGTACTGAAATAAATGATTTAACAAAAAATGAGTAAAAACTACAGGCGCCTAAGAAAAAATGCTATCTGCCTCTTTTCCGCGTTACTATCCCGCAAGTAAAAATTAACAACACCCCCTCGGACTTGTCCGATAGATTTTTAAAAACATACCGACCAATGGTAACCGTTGATTTGAATTCTAGCCCACGCCCTTGACTGCATTTTCCCACAAACAAATCTAAATTATGTGCTCCAAACTGTCATGAGGAATGCGTCTGTCTCACGATGTCTGCGATTTGTTTTTCTCTAACTGCCTTTCAAAAGCCTCTTGAGTTGACACAGAGTTACGACGCTAGACTTGGAAAAGAAACAGACAACAACACAACACTTCAACTTGAGCGTAATTCGATATGCCTTTTCCGTTAATGTACATGTTACCGTGATTTTAGCGCGACAAACTTTTGTACAGAAATTCGAAACACAAAGATAAGGCTACTTCACATGGCAGATTTACGGCTCCCTGTGTGGTCTATCATTAACCGAAAGGGACTGCAAGTCGCCAAGCATTGCTGCTTATCGCTTGAAAAAAAAAAACCCAGAATACGGACATTTGTTCGTTATTTGAAATAGAACATGCAACCACCGCATTTGTTTTGAAAACAAATTTAACGAAACGTTTCAGTGCTGAAAAGCTTAGCCCCAGTACAAGCAATGCTTTAGAGGCTTTTAACAGGGCAATTAAAGATGAAAACACTTTAAGAGAAAGACTTCCAGTTTCTCGTTTTTCAACCATATTGAAGGAATAGATGAAGGATTTTCACTTAGAACCTACTATAAATTTGGACTTATGGACAAAATCTTATCAGTGGGCGAAAACACAAAATGAGATAACTTTAAAAATAGGGACTAATAATAATATGTACATAATTCCTTCCAAAAATGCCGTGGAGGTCAACGCTAATGCTCTAGAAAAGATACATAATATGAATAAGAAACATAATATGAATTTTCATAGTTTTGAATGAGTCCTGTTTGAAGTGTGGACTACAGTAATTCCAGAAGATGAAAATCCGTGGATTCAAGGAAACTGCGACTGTCCACAATTTTTCAAAAAAAAAATAAATTGTAAACACATTGTAGGCGCAGCTATTGGCCTCAAATATGCCATTCCTTCTCCTGAAGCTAAAATAATACCAATCGGGGCTAAAAGACGTCGAGATCGACCGTCTAAATCAGAGCGAGCACTTCTAGTGCAATAGATAAATTTTAAAAATGAATGATATTTAACAAGTAACTTTAAAGTAAATTTCATTCACTGTTTCAGATTTGAACTTGTAATACTGATTCCCACTCCTGTTTCTTTTGCAGCCTGAATATAGTTTTTTTTTAAATATTTTTATATTAAAATTTTTTAGTATTAACGTATTATTAAAACCTCGTTCACAATGACTTAACGTAACAAAATTAATCACTTAATAAAAGTTGGCAACACTCTTAGAAATGTAAGCGTAGTAATTGGCTAATTCTATTAATTTACTTTTCTTAAGTTGACAACTTCCATTTTTAGGTTAACTCTGTTAAGTACATTCAATCAACAGCGTTCTAAAACAATATAGTGAGTGTAGTCTTTGAGTCTTGGAGTTGAGCAAAAGAATTTTATCCTTTATTAACCTAGACAACCACTAACAATTTGCAAATACTTGCGCAAGCAAAGAACAAAAAACTCCTTCATTGTGAACACATAAATTAACACTCTAATTTCCTTAATTTAATTTTGTTACGTTAAGTCATTGTGAACGGGCTTTTATACATACATTGCATTCGTAAAGTTTGGAATAAATTCATTTATTAGTTTCAATAAACATCAATTTCCAGGGATTATGTTACGTTTGTACTATTGTCAAGAATCAACGGTTCCCAGTTCGTGCATTTGATTTAAACTATTTCATTTTATAATTTTATTTGTTGATATTAAAATGCAATACTTTAATTTAAAAAAAAGGAATTATAAAAAAATTATACTACTGAATAGAGAATTAAAAGGCGTTTCAAATGAGGTATCACATAAAACCTCATTCCATTAAAAAATTTGAAAGGGTTTTCTGTCACTCGGAAGGATAGGAGGGGGAGATACAAAATTTTGCTAAAATAACTTCACTTTATAATCAAAAATCGACGTGTTTCAGAATTTTACATAAAAATCGTTCATTTCGTAGAAAATGAATTTATTCCCAAGTTTATGAACACAATGTATATTCGAATGTTCTCTTTCTGTCTTTTTAAATACATTTATTTGTTCCAAAGAGTGTGTTTCTACTTTCATTGGACTGCTGGTATATTTTTACATAACACTTTGCATTTTCACCGAGCGTTGAATATTTTTACCAAGCATTTGGTATGTTTACCGAACGTTTAGTATTTTACCTAGCACTTAAAATTTATACTTAACGTTTAATTTCATACCAAGCATTTTGTTTTTTTACCGAGCATTTAGTTTTTTTACTGAGCATTGGAATAAAATGATAAGAAAATGTACTTTGCTTTCGAATATAACACTGGGGCATTTAATTTGTAGCGATTTTATTATTTTTATTCCTATTGGCCGGCCGTCTTACGTCATCGCCGTGGACAATCAATGTTGTCTTACGTCACCGCCGTGGCCAATCAACGTTGTCTTACGTCACTGGCTGAGTTCGCGACGTGTTTCTCTGCTGTTGATGATGATATCGACAAGTTGATATAAGAAGTAGTAAACCTCAAGAAACAAATATATTAACGCACGGCGCCGCGTGGAAGTTATTATTGACATATTTAAACACCCGTTGCGGACTAAAAAATGGATAACATATTTAAAATATTTCAGAGGCAAACCTTCAGTCATTGTTGATCACAGTGTATTAATAGACAACTAGACTAAATCACAATTATTGTTTTTGTAGTCGGAGCAGTCGGATTATCATTAAGTGCAGAATCAATTCAGAAAAGACCCAGCATTCGTAGATCAAACTCCAGAGACAAGCGGCATTATTTACATCGTTCAAGCAGCAGACGTAATAAAGAAAACGGTTCAAGATCTAATAGGTAACGACCTCAGAAGCCAATTACTTTGCTTTTCAGTCGCAAAAAAGTAGTAGTACTGTTCCAGCTGGGCTATAATTCTGATTTCTTTTGTCAGTAGGCCTTAACAGGAAACTACTTTTTTCTATGGTTCGTACATGTAAATTTTTATGTCTCGCTTAATTTTTAAGGCCCGCTTTGTATTCATGTTCCTTGTTCTCCTAGTTTTAAGGGTCGTTCTGAACGAAAGAATTCCGGATCCAGATCTGGTAGTTTCAAGGTGAAATATGAAAACATATCGCGATCATGTAGTTTCAAGAGCAAAGCAGAGCTTTGCATTTGTCCTTCCAGTGGAAGTGAGAAAATGGAAGAAGGTGAGGAAGTTGATGTACACGCCAGGACTCCTACTAGGACATTGGAAACTATTCATGTAAAATTAACTTATAAGCCGAGAATATAGGAACTGAAATAGCTTTATGATTCTATCTAAATCTTTTTTTTTTTGGTAAGAATTATTGAGCAAATTAGAACGAATAGTATTCGAGAGAAACTGGACTTACTTTTTTTAAAATTGTTCAGTTTTTAATAGTTGCTTTTATTTTATTTTATATATTTAAAAAAGTAAGTGTTTGGTATGTAACATCAACTCTGAACTGAGAAAGTATTTTTTTGTTTACTATCCCAAAAAGAGGTTTAAAGCAGGATTGGTGTTTCATTCAAAACACTCTATTTGAAAAGTGTATAAGTAAAGCCTCCGAGCCATTTTAATAATTTGTTTATACTCGTTAGTTAGAGAAAGTTAATTTATTGTGCAGACGTCAGTTTCGTGAAAGTGTAAATTTAATACACGTAAGTTAAGAAAAGTTCTAATAGAACAGACCAAAAATATATTAATAAACTAGTAATAACGAAATAAGCAAGTGCATTCCAAATGAGACATAAGTTTGCATTTAATTTAGAGAGACTAAATCACATCTTTTTTTGTAAAGTTACACAGTGATAAGAAGACATGCTTCAAATATCTTTAATCTGATATTACTATAAACTAAAGATGATTTTTGTTCTTGTTTCTAAAATAAAGTAAAGCGTTGTGTTACATTTTCCAACGGTTTTAGTTGTAAAAATAATAATTCAAATGCTTGTACATATTAAGTAGTTCAGGAAACTCGAGGCAGCTTATTTGTAAAAACTGTTCAGATAAGGCTGCGTTAACGAATATAGACTTACGTTAGTGTGTTAAATTTGTGTTAAACTTAGGAAATAAGACTGTACACTTATTCTATGTCGTCTTCAGGTGCGCATGTTGAAATGTATTAATGTTAAGTGCAAATTTTATGACTTTTCAGTATTATATAGCGTAATTAGCTAAAAAGTTTATTTTCTTGAAACTGGTAGTACTGTCGGTAATTAATTCAGTGAGGTCCAAAATTACAACGCAAGATTTGACTCGTGCATTTAATTAATTTCTATTTCGTGTCGTTATTTATAAGTTGCCTCTGGTTTCAGGCCAAATAAATTATTGTAAATTAATATGTACTGACTGGATGCATGTTGAAGCCTGTATGTGTTCACATAGGCATTTAAAAATGACTATAAAACAAGGCGTTGTTTTCAGCAACGCTAAAATTTAACACCAATTCACTATTACGCTCTTAAAATTTACAATTTTTCTTATATAAATTTTTAACGTTATTATATCCTAAATAGAGTACAATTGTTCTTTTAAATATTTTTATACCTAGTTATAATTTTTTCAATCCGTGAGTCAATTCCGTTCTGATGCAATATTTAAAACGAACAGCTTTCGTCTGCGTCAGAAATCAGAACCGAGTTAGCCCACACGTATTGTAGTATATTAAAAAAAAAATTTTATCGAGGAAATTTTGTATAAGAAATATGCTTTATGCTATTCTGCTATTGGCCAAAGATGGTATCACATTTTTGACAGTATTTACAAAGAAAAACTTGTATATATATATAAATATATCACTAATTGCCAAATATTTTTTTAAATGTTATACTGATCTCTATATTGTTTTTGTGTTCACTTTTTTGCGTACGTAAATTTATGTCTATGTAAAACTTTTTTTATATAAATAAAACAGTCACAAGAGTTAAGACCTCTCATATTTCATTTGAAAATAAAATACTACAGCGAACATTAATAATAATTTATTCAAACATACATTCCAACATTTATATAAACTTAATACAGTATAAAAATAGACATGTATACAAAAAGAATAAGGAAACGCGTAAAATTGTAATACTGACGTTAGGGGGCGAAAGCTGTAGAATACCTTCAATTCAGATCAATATTACATCAATAAATATCATGCATTATCAAGACTGATGATGACAATATTTCTAGTAAGCATTCGGAATTTAAAATGAACACAAAATATTGTCGACTAGTTACACGATGAAATTAATTTTATTGTCACAGTTATGTTGTACGATCGATATACTATTCTGTTGGGCTTAGAATATTTAAGATGCTTACATACGATCCAACTAGGAAACCCAGGAATCCAAATAATATGATTGCTAAATCTTTCCACAAGATCCAGTTGAATCTCCCGAGCTTATCAGGCCAGAAGGTAACTATGTGGATCATGGGTGGAAAGATCAAAGCGAGGGCTGAACTACTGAAAGCCCCGACTAGAGAAATTACAGCTCCTAGATTTGGTACGGCAGCTGCCATTGCGAAGGTACAGACAACTAATACAGTACGAACTACATATTCTCCGACGTATTGTGAGTTTTCTGATGGAAGACACTTTTTCAATATAGGCCATATTATGTTCATCGGTACATAGAATTGTAAACAATATGATAGGAATATCGCTAGGGCCATCATTAAACGAACTGACTGCGCCAAACTAAAATACAAAAAACATTTATTAAACGATTCATTCCTAAGTCGGGGAAAAAATACGTACATCTCGTTCGGTGGTAAAAGAAGTGTCACACTACCCAATTTCGCTTCATCCCCGTACTTTAAGTATCCAAAAAATCCCACTGCAGTGTAAAGCGAAGTTACAATGACCATCCCTGTACTTAAAACACCATTCCATCCACCAAAATCTTGTGGTGTTGCCATATTATTTTCAAGTGGCAGAACCTGTTTTAACAAAAAAAATATATAATAGTAATTAGCAACACAAGATAATTTTTTGCTTCTTATCAAATAAGTGAAACATTTTTCTAATAATATAAAAATACTCACCACACCAATTCCTTCAAAAGCATAAATCGCAGTGCCAAAGTAAAGAGGTAATTGTCCCCAACTAGAGAATGAATTAACCGTTGAAGTATCAGGTAAACCTTGCAGCATGTAAAAGAACGTAATAATCAATCCCGAACACGTCAAAATCGAAGCGAAGAGAGAAGCAGGCGTTAAATACTTTAAGTTCTTGACCCAGTTCAATAGAACCATGGGGAAAAGCAACATCAAGAGATACCAAATCATGTTAATGTCGACGAAGTAGTGCTTGATCACATCGTGCAAGTTTGCGGCTACGAACACAAAATAGACACAGCAAAATCCGAGCTGTGTAAAACACAAGAAAATATTAATCAGTGCCCTAAAAAAGAAGAGCAGGCAATAAAGAACGAAAATGGTGCCTTGCTGTAACTTACTTAAAAAATTTCGAATACTTTTGCAAGAACGAAGGTCCCAATTGGAATGACGTTTCTGCCACCTCCGAGAATCCCAACGATGATACTTGCGTTCTCCTGCACAGTTCGTGGGCGCAATTAACTAACATATGCATACAGTGGGTGCATACAAAGCCCATGAACATAGTACCGATGAACCCAACGATCAAACCAGCATTTCTGAATCCATCGGGCATTGCTAATATTCCAGTTCCGATGTTGCCTTTCAAAAGATGTATCATCGTGTCTATGTTTGTGGTAGGATGCTCTACGTTCCTGTTTAAAACGGGATCACCTTTAAATGTCGAAACGTTCTCTAAACTTATGGCCACATTGTGCGGATGTGAAGATTCATACTCGCTGAGATCACTGTCGAGTAATGGTTGCTTCTCCTCTTTCATTTTACTCTTTGGTTTTTGCGCTCCACTTTGAGCCTGAGAATATTATTTATTACAGTGAAAAATGTTATTTTCATATCCTGAAGTAGAATTATATTTTATTTGCTCATTTAATAAAGGACTATTTAATACAAAGTCACTTTAAGAATGTTTTTACGTTTTAAGGTAATTTTAAATCCTATTATAAAAACGGCTCTTAGACTTAAGGAATCCTAAGAGCGAATTTTGAATTTTATATAGTTCTACTCTTGGATTCAGAAAAAAATCATTTTATCGTTTTACTACTACTATGCTAATAGGTCTAAAGCAAAATGTATGTCGCTGACAACAAACAAAAAGCAGGAAAAGACTTTATATTTGTTAATATAAAATAAATGGTAATGTTTAATTTCTGATAAAATAAAATCTTGTTTTTTTGTAAAAGGTGAAAATATTTTTATTTTAGTGATAGAAATTTAAAATTGGAATAGGCAGTCCTCAACAAAAAATTTGATAAAATACCTTCCCAGACAGCACAAAAGTCATAAAGATGACTTAAAGATTTCTTTTAGATGTCTAAAGCTAAGTTCACATGCATTGCGGATACGCAAAATTTTTATTGCGAATCGTTTCTAATTGGTTCATTTTGATTGAAAATATATAATGAACCAATTAGAAACCATCCGCAATAAAAATTTTGCGTATCCGCAATGCATGTGAAATTAGCTTTACGCTGGATTTCACAAACGTCACTTAACTTTAATCATCGATTAAGAATAATCATTCCTATACCTTCAACATATGTAACCATGGCAACGTTTACTTTTAACGGATGATTAAATTTAAGTAACGTTTGTGAAATCCGCCATTAACCTTTTAAGACATCTAAAAGACAACTTTAAGTCATCTTTATGACTTTTGTGCTGTCTGGGTTATAATTAACCGCTGCCAAAGAATTTCCTTCTTTCTTTTCTTTAAATGAATATAGTATATTCTTAATGCTCTTTGTTGATTAATATTTAATTTTTCAATTTTTACTTATTAAGATAAATTTAGTACAATTTTTCTCTACTTAAAAAATTTAAAAAATCTTGCATATCACGTGATCTATGACACCATACGCCCAAATAAATTTTTGATAAAGGTAAGCTATGGAAGACAAAATGTTTCTCGCAGATTATTACAGCTATTTATTTATTTACTTGACAATTTATGAAATGACGGCTTGCTGTTCCATTACAATTACTGTAACTTTCTCATATTAATTAAAATATTGTGTAGTTCTTGAGTAGTTAAGTAAAGTTTAATTTGCCACATTTTACACCTTGACGTGCAGTGTGGTAACATCTAGTTACAAGTATTTAGATACAGTATCTAGATAATTTTAGTGTATCTGTATCTGTAACTAGTTACATTGTAGTACTTGGTATCTGTAACTGTATTTAGTTACATTTATGTATGTATCTGAGCATTTAGATACATAGATACATTTTTTAAATAAAAATAAAAATATTTATTTTATGCCATCTCACCCTATGTTACAAGAAATTAAAAGTACAGTTTCCAATAGACAGGCTAAACGGTAATGGAAAAATCTCCTTTATACGAGCCCAGAATCATATCATTTGGCCCAAGTTAGGATTTTACAAGTCACGTTTTAAATAATTTTGTTTTACAAAGTATTTCAGATTAATGTCTCTTAATCAAAATTTCAAGGTTTTCAACAATATTTCAAACAGTTTTAGCAATAATAAATGTCTATAAATTAAATGAACACTTACACTGTCCATATAGCAATTTCATTTAGATCGCTATATGTCCACCACAAAGATTTTTCAGTCCCATATATGGGTCACGCGACTCTTCTAAAATTATTTGAAACAGAACGGTATCAGATATCTCAATATTTTTTTTTTCAAATGGTCTTCTTGAGTCCCTTGAAAATCAGATGGTTATTATTTTCACATCCAAGTAATACATTTTTAGAAATGAGAACCATGATTCTGACCCACGTATGAGTCACGGACTTGTGGTTCAAGAGCAGCATGAACCACATATGGATCATTGGATAGTGAACGTATTAAATTATTTAAAAAGTTATCCGTAAAATGTAAAATGGGCCAAACGATATGATTCTGGGCTCGTATTATGCAATGTCTTTTTATAATAAACTTCCACAACGGATCAGTAAAATCAGTAAAACTACCTACTCAGCTAAGCGGATAGCGTTTTATGGTTCTCGTGCAGCATTTGTGATTGGCTACAATTTTGAATGATTTTGAATGAGCCAATCACAAATGCTGCACGAGAGCCGCAAAACGCTCTCTGCTTAACTGAGTACGTAGCTTAACTAACAGAAGTTTTTGTACGGAAATACATATATCGACTACTATTAAGTTTGAAGCCATATGTTTATAAATTCTTTCTACTTTAGTTACTGGTAAAAATTCGAGGAGCAGATGAACAAAATAAATGCTGCCATAAAAGTTTTTCTTATAGTTTTATGATACTGCAGCGTGGCTTCGTCAATTTGACTTTTAAGTGGAATTTCACAACTCCGTTTTTAGGTCAACGCCCGATGTGAATGCGAACTCGAAAATATTTACTTGACAAATAATGCATGCAGCAAATTACCTGAAATAGATTATTCCACGCAAAGAATAACAACACTTTGAAAACCTGGTAAACAAATAAATTATTAAACTCATTTGTAATTTGTTTCGAATATTAATTATTATAATTTCGCTTTGTGTGTCAGGAATTATTAACACAAATCTATTAAAACTTTAACAAATTCTTAATTAATTATGAACTGTTCCTTAGAATTTTTTAAACGTGATCCCATAATCTATTAAAAAAATAATCAAAATCATTCAATGCTTGTTGAACATTCGTTAGAAAATGACCATAATTTTGATTTTGAAAATACTAATATTTTATTTTACGAGTCTAATATTTTCAAAAGACGTTTTATCGAAATGTGTGAAATAAAAATGTCGTCGAATTCTATTAAATTCTATTAACAAACGTACTGATTTTGCAAATTTCAACGATACATTTTGTAGTTTTCTCGATTCCTTAAATAGAATATAGATCTGTCAGGTTTTTAACATTTATTAAAATAAAATATTTATTATGTTTAAAATTATTTATTATTATTATAAAAAAAAATAAAGTTATTTTTTCAGTTTCCGTTGACAACCTTGTTTATTTTGACAAGTTTAAATTTTTCACTTCTGACGAAGTTGTCGAACGACGGCGAAACGTTAAGTGTTTTGTGCGCTATTTAGTGTCCAGTTTAAAGCTTTTGTGATACAATTTTCATCGGACAAGAACCAACTTTAAATAGTCATCTATTACGTTCATAAAGTTTTTATAGTCGGCGATAACTTCAGGTCTAATAAATCTTTTCACATTTTCGGAGAAAACCGATTCGTTTAAGCAATACTTTGCAACTGTAATCAAGTAATTGGGTGGGTCATATGACCCCTGTGATTACCAGATTTAAATCCTTGCGATTTTTTTGTGGACGAAACGGCTGAGGCTGATACATTTCGATCTAATAAATAATCCGCACGAAGTAACAAACAATTATTTACACAATTATTTGCGAATTTATTATTCGTATTTCGTACGCAATTTTAGAAATTACTAATAATTACGTCGCGTAAAAGAAACTTGCCTTCCCCAGCTGTTAAACGAGTAACAAAATAAATTGAAACGTTTGTCAAGGTTGCATTGTGTGCAAGCGAGAGTCAGTAAAAAAATGTACAGTCCTATTATACAACCGCATTTATAGTACGTGGCCGCCGTATTTCGTACGCAATTTTTTAATTAATTATAAACTATTTACAAGAATTTTTCGAACATTCTTCCCGTAATATGTAACATCGATTCTCTTATGCGTTTTTTTTGTCGGTACAATTGTCATTCACCCTGTATGCAATGTAATCTATTTTGAACTTGTGAATTTGTTCATTTGATGTATTGTACTAGTTTTCAGTGTAATTTTATTATTGTCACAAAACGATAATAATTATTCTTTCTGTTTAAATTTTTCAATTTCAAATTTTGATGCTTTGTCAGTTTTTTTTTATTGAAATAAAGAACATTATTATTTTTATTATTTATTATGTAACACATTTATTTATGTATCTAAAAGGTATCTAGATACATTTATACTATATCTATATCTGGATCTAGTTACTTTTAACAAAGAAATATATGTAACTATATCGAGTTACAAATTAGGGTAAGTATCTGTATCTGAATCTAGATACTTTGAAAAATGTATCTGTTACAACACTGTTGACGTCAAAAACTGCTTGGTTACGACATACGTTTACAATTACATGGCCTACCTTTATCCAGAAATTAAAAAAATTCAGATAAATATCTTTAAACGTCTTTTATCAAAAAAATAGCGAAAATAAATTATATTTTTAAAATATTCTTTACAAATATTTGACAATCAATGACGACCAAATTTATTGCTCGCGACTATACAAGTAAACGAGAATTTTTTAAACAATACCGCGTGATTTTTTAATTTTTTTATCAAATCTTGCTATGGAATTTGGACGGCATGTCGTAGCTTTATTGTAAAACCAGTAAAACAGCATAAAGGAGTTCAATGACGTACTTTTCACTTAAGCTAAGACATGCCGCCCAGATCTCATGGCAAGAGTTGATAAAAAATTTAAAAAATCACTCAATAGCTTTATTATACAGGGTTACAACTAATTAAAGGCCCACTGTATGGGAATATCGCAAACAATAAGAGATACAAAACGGTTTAATTATAAAAAAAAGTTGCGCTATTTTGGGATCTATAAAAATATACAAAAGAAACTTCATTAATTTCTGAAATATCTTAACAAAACTGAAAATTCTCTGTTTCGAAAATCTGAAATATTTTGTTTATTTATTAAGATAAAAACATAAAAGTCGATGGACAATCTAATAGCGTTTTTCACTGGGACTAAATTATGCACTGAGTGCGCACTCAGAATATCTCCATCCCGTTTCATTACATGAGGTTAAAATAAGATGAGAATATTCTGAGTGCGCACTCAGTGCACAATTTAGTCCCAGTGAAAAACGCTATAAAGTAGTCTAAAGAAATAGGTTAGGATTGACACTTTCGTAGATACTACTGTCAATGTCAACTGTTTTTTTTGTTATGGACGCTGCTTAGATTCTCATACCATGTGATACAAAAATCAGAATATGAATACGATATGATACACTAATACTTTTGTTTTAAAACAAAATATTACATTACTAAGAAATATTTTCAAAAAAATTTTAACCTAGTAGGAGGATGCTTACAAATATTCAGAAATAAAATTATCTTTAAATTAACAAATCTTAAATTACAGTGGCGGCTCGTACTTTATTTTACAGGAGTGCACATATTTAAAATGTTTCTTGTTTATATCATTATTATCAAGCAAATGCAGTGAAATTACTAAATTGTGAAAACAAAGTGTGTAAGATATTCTCCTCTTGATGGAACTCTATAAAATATTTAGTGAGGGTCCATCTTTTGCAGAGAAAACGACAAGAATAAAATTAAAACGAAGTCCAAACTACGATAATTTATTAATATTCCACCAAAACATATTAAAATAATATGTACGGTGCGGTGGCTTGCAAAAAAATTCGCGTACACTTAATTTCTGTTGTATTTTAGTCGTCTTAATTTATAATCTGTCAGTGTCAAACAATAAAAATGTCGAATCTTACATTTCCTTTATTCATAAATTCTGCACCTCTGTTATGTTTGTTTCCTGATACTTTAATAACAAATTTATGCTTAAATAAATCGTTGCTTAAAAGACAAATGAAGCAAAATAATTTTTTCTTCTCCACACACCCGCACATTCACAAAAACTTATTATAGGCATTTTCCTTTTTAAAATATCGGTTAAACTTCCTAGTTTTACCTACCGTTGTTTTTTTAGTATTTAATTTTGGGGTGGGTCTGCCAAGTTTTTTTATGTAGAGCTTGTCTTTACAATTGAGAGGCCTTTATAATAAAATGTACGTCACCGCATTCATTTTTGCAGCACTGCCACACAGTACACAATGAATATTCGAGTAGGTACACGAAGTAAACTGTGCTCCTCTCTGGGCGTTCCTGGGCTCCGTTGTCATGACAACCTGATAAACACACCGTCTAATTTAACGGCAATGACGCGTTCTCGGGACACGTGAACTTATAGAAGTAAATATTGGTCAGAAACTGCGAAATAAGTATTGAGACTTAACAAGCTAATTTCTTACAGTTTGGTCTTATAATTTATCATTAAAAGAAATAAAATAGTGATAAACGAATAAATATATGAAAGCTTGATTAACTTGGGGGGCACGTGCTCCTGTGTCTCCTTGCATCAGCCGCCACTGTTAAATTATAGTATGTGTTTATGTATTTACATAAGAAATGTTATTTTCTGAAAATATTTCACAGTAGATAATTTAATATTTTGTTTTAAAACCTTAATAAATAAACAAAATGCATATTCAAGATTTTCGAAATAAAGGATTTTCAGTTTTTGAAGACATTTCAGAAAGTTTTAAAAAAGTCCCGTCTTTTGGAAAGAAATTTTTTGACAGTTTACAGCTAACAATTAAAAGTCATTTTAATGAACGATACCAAACCTTTAATAAAAAAAATCCTTGAAATGTGAAATACAGTGTATTCAGAAATGATTAAAGGCGTTTGAATTTCCCGCTTGCTAGATTATTTTTAAAAGATGGGCGTCATATGGGATAATTTAATTATTATTTTCTCATTTCTACATAATCATGTGGCTTTTTTCATTTACCAATGAAAATGATACAGCGGTAAAAGTGGTAGTACGCAAAACCTTTACTATAATAATAGTAAACTATGAAAATCAAAATGTAAACAGCAGCACGCTAGTAATGATATTTAGATCGAATTCATCATAATCAGCAGGAACACCAATGTTGTAAGGTGAAAATTACTAATAAATTAGCGCGCTAAAATCACAAGCCCTTCAATCATTTCTGAACTCGCTGTATAATCCGGAAATATAATTTTATTTACATTTTTAAATTTATTAAATTTCTTATGTTTATTTTTTACTTTCGTTCATAATACCCCCCTCGGTCGATTTTATCCTGCCTTACTAAAATTAAAATCTGGTCACCTTAGCCAAGTATCACTTAAAAATCTTAAGCCTTAAGGAAAATATGCCTACAAAATACAATGACTACTTTTATATTTTGAGTAAAGTAATTTTTTATTCTGCATTCGAAAATATAAAATACATCTAAAAGTTCTATTAAAAAAATAATAATAATAAGTTGAACACATTTCCGATTAAACAGGAAGCACAAAAAAAATTAAATGTAAATACCCTATTTTTAATAATATCGTATTCACAAAAATATTCGACCGCACCGAAACTTTGGCTGCCCCCGTATAATTTTTAAAGTTCTAAGCCTAAGGTGGTTATATTTCCTAAACTTGATAAATTTGATATCATGAAAAAATTTAAATAACTGAATATCTCGAAAACTTAGCAGTCACTAGTTTTTTGCTTCATTAATTTAATCCATCCAAATTCTTTAAGAAGTATTTCCTAAATAATTTTGATAAGAGCTTTATCTAGCACAATAACCTTGTGGAAACATCTGCATACGTATCAGTTTTTTTTTTCGGAGAAAATCGAAACATCTGCATATACATTTTTATCACATTTCATTTTCTAAGAAAAAAAGTAAAAAAAATAGTAGATTATATTATAAGTGAGAGAAATGCAAAATTATACATGAGTGAGACAATTCTCACGAGTGTATAATTGCATTTCATTCACCTGTGATATACGACCTTTTGTCCAACAGTTGCATTTTTTAACAACAAAGAATCTTGAAAAGATATTTTTAAAGTGACATTATTTAAAACGTCAAGCAGTCATGGTCGGTCGTCATGGATAGTTTTTGATTTTGCACATTTTGCGCTAGTGATTGAAATTTGATTTTAGTCACTCAAAACGAACGTATAAAACACCTAAAAACATGCAACTGTTGGACAAAAACATTTAAATGTTTATGAATGTCACAATCAGATATACAAACAATGCCACACTTTTGCATTGTTTTAAACCAAAGTATAAATTCAAATTTTCTTTGCTTTTTTATTTTAATATCTAGATGGCTAACATTATCAAATTTAAAAAATACTGGACTCTGCCTTATGAACATGCTCTAGATATGTATGTGGTAATAATTTTAGTCATTCAGATGTATTCATCTGAGTAGGATTACTTTTTTTAATTTTAAGTTTTGTACTATTATTGTGATAAATAAAGACTATCAAAAGAATGATAGATCTAATCGGCAAAATAATTTTATTGCCGACTGGTCTAAAGAATTCAAATTTTCGTGCCTTCATAAATTAAGAATTAAGGTAAGACGGATTTGTTGAATATTGTTCGACTGATTCATAATAATTACATATTACGGTCGATTTTAGTTAGTTCCTATTTTACATTAGTGCCAAACAAATTTTCAAGTGTTCTCTTTAAGTTGTCCATGACTATACATCTCAGCGGAAAATTTCCGAATAGATTCTATTTTTTAAGCGATCGGCACATCTCTCTCGGCGTTGTCATTATTATTTGCTGATATGGATATGAAAGCGGGTCGTATCTTTCGGTATTATTCCATGAGCATGCATGTGTTTTGCGAAACTATAAAAGTAGAGATAAACCTTAGTTATGACACGAGCGCAGTGTTTTTTCCCGCGCTAATGAAACGTTAAACACAACGAAGCTATGATATAATTAAACCCCCCACTATTACTATTATTGTAATCGGGGAAATAACATGAAAAATTATTTTTTATAAAAATACTAATAAGTGACTTTCTAATAAAATTCAATTATTTTTATATGAAAGTCGGAAGTTTCCCAAACAAGAAATCTTTCAAAATTAAGAATATTGCATGTAAAATTTTAGATAACTGCACTATTCATGTATCACTACGTTTTTACATTTTACTTTATCATTATTAAAATTTTCTTGAGTAATTAGAGTATTATTTTACATAGTATATGATTTTTCAATATTTTTCGATTTTTTTTACTTCAACGATATTAAAAAAGAGTTAAGAACTAAAGGAAATTTGTATATTCTGTATCTGAAATGAATTATTTCTAACTTTGTAAAATTGAAGAAATATTATTGTTGTGTTATACAGCGTATAATCGAATAAGTTTCACATAATACTGTAAGTTCTTCATCACATAAGGAATTGATTCTGCAAATATCAATTATCTTGCTCGAAAATAAAAAAAAAACTGACCTACCACAAGAGCGAAAATTTTTTTCGGTTCCGTCAAATAAATAAATGCATTGACTGCACTAAATACAAATGCTTAGTTTAACGCTTTCCCTAAGTTTCGAGAACATTCTTAAGTCATTTACTGTAATAAAGCAATTAGGTGCGATTTTATCGCTCGAGTTTAACAATACGATCGTTTATTGATTAATTCACATATAAATTACTATTTGCTTTCAAAATATTAAATGATAAAGAACGTCTAATAATAATTAAAAAGGCAAATTTCAACACAACACTTGCAACTATCGTCATCAGCTGACACTGTGAACAGGCGTACACACAGTACCTTCGCGATCTTTCGGAATTTTTTTTGCTTAGCCTAAACGTAATAAAGAATAATAAATTAACGGATGATAAGTTCGGCGCTTTTTGTTCCAATAATACTTTTAGAATGTAACCTTTATTGAATTAATTGTGACCTATTTTTTTTACTTATTGTTAGGTAGGATTCATGATTACTGTTTTATTTTTAATTAAGTAAATAAAATTATTATTTAAAGATTATTTTGTGAAAAATCTGCATATCTATTATTTAAATATTAATTTAAAAAACAACTGGGAATCTCCGTATTCTTTCGTATGAAAGTAATAAATGACCTGCCTCAACGTTTATTGTATCGCATCTGCGGGTTTATTGCTCTCATTTATTGCGTATAATAGTAAATTTCGATCAGCCGTTCGGGCCGTCCGGGGCTTTAAATCAAAGCCAGCGGTTCTCAAATGTTTTATGTAAAAACTAAACATATATTTTTCCGGAGTTATTATTGAAATTTTTTTCAAACATATGTCGTAACTTCACTTCTTTTCTTTTGTATTAGTTGTGGTTACAATATGTGAAACTTATTCGATTCCACGCTGTATTTTGGTATACAAACCAAAAATATTTAAAATAATTTCACGTTTATAAATACATTTCTATTTCTTAAACTGATCTGAGAATTTTTAAATTCAACAGAAAGTCAATTTTGAAAAAAGGTTATACTCGAAATTTATTTCGTACATAAAAAATTAATTTATAGCAAAATTGTGAGGTCGAAAAGTAAGGAAAAAAATCAATACTTCAAAAACGTCTAACTTTTGGAAACATCTTTCGGACTCATCAAGTTTCTTTTTTTGCTAGGTTTTTGCATTTTGAAAATGTTTTGTATTATACAGGATGTTTCAAAATTCGCGACGAAAAATGAAAGGGGTTGTGGGGAACGGAATTTGAAACAATTTTTCTCATATAAACATATGTCCAATTTTTACGCATTTACTAAATTCGTTACACGTAAATTTTATTAACGTGGGTTTGTGTTACTTTTGGGTTTATTTAAAGCATCCACCTGCTGCAAGATAAGCGTGATTGACATCGACGAACTAATTCGTGGGTGTAATTAAATTGAAAATTCCCGTTTTAGATTTCAGGGGAAATTAATTCTTTCCAAAAGCTGTTCTTTTGTATGAATTCAAACACCATAAACTATTTCCTTTAATACTCCCCATAAATGGATATCCAAGGGTATTAAGTCGGAAGACCTTGGTGTTTTCGGTTTCTCGCAATCCTACTGAAAACTTTAAAGGCTGTTTTACATTATACTTTTTTCGTTTAGAAACTTTGACAAGTTCAATACTAGAACTAACTTGAATAATGCAAATCAGAAAAAGTCATCCAAGTTTTCATACTAGAAACGTCTAGAAACTTATTTCCAAACTAGTTCTCAACCTATTTTTCGTCAAAGTTTACAAACTAGACTTGCGCATAAAGTACACGTCGCAGTATTACCAACATCTTAAAAGATAAACATGACTGTGATTGAAAGTATAACCTCGAAGTACCTCCGCAATAACCAGTCCTGACGCCAAATTCTAGGTTTCGTATTTTGTTTTTTCGAATAATAAATATGCAGAATTTTTGAAATTTTCTGAAATCTGGTTTGGTTTCTTTTATAAAAATTCATTTTTGAGCATTTAACTTCTCTTTAATTTTGTACGTTGGCAGTTTTGTTTCACGTTTAAATTTTCCCCACTGCGTCGCCAGCGATCGGTTTATGAACTAATATTTAAAACAACCTTGAATTTAGATACTAGATTCTAGTATTCAAACTTGTTCAAGTTTCTAGACGAAAAAAGTATAATGTAAAACAGCCTTAACGGAAGGTTGTTATCTATTAGGAGATCTCTGCATGCCTCTGCATTTTCGTCGCAAAACAATTTTTGCATATTCAGAAGAACTCAACTTGTTTATTATTTATTGTTGGTTAATACTAACATTAAACAATAAATTCTGTTAAACAGATATTTCTGTGATGATAAGAACTTCAAGCGTTAATAACTAATAAAGGAGAGATAATCAGACCTATGTTTATATGAAAAGAATTGTTTAAAATTCCATTTCCAATAATTCCTTTCATTCTTCGTCGCCACTTATGAAACACCCTGTAAAGGTGTCTTTAATGGCAATCCCCATTTTCTTAAATTCCCTGTAAAATTCTAAATGTTTTTATGTATTATACTCCATGCCTAAAATCAATTGCTTTGAAAACCTGGTGAATTAAAAATTATGTAGGTAATAAATCAAATATTTTTAGAAAAATAAAATGCTACAATGTTAAATGCAATATTGACAATAGCTATTTTGTTTCTGCCTTTAAATATGTATTCAAAGGCCACTTGAAAAAATGTGGTAAGCATTCTGATACTCTAAGGCTGGGTTGCTCAGTTCTAGTTTAACTTTAAACTTCTGTTTATTTCCATAGGAACAATTGTTTTTATAATTGCTACCATGGGAATAAACAGGAGTTTAAATTAAACTAGGACTGAGAAACCCAGCCTTATCCGTCATATTAATCTAGGACGTGTTTCGCAAACATCATTAATATTTAATTGCAGTTAAATGTGAATATTTTTGTTAATTTTTTAATGCCGTTTTTCTTATTGTAGATATGTATTGCACGATGTCTCACCTTGTGTAGTGAATGTTTAAAAATGTTGAGTCGGTTCTCGGATTAGCTGGTTTTCTTGTGAAAAAAGGGATTGCCATTAAAAAAAAAAGTTGATCTCACGAGGAAGGTATTCCAAATTTCCATGAAACTTGGTTCGTTTGTAGACCTAATGTAACAACTGTATTTAAAACCATTTTCTATTGCTACCCGAATTTACTTTGACGAAGTGTAATGGCCACCCCAAAATTGACGAGTTTTAAAATAACTGGGTCCTAAAAAATTCTTGATACTGCAATTTGGTAGACCTTCTGATACGACATCTTTATACACAAGAATATATTTTACCCTTATAATAGGGCTTACCTTTTACCACAAATCTCACCTCAGAACACATAAACGTCATTTCCGTTAGCATGAACAAGTTTGAATTGAGATTTCCACCTCAAACCTTGCCACTCGAGCACTCCCATTAGTCACTAGGCTGAAATATCCATTCAAACTTACTTGTTCGTGCTAACGGAAATGACGTTTATGTGATCTGAGGTAAGATTGGTGGCAAAAGGAATGTAGCTAATAACGGACTTCTTTACAATTTTTTTAAAACTCGCAGATTTTGGGGTGTGGCTATTACACCCCTTCAAAGCGAAGTGGTTTTAAATATGGTTACATAAGATCTAGAAAAAAAAACAAGTTGTATGAAAATCGGGAGGGGACACTCGGGATACCTTCCTCGTCAGTCCTGCCTTTTTGGGACACTCTATATTAAACAAAACATTTTCAAAATTAACCTAACAAAAAAAAGAATATACATGGATTCGATTAATTTTTCCAAAAAATATTGATTTTTTTCCTTATTTTTCGACCTCACTGTATATATTTTTAATTCTGTATACAATTAATCTGTTAGATTTAAAGTGTGTATTAAGAATCAAAATTTTGAAGTTTTTCCTCATGTCATAGGAAGAAAGAGATTAATAAAATACATGTTATTTTTAGTATAAGAAATAAATAAAGAAAAACATTAATTATTTTAATGTCTTTAAACTGTATTATGACTAAAGTATACATATTCAGTTTTAAAACTTGTTAAAAAAAATTATTTACGCCCCCGTATTTATAAAACCTACGAGAGTAACACACGCCAAGACCGTTATCATTATCATACATTCTGATAAAATACATGACTAATAAAATAATTTTAATTTTCGTTTTGGCAACAAAACATAACAACAAAATTAAACGTACAATAAAACGAATTTTCCTGAACAACTTACGTCTTTTTTAACCATTTTGTCTGTTTCAAAAACCCTCGCTAATCGCCACTTGTTGTTGTTATCATCTGTTTGCGTTATCAGATAATTCTAAATAATAAAAAAGTGGATAAAACTCACGGCGAAAGAGATAGGCACAGTTCCATAATTACAAGCCATGATCGAACAATAGGTGGTAGGTGCGTGAGAATTTTGAATCTTACGCCAACCAAGTTATAGATGCTGTAAATACTAAAAGCCACCGTACACAAATGTTTAATGAGAGACGACCGCATGCTATCCCCACTTCTAACATTTACACGAAGAGCAAAGAAAGTAACAAATATTATTGTTTATAACTTTTCGAATGATAATTGCTACAATGCACGGATTACGTTAATCATTTTACGCGATTTTTTTTATTAAGATACACACAGACGCAATGGTTTAGGTCGTATCGAAGAAAAGGCCATATTTCAAAATAAAATAAAAAATTAATGATTCTCTAACGTAATGACTAAAAATAAACATTATGAAAAAAGCGTCTGTAGCTCTGATATCTGCAGAAGAATAATTAATTTGTGTGAGTTTTTTTTTACAAAAATTAACGGTTTATTTTGTAATACTCATTTGTTAATTTCGACGTTTCGCAAATAACTCGCAGGTTTTATCAAATTATGACGGCCGTCGATTAATTCAAATAATACATTTCTTAAGACCGCTTCATAAAAAAGTACATGATGCAATTTGTATTGTAGCAAGACGCAACTTCTATTGTGCGGATGCATGATGGCAAGTTATGTTACATTGCACATACGTATATTATCAACATAACATAAATTTAATATTTCAATCTGATACTGCTGTGCACTTAAAACGTAACCTGCAAAACAAAATATGTCGATGGTCTCAAATCAATACCTCGTAAGTCAAAAAAAGCAATCAGTACTACGTATACAATTAAAGTCGAATACAATTAAAAATTAAGAAGTTTTTTAAAAAATACGTCGATAAAAGTTTTTTTTTTAAGACGTTTTATTATTATTATGTGCTTTATTATTACCAATACCATTGCAGATAGTAATGAAACGCTTTTATTTGCCTTCTCTAAAATGGTCATTTTTTTACACTTACGTGGTATTGACTTAAGGCCATCGATGTAGTGTTCTTCGTTATCGAAATATCATGTTGGCAGTATCGAAAATTACGTTAAAACACCTAAAAACATTCCGCAATGCAAGCAGAATGCAAGAGATGCAATGCAAGAAATCTTGCACCAGCTGATCTTTTAAATAGAAATTGCATCTTGCTGCAATAAAAATTGCTTTGTGTACAGCGGCATTTAATGGCCTCTTTATACGTAGGGAATGCAACGAAAATTGCACACAAAAATTTACATTTGCTGGCGGCTTCATATTTAAGCAATTTCTGAGTATTTGCAATGAATGGTACCAATTTCTGAAAACATATAAATATTTAAGGTGTTTTACATTTGAGTACTGTTATTGAGGTTAATTAACAATTATTATTGTTCACCCCCATTTGCGGATGAGCATGCGCACGATAATAATTTCGTCTTGCTGCAAGGCAAATTGCGTCATGTAAAAAGGCCTTAACAGTTCGCAATAAATAGTCGCAGCAATAAAAAGTTGAGCAATTTTTATTGCGGAACACTTTACAGATGCTGATGAATCAAGCATCAAGTTTACGACTTACTTAAAAAAATCACTTGAATGTTGAGTGTATTAAATTTCTTTGTAGCAGAAAAATAATAAAAGTTGAAGTAGCAATGTTTAGCAACAATTGTCGGAAAAAAATAAGTGCTACTTTGTGCATACTTATTGAAGTTCGGCGTTAATGGTAGAAAATCAATCTATTCGTTAACACACTTTATTTATTTTTCCTTTTTATAAAGTTGGTATTTCACAAATACCAACAAATTCCCTAGTTCACCATTGTTGCAATGCAAGAAAAATTGGTGCGGAGCTATTTTCAGCAATTGCAATGAAAGAACTCTAATTGCCACAGCTGATCATAATACAAATACTGCGCAAGCGTGTAAAACAAACCGCTGCATTTATTTATTGCCGGCGATGAAAATTGCGAATTGTAAACCGACCTTTAAGCTAGGCTTTAGTAAGATAAAGTTGTTTATCAAAACATGTATAAATTGCAATTAGAATTCTTTACTTTTCTATTAAACCATTAACAAAATGCCGCAGATTATAGTGGAGCACAATTTTGTAAAGCTCAGACTAATCTTCAATGGATGTTACGAGCTTTTTCAGTTTGAAAAGGAACTCAAACATATTTTGAGAGCAGCGATCTCTAAAGCGTTTTTTAAATTCTCTTTTGATTAGTTCTTTGAGTACATTCAGCTCAGAAAAGTTTATGGGGAAAGTTCGAAGCTGTCAAAATTCACCACTAGTTTCATTAAATTTCATGAAAAAGCGTCAGATACATTAACTTATTAAAAATCACTACGCACAAAAAGAAATTAAATATGTAATTAGTTTTAAAATATGTAGGTAGGTATTCCAATTAAAAAAATATGAATGGGGGAGTGATTTTTAGAGATTGCTTATTTGAACATTTTTTAATTTACTCTCTTGTAATTTGGAACACACGGTATATGCAGGCAGGTTCTTCATTTATGATAAAACTGCTTTCGCAAGTAATCTCAACGCATGAAACTCGAACAGCTGGAACAGCAAGTCTGAAGAGTATAAAGTAACACTGATAAAATTGTCACAAGAAAAAAATATTAGAACTTTACTGTTTTATCTCATACATGGAAATTTTATAAAAATTAGTTATCTTTAATTGATAATAAATAATTACTCATCTCAATTTGGAACCCACTTTTGTGTCCAATTATTTTTTTCTGCAAAGGCAAAGTCTGAATCAAAATAATTCTGTAATCGGGCTTTCTAATGTGAAAAAATATAAGTTTTTGAAGATATTTGATAAATCAAAAAAAGACGTGATAAAACTTGTTCTTTTTTCCAAATTTAACATAAGAAAAATGTTTTTGTCCTACATTTCCACCAATCAAATCGGTCGTTCTTGAAAGAAATTATAACGACAGTAATTTATGAATGCGTAATTCTGCTTATCAGAACCAGTGCTTGTGGCCTACATGTCTGGAATTACAACTTAAAAGTCAACGCCTGATCAGATTTTTTTTATTTTTAATTAGTGTGTAGAGACGATAACAGGAAAATTTTCAGATCTGAATGGCGGTTAGAACCGGATTCGGTCTTTGTGAAGTAACCAATGTAAACTATTGGATGGCAGAGTTCATGACATGAAATTCCAGTGCCGCTGATAATTTACAAACTGTTTACACTGATAATGTTCACGAAAAAAAAGAAAAAGATTCGTCGCTTTTTGCGATTTTTTTATGAGGTCCTTGTTCTGCGTTTTAAAAATTTAAATTTTGTAATGGTACGATTTTTAATACATAAACACATTTTAATTACACTCTACAACTGTTTTCTCTTGAGTTGTTTTAATATTTTGCACCTTACTTAGGCCTGGTTTCTCAGTCACAGTTAACTTTAATCTTCAGTTTATTTCTGTAGGAACAATTGTTTTTAAATTGTTACTTTGGGAATAAACAGGTGTTTAAGGTTAAACTAAGGCTGAGAAACCCAGCCCTAGAGATTTTATTTTAGAAGCAAGAGAAAAACTTTAAATACAAAAGTTGTAGGGTTTTATACGTATTATCATAATAAATAAATAAAAGCGCATCACAAAGCGGAGAAAAAATGCTGGGTCGCATAAAAGATTTAAGCCAGGATTGCTTAGAATGTGACATACATACTGTGTATTACATTCTAACTTAAACTTAAATTTAATCCTGACTTACACCTTTTATGCAACCCAGCCTAATTATTTAGTAATGAAATTTTCCATAGTTTTTAAAACATAATTTCATTATAATATTTAAGTAATTCTTTTATTAAATTGTACATTTTTAAATTGTCTCTAAAAATAATGTATAATCAATTGAACAGTGATTTTGCATAATTTGAAATTTGATTATTTCCTGCCTTCAACAATAAAATGTTGCAATTTAATATTTTAATCTATCCAACATGTACATTTTTATGATAACCTAAAGTGAGTATCATTAGGGTTAGAATGTTCTTGATATTTTCATTAAAAGGCACCTTGAAACCATTTCATTTTTGTCGATTATAGACTGTTCTAATTTTATTCGTATCAACGGGAACGCTGATAAGCACTCAAGTATGAATTAATACAATTATTGGCACCATTTAGCGTAACTTTTGTTGTCTTGGTAACAAAAGTCTAATCAGTTTCAGTTTATAACGAGCTTGTTGCCTAGTTACAGTAAAATACATTTTAAAATTTAATACTATAATAACACTAGGGAACAAATTTTAAACATTCGTCGACAACTTCAAAAACAATATTTGTTTCTAGTTACATTCATCTCACTTAATAAAAAAAAAGTACTAGAAAATCTGCAGCACGTCTAGATATGCAGTTTTTGAAATAAAACAAAAATTATTAAAAACGAATACAAAAGGGAGAATAAGACAATATTTTTATTAAAAATTTTGTTGATTTTAAACGTAAATACTTTTTTTTTATCAAACGATTCTTAAACTGTGTTAAAATATAGTTACAATAATTATACAAATTTCAATGACTTTTTTTCTGCTTTTTATTGAGTGCAAAATCCTCTCGTTTCAAGAACCAACAAAAATCCCCCTTCATAGCCGGATCCCATCGTTCTTGATATCTGGATTCCATTGTTCTGATTCCTTGATGAAACCTTTCGCCTTGTTCGTCACTGACAGCGCCGAGATTATTAGGAAAAAAGTCCAAATGAGAAAGCAGAAAATGAAATTTTAATGACATTCTGCATCCTAAAGCTTTATACCGATTGCAGAAGTTCATTTATTAAAATTTTATAATTTTTATCTTTCTTGTTTCCAAGAAAGCCTTTAAACTATATTAACAAAATAATTCCAGGCAGTAAGTTCTTTTTCATAAAGTTTTACGAGAAAGTTATAGTCCTTAATTACCTTTCTTATTTGAGGATCTATGAAAATACCTTCTTTTACTTTAGCATCACTAAGTTGAGGAAATATTGTCCTTAGAGATCTCCATGCATAGTTCTTACAAAAAAAAAGAAATAATATTCCTATTTAAATTGTTTCCTAAAAAATTTTAATGAACGGTTTACGTAAATAAGCCTCTGTAGTACCAGTCATAGTTAAAAAAAAATCTGACGTGCAGCAACACTTTTTATGCCCTAGTATGTGAGTATGACTTAAATAGATTAAAAATATAAGGTGTTTATTAAAGTTGTCTGACCTGTGTTCCCTAGTGTAATTTTAAAAAACTCAATATAAAATAGGTACAGTTGCGGAATTTACATACATTCAAAATGTCTGGCTGCGAACTTGGATTTGTTTAAAATTATTTTCGTTTTATAAATCAAAACAATTTTTAAAGTGACAGACCAACTTTAACATACCACATTTAAGTGTTACTCAAAAATGCAAGTAGGTACATAATTACATTAATTGAAGGATGGTCAGTAAGGCCCGTGTGACACTATGATATTTCTTGTGCAAGATTTGTTACGAAGTGAGCGAGAAGTGACAATTCAACCAATCAGAGTTCACTGTGGTGAATTCTGATTGGTTGAATTCACTTTGTAATCAAATCTTACATGGTGGTTAATAAAACTACCACACAGAGAACTAAAACAAGTTTAGTTTTTTATTGTTTTCTTCTTGAGTCCTAAAAATGATAAGTAAAGTAGAAGAATTATGCATTGTGTCATTTTACAGGATTTAATTATTTTAATTGCCAGCGTTTATGTCAGTCGCAAGGGTGCGTTGCTATTATTGCAAAATATAGCCTAAAGACTTCCGCAACTGTAAACATTTGTAAATATTTTGTAAAATAATTTGTAAAAATTTGTAAAATGTGTGAGTTGAAAATTTAATTCTTAGTTTGCCCTTACAGAATAAATATTGAATGTCTAAAAACATTTACAGTCAAGACTCTTTCAACTGAGTAAAACGCAAAAGCTTGGCTCTTATTATATGTATGTTACATTAAGGGTGGGTTTACAGAAAGCAAATAAAATATTTAATTTCGAATTAAACTAATCACGATTAAGTTGCCATAAGAATTACATTGCGAACTGTCAAATTAACAACGTCATTAAAATTTGATTGCAATTACACTTTCTGTAAACTGGCCCTTAGTAACTTATTTTTAGTGTAGTGTACTTTATACAGGATGAGTGAAGGCCAATTCTAAAATTCATATTTCTAAAAAAAAAAAAAAAATAATACATATTTAAAGTTGGTTCTTGTCCGATGAAAATTGTATCACAAAATCTTTTATAGAAATGTGTAAAATAAAAATGTCGTCGAATTCTATTAACAAACGTATAGATTTTGCAAATTTGAACGATACATTTTGTAATTTTTTCTATTCTTTAAATAGAATATACACTGTGAGGCATGTAACCGGGTAACTTCATTTACGCCGTTTCTATTGAAAATATGGAAAAATGTTTTATACAAAAGTATCTTCCTTTCAAGCTCCGCATAATTTAAAATTATTTTCTAATGTACAGGATGTCTCAGTTTGGCTGTACGCCGTACTACTTCGTTGTTTTAAATGAAGGACCCTATATTTTATAACGAATTTGAGTTTGTCAGGTTATTTTAGGGTAAGTTTGATAAGGGTTCCCTATACCTAAGTCCTATGGTTTTTAAAATATTAGGCTTTGTTTATGGTTTTTGGAAAATACGGATATAACTTTTACAATTAATGCCTCATTAATGAAGAAAGTTAGAAAGCAGATATTGTGGTGCTGTTACAAGCTAAGTGGAAGTAATCTATCGCAGTAACAAAATTTACTTTTCATTAAACAGGGATCCAGTAAAACTATTTCCATTTCGACAACAGTTGAAGGGCAATAACTTTTGTTTTTTAAATGGAACGGTGTTATTTTTTTTTCGTCGTTAGGTGCCGATTCAGGATATATTTAATATTATTTCATAATTTCTACATTTTAACATTTTAATTAAAATCAGGACTGAGTATTTACTGAAACAGTTTATGTGTTTTAAGTAAAATATCAATGTGCTAAGTTTTTTAAGTCCAGGTTGTATAAAATTCTGTTAAGAACATGATTAATTGTTAAGGCTTGTGATAAGTTAAATAGTAACGAATAAAATAATTTTAATTGGTATTTTTATTGTGTATTGTTAAGTTTCCTCCAGTGATATTGGTTAGCCAGACAATTAACTTGATCGTATGGTTGAATACGTTTTATACAGTTTTCCCTAGACTTGAATTTGAGTTTCTAAAACTTTTGTTTTATGCCAAATAATAAAGTATGCTATACTATACACATTATTGGAGAAATATTTAATAATCATATTTGAACATAATAACTAACAGAATGAAATATGTACTGATTTTGCAAAATAAAAAACGAAACTTTTTTAAAAACTATAGGAATAATAAAATAATTCTAAAACGTCTTTAATTTCACAGTAAGTGTTCAAAATGGGCACCGTTTTTTTCCAGACAAAACCGAATCCTCTTTTTAAAATTACGCTTGACATTAGCTAGCATATTCAGTGTAATACAAGTAAAATGTTTGAGTAAATACTAACTCCTGATTTTAATTAAAATATTAAAATGTAGAAATTATGAAATAATATTAAATAAATATCTCCTGAACCGTCAGTAATTGGTATAGGGAAGTGTATAGCTAATTGAAAGATAATTTTATGGAGCATCTAAGGACGATATAAAAATAACACCGTTTCATTTAAAAAACAAAAGTTATTGCCTTTCAATTATTGTCGAAATGGAAATAGTTTTACTAGATCCCTGTTTAATGAAAATTTTGTTACTGCGATAGATACCTTCCACTTCGCTTGTAACAGCATCTGCTTTCTAACTATCTATCTAACTATCTTCGTTAATGAGATATTAATTGTAAAAGTTATATCTGTATTTTTCGAAAACCATAAACAAAGCCTAATATCTTAAAAACCATAGGACTTAGGTATAGGGAACCCTTATGAAACTTACCCTAAAATAATCTGATGAGCTCAAATTCGTTACAAAATATAGGGTGTTCCATTTAAAATAACGAAGTAACACATCGTACAGCCAAACTGGGACATCCTGTATATTCGAAAATAATTTTAAATTGTGCTGAGCTTGAAAGGATGAAACTTTTGTATAAAACATTTTTCCATATTTTCAATAGGAAAGGCGTTAATGAAGAAACCCGATTAAATGCCACAGACTGTAGATGTGTCAATTTTTTAACATTTATTAAAATAAAATATTTATTATGTTTAAAATTATTTTTAGATTAAAAAAAATCAAGTAACTTTTTCAGTTTCCGTTGACAACCTTGTTTATTTCGACAACATGTTTTTGTTTTTCATTTCTGACGAACCGAACGACGGCGAAACGTTAAGTGTTTGTGCGCTATTTGGTGTCCGTTTAAAAGATGTTTGCGCACAAAAAAGCAACTTTACCGATTTATCTTCTTATTAAATAAATAAAATAAACGAAACAAATTTCGTTTACTTGTTAAAACTGTAATGTAACAAGAGCGTGTTTCTGAAAAGAACTTTGTATTTATTGCAATAAATCGATATTGGTTGTGTTTTTATTAAAAAATTCTATTCAAAGAATGTGACTGTATTGGTTTTTTTTAAGGATTTTTGATAATGTCTTAGCTTCCAAACCACTTCCACAGAAGAAAAAGTCCAAAAAAGGATATTTTCGTTCATAGTTTCTATAAAATATTATTTTTAGATACTGCAGGTTTTCTTCACATTTAATTTTGTCTTCCTGCTTTAGTTCAACAAGAAAAAGTTTAATAGTTTTCGATTTTACGAGTTTCCCGCGAAATTTTATTTGATAAACTAGATTGGTTAATGCTACCAATAAGTGATACCAATAATTTTTTTTCCCATATGTTACGAACTGTTATAAATGTCATTTTATACTTGAAAACGGTAATAAAATTCAAAACGTCTGTCTACTACGAGAAACCAATTGACGGATCGATTTAAATTGTTTTGAAAGTCTAGAAATTCACAAACATAAAAAATAATTTAATGAATTTTACTATAAATCAGGAACCTTAACTTCGTGCTTAAACAGTAGTTTTATTGTAACTTTAATTTCATAATCCTTTATAAACTTCTAATTATTTAGTAGTAGTATTAGAACAGTTCTGTATATTATTAGAAAGCTGAACCTTGCTACAAATAGAGGCCGGACATTTGTTTTTTTTTATGCTCATGTAAAACTCCAGAATTTTCTAAATATGATTCAATCCAGCAGTCAAGAATAGTCTTAAAAGAAAATATATCCTTTTTAACAATTCGCGAGTAGCAAATTATCAAAATGCTTAATATATACTTAATAAATATTTTGGAGGAAGAGCTATATTCAAATAAGAACCATTTTTTTTTACTGGAAAAGATAACAAAATTGTTTACAAAGCATCGACATCCTATCACACACGGAAACTACAATTATATTTACCAAAAAGATTGTCGAATGGCGGAAGTTTCAGACAGAAATTAATGATGTCATCATCTCAAAGTTCATGACGTTATTAGAAATTTCCATTTGGTTAGGTAAACGATGACTTATTTATATCAGTGGAATAAATATTAGCTTTAGTTTCACTTCGATACAGTGTTGTTTTAAAACGTGTTGCTTTTAAAGAATGTAAATAGGAAAATTTTCCATTTAACCGATTCGAAAGATGCAAGGTTCAAGAGTTCATCGCGGCCTCCAGACAGTATCGTTTTCCGACACGTGTTAACATGAAATCAAAATTTATTTGTGCAATTTTGAAATTTTTTTTAAAACTTACAAATCTTGAAGATTTAAAGACAGAGTCTTCCTACAATTTTTTATTTATAAGAATCCACAACCGGTTTAGTCCAAAATTGGACTTTTTCAAGTGGTAAACTATAATTAAACAAAATATAAATAACTTATTACTAATACGAGTAAATATTAATATTATAACTTACTTTAAATATTGTAATATAAAATGTTGTGTAAAATGACAATTTTATAATTAAATAAAAACAGTTATGTTAATTACCGAAGTTTTTTATATCTTAGAAGTTTTGGTTAATATAAAGTGTAATAGAAAATAAGGGATGGAGAGTGAGGGATCAAACACACAATTTCCAATTAATAGATTCAAAGAAATTATCTGTATTAAAAATAGTTTGTTCATTAATAATATTATTTTTATGAAAATGACAATTTAAATAAATTTCTAAATTTTCTGCAATATTTAATTTATTACTTTTAGGAAAATTATGTATTAATTTTGTATTAGAAGTAGGGTCAAAATCATGTAAAGTATCAGATAAATGTTTTGCGAAACTTGAATCTAATTGGTTTAATCTTAAATCTTAAAGATCGTAAATGTTCATTTACACGAATACGTAGATTCCTACCTATTACCAATGTATTTTGCGTTACAGGAATTACAAGTTAATAAATAAACACCATTTTTAGAGAAATTATCTAAAGAATCTTTGTTATTTGAGAAAATATCACGAAAGTTTAGTTGAGTGTTGAATGAACTATTAACTCCTATGGATTTTAAGTAATATTAAATTTTAATAGATAATAGACCAACATATGGAATAGAAAAATATATGTTTGATGATTTTGAAGTTTCTACTAGAGGATAAATAATATAGTTTGTTAATTTGTTTTTGATGCGATTAAATATTTTGAAAATGGGTTTTATAGGGAAATTAGTTAAATAAGCATTTTGAATTATGATACTAATTTCTTGTCTAAAGTCTAATAGGGTCATAGGAATAGAAAAGGAACGATGAAAAAGTTATTGAAATGCTGCCAATTTATGTTCAAAAGGTTGGAAGAGTTAAAGTTAATTGTATTGTGCGTATGTGTAGGTTTACGATAAATTTTATAAGAAAGAGAATTATTTGATTTTGTTATAGTTATATCTAAAAAGTTAATTAATTCACTTCATGAAAATATTAAATTTACTCTCGAAAAAGAAACCAATAACTCTATTAATTTTTTAGATATAACTATAACAATATAATAATTCTCTCTCTTATAAAATGTATCGTTTATACAGTGCGGGACAAAATTATAACCGCACTAAAATTCTTGTCAGAATTCGCCTTATGTTGGGAGAATTTAACTGGGAATTTTTTGTTGAAAGTTTTTAAGAGAGCTTATCATTCCAACATTAACAAACACAACTACAAAAATAAATGAAAAATGGAGAGAAAATTTGAAAAATGTACTTTTTTCGATGGGACCAAACTCTAAGTGCGGTTATAATTTTGTCCCGCACTGTATAATTTCTCTAAAAATGGTATTTATTCATTAACTTGTAATTCTTCTAACGCAAAATACATGGGTCAAACAGGTAGGAGTTTACGTATTCGCGTAAATGAACATTTTTACGATCTTTAAGATTAAACCATTTTGATTCATGTTTCGCAAAACATTTATCTGATACTTTACATGATTCTGACCCTACTTCTAATACAAAATTAATACATAATTTTCCTAAAAGTAATAAATTAAATATTGCAGAAAATTTAGAAATTTATTTAAATTGTCATTTTCAAAAAAATAATATTATTAATGAACAAACTATTTTTAATACAGATAATTTCTTTGAATCTATTAATTGGAAATTGTGTGTTTGATCCCTCACTCTCCATCCCTCATTTTCTATTACACTTTATATTAATCAATACTTTCAAGATATAAAAAACTTCGGTAACTAACATAACTGTTTTTATTTAATTATAAAATTGTCATTTTACACAACATTTTATATTACAATATTTAAAGTATGTTATAATATTAATATTTACTCGTATTAGTAATAAGTTATTTATATTTTGTTTAATTATAGTTTACCACTTGAAAAAGTCCAATTTTGGACGAAACCGGTTGTGAATACTTATAAATAAAAAATTGTAAGAAGACTCTGCCTTTAAATCTTCTTCTACTATTATTTTTTAATGATTAATAGAAGTTTTAATAATTCCGATTAACTGATTACATACTTAAGTACAGGGTTCTTGTTTGTATTTCATATAAATATATATTTATATTATGATTTAAATACAAAAGTTTTAGGGATTTACCTGAACCGCCAGTTTATTAAAAAAAGAAACAAGTGACGACTGGACACATAACACATAACAAATGAGTATCAACTTTGTTATGTATTTTAAATGCAACACTGTGTATATTTTCTCGAATTAAGAAAGATAATTGCAAAAATATGCAGTTCGTCAATCTTTGGTTTTATACTTTTTGCGATATTTAAGTTAAAAAAAAAAATATTTACTTTAATTAATAAGAATTTTATTATGTGTATTATATTTAAACTAATTAAAAGACATTTTATAAGTCAAAACGCTAACATTTAAGACAAATTAACATATTATTTGAAATAAATTAATAAAAATATACCAAAACATTCATAATTTCAAACTAAATATCGTTAAAAGTATGAGACCAAATATAGACAAACTACATCTTTTTGGAATTAGGAGAAAAATATTTTTCTTAAGTCTACAAAATATACTGAGTGTTCCATTTAAAATAACAAAGTTGATATTCATTTGTTAGATTTCCGACTGTCATTTGTTCTTTCTAAAAGTAAATTCTAACGGTTCAGGTAAATCCATAAAACTTTTGTATTTAACATTTTTTGATATGTCTAGAATAAAATGTGTAGGTACTGTTCAAAATATAAACAAAAAGCCTGTACACTTCTGTGCAATAAAATTAAGCACACTAAAATATTATATTAAAGCGGACCTAAAGAAAAAATATAAATTTGTCAGAATAAAAGACGAGGAAGAGTTAAATGAAAGCCTAGAAAGGGCCCTAAAAACGGAACCTAACGGAACCTTGATTTACACGTTGGCAGATAAGTATATTATTTTTGAAATGTATAAGCTATAAAATAATTACTGTGCTTAAGTTTATTGCACAGAAATGTACATAATATGTATTTTCCTTTTTGATAGGAATTTTTATTAGAAGTATAATTACGAAAATGCAAAATGCAATAAACAGCATTTTATCTAAAGGAGTCCCTGACACGTTCCAATTTTGCCCGTATGGTTCGAAATCGTATTATATTTATGCCGAAATGTGGAGAAAATAGCGACATTTTTCAAAACAACTGAAAATAAAGAAATCGACAAAAGTTCTTTCCCACTGAGTGCTATAAAAGAAATGTCATATTTGTTCTCTTTCTGGCAACGTTACGTTTGACAAGTGTGTCCTGGCTATTTCATTAAGGAACTCTAAACGGGCCTAAGCCACACTCGCATAATATTTGTGACTTCAGACGCTTGTTACGAAATATACCACTTTGAATAATACACTTACATGCAAAGAAATCGACCGACTTCACACTTTTGACTTTGATTATTTGTTTTATTAAAACTAGATACCAGATTTAAAAAAGAAACTTATGTTGTTTAAAAGGCTATTTACTAAGCTTAAATATAAGCCCACGTTTATCAAGAGTGATTATTTTTTCTCAAGTGCAGAAACTAATATAATAACATAGGTAACACAAACAACGTGTGTTTGCAAGGTTGCCATTACACGTATTATCTAATCTTTTGACAGTATGTAAATGCAACATTATTCATTATCAATCATAATTGTATAAGTGTATTACTGAGATGGTAAAATGCATACTGCACCGGAAGTTGCTGCCCAAGCGGTAGTTTTCATAGGCGGGCATAGTCAGCGAGATGTGGCTTAACGCTTGCAAATGTCCCACTCAGCAGTTCGAAGAGTGTGCAAACATTATGATGAGACTGGTTTCTTCCATCGACGACCAGGAACAGGGAGAAGGTGCTACATCTGAACGAGATGATCGCCTAGTTATATCAACGATATTAAGAAACTGTCAACTTAATACAGTTCAAGTGTAACAGCTTCGTGAAGTCCGAGGCGTGGTTATTAAGTTATTACTCAGTGGGCAGTAAGGCGAAGGCTACAGATCCCTCGTAAAACTGCCAGCTCATCGTCAAATACGCCTACGTTTCGCACGGGATGATCTGAATTGGACGTTGGGACAATGGGGGCCTGTCTTGTTTTCCGACGAGACCAGGCTTTGTCTCCATGGCAGTGACCGAAGAAAGAGAGTGTACCGGCAACCCATGGAGCGATTTGTTGAACGCTGCATTGAAGAGCGGATCAGCTACAGTGGCATGACATGCATGCTCTAAAGTGCAATTTTTGCTTAAGCACGAACGGATCATGTTTTCATCGCTGGGGATGACCGTGGCCTCCAAAGGAGGAATTGACAGCCGCTCGGTACATCGAAGAATTTCTGGAAAACCATGAGGTGGCTTATGTCAAATTCATTGGAGAGAATTTTGCTTTTATGCAAGACAATGCGAGGTCACACATCACGATGTTGGTTGAAGATTACATTGCTCAGGTCGGCTTTAAGGCTTTGGAGTAGCCAGCATTCAGTCCCGACCTAGACCCCATTGAATAGCTAAAATGAAGAGTTGAAGCCAATGTCAATCCCAGAGCTTAGTGTTGCGGTAAAAAGAGGGTGGCATAACATTCCACAAGAAATCATGCTGAATTTAATTAGGTCCTTTACTATTAGAACAACGGGACGACATGCCCATTACTAAAAATTGTTGTTGTTACCAAATAGTCTTGTTTAATTTCTAAAAAAAAGTGTTTAGTTCGTTATAACACATGAATTTGTTCTATACATTTTATTTCACACTTTCCTCTTCGGAAGACGAAAGGATCTTAATAAATTTGACTTCATTGTAAAGGTCTTTCAAACAACATAGGTCTTTTTCTTTTCTGATATCCAGTTTCAATTAAAATTCTTTACACGTAAGTGTATTTTTTTCTACTTTCTCATACTGTTCGGATCCATCAATTTTCTTTTTTGCTGGGTTTATTTTGAAAATGTTTTGTACCTATTGTATAGGATGCCCCAACTTTGTTTTTTTCTTAAATGCCAACCCTTTTTTTTCACAATTTTGGATTCATTGTAAAATTCTAAACAAAATTTTATGTTTTGTATTCCTATGTCTAAAATTAATTGTTTTTTAGTTCCTGACATTAAAATCTGACAGACAATTTAAGGAATAAATCACGGAGTGAATGGAATTTCGAATTCTTTAGATGTCTGAAAAACCAGCTAATAAGACAGACAGTGCACTCAACAAATCATGTTTTAAGCGGATACATTCTTGTTTGAATTGGCTTCCGGTTGGAACCGCGTCACGTTGACTTCTACTGCCGACGTTTCGTTCTTCATTGCAGAAGAACTTCTTCAGGGCTGCTGCTGCTGGTGGTGTTGCTACTGCTTCTGGTTAGTCGTTGAGACTGATACGGATACATTCTTTTGAGTAAGCTTTGAGTGCTTAAATGCAGAAAGCAAGAAACAAAATAGCTAATGTCTTTCTTTCCTAAGTAATTTTGACCAAAAGTTGGTCATATTTGACATTCGCGTTCGGTACTTCGTAACCTTTCATTTGATGGATTAGCCGACGAGGTTTCCTTTCTTGCAAACATTTTCAATCACATATCGGTCTTCTTTGATTTCAAGAAACCGGTGTGAGAGTTGCGTTCGTCTTTCCGACACGTTTGTCGTTTTCGTGAACATAAAAACATTTAGAATTTTACAAAAAATTCGAAATTGTAAAAAAATGGAAGTTGCCACTTATAAAAACAGAGTTGATCTCAGCCCTCCTTTTTTGAGATATGTTATACAATGCAAACATTTTCAAAACAAACCCAGCAAAAAGAAAAAGAAAATTGACAGATCAGTGCGACTTTTGCAAAACAATTAGGCGTTATTCAAATATGTATTGAATTTATTCCTTACTTTTCGATCTCACTGTACACCTAGATATAAAAATCTCACTTCTAATTCAGCTACGTATTAATTTTTATGCATGAAATTAATTTTGAATAACAAATTCTTTCAGTTTCTTTTGAAAATTGACTTTCTATTGAATTTAAAAGTATTCAAAATAGTTTAAGACTTAGAATACGATATCTGACTCTTTAAACGTGAAATTATTTGACACATTTTTATAAAATATTTATAGTATAGTCGTCCAAGTTCTGTATCGGTTTTATGATCTTGCTCTAAAAAACAGCTTCAAAGAGACCGGCCAGCGGTCGACTTTCTGTCGCTTTTTTATTTGGCGAGGCCATAAAACCGCTACCAAACTGGGACGACTATACCGTGGGGTATTAAAATATATTAATAAATTATAATACTCGTAATTACACATTTTTGACATTTTGGGTGTTGCCATGGCTATGCTATGAATGCACCTCGTCTTCCCTGTATTGGGAAACCATGGCAATGCCTAGAAATGTCCGAAGTCTGTTAATTACAGACAAATATAATAAGCCACTTTTAAGTCAAATATTTTGTGCATAAGTATTAAAAAAAAAGAAAAATAGAGAAACAGCTGAGAATGCAATAGAGAATCAGTATTTTATCTTTAAGCTATCATGCAAACGTACATACACGATGGTGATAAAGTCTCGGAACAAGCTCTTCATTTGTTTATTTAATGTTTTTGTTCTTCAATTTCAAGATTATCAATAAAATAAAATAACTTCTTTACATCACCATTTTGCTAACAAGAAGGACTATCAAAATCTGCATAAAAAAGTTAGGGTTGCCATTTAAAAAAATTAATGATGATGTCGGAAAATCAAATGCCGATCGGGAAAAGATTTTTGCACTGAAATGTGTCCTTTCAAAATTAAAAATTTACTTGTTTCAGGATTTTGCAAAAAAAAAAAACATTGAATGTTAAGCAAATTATGAGCTTGTTGCGGGACTTTATCACCACCGTGTATTACGCAATATATTCAGATAGATCGAAAATTAACAGATAAGAAATGTATGAAGTAAAAGCTTATATTCATGCATAAACGCATGCAGTTTACGATTTACATATTAAAGTGCTAATAAAATACCAGTGTTGTTAATGGCGTCAATTCGTTCATAATTTTAACAGATCAATTTCCATTCAAATCACTTCTGAATCTTCTCATTAAAATCTAGAATTTATAAAATTAGTTAACACTAGAAATTACTGACAACGCTTGTAGTCCTGTCCTGTCTTCCAAAAGTCATCAGGAATACTGTCATTAACGATTTTATTTTATTGTGAACCTTACATTAATCATGTATTATTTGAACAAAATAACGAAGAACTCTGTCAAGTAATTTAACCCGTAATTCACGACAACCGAAAGCACGTCCGAGTATGACAGGACCTCGCAAGGATATTCATCTGTATTGATTTTAATATTCAAGGTAGAATTTAGGTCAGAATTAGAAACTTCGCGTTATATTGTTATAGATTTAAGGATTACTCACCTAAACCGGTGTAGATTACATCTTTTCCTCTTTACTTTGACACTACTACATACGTTCCCGCAACAAAAAAGTTAACCTACATTTTATATGTGGGCCGGCTTAAGAAAATTGTCTTACTCCATACTTGTGATTAGGGATCGGAATAACATATCAGTCAATCACATCAGCGGCGTGGCATATATCTTGGTTTACTCATTTACTATTCCTGTAAAAACTTTTTTCAACAGTAATAATTAATGAAATGTTTCAATCGCGACATCCTGCGATCACTTTTTGACCTAATTTTGCATTAGGATTGACAAATTGGAGCTAGTTCACTACTTAATAAATCATCCCATACAAGGCGGCCAAGCGTGCTGTAAAACATATTGAAAGCTTTAAAAATTTTGTTGCAAGTCGGTTTTGATTGGAGTGGATTCCTCGAGCTTCTGCTCAAGAGGCCCCAAATAGCGCCGAAACAGCTTTACAGAGGATGCTCGAGGAATCCACTTTTACAGGATTTGTAGAAAATAGCGTTTATTCCAGTTTTTATTTGTTTCTTTCTAATGCATGCAAATATTAGAGAGAGAAAACTTTTAATGACACTTGCAAAGAAAAACTTGTTCGTGTTAATCGCCCTTAAGCAAGTTTCATTGTTTTATGTCTCCGTCCGACTTTCACGTCGACGACTGTTTTTACGATCAACTATAGGTTCGCCCGTTAATATGTAAAAAAAAATGTTGGCGATTAACTGCAGGTATAATAAAGCGTTTCACATTTTCGGAGAAAACCGATATATTTATTGACTCCTTGGAAATGTGATCGTCGTGGTCTTGTCAGGATAATTTTTTATTAATAATTTTAGCTGCATCAATTTTTAGGATTTTTGTCTGAGCTTCTGAGATTTTCAAACGTCCCCAGCAATTTAAACACCATTTAACTCCGTAGAATTTTTTAAAAAATTTTCACGCAATCTATAACGTTTATTCTCTTACATTTTTTTTGTGTAACAGATAAAAGGACGACTGAAATCAGCAAATAATACTGAAATATTTGTCGGTTATAACTTCGGTGATTGATGACGCAGGACTCATCTTTTCGTTTTCGATTGGCATGCACTATGTGCTGTGGTGAACTCTGTACCTGTATAACATTTTATTTAGTAATGCAACATAAATCTGGTGGCAGCGAAGTATTTTCGCGTAATACATTGAAAACTAACGGAGATTGGTGAAACGATTTTCACGAATAAAATTACTATAGGAAAAAGCAGTTATACAGAATGGTGAAAACAAAGGAGACTCAACAACACGAAGCACCTAATTGATTGATCTACCTACGTCCGGAGTGTCTGTATATAATTTCCAATCAAAGTCTAAGTCAATACGTAGACCGATATCGATAGTTAGTTATCCTGGAATGGTTTCTTCAGCTGACGACCTCATAAAACAGCTATCGGAGTATCGATATGCTTAATGACAATCCTGTCACGACTTCATTAAAACAAGCAATTAAATTAAGTCCGAGTTATAGTGAAAAAGATGATGAAGCTTTTTACATATAGGTATGATACGAAATATAAGTGCGAGAGAAAAAGCAGTTCTTTCATAAAGTTGCGTTTGCAATAACTAAACAGAGAAATATTGATTCATAGGAAACTAAAAGATTTGTTAAATGAAACTTTAGGTGAACATATAGAACAGCAGGATTTTATCGGTTATGTAACACAGGAAAAATCAGAAAATGAATCGCGAATAATAAAAGATTTAATTAAAAGTCAAACATTGAATGTATTTGTTGAGGGGTTGATGCAGCCTGTAAAAGCACTGGTTAAATTTCAAAATTTGACTAATTTAGAAAGTGCGATAAAACAGGCACTTGATGAGGAAATAGTTGTTAAATCAGATCAAGAATCTTTAAAATATTGTCAAAAAAGTCTAATTTTTCATTAAAATGCTATAATTGTAATTCCATACGCCATCCTAAAATCAGTGTAAAAATTTTCCAAGAGACTAAGAACGTGAAACGATACATATACAGGGTTATTCACGTAGAACGTTCATTAAGAGAGAAAGTTTTCAAAGAAGAGGTTTAGATAGAAATTTGAAATTTACGGAGGAGAGATACTTCGAAAGGATCTTTTCAAGTAAAATAAAATTGACTTCCAGTCATTTCCGGTTATACCGGAAGTTGCCATCACCTCGCTTATTTTAAATGGAATGCTATATTTTCTATCGCGCTTTTGAATTCTACATGTAAAAATATGTTAAATTGCAATACATTTCCCTATCTCTAAAATGCATCATTTTTAAGATATTTTGAAATTTCTTAAAAATCTGGATTATGCAATCTGATTTTCAAAAAATTATAACACAGACTTGATTGAAGCAATTTTATTTGTAATAGCTGATATTGTAATTGAAGCTTTAAGGTTCTTAAAAATTCCATCAGCATAATCTATTAAGCTACAGGGTGTCTAAAACGCACCGCTCCACTCGAAGATATTCAAACACAGAAAAATACTTTTTTTCAAATGGAATGACCAATATTTTAATACACCGTCGTATGTGGAATTAAATACTGCGTGGAACTGTATTAGCATTCCCTATACCTAACTTTAACAGTTTTTGAGTTATGAAACATTTTCGATTTAATTCATAAAACATTACAATTTTAATAGATCAAATATTTTTAATTTTGATAAGATGGAAATGATAACGATGATTACTGTTAGTACAAATTTTGTAGTAAACCGAAGAAAATAGAATTTCGCAAATGGAAATTCACAAATTTTAATTGTTTCTTGATCATCCTTCTTTTGGGATGCTTGTGATCACGATCAATATTTTAATACACCATCGTATGTAGAATTAAATACTGCGTCGAACTGTATTAGCATTCCCTATACCTAACTTTAACAGTTTTTCAGTTATAAGATATTTTTGATTTAATTCGTAAAAATTTACCATTTATTAGGCTAAATATTTCTAATTTTGTTGACTGGAAGTCAATTTCATTTTACTTGAAAAGATCCTTTCGAAGTATCTCTTCTCCGTAAATTTCAAATTTCTATCTAAACATCTTCTTTGAGAACTTTTAATGAACGGTCTGCGTGAATAACCCTGTGCTCATATACTGGAAATAAATACCGTATGATTTTTAAAATTTTAGATCAAGGGAGGCCGTGAAAGCAAAACGTATGGCGTAAATTAGCAAATACAATAGTTTATTCAAAATGATATTTACAAAACTTCAAAATGCATTCATAATTGAACGATATTTTCCCAGTGGTGTTAACCAAAACGTACGTATGAGTTAATTTAAGCTGTATGTTTTCCTCTTCACGGCCTCCCTTGATCTAAAATTTTAAAAATCATACGGTATAATTCACACGAAATGTTAATTTACTGCAACTACTACAAGAAACAGGGACCTAGAATTGCTGAGTCTTATAAAAGAAAGTACAATGAGAGCAAGCGTAATACGACTAATTTTTATCAAGCGACTAATGTGCCGAAGTATCGAAATTTTAATACGCAGAAAAACATAAGCAAAATGCAGATCTAAATGCTCATATTCCTTCAACGTCAAAACAAAATTTCTCGGGAATGATTCGCGACCGAGCCATTCACGTAAAGACAAAGAATTTTTGCGAAATCATAACGCTATAGTTGATGTTGAAAACGTTAACTCTAAAGAAATTTGAGTCCCCAAATAAATTACTAATTTCTGCTAGATCTGAGAAAATAGTTGCAGTTCAAATTATGATCTCGCTTGAAAATTCTACGATTTTAATTCATTCTCAAGAAAACGCTGATGAATTATTTTGGGGTAATGCATTAAATAAAGTTAAGAATAACGTAATGCTTATTACTGTAATGAATAGATCTGAACATGAAATCGAATTAGATAATTTAATCTTAGGGCCGGTCTTTTAAGTTCCTTATAAACTCCTTTTTTTACTAAAATGAACATTAAATTAGTTGCTACAGCAACGCGTATTCATATGATTGAGATAGATGCACTCGTCTAGTTAATCCGAAAGAGATGCATAATGCTTGATAAGCAGCTAAATGATAGATTTTTCAGTTACAAGACAGATAAATTTACAAGTAACTTAAAAGGACGTTAAAAGACCGGGCCTTAATCATCTAGAATTCTAGACATTTTGAAGCGGAAACTAACAAGGATCGATTAATTCGTTTAGTTGAATGTATGAGGTTGGAGTACTTAAATGAATTTGTTTTGAATATTGAAAGGTATTTCATTTAGAAGGTGATAAACTAGCAAATACTGATACTGTTTTACATGAAATGAAAATTCTCGAAAATTCAACCTTTATAAATCTAAGACCGTACAGGCCTCCCGAGAGTCAACGAAATGAAATTCAAAGGCTAGTGGATCAAATAGAATTGGATAACAGTTGGAAAATGTGAAAGTCCTTGGAAGGCATCGTTATAAATTGTTGGTAAAAAATGTATGATGCTTCAGGTTGTTGATTTTGGGATGATATTACTGTTGACGACGTGTTCCCGTTACCAAATATAACGGACATTTTAGATCAACTTGGAAACTAAATATTTCATGACGTTGGACCGAGCTTCTGGGTTCCATCAAATTTTAGTGCATCTAAACCAGATCCAAAAAATATAAACTTTATTTTAAACTAACATCCTGGGACTAATTCAAAAGGCGTCAAATATTTTTGGGTTTAATGGGGTACTATCGCAGATTTATACGGAATTTTAACCGAATTGCAAAATTTATCAAAAATCTTTTAAAGAAAAATATTAAATTCGTTTTATGTCAAAATGCTTTTACTGAACTGAAAACTTATTTGATATTAGAGTACCTATATTTTGAATGGCAACTTAGTTTAACTGCAGATGCTAGCCAATATGCGATTACTGGCGTTTCATCGCAGGAGTGATCTACCTATTGGATATGCTTCTAGAACTTTGAATGAATGCAGCAGAGATTAATGATTCTGCGACAGAAAAGGAGCTCCTAGCAATCGTGTGGGTTAATTTAAAAAACTTTAAAAACTTCCATCATTTTTACTTTAGAGACCCGGTGGAGGCAAATGCCACCATTTCTTAACTTAGTTATTTATGGAGGTAGGATTTTCAAAATCTAGGAATGGGTTAAAATTTAGATACTAATTGTCGCTAATGCTTCAAAAAAATTATTTTCCCCCGAAACAAAATTCAGGGTCGAAAGGGTTAAACCCATAACTACGATTATTATAACAATTATTGTTAAGGGTTTAAGCTTTGGCTTAAAGTTAAGCTGGAATTGTACAACTGTGACTGAATATTTTAGACTGTACCCATATGATAAGAAACCTTTAAGGTGGCTGTTTAGTAGTAAAGACCTTGGATCCCCATAGCTACGACGGAGACTTAAGTTAAGAGGAATATACGAGTAGTTATAAAATAAATTACAAGAAAGGTTCTTCAAATTAGAGCTGGCAACGGTTAACCGATTTTGGATATTCGCGGTGTACAGCATGTCACTTATGCAAATAGAGTTGCATAACTTGAATGTGAATCTAAATAAGAAATTTTTTCATGCAACTCTATTTGCATGAGTGACATGCTGTACACCGCGAATATCCAAAATCGGTTAATCCTGACTTAATGTTTTATACAACCCAGCCTTAGAAATGAATAAAGGAATAGCGAAGAAATTTGAAAATGTTGGCTCAACTAAGGTTACTGTATCGAGAAGGTAGCGCCAACTTTCTCTCTCTTTTAATTTGGAGTTAATCAAATTCATTTATAAAGACCTTAGCAACAGTAACTTGTTATGTATCTACCCTTTTTCTTCGTTAGCGTTTCATCGCTTTCTTTTTAATTTGGGGGACGAAGCCGCGGAAATGAATGGCGGTACCTTCTAAATACAGTAACCTTAAGCTCAACAACTATAGTATAGCTATACAGACCGAGTCAAAAGTGTGGAATAATCAAAATATCTCAAAAATTATAGATACCACAAGGTTGATATTTTACATTAAGATATTAGCAAATAAGGCGAATCAGGGGTAGAGCTCCATTGTAAACAATAGAGTTAACGGCATTTAGCAATTGATATTAGTTACAGAGTTCCACTCCAGGCCACAGCACCGACATTATTGTCAACCATCTACTTTCTCAGAAAAGATACCAACTTTATTATTTTCAATGCGACACGCTGTATACTTTTTCATATTTCGATAGAATTCTATGTTTTCATTGCATTGGTATCAAATTTGCCACAGGTTTTGTTACTAAATTGGAAAATATTGATATTTAATTATACCGTTGTTACCTCTCAAATGAAATCTATTAGGCTGTTTTATTTTATTTCCAAAATTTATAATTTATAAAATGAAAAATGAATAATTTAAGTTTTCTTTTATTAGGAGAATAATTCGCGTCGGTCTGTGGAAACCTTTGCACAGTGGCAGTGAATAATTCACGCCGGTCTATGGACACCTGTAAGTGAATTTTGATTACTTTCTTTCTATAAACCTTACCTGCAAAATTATTTTCTCTAAATTAAAATAAGCGACTTTTTTTATAATAGAATTGGACACACTGTATTTACTTCTACTTGAAAATGTCATATAAAAGGAAGGTTCAACTAATTCAAGACCAAATCAACAACAAAACAAAAAAAACTGAAAGAAAGAATTTAATAGAAAGTAATATAAATACAGAGAAAATACATCTACATAAAATTTTTATATAACTGTTAATAACTGTAAAAATTACATTTTAAAGGCAAAAAAAAATTACAACTCGTTATATTTTTCGAGTAAGGGCTCCATATCTTCAGTTTCAGATAGATCTGCTGGGCAAATACCTAAAAATTAATGTTACTTCTGATATCGGTTGTCAGTGAGAACAACAAAACATCACTAGTGACACAAGCCAAGCATCATAATTACCGCACACCAAATTAAAGAGAGTAAGCAGCAAAAAAGGAGAGGGATGTCAAAATAAAAGATTGTTAATTCATATAAATCTTTATGTACATACAATTTATAGTTATACAGTAAATAAACATACAATGTGCGTATGTGACTTTGTGAAAATAAAAGTTTTGCTCTTTTTTAAACACAAAAAGTATACATTATTTAAATTTAGTCTTTTCATGAAATTTTCAGGTAAAACACAAAAAACCGAATACTGTTGACCATTTAATATTCGTTAATCATTCATATTTGTCACATTGCTTAGAGTAACTTTTATCTACGTTCCACAGATACACGTAGTATAAAACCTTTTCAACACTATTTTTAAATACTTACTTTATTTTTGACAAAACAGTATATTTTTTGTAAAAAATAATAAATAACATCCTTAACATGAGATGTACTTTTTACAAGAAATTTGGATACAACTTTTATTTTCCTTTTCTTTTTAGAATGCATGAATGTTCTTGTATGTATAATAAGGCTTTACTAAAACGATAAATATAAGTGTTAAACTGTTAATTTCTCCACAGTAATTTAATTCTAATAGCTAATCTTTATCACATTCAGAACATATACTTAAAAAAATAGTGGTACATATATATACCAGCAATATTTACAAAAGCAAATACATTGTAATTTAACAGAAAAACAATAAAATGTTATTTTAACAAGAACAAACATTATTGAAGGAAAAAAACTTCATAAGTAGACTCATTTAAATATCCTACAGATAAGTGTGTAGTTGACAAAAAAAATTCAATGTTAAAATTGATAGTGAAAGTTTAAATAAATAGGTGCATCATGTACTTAAAAAAAATAAGGAAACTACAAAACAATTAACTAAATCGTGCTGTGTTAATGGTATTTACTACGTGACTTTTTATATTTTATGTTCGTACCATTTTTTTCAGTCAATGTGGACGCTTGTGGAGGTATAATTCGTTGTGGAATTACACGTTGTGGACCACCTGGGTACGGTATTCGAAATAATTCCACATGTAAATGATCACAAATTTCAATACAAACTTGAGAACAATATCTTAGCAGATCAAAAGTAACCCAAATCTACAATACAAAAATGAGAACAAATAAATGAGATCAGTGATGAATTTTTACCATGCATAACCATAAGACGTAATATTCTGGAATGAAGGTGTTAAAATATTGATTCAAAAATAACATGGCTGGTCCTAATAATGACCAGTCCATGTAATCCATTTCACTTTTGGTCATGTGTGCTACCTGTAAAAGAAACTCTCATAATAAATGCAAACTAGAATTAAAACTGATTACATACTACTAGACGGTTTGTTACTTTTGCAGCAACCATACCAAATGCCAAAATATAGAGAGCTGGATGTTCCTCATATATGTGATCAACAGATTTTCTGTAGATTATAAAAGCTGGTACTAACACTGCCGAAAATGGTATTATTGGAGATAAGACGCTGGTTCCCTAGCATAGAAAAATATTAGTAAAATAATAATTCACACTAAACTTTATTATTCATATTTTAGCTATACATTTCTGTTTGTCAAGTCAGGGCTAGCTTTTTAGTCATTCGTTTTAGCTCATGATACCATATGATGGTCCCTTTTTGCATGAATGATACCTTGAAGCTAGTCCTGCTTTATGTCTACCAAAACAATAAACTATGATATCTTAAGAAATGCGTTTGTTAATATTTGAAGATAGTTTGAATTTACCTAAAACTAAGGCTGCGTTGCATAAAAGATTTACAGGACTATATTTAAGCCTAAGTTGGAATGTGACACACGTTATGGCGTATTTTAAAGGTGTCCGAAGAAGTAAATTAAGTATAAATTTGTTATGTTCAAAATACATATTCCACAAAAGAAATCCTAACATTTGAGAAACAAATTAATGTTAATTTGTTGTTTCCATTTTAGCCACATTCAACATGTGAAATACTGTATAAATTATAACTACGATGATAAATCTCACTATCTTCAAACATTAAAAATTTTATTGTATACAGGATGTTTCAAGAATGGAAGTAAATATGTTAAGAGATTATACACGTAATTTTTTTAATATATGATCTAATAAAAAAAAGTAACGTTTACACTTTATTTTTCCAATATATGCCGATCCTATAGATCTGAATTAGTAACATATACAACGAAACGACACGACATGACAGATGCCGCAAGACTGTTTCACGAAAGCTAGAAGGAGGTAGCTATATAAAAATTCTTTTACTTATCGATCGATCGATCGGCATATATTAAAAAAATTACGTGTATAATCTCTTAACATATTTACATATTAACATATCGATTAGTTTAACAATAAATAAAAAAAGTATAAAGTAGCAAACTGTCAAAGGATGTGGATGTAGATATGTCCAACATGTGCTCTGCAATGTTTTTTTTTTTTTAAACATATAAAGACGTGCAAATTCGTGTATTAATAACAAAAGCATTTTCAATATCTATTATGAATAAGTTTTAGGTATATATTTTTTATTAATTTATTTTTGACATTTATATTTGAGAAAATTTTAGGGTTTTCTTTAATTTCACTAAAGCCTAGAACAGAATGGATTTGCATAAAACATAAGACATAAGCCGTAAGAAACACATAAGCTTTGTTCTCGTTACGGAGCTATTGTGTTACAGCGCACTTCTTTACATTGGTCGAATTACTGTTACGGCTTATGTCCTGTGTCTTATGTTTTATGCAAATCCATTGTGTACTGGCCTTAAAGGATGATACCAGATGACATCTGCAGGATGGCTTATTAGCGATGTTCAGTATCTCCATTGTTATACAGTGCACTCGCGCTAATGTGAACACTGCTTAACATGAACTCCTGTATAACGTGAACACCTATATTTTAGCATTGGCTACTGTCTAACGTGAACAGTGCACCTCGCTAACATGAACAGCTACTTTATATACTATAGAAATTTACAACATAAGTCCAAAGAATCACTTTTTACTTCATTTTTTTTCCAAAAATACATAATATGTAGTACATAAATAAAGGTTGAAAGTGATGTTTCATGTTTTAATTGTTTTTAAGAGATGAAGACTGCATCTCGGAAACATGAACAATCGCGCAAACATGAACACAGCTGGTTTTAATTAGTTCACGTTAGCGCGAGTGCACTGTAGTATAAAGTACACAAAAAGTTTAATATAAAAATTGTAAAGCAAATGACTGTAGGTATTGTAAAAGTATAATCAAAGATACGGGATGTTCCTCAAAAGAATAACAAACTTCAACATTGGGTTATATGTTCTAAGTGCCAAGTTATTAATAAATATGGGTTCACAAACGACGCGTTTCAGAGATATTAGAAGAGTAAGCGTTGGATTTTAAAGGCAAGTCTTGGATAACGTCATATTAATACTATACTCTATCCAAGATAAGAAGGTAGAAGATGTCGCTGCGTTCGAAAGAAAATACACACAGCTAACAATATAAAATTTGTCAATCTAATGTGACTTAAATAACACTCCGGAAATGTTTAACGTTAGGCACGCAATTGTTCCTAGAGTTCAATAGTATCTTGATGCAGGCAGTGGTCATTTTACGCATCTGCTTTATTTTTTAAAAATAAAATGTTTTTCTTGCTTTGTAGAAACGTCAAAGTGACTGAAGGAACATTCGATGAAATAAATGCACACAGGCGTGTTTAGTTGCATCGCCAACTCTAATTCATTTTTCATTTGATCACTTCTTATTTTAGATGATAGACTGGTTGGGCCCAATCGGTTAACTGGTCAAGCCTATCTAAATTTTCTAACGGACACGGTACATCCACTATTAGAAGGGACACGGTACATCCACTATTAGAAGAAAGGTGGATAGGGGGTGGTGGACCGGTTGGAAAGGTCTGCTAGGTCTCCCAATCTCAATATGTTGGATTCCTTTTTCAGGAGTGATTTAAAAAGCTTTTAGAGTATAATGAACTAATAACCATTGTACAACAACTCCAATAGCACATAAATGAGTCTGCAACGTGATTAGGAATTATTTAAAAAGCTTTTAGTGTACAATGAACTAATAACCATTGTACAACAACTCCAATAGCACATCAAATCAGTCTGCAACATGATTAGAGTCTAACCTAGTATGTTTGAGCAAGCCCGTAATTTTTACTAGGTAGGTAGATGTCGATTGTGCATTGAACAGAACGTTCACTTTGAACAAATTTTATCGTACTGTCTTGTATTATTTTGTAACTGTAACAAAACAATACCTATCAGTGTCTATCGCAACGACTCGTTCGTGGATCTACTTGCCACTTCTTTTGGATCATAGAACCCGACCTTGAAATTTGTTACTCTTAACACCCTGTATATTTATATTTCAGGTATAGAATTTTTGATTTTGGATGAAGCAAAAATAAGATGTTATGTCATTACGGAGATACAGGGCCCATTTGAAAGTAAAACAAATAATTATTAAAAAACATAGGTATCTAATAGAGTTCTCGATTCACTGCTCCAGAGTACTTTCAGAGTACCTCCATCTTCTATTCTTATTTGAGGTTAATGAAAGATGAAAACACTCTGAGAGTACTTTAGAGCAATGAATCGAAAACGCTATAAGCCCCCTATTCTCTAACTCATAACAAATTAGTTAAATAACGAAAATCGTTAAGTGGCATATTTTGACCAATCAGTACTTAGATGCAACGCATTTCTATTTCTATTTCTTAACGATTTTCGTTATTTAACAATGTCGTTATGAGTTACAGAATAGGGGGTAAGTCATATACTTTTATTTTTCAAAACTATCTATCAAATTTTGATTCAATTCATTTGCATATAAAAAATAAATTTAACTAAGTTATAAAATATAGACTCTTCCATTAGAAGATTCAAAGAATAAAGTGTTAGAAAGGAGACAACATTGACCGCAATACTGAGCACGAAATTTAGCAAATTGACTTGATCGTCAATTAGCATTTATTGATCGCTGCTAATCATCAATTTCCACATACAATAACAATTTAATACTTTTTTTATTTACACGATACTGCAAGTTTTTAAAATATTTACTATTCCTCCTGAGACACCTGTATACATTTACCTGTATAAACAAGTACCTATCTAAAATCTATTTCCAATTCATGTGTAAGAGTGCTTTGGTAGACTACATGTATGCAGTAAATACCGAAAGTGCATCGTAATTTGCATTGGAAAAAAAAATTCTGCAGAAAACTCATCTTCAAAATAACAATTTTTTTGATACACGCTCCGCAAAATGGTCGCTTAGGAGACTATTTTCAGAACGAAAAACGTATCTTTAGCAACCTCAATCGTCATAGCAACACTTAGAATCCCTTAATAGTAGTTTATGTATCAAGTACGCAAAATACTCATCTCATTAAGGACTCGGCTCCTTTGTCGCGTCGCCTCGTCCTTAATTACGATTCGTCCCCTAAGACTTTATTTTGCGTACTTGATACATAAACTACTATTAAAGTGATGCTTTAAAATAGACAAGCAAAATTTTGTAAACAAAAATTGATAAAAGTTATTTGTCCTTCAAATGAGTTTGCTGCTCAAACAGCTGCATTTCGGTATTTTCAAAGTGATAAGAAATGAAAACCCTAATAAGATTGATTTCTGTTCACTGGAATTAATATTTAAATTCAATCTATTTAAAAAATTTAATTCAATCAATTTTAGAGTCCATATTACAGAAGTCAATCTTATTTCAATCTAATAATGAAAATGATATTTTACTAAAGCATAAGCAAGAAATACCAAATTAAAGCAAAATACACAAACAAGTCAAGTACATAAAATGCAGAATGTGTAGGCAATTCAATGATGTGGTTGATGAGATGTAAACTTTAGGGTGGATTGCATAAAAGATTTAAGCCAGGATTAAATTTAAGTCTAAGTTAAAATGTGATACTCTCATGACGTACAGCATATTAAACATAATTTTTGCTCATTTTGCTCATAATGTTGTTTTTCTACTTTGCATTCACAATGAACTCATTGTGACACCAAAAACAGTTTCACAATGAAGCTCATTGTGACACTGTTTTTGGGGAAATTTTAGTCATTTTTAATTGAAAATATTTAATAGATTTTACAAAATAACTCGGTATTTATTTGTTACTTAACAATATACTCATAATGAATAATTAATAACTTGTTAATGTGACTTTTGATTAAAACGAAAGGTTTTCAGTGTTGCCACGCATTACAACTAAAATTCCCCATATACTAAAAAGATCCAATATTTTTCATATTTTTGTTCAATAAGTGACGCAAAGTAGAAAAAATAGTATATTATACACGTTTCACAAGAGGCATTGTAACACTCGTTCCGTTGGGCCCACTCGTGTTACAATAAGCCTTCTTGTGAAACTTGTATAATAATATACTATTTTTACATTAAAATAGCTATAGCACCTCTTTAAAAAAATTATCAAATTTCACACAGTGAATTACCTACATAATGTGCGTCTAATGTGTATTTTCATTTCTTTCCTTCTTATCAGCACAGTATATTCATCAATCAGTAGGGACAGCTCGTGTCGGCACCTTTGATGTTCATACTACCGTTTTCACATCCAATATGGCTGTTATTGGCGGGCTTTCATTTTATTGCTACTAGATGTCACTAGTTGAAAAAGTGGCACGGATAAAAATCATTGCAAGTAAATCATAGAATCCGATGTTGTTTTACACCACTTCAAGCTTTTTACACAACATAAATCAATTATAATCCATCCAAGATGGTATTTTGTCTAATCTTTTTCATTACTCCGCATCCATCACACATAATGTTGAATTAAAAAAACGCCCATTTAAAAGCAATTGATGAATTCACCGACGCGCCACACACGGCCGTTTGTGGAAGGTCCGCCAGTTTTCAGACATGCGCGTTAAAAAACTGTAGCAACGAAAACCTCAAGCTGTCGCTACTGATTGATGTGTATACTGTGTTATCAGAAAAATGTAAATCAAAAAATTATTTGCTTCAATTCACTGAATTATTTCACAATTATTTTAAATTGTGTTATGATCAAACTGAAGAAACTGATATTCAAATCTTACTGAAATCGGAATTAAGACTATTTCGTTCGAAAATAATTGGATCCGTTCAAAAATACCGGAGTTTAACTTTAAACTTCGCTTTATTTCTATGGAAACAATTGTCTATAATTATTACTATGGGAATAAAATGAAACTTAAAGTTAAACTCTGAATGAAATACTGGGCCTAAGATAGCAACTTTAGCATCTATAGTAAATTTAATAAAATATTATTAGTTACTGTTTTTTTTTTTCAATAATAAACACAAAACTGGAAACAATTTTCATTTAGATATTAAACGTGTCAAGCATTTAACAATGCATTAACAACCTAGAACTGAATGATTTTGACCCTCGTTATAATTATACCACGTGATTTTTTAAATTTTTTATCAACTCTTGCCATGGAATTTGGACGGCATGTCATAGTTTTACTGTAAAACAGCACTTAATCTAAGACATGCCGCCCAGATATTGAGCCAAATGAAAAAAAAACGAAGCAAATGCTTTTACTTTTGTTAGAATCTTTTTTAAAGCTTAAATACGTGGAAAACTTTCAATTGCAAATCATACAATTCTATTTATTAAAATTTATACTACATTACAGGCAGAATTATTTAGAATTTCATTTTTCTTCAAATACATATTTGTAGTTTTCATTGAAAAATTTGAAGTAAAAGCATATTCGTTTTATTCATCTAGCCCATTATGGCAAGAGCTGATAAAAAATCACTCTGTATAAACGGTATAGAATTACAATGTACAGCAGATAGCAGGTTATTACATTTGTTTATCTTATTTTGGAACCATAATTTTGTTTTTTCTTTTTGGTGTTTTAACGATTACATTATGAAACTCATTTGGGTTTCATAAAGTAGCTGATTAAAGCACACGAAATTTTAATTTATTGGGTTGGCGACAACATTTATTGCAACATTTTTTGTCGACATTCTAAATTACAAAAATAACCTCCAAATTGACAATAGCTGTGTTTGTTGTCATCTAAAATTGCAAAAATAACCTCAAACTGACATTTGTTTGAAATAATTTTAAACGTCAACCAATGTCACCAACAGCCACATAACCAAGCAGAATTTTCCTATATTTAAATTACTATAATAACGCAAATTTTTTACACTTGTTCATTAGGTCAGCGGTCTCGACTTTCTTTTAATCGCGGACCGGCAAACGATGTAAAAAATTTTCGCAGGCCAGAAGGTGTAGTACATATAATATTGACCACGCGATATATGTACATATCTATAAATTTTTCGCAGGCCAGAAGGTGTAGCACATATAATATTGACCACGCGATATACAGATTGAGTCAGTCAACTAGGTTGGCGGGCGCGCACATCGTATGTATTTGGGAAAGCCGCGGCCTTGTGCTACCATTTTGAAGCGAGGAGCGCATATTTAATAATTCTTTTTAAAATGTAGTACAAGTTTTAATGATTAAAAAGTATTTTTAGTGTCAATAAAATTATTGTCATTCAACAAAACTTTTCAATGTAAATATAAACTGCTCGAAAATGTAAATCATTACCTATTCATGAAATTAGTTAAAAATATTGTCTGCTAACAGTGAAGCAGTTAAGAGATTGTTCTAAATGCGTTCGCAAAACATTTGAAAACGAAAATATTATTTTTATTTAAACAGATGAATCTCGATTATTTACGTGATAAAGAAAGTAAACGACATTCGTTCGACATGGTTCGATTTGAACTGAAGGCGTAAGTGATCTACGCTAGGAACCCCCTCCCTCTACTGCGCACGATTTCGTCCGAAATGACTTATATCCACCTAGTTCTGTGATTCAATCTGTATGTACATATCTATAAATTTTGCTATATTTTTGTAATGTAACAATGTGACCATACACTTACTACTGCTGCACTCTTTGTCGTCCCATTTACGTGACCATATCGCCATTTGTCAATAAATTACTATACCCCGGCATAATTGTAGATAATAGCCCCCGAACATTTAAAACAGGGTTTGAAAAAATCGGATTTTTATGATATATATCCGATATACAGTGTGTTTCACTTTATATGAAGACACCTGAATAACTTGTTGATCAATAACGCAATTAGTATAAAATTTTTACCAGAAATAGAGACCATTAAGATTAATCTTTTTGTAGGAATGGATTCTTTTTGGAGTCAAAATCTGGCCAACTATCATTTAAATAAAAACTCTTGTTTCAAGTAAAGTAATAGTAGCGATAAAGATAGAGCAAAAAAGTATTTATTCTGATTTATTCTATCAGTAAAAAAGTTGTTGCTAACCACTAAAATATTCCAAATACGAAGTTTCGCTGAAAATTTTTAATTTTAATTTTTCTACATTTTTGTGTAAACTCATTGAAAAAATTGAAAAATACATTAAACATGAAATCATAATTAATGAAAATCATATTTAATAGTGTAACAAAATTATGATTTCATGTTTAATGTATTTTTCAATTTCCCAGATAAAAATTAAAAAATAAACACTCCAGCAATTGTTAGATAATTTATTTTTATAAAACATTGGTAACCTTCTTTATCAATTTTTATCTGGGAATATCAATAATCAACAAGTGTGCATAATTTTTGCTATTTAATCACACTTTCAATGAACATTTTGCTCTCCGTCCAAATCATTATTTTTTATTTTCCCTGTATTCCGGCCAATTTTTTAAAAATTTTGTACCTGATTATGAATCTACAAGTCATGCAGAGCTTTTTATAAAGAATAGTTTTTTTTTGTGAAATGTAAGATAAACTTTTTCTCTATTGTATAAAACTTTTTGGTACACGCTGCTGTATATCAATTGATATACAGCGTGTCCACCGAGTGCCGCGGTCTTCTCTACCGTCTATAGTATATAGTATATATGAAATTTCTGTAGAAAAGATATTGTATTAAGTACCTACAAAAATTCAAGACGAAATGTAAATAAATGACAAAGATATAAGCACTCATATAATGGCAAATTTTTACACTTAAACATCAATATTTTACAAACTGTTAAGTAAAACTTCCTAAATTTTTGGTTATTACCTATTTGCTATGCGTACTTTCGAAATATATAAAAATATACTGGGTGTTCCATTTAAAAAAATATAACTTTGGTATGGCTCTCAGTTACTGAACACTCTGTATGGCCAAAAATAATTTTATGAGGTAGAGCTGACTGAGTTACATCTTAGCTCGTTTGAATTTTTTTTCTATCTTACATACTCCAGACGGTAGAGAAGACCGCGGCACTCGGTGGACAGCCTGTATATCCTCAAACCTAAGGTTTGAGGTTTGAAAAAATCGGATTTTTATGATATATATCCGATATATATTGTGATATATGTATATCCGATATATATCACGATATATATTGGATATATGTCAGGGTGATTGAAATTCGAGGGCCAGCATGGGGATCTCGCTTATTATAAGAGATAGAGAATCGGATAAATGGAGGCAAAGTTGCCAAATTTCATAATGGTTAATTATCTGTTAAAAAATTTGAAATATCTCGAACGGTTTCTTCACAATCGAAGAAAAACGAAAAATTGCGATTTTCGAAAATCGGAAATAACTTCTTTATTTATGATTTTTTTGAAAATCTGTGAAAACATTCCTGAAGCAACTTTTTACGCTTGATTGCATGCCGAACGTCCTTTATTGCTAGAGCGATTTGTTTGTTTTTCCAGAGCCAACTTCATTTTTTCTTATGGGCGCGATTTTTGTTGTTTAGACAGATATATAGCACATTTCCTTCTGAATTCATTGGTATGCCACACTTGCTATTTTGTTTCAATTTTCATTGAAAATTTTTGAAAAAACTGAAATTAGATTCATGTATGTACAGACATTAAATTAGTTTAGGTCCAATTGTATGCTTCGTAGGCCAGGATACGTATACCTTTGTTTAATTGGTCTGTCAATAAATACAGAATCACGTATTCAAATGAAGAAAAACGTGATATGTTGCGCATTTTTTATTTGTCACAAAAATTCCACTTCAAGTGCTCAATGGAATTTAAAGACCTATCCGAAGATAATTCAACCAAGTGCATATTAGATATTTTTCCAAGTTGGATAACAATTTCATTAAAAATGACACATTTGAAACTCGAAGAGAATGTACAGAAATAGAATACAGAAAAAAAACCAGATCATTTGTTCGAAGACATTTTTCGCAATACTTGCCCGTATTCGTTGTATCATTTTGAATCAAATTGTTATCCAACTTGAAAAAATATTTAATACTTGGTTGGATTCTTTCCGGATAAGTTTCTAAATACCGCTGAGCACTTGTAATGAAATTTCGTTGTGACAATAAAACATACGCAACATATCACGTTTTTCTTCATTTGGATACGCCATTCTGTATTTAATGACAGATCAATTAAACGAACGTTGGCTACGCAGCATGCAGTTGAATCTAAGCCAACTTAATGTGTGCACATAATTTAAGTTTTTCAAAATTTCTCAATGAAAATTTAAACAAAATAACAAGTGTGGCATACCAATGAATTCAGAAAAAAATGTGCTATCTACCTGTCTAAACAACAGAAATCGCGCCCATAACAAAAAATGAAGTTGGCTCTGGAAAAACAAAAACGAATCGCTCTAGAAATAAAGTACGTTCGGCATTCAATCAAGCGTAAAAAGTTGCTTCAGGAATGTTTTCACAGATTTGGAAAAAAATTATAAATAAAGAAGTTATGTCCAATTTTCGAAAATCGCGATTGTTCGTTTTTCTCCAATTGTAGAGAAACCGTTCGAGATAGTTCAAAATTCTTAACAGATTATTAATCACCATGAAATTTGATAACTTTGCCTCCATTTAACCGATTCTCTAACTCTTATAATATGCGAGATCTCCATGCTGGCCCTCGAATTTCAATCTCCCTGTATATCAATTGATATATATCCTGAAACCCTGATTTAAAAGCACTCCACCTCGCATCGTGGTTTAAACATACTCCCGGGCTATAATCCCCTAACTATGCCCTTAATACCTAAATAACTATATTGATAACCGTAAAGGAAAAAAATAATTACACATTAGAAAGCACATGTATGTTTATAATTAAATATTAAATAAATAAATATTAAGCAAAGCATCCATTAAAAAATGAAGCGTGCAACTAGACTAGTTTTATGGGAAAATACTGTTAGATTTACTATTTTTATTAATTATCAAGTAGAAGTTGCCACAATTTACTTTCTACCTGGGCTGAGAAGTTTTAACGCAAACAGAAAGCAATGATGTGATTTCATTTGCAGTTTGTAAAGAAAACGTAAATACACAGCAACTTCCTTGCCAAGAAGAGAGGATTAGGTTACTATTCTAACACAGGTTGACGGTGGAGCAATCTTACAGCAACAGTAGATCCATTTTTGCCCACGCCTCCTGTGAATATGACAGCGAGATTTGCTTGGGCGAGGAAGGCAGCAACTAAACATGCTATGGCCATTGGGATCTGCTTTACCTCCACATCCAGGACAGGAATCTTATATAAACGGTAATGTCAAAATGTTACTAGTAAACTTTCGCTTAACTATTTTGTTTCTACACTACTTATAATTGGAAATTTCAATTGGAGTAAATTAAGTAATTTTTAAAATATATATGTAGTCGGTATTAAGGAATTAATTAAGTATTTTGTTCTTAAAATTACACTCCCTCATCCGTTAAAATTTTTTACGTAGAAAACCAAGTCATGTGACTCCTTATTAACAACACCAACTTTTTGAGAGTTTCCTTTCAAATGAAGGCTTACAACTCCCCTTTATGTAAAACTTTTAAACAATGGAATAGTACAGTTAGTAAAGTTGAATTTTTTTTTAAATTTAAAAACAAAAATTACCATCTACAAAGTTTTTCCTACTTTGGAAATTATTTCATTTATTCCAGTTGAAATTTCCAAGCAGAGTAATTAAATAGTAGTCATTGTGCAAACTATTTTACATTTTCCAAATAAAGGTGTTCAGAAGAAGATCAGCATTAATTACTTGATCACTTATTTTGTTCAAAATCTATTAACTAAACTAGGCTTCCATGTTGAAAGTTAAGACAACATTGTTTACCAATCATTCATCGACTGTTAAATATAATGTAAGTGCTCCAGCTAAAGATTCGCTTCCTGCAGAACAAAGACAGCCAGTATTAGAGATCTGTTCTAGCAGCAGTACGTAACTGTTAGAAACTGTACTGCACATGCGCAGAGACACTTTAGCGCATGTTCAATACAATTTCTAACAGTTATATACTGCTGCTAGAACAGACCTTAAAGTGAAAACAACAACCTTAGAAGAAGACACTCATTATAATATATGAAAGATTAACAAGCAATTAAGTAGTAATTTGCCAACTTGTAAACTCAGTTCAGCCAGTGTATTTCATGATGAATTATAAAAATTATTTAAAATGTAAATAAGTGATCATATCAACTAATTACAGTACAGAGTCAATATTTGTTCCCAAATCCCAAAGAACAAGCTCGCCCTAATTTTTACAAAAATGTGTATGCCTAACCAAACGACGATTAACTTAGATTTAAAAAGTCATTTCTTACGGCGACTGTTGAACCATTCTTGCCGCAACCTCCTGCTTTTATGGATCCGAGAAAAACAATCACATTATTTAAAAAGCCGGCAAACAATAAACTGCAGACACATTTGGATAAAGGCACGCCGAAAACCTACAATTTACATAACGTGTAATAAAAAAAATTTGTGTGGGTGCTTCTAATTATGTGTACGTGTATCTGTGTGCCTTATAATTAGATTTGTATTGCTCCAGAATCAACCTGTTTAAATTAAACAAAAATGTAAAAAAATACATGAATGCATAAATAAACATAAGACTTCTGCAAAACTGCAAAATTTTTCTCATGATTTTAACTTTTTTAGTATTACTTAACTGATGAAAATGATCAGTTTTCAATCATTAAAATTTCTCATCTCCAATTCAAACAGAACTGAAAAAAAGTCATGCACCCAAAACTATGTCAAGAAATCAGACAATGAGGTTAATAAGAGTATTAAGGCACAATATAAACGCAGGTATGTCCTTGGATGTGATTCACACACTTACGGCAACGGTCGAGCCATTCTTGCCCACGCCTCCAGTAAAAATAACAATCATCATGTTGTACAGCGACCAAAGGCCGCACACAAAAGTAGAGAGCGGGATGAAATACCATAAAGAAAATGTATCACTAAAAAACTGGAGCAAAACATTGCAGTTTAGAGAAAAAAAACTAGTTGACACACTCGTACTTTTGCCCAATCTTCTTCTTTCACATAAAATGAACAAAAGAATATCGTACACGTACCTTACTACTCCAAACGCTTGGTCCGAAAATGGCAGATATAAGTTGAATTGCCATTATTGTGTATTGTGCTTCAGTTACATCCACTTTTCCAAAACGAAGAGTTCCAGAGACATAGGTTTGCCAGTGAGCGCAATAGAAAAGTGTCATCGCACAAAAACACTAAAAACAACATAAAACTTAGTTTATCTACACCTGTTTCATAATAGCTATATTATGTAACTCATTTGGGTTGTATAATGAAACTTATTATAACACTAGTTATATAATGAAAAAATTTATTAGTTATTATTATGCGATTGCTATGGATTTGCGCTATGACGCTTACTGATGGCTTCCGACAATATTTTTTAAATTAATAAAAATAAAAACCATGTTGCAGGCGTAGATAAGACGTTGTATATTACAATATTACAAGTGGGGATAGTGCATCATTATAATATTCGTGCTGTTATCCTGAACTCGGGCTGACGCGCTCGTCAGGATAACTCATCGCACTCATATTATAATGATGTCTCTGTCCCACTTGTAATATAAATAACTATTACAAAACATATGAATGATCTATCAAATCAAAATCTTTTAATCGCATGATGAGTTTTTCATAGTGTCCATTTAAGATTAAAAAGAATTTGTTATACAAATTTTCACCAGCAAGCTTTCTTATTTTTATCCTCACAGTATACTATATTTCTCTTGCACTTTTATTTTCAACAATTTTTTTGAATTTATAGCTATTTCACTTTATTAAATCTGGATGTATGATACATGGAAAAAGCATCAGAAAAAATAGATCTATTTAATGGTATTAAAATCCAATGTGGCGACCATAATAAAAAATGAAGTTGATGATGGTCAGAATGAGACGAAACGTCTTAAATAAAATTTAATGAAATCATCGTAAAGAGCTCAAGAAAGCGCCTATAGAATGTATGAATTTTGTTGTGATCCCTACAATAGTAACTTCAGAAAAAAATAAAAAAGAAAAGTACGTTTTCCAGTTTTTTGGAAATATTAAAAAAAATACAAATTGTAGATTTTTCACTCAGACACTTTGACACTCAGACTCTGAGACAAGGTATTTCAGTTACAGTTTAACTTCATCTTCAGTTTATTCCCATAGGAACAATTGTTTTTATAATTATTCAACCAAGAGTCTTTTAAGTCCTTCAAATAAAACTGAGCGCAACGTGACTGATAATAGGCAACCAAACATACCTGTGTGGTAAAAAAAAAACTGATAAAATTCTCCAACTATAGGCTGTGCTATAAGCGTAGGAACCATAGGAGATTAGAAATTTTGACAAAGTGAGCGACACATCAAAAATTAGCTTGGACAAGAGCGGTCAAACAATGGAAAGCGACTGTCTTAGCTTAAATAATCGTTTTCAAATAACAACATGCAAATTTTATCCAATGTCAACGAATGTGTTGTAGTTCTAACTTCATTATTATTTTATCTCTATTGTCTGTTTCAAAATTAAAAAGCCACCACCTGTTGAAGTATGTTGCCCAAAAGCAAAATTCCCAGATATATTTTGGTTGGTACTTCACGTTGTCACTGTAATTTATACGCGTCAGTAATTTATGAGTAATTTACGGCCAAAATTTAAAATGTCATATTAATACTTAATTTGCCCTAAACCTTATGATGTCGCGAAAACGCAGAAATCTTTTAAATTGAGCAGTTATAATTTTCCTCCCCCTAAATTTGTCACTAGCAAGTACATGCGTCAGCGTTGCCGGTTGTGTCTACGAAGTAAATTGCGAGATTGGTGGTTTTTTATTTTAAAACAGACAATAGAATTACATCGAATTAATATTGACTAATTTGAAAAGTGAAGTGGAAGAATTATAATAATAATAAATATCTTTATTTTCGAGTGGATAACAACAAGCAATACATTTTTGTGAAAATTTAATACTCGAAAATCGCTAGGGGCGGTTCAAATCCAGTATACTGAAGTTGCTCTGCCACCGAAACCTAGAGTGTCAATACAACAAAATCTTTAATTAATTAATTAAAATTAAAATTAAACTAAAAGCCTAATCGACAAACTAATTTCTGAGAGTACAATATAAGAACATAAATACATTCTGTGACAAAAGTGAAAATTGATAAATAACTAAAGGCAAAATTAGCTTCAACCGTTTAGTGTCTGTGAAAAAAGAGAGAATAATAAAATAATAATATAATAAAAGAAAAAAGAAAAAAGCAAGGTCACTTATGCTTTAGAGGAGCTGTTTTTTAATTAAATAATTACGAAAACATTTTTTGGACGCGTCAGGGTTGAAAGTTTTAAAAGAGACAGGAATAGAATTGTATACAAGCGAGATTTTATATCGAAAAGAACGTTCAAATAATGAGCTTTTATGAATGGCAGGTGTGATTGTCCCTTTAAATCTAATATTGACATTATGCACATCTGTGCGATATTTAATTTTTCTGTAGAGATAGAGTGGTGTGCGATCAACAATGATTCTATGATAGAGTGAGGCGGTTAGGAGCTTTCTTCTATTGTCATGTATAACATTTTTTCAACAAGAAAAAACAAATTAAAGTAACTGTTGGAACTGTCCTCCACCTTGTTCAATGCATATATTTACGCGCCTTCTCATGGTAGCAAAGGCATTTTGCAGCATATCTAGCATTATGGTTGCATATTCTTCAACAATCCTTTGTTCTAGTTCTTGCAAATTCTCTACAGCTGTTTGGAAAATCCTATTTTTTAAGTAAGGAAACAAAATACTCCATGACGGTCAAACAAGGTGATCTCGGAGGAAACTCAACTTGTTTATGTAAATTTATCAATTGGTCATCAAAAAACTAGCGGAAAAAGCTATAGTCCTGTGTCGTATATGACGTTGCACCGTCCTGTTGAAAATAGCCACGCTGAATTTCATCATGTAATTGTTGAACAAATTCCGTTAAAATATTGCTTCTGTCTCTCTCGGCATCGACAGTAAAATTTTTAAAAAAATGGGCCCAATTATTCTTCTGCGAGAGACTGCCATCCAGACATCAATTTTCTCAGCATGTAGTAGAGATTCAACAAAAATATGCGGATTGGCAGTTTGGAAATAGGATTCAATCATGCAAATCTTTTGTTCTGAGGTGAAAACCATAACGCAAAAACTTAAGAACACAAATTGCAACACCAATAATTTCAGAATTAACCGGTTTACTCCACCGGTAGACATTTTAAAAATTTTAAATCCACTGTAAAGCTATAATAAGTTATTATATCTATAATAAGTATTATAACGAGATTGAATAATTGAATTAGCAGTACTGACAAGGATTGCTATAAAAATAATTCCTATACTTTTATGTTCAAGTGTGCAGATGTCAGTGAGACATAATGTAATATATTTTATTTTGAATACAAAATAAAAAGTTTTGTAAAACTATCTAATAATAATATAGTTATAATAAGTTAATAACTTATTATATATAAAATAAATTATTATAACTTTACAATGGATTTTAGAATTTTAAAATGTCTACCGGTGGAGTAACCGGTTAATTATGAAATGTGCCCAATGACATCAAAATTAAATTTCTCTAATTTAACATGATAGCCAATTGGCTTAAAATCACGGTCTACTGCGATAACAAATAGATAAGGAATGGATAATAACTCCGAGAATAATTTTAAAATCCATGACTATCCTTGACCAAAATAATGTTTGATGTCATAAGGATAATTATAAATTTGACTGACCTCCGACTCAATAGATTTCACTCTTATCCGATCTAGGCAATATTTTACTACAAGTAAGCTTTCCCCATTTTGGCGTTAGTTACCCAAACCAGAAACACCATAAGTAACGAAAGAAAAAATCATAAGAAAACTATAATTCAGCAAGAAAATACAGGAGTACTTGCTATAAACCGTGTCAACTAGAAAATGGCATTCTGAATATAATCTGCTTCCGATTGTTTGAGTAAGTGACGCCGGCGAAGAAACACTTGAACTAATATGTTGCGCAGGCTGGATAAGACACACAGTCTCGTGAAATCTAGTAGTTCGTGTGACTGACAATAATGCAGTGTTCAATAAAGAATTTCAACAATTGTAGCCAGACATATCTTTCACCTTACCTAAAAAAAATACTACAGAAAATTAGTTTTCACAAGAATTACGATAGACTTTCAAACTTCACAGGAAAACACAACACACAGACGAACGCCTCTGGTAAATTGAGAAACAGCTAACGGAAATTTAGTAACATTTACAACGAGCTAGTCAGGATAGTATGTGTAAAAAATTTAAATCACCAAATAGATTCAGGCAAAAAGGTTACGTGGTTCTTAGTTTATTTGAAGACTCTGTACTAAACGTTACTGCTTTTTTGGAGCTGACATTTTATAAATACTGTTCAACAGTAAATAACTACAACACCATTTTTTTAAAAGCATTATACATTTTTATTTTTATATTTCATTGTAATTTCACTGCAGAAAATGGGTTCGTCAAAGAACAGTTTCAACAATTGCAAATAATGCAGGCAGGCTGTTACAAATCCGAGGTTCACCATTGGAATCTCGAAAACAGTTAAGAGATACGAAGTCGGTTAAATTATTGCAGTTGCGTGCCGTTTTGATAAATCTTCTACGATTTGTAGTTTTTGAAATATTTCCCAAAAAACTGAAATCATCATCTGTTTTTTATATCTCTGAACATAATGTAAATGTTCCTATGTTCACTATAAAAGAAAAATATGTCAATGCATAGCAGAATATACAAGCAAACTTCAACAAAACAAATGTGTTGGCAGTGTCATTTCGAAACTTGAAATACGTATGTAACATATTTGATAATCGTTTAGCACATTGTTTAAAACGTGAAGGACATTTGGAGCATTTATTATAATGTTTTTGTTCACGAAATAAAACTTACAATTACTTTACTGAATGTATACGAAAATATCCTTCTGAAAAGCAATTATACTGAACTTAAGGATATTTCAATAAGGTTCAGTTTCACACAGTCTCATTCCTTTACGAAAGGATACTTTTGTCAACCAGTATACGTACGTTTTCGTACATGTCTTAAAAAGTACATACTCCATCAATAATCAGTTAAGATAAAAATTATTTTCCACAATATCCTTATCTCAGTACTTTTTAAAGTGTTTCTGGAAGTCTTATTCGTTTTATTTACGTAACTTGTGTGACTTTAGTATTTAGTTAACAAGTTAATATTCTGTTGAATATTTTAATTTAATTTGATAGAAACTGTTTTACAGTTAATTTGCACTTCACTGTATATGAAATCAGAGTTGAGACAAATACCAAACTGACATAAAATACAATACATATATTAAAATATACACATAAATATTTTGCAATGTAACATATACATATAATATATGCAAATACATTACAAATATGTATTTATAAATTACATATTTCAATTACTGTACAGGGTGGATCAATTTCGATGTGCCTTATGGGCTCTCTGTAACTATAAGAGATAGAAAAAAATTAGTGGCCAAGTCTCGATCTCTTTTTTAGAGATAAAGTCAATAGTGTAAACAAAAATTAGCTGTCTTCTTTTGTTTTCGAGTTAAAGGCAAAAATTGACATTTTCGACTTTTCGTCAATCGCGCATATCTCGTTTATTTTTACAGATATTAAAAAACTGTTTTGACATTATTGGGACACTTTTTTGAATACAATTCAGTGGTGTAGTTGGTTTCTTGATATTTAATAAAATTTTCGAGTTATAACATAAAGTTATATTTTTTTAATGGAAATCATAGTAGGCAAGGTCACCATTAAAAAGAGATTTTTTTTTCTGTTTTCAAAAATATATACTTTGTTGAGTTTATTTCTTACAATTAATAGAAAAAAACGCCTTTGTTATTATTCTTGGGTGCATTCTATTCTTAGTAGGCTGGTTTTAACAAAGGTCGACAATTTTTTGTTTGTTTTTATTAAATATCAAATTGTTCAAATATTTTTGACAGTTGCAACCGCATAAAGAGAAAGAAAGATAGAACGAGCATCCTGTAAGAGTCACAAAGATTACAACAATACCGATACCATGTGGTTTGGGTCAAATTCGAAATTATGTAACTTCATTTAATATTTAAGTTTAAAACGCATTTTTTTCGATCAAATATGCATTTCTTGGGATAATGAACTGAATTATACGTATAAATTAAAAACATATTAAAAATAAGAAATTATTGCAGAAAAAGTTAAAGAATACTGAAAGGTAAGTAGATAATAAACACAACTCTTGATATATCACAATAAATAACTTAAAACCCAGAAAATAATATCAAAATAAAATCACAATTTAAACACTGCCGCGCTAAAATACGCAGCCAACTCATGTTGTAACTCAACCCGGCTCTATCGGCGCTAGCTTATGTTCATCGCAATACCTCTCACTCTTGTGCTTCGCAATCATCAAATCTTTGTTAATATTTAATAAAAACAAAAGAAAATTGTCGGCTTTTGTTGAAACTAGCCTACTAAGAAAAGAATGCACCAAAAATAATAAAAAAGGCGTTTTATTCTATTAACTGTAAGAAATGAACCCAACAAAGTATATATTTTTGAAAACAGAAAAAAAATCTCTATTTAATGATGACATTGCCTACTATGATTTCCATTTAAAAAATATAACTTTATGCTATAACTCGAAAATTTAATTAAATATCCAAAAACCTACCACACCACTGAATTGTATTCCAAAAAGTGTCCTAATAATGTCAAAACAGTTTTTTAATATCTGCAAAAATAAACGAGATATGACTGATTGACGAAAAGTCGAAAATCTGAATTTTGGCTTATAACTCGAAAACAAAAGAATTTTTGTTTAGTCTATTGACTTTATTTCTAAAAAAGAGATCGAGACTTGGCCACTAGTTTTTTTCTATCTCTTATAGTTACAGAGATGTCCATAAGAGACATCGAAATTGATCCATCCTGTACTTGGCAAATATTAGAATTTTATTTGAAGAACTCCAAATATTTGAAACATTGGAAAATAATTATAATAAAATATAAAAATGTAAATTAAGAAGAATTGAAAAATTTATGAACACATTTAGACAAAGTATCACTTATCACATAGTATTTAACTTGAGATTTAATTCTTCTGTATACTATTTAAAATATATTTCCTTAATATGTTAAGTATTCCAATAAAATATTCATGTATAGTAATTGCTAAAGAAAGTTTCTTAATACTGTTCACATCTATTCCCGATTCAATTCAATCAAATTTATCCTATGTTATTTTTTGAAATTTGAAACCAATTAAGATCGTTATTTACAATTATGTGAAAGCTAAAAATAGTGCAGTAAATTTACTGCTCTTTCTTTAGTTATAAGTTATAAAAGAATTAGTAAACAAATACTACTATTTTCTAATTTTCTGTTTAAATTTCAACATAATCTGCTAAGATAATTATTTTTTTCGCCGATCGACATTAAACGCCAGCCAAACTTTAGTGACAACTGACGTGCACTAAACTGTCTCATTTACTGCCTGGGCATTAAAAATGTGAAAAAATGACAGAAATTAACGAAAAATGATAAATAAGCTTGCTTCTACAGCATCGACTTTGTATTAGTATAAGCTACCTTAATGTAATCGTATTTCCAGATTATTTTGCGTATTTTTTCTTTAAAAACGTGAAACTTAAATGATCAGCGAAAAAATCATATGTTCAATTCAGCAACAAAGCTGATTTAATGCCTTGGCTGCGTTAAAATCCTCGACTGCGTCTCAACGTGGTCTCGGCTTTGAAACTGCCAGCCGCGGCATTAAATCAGCTGCTTTGTTGCCTTATTAAACAAACAGCTATTTCATTGTTTCCCTTTTACAGCAAATTTTGCTGCACTTTTAAGTCCCCACTTAACAACTTAGTTCCATTTATATTAATCTTCTTTCTGTCAATAGGCCTCGTTGTGTTAAGATTATAAAATTTTTAAACATTTAAAAGATACCCAAATTAATGAAACAAACCTGCATGATGTATTGATGAACCATCTTTTAGGCCCAGTTTCATAAACACAAGACAAATTTACTATACAGTTTAATAGCTACTAAGTCATTAAATTAATCTTGCGTTTGTGAAACCAGGCCTTAATTACTTTACCTCAGGCAATAGTTGCACAATAGAAATACATATGGATAATCTTAGAAACTAACTCGCGTTCAATAAAATAAACGGTCAAGTAGGCTGTAATTTTTGTAAAAAGTTTAATAAATTAGTAATAAACATTTATTTTTGCAATGTCTGTTTTGAGTTGGAGTGCTGTTAGAAGAAGACATTCAAAAACAAACGTTTATTACTAATTTACAAAAATTAAAGCATGTTATAGCCTACTTGACCGATTTTTTTATTGAACACACGATACCTTCCTATGTATTTTAATTTGTCCTGCAAATAGGATGAATGACCTGAAAACTACCTGGAAAAACATCCATCCTGGATAGAAGCCAAGTTGTACAGCTGTACATGCAGAGAGTGCCACGAATACAGTTGATATCGAATCACAACCGTGGTCGAATAATTCACCTAAAGGATTTGCAGTGGAAGTTCGACGTGCTTGCTTACCATCTATAGCGTCCAGGCTTTGATACACAAATAATCCGAAAGCACAAAGAGCGCAAGCCCATCCGGGTGCCTCTATTTTAGCATCAGGTGAATACCTGTAAGTGAACAGTTATTATATGCGATTAGAATCAGAAAAGCAAACTTACCACACAAGAATTAAAGTTGTTACAATGTTAATTATTAAACCTAAGATAGTAATTAGGTTAGGAGCTAACCACAAAGGCACTTTTGACACTAGCCAATTCCACCATCCTTGTAATAACGCATCACAAATACTGTTACTGGCACAAGAATATTTATGTTCGGATAGTTTTTTCAGCTGACTTTCTGTTAATAACCTCTCCTTGTACAGTTTCATTTTTGTGCAGTCACACTCAATCGCACATGTAATTCGATATTAAATATAACGATTAAGTAGCTTTTAAATACTGGTTATTTGCGAACTGTGCTTGAAATAAGTTTTCGAAACTAGATGGATACTAATAATTTTGACATGTTTGAATGAGGTTACCAAAAAAACATTTGGAAGTGACTTTTAAAATGGAACTTTCACACACGACATGCTGAGCAATAACGCTTCCGGATCGGATCGTACGATTCTGTGCGTCTCGTTTGAGAGCCCGGTTATTACGTCACAGTATAAACAAAACATCACAATCACACGCATTTATCGATAAATTTGATATATGGTGATAAACTGATAATAAATAAGTGCTAATGTCATTTCAAAAAAAGTACAATGCGAATAAAAAAATTTTGGATGTAAATTTCGAATACGAAAATTATAAATTGAATCGTTTATTTCAGAAACCCGTCAAGTATACTTTTTCAAACTTTCGAAAAACAAAAAAAAAAACTTTCTACTTTTAATATTACTGTAGATTTTTACCTAGAAAAAATCTACAGTGTCTCTCAATATCTTCTAAAAGCAAATAATGCTTGTATTTAGTTTTTAAATTTATACTCTATTCATAAATAATTTATAAAAATTTTGTATTTGACGGGTTTCTCCAATAAAATAACTTTCTTCTAAAAAAAAAATATTTTTTAGCGTTACATTTCTTATTTTTTAGTGTTGCATTGCAGCGTAATGAATTCATAACCTCTACAACTGAAAACTACAAAGTGGTCAAGAATCACTGTTCGAGTTGGCAATGCTGAATTTTATTTTTAAATGGTACAACTGGAGCAACTTCCGGTTGTTGACGGCTTGACACTGACAGCCATCACTTTACAAGTGTTATTTGACATTTCAAATTCAAATTAAAGGTCTGTTCGTTTGTACTGCTTGGAGTTACTCTAAAAGTTGTAAAATATAGTTTTCAGTCAAATTCGTTTCTCTCGCGTTGAAAAAACTTTAAACTAAAAATTAAAAAATAAACACTTCAGCAATTCTTAGTTAATTTATTTGATAACCTTCTTTATCAATTTTTATCTGGGAATATCAATAATCTACAAGTGTGCATAATTTTTTGCTATTTAATCACAATTTCAATGAACATTTTGCTTCTCCACTACAGTTTGAACGTATTTTGCTCTCCGTCCCAATCATTATTTTTTATTTTCCCTGTATTCCAGCCAATTTTTTAAAAATGTTGTACCTGATTATGGATCTACAAGTCATGCAGAGCTTTTTATAAAGAATAGTTTTTTTTTGTGAAATGTAAGATAAACTTTTTCTCCATTTGTATAAAACTTTTTGGGACACACTGTATATTTAAAAATATACAACCTGGCAACGCTGGTATTTCTTGTGATATTTAGCCGCTCCTCGACGCGAGAGCGTAAAACATTAATGCGCTTGTGCAGTGCAGAGTACCAATATCAAAACAAAACAAAAATTTCTAATCAGCTGTAGGTCAGTATAGGTTAGGTGTAGGTGTTTTGTGTTTATTTTCTTTTTGCTTAAAGGTAGAAAAAAATGGATAGCATTTGCTTTCTGGAACAACTGGCAATTAATGTCAGTCTGCCGACACTTTCTTGCTCTCAATAATAACAACAAAAGCAACTCTAACATTTTAAATGATAATAATACCAGTAACCAATAGGTAACAAAAATTCTGATCTAAAGTGTTAGACTTGATAGTTTAACAATTTATGCAAAAGTTGGACAACCTGAAAAATTATTACGCTTCATTTGGACACCTCAACGCTTTTTACGCTGGTAACGTTATAGCGTTTTGACGCGCTCAACGCTCCATGTAAATCCAGCTTAACTCCGAGCAATACAAACGAACAGACCTTAAAACTCTAGGCTTTTTGTCGCGAGGTACCGATTCATCAACGGTTAGACCGAAGCGGTACTTGGCGGTACATACTCTTACCTTTTCTATTTGCATTTCATCTTTTTCTAATGTGATATGTCGCGAAAATACTCCGGTTCCGGTAACGTAAACAAAAATCTGACAACGTTGAGGTTATGTTTAATTGTTTAACTCTGTAGAGGTATTTGGTTTTTATTGATATTTGAAATATGTATTGAGAGCACCATTGAAAGTAATAAGTCAGTTTACATACCGTTCAATAAAATTTCTGCTTCTTTAGCGCTTGCAATTGCTGTTACATCAAAACCTTGATGATTAATGTAATAATTCTTCACTAGCCATTTCTTTATACATTTTTATTTGTGAGGTTAAATTTATTTACTCGGGTACCGTTACAGGGAAACACCTCTGCCAACCCGGTTCACAATTTTACGAACCGTTGAGGTACACTCGGAGTAACAAATTTCGAACCGAACACCGCGGCAATGGAACGGTTCTTCAACTTTGCGAACCGTTGATGAATTGGTACCTCGCGACAAAAAGCCTTCTAACTTTTATTCACATAACCTACGACTTGTTTAGGATACGTCAAATAAACCAACAAAATATACCGAGTGACTTTTAGGGTGCGTTTCGTTTGCACGCTCACACGCTTTAAGCGTTCACGCTTATAAGCGCTGTTTTCTGTTGTTTCCTTTGGCGTTTAGTCGCTTAAGCCGTTATACGCAAAGGTGTTTCTTTTGACTTTTGTTCGCACAACGAATTCATAACCTTAAAAATATAATTTTAGTAGTGAAATTGATCCAATCATAGCTGCTGCAGCTGTTTCTGAAGTGTAATGTTTGTTTATAATCTGACTATGATTAGCTGATCTTCTCATACACGTCTCATACGTTCCGTTAGGGGCATAAGCGCTTACGCTTTTGCTGCCTTACCTCCATGGAATAAGCAATTGTGAGCGAAAACTATGACGTTATCATTTCGTCAGCTGGCGCTTTGTAAGCGTTTGCAAACCCAAACGGAATGGTTTAAGCAACGCTTATTAGCGCTCAAAGCATTTAAGCGCGCAAATGAAACGCACCCAATGATTGAAGCAAATTTAGTATGTTGGGAACACTGAGGAATTGGCATTACTTGAAAGTTCGTTAATTTTGCGGGAATGCGTAGCTAACTTGTATTTGTATGATCGGAAATGAAGGTGTTTTTTCAAGATCTTCCGAGTGGATTCGTGTAGGAAACATGAGGATTCTGTTGTACAGTATCATTAACATTTTCTACAATATCGAGTGTTATTATATGTTGAGTTCGGAAATTCACGCGGTGCAAGCTCGGAGTGAAAAGTAGAGTGAGAACACAGCAGTTTTGATATACGTAAAAGTGAGACAAAAGTGCTCGAGGAGTGAATAGAGTAAGCACGGAGGAATTACCGAACCCAGCAATAGTAGGGCGACCAGTGAATTTTCCTTTTTCTACATTACCGGTTTGCAAGAAACGTTCATTTATTAACTGATTTTGAACTGAACTGACTTTAAAGTGAATAGAGAAACTCATAAAAGGAATGATGTTTTGGAACTAAAATTAACATAACCTCAAAATACGTATGAAATCAGATGAAACTGATAACTGATTTAGAAAACCAGCTTGATCAGTACGGTGTGCAGGAGGGGAATTCAATCACTTCCTCATCACTGGTCACCAACTGAATAACTGTAAATGGAATGCAATTAACGATTTTTAAGTGAATTTGAATCGATTCGTGTTCGTTGTAAATGAAGGACGGCTATTCTAAAACAGTGTTGTGAAAAAAGGCAAAACTCAATTTGTTGTTCAGGGCATATTTCAGTGAAATCGTCATAGGCGTGCTGCTGTGAATAAATTCAATTACTATTGGGCTGATTCAGAAGAACATATCAGTAACAGTTCCTGATCCAACAGTTGAGACTGAGCACTCCTTTCTGCTGAATGAAGTTCACTCATCATAACATGTTCCAGTCAAGTAGCGGAGAAGTTACACTACAAAAAATGGCGACCCCTCCAACTCATCAACTTATGAGAGGTCGCATTCAGCAGAAATTTGGTCAACAGTTGCACAACTTTCGGGTCTGCTGAATGTGCCCATTTTCATTTTGTACTCCGCTTCAAAAATAAGCCATTACTAAAAATGTATTTTATTCTGTGCTCAAAACCATTTTGGTAATAAATTGAGATAATTAAATATCTGATTTATTTGGTTTTCTTGATTCGACAATAAACGAATTTATTTGAGTTTGACAATCTAGTGCACTAACCTAAATTTTGAATTTTTGAATTTGAAAATCCAGCACACCAACATAAACATTGAAAAATGTTGCCAATATAATAAAATAATTTTCAATCATTAAGGGTGCGTTTCGTTTGCGCGCTCACACGCTTTAAGCACTCACGCTTACAAGCGCTATTTTCTGTTGTTTCATTTGGCGTTCAGTCGCTTAAGTCATTATACGCAAAGGTGTTTCTTTTGACTATTGTTTGCACAACGAATTCATAACCTTAAAAATATAACTTGTGAAATTAATCCAAGCATAGCTGCTGCAGCTATTTTTAAAGTGTAATCTTTGTTTGTAACCTGGCTATGATCAGCTGAGCTCATTGTACGCATCTCATACATTTCGTTTGGAGCATAAGCGCTTACGCTTTTGCTGCCCTACCTCGATGGAATAAGCGATTGTGAGCGAAGACTATGACGTCATAATGACGTTACCGTTTCGTCAGCTGGAGCTTTGTGAGCGTTTGCAAAGCCAAAGGGAATGGTTTAAGCACTGCTTATGAGCGCTCAAAGCATGTAAGCGCGCAAATGAAACGCACCCTTAGGGTGCGTTTCGTTTGCACGCTCACACGCTTTAAGCGTGAGTGTGAGCGTGAGCGTTTCATTTGCGCGCTTACATGCTTTGAGCGCTCACGCTTATAAGCGCTGTTTTCTGTTGTTTCCTTTGGCGTTTAGTCGCTTAAGCCGTTATACGCAAAGGTGTTTCTTTTGACTTTTGTTCGGACAACGAATTTATAACCTTAAAAATATAATTTTAGTAGTGAAATTGATCCACTCATAGCTGCTGCAGCTGTTTCTGAAATGTAATGTTTGTTTATAATCTGACTATGATTAGCTGATCTTCTCATACACGTCTCATACGTTCCGTTAGGGGCATAAGCGCTTACGCTTTTGCTGCCCTACCTCCATGGATTAAGCAATTGTGAGCGAAAACTATGACGTCATATGACGTTATCATTTCGTCAGCTGGCGCTTTGTAAGCATTTGCAAACCCAAACGAAATGGTTTAAGCAACGCTTATTAGCGCTCAAAGCATTTGAGCGCGCAAATGAAACGCACCCTAAAAGTCACTCGGTATATCCGGTTGCAGCCTTGCAAATAGCCGAATAGAAATCTTTATTGTATTGCCAACTCAAACAACTTTGTAAGTTCAGGTAATTTAAAGCGCTACATCTTTACGCTGTGCTGCAATGGTCCAACTGGCTCCAACTAATTTTCTATCTGAACCAGGGTTGCCAGATGTTGATAGTTAGATGTCGCACTAGAACTAAACAGAAATATATCCAAAATCGCAAATATCCCTAGAATTGTTCAAAATTCGAAAATTCAGGTTTTTAAAATAATTTCCAATAAAATTGGTTATTAAGCAAAGCTATTACTGATGGAATGAACAATTTTATTAACTTCATTTAAAGTTGGTTCTTGTCCGATGAAATTTGTATCGCAAAATCTTTTAACCGGACACTAAATCGCGCACTATACACTTAAAGTTTCACCGTCGTTCGACAGCTTCGTCAAAATTCTGACATTACGTAACATCCACATACATATTTATTTTATAATTAAAAAAAAAATTAAATAACCAAGAAAAATAAAATATTTTTAAAACCTAACGAAGGAAATAAACAATTTTTATTGCAATAATACTATAACTTTCTCCAGGGGGGTTATTCTCGAACTGGAGAGAAGTGATCGCTCCCGAAAATGACGTCAAAATTACGCATTCCCGAAAGATTTGTATAGTTTTATGCAAGAGTCTACGTCATTTTGACGTCATTTTCGAGAGCAGTCACTTTTCTCCAGTTCGAGAATAACCCCCCTGAATTTCTTCTCCTTTGGGATGTACAGCATACACTTCTTTGGAATTATGTTTTTGGAACATGAGAAAAATTTTTGGAACAAACTTCCATGAGAAAGAAAGAATATTATCTAGAGGGCGCTCTTTTTAGTCAGGGCCCGGCGTAAATTAGGGATGCGCATCGAATACCGATGTTTTCCAAACATCGATCTTGAACAAAAATACATCGATATTTTTACATCGATGTTTTTAGAACATCGATATTTTCAATCGATGTTTTTATAACATCGAAGTTAAGCGACAGTCATCTATCGGTAAGTAGGAATACTAAAAGAAGCGAAAATGTTTTCTTTGATTAATTTTTTTTTTGAAATTCTGATTTAAAATTAGGGCCTTCCCCGAACATTTCACGTGTTCCGAGGTCATAAATACGAATTCGGACAATTTTTGCGTCATTACTGTAAAACACAAACTGCAGTAAGTTATATTTTGCAAATTGTGAGTGTTGTATAAGTGCATGACTGTTGCAAAAAAGGGCATTAATAAGTGTATTCTCATACTAAGGTGTTGTCTTTTGGTGAGTTTATTTAACTACTACTTCATTTTTTAGATAAAATTCAAATCAAAATATGTTTCATTACTTATCATCTTTGCAAAAATTATAAAACCATTACCTATTGAATTTAGTATTCAGCAACAAAAAATTCCTTGGCAAATGTCTCGTAATTATATAGAAAAATCGATGTTAGAAAACATCGATATTTTTATTACGATGTATTAGCGACATCGATTTTGCTTTTCGATGTTACCATCGATGTCGAACATCGAGTACGCCACCGGTATCAACCTTGAGTATCAACGTTGCTAGCGTCGGTGTCCACGACGAACTTACCTTCTGGGAGAGGGAAACTCAGAATAGGAGCACTTATTACTGTTTAGTACTGTTAATACTGTTTTAGTTGTTCAAAACTAATTTAGCAGTGTTGGTCTCATTCAAACGGGCGACCTTCTTCGATGAGTTTTGTCAACGGCTTAGCGATGTCTGCAAATCCGGGAACACAGCGCCGACAATAAGGCCGATTTATAACTCGATTTTAATCGCAATCGCAATTTTAGTCGTAATTGAACCGTAAGAATCGTACGGATTTTGTTTGAGCTATTTTATAACTGATCGCAAGCGGCGTCGTAAAACTGCTGTCATCTGGCCGTTAAGAAGTTAATTTTGACATCTGACAGTTAGTGACAGTTGGTGTTCTGAATTTAGGAGCTATTTTTAATTTATTACACGTATACCAAACCGTATACCACACCAAAATATGGTCAGCTGAGAATGCTGAGATCCCGGCCAGATTGCCCGCCTAAATTACTATTTCATCGGAAACAATCGGATTCATTCGATTATCGATGCATTTCCATTGGTCGATCATAAGGATCGGATTGTAAGAGATGAAAGTTGACGAACTTCTTACGATCCTTACGATTCCGAAATTGCGGTTGCGATTGGGTTATAAATTAAACATAGGAAACCGTATCTTTCAACTTTGTTGCGATTACGACTAAAATTGCGATTGCGATTAAGATCGAGTTATAAATCGGCCTTAAATGCACAGTAAGTGCAAGTAAACTTCTTGCCTGATATTTATTTTGGGAGTTGGCCAGTCTTTCACCATCTGAATCTTCACTGGGTCCATGGCGATTTCATTCCCATTGACAATATGGCCTAGATAATTAACTTCCTTCTGAAAGAAGTGGCACTCTTGAGACTAAGCTTTAGGCCAGCTCCGCGAAGACGCTGGGATACTCCTTCCAGGTTCTTCAGGTGATCGTGGAACGTTTTTCCCACCACAATTATGTCGTCCAGGTATACCATGCACGTTGTCCAGGACAGACCCTTTAGAACCGTCTCCATTAGCCTCTCGAATGTCGATGGGGCATTACATAACCCAAACGGCATCACCGTGAATTGCTTCTACTTCACCATGGACAGTCGCTGATGTTCCGGTTGCTGTCCTCAGTCTCCATTTAGTCGGCTCGGTGCGTCTTGATGACTTGATAACATGTAATCAATGAGGACACTGCTGGTTAATTGCCACAGGGCTATTACTTTCGTGGCTTTTGTCTTTGGGGCCCTTTGAATATGGGTCGACGCTTGCCCATCTGCATCGACCAGGTTTAGTTTCCCCTGTGGCTTCCTTCGTGCAGGATCCTGCCTGGCCTTGGGACACCGCCTGCGAACATCTTCATCCTGCTGGAATAGTATTTCTTCCACATTTTCTTGCAGATTCCTTGTCTCTTCTGATATTTTCACCACTAGTTTATCTTCGAGCCCTTTTGATTGTTCTAAAAGTTTCTCGTCTAAGTCTCAAGATTGTTCCAGCAATTTAGTTTCTAGATTTGTCGACTGCTGGAATAGTATTTCTTCCACATTTTCTTGCAGATTCCTTGTCTCTTCTGATATTTTCACCACTAGTTTATCTTCGAGCCCTTTTGATTGTTCTAAAAGTTTCTCGTCTAAGTCTCTAGATTGTTCCAGCAATTTAGTTTCTAGATTTGTCGACTGTTGTATTATTTTCAATTTTCTCTTTTAAAATTTTCACGTTTTCTTCCGTGTTTCTAGAATATTCCATTAATTTATCTAGATCGTCTCTCAAATCTTCAAGATCGTTTTTCAAATTTCCGGATTGTTCCAGCAATTTATTTTGCAATTCATCTCTGAAATTTCCAGATTGCTCTTTTAATTTGTCGTCTAAACTTCTTGATTGTTTAAATATCTTACTTAAATCTGCAGGACCGCCTGTGATTAAAAAAAAAGGCTTCCGGATCCTCCCCTGCTTCTAGTAACGCTTGGTTTAGTCTCTCTTGCAAAATCGATTTCTTTCCGGAGATTTCCAATTCGCGTTCTTCTAATTCGGCTTTTAATTCTGTCACTTTTAAGTCTTTCAGCAGCACTTTCTTTGTACCCATTGTTTTCTTTCGACACTACACTTTGTTTATTAATTTGTTTAAATTTAATTCAATTTTATTTGTTTATTTATTTCGACAAACCTCAAACCTGACACCACTGTAACGATTTTAAGTGTTCTATTAATTTTTATTTTAAAACAACACGAAATAGTTAATAAATTAATTTAATTTATTTTAACAGCCGAGCGAAAGTCTAAACGCGAACTTTAATGCCGGACTGTTCAACGCCGAATTGTTGCCCACTCCCGGCCGCGTGCATTTATAAGCCGAAGCTGTTGTTCTTGTACTTTCTGGAGCGCGACAGACTGTCTGGTCTAATTTATTCTGCCGCCGGCGTTCTCCAGGCTGTCTGCCGAAGCCTCTAGTATAAGGCGCGTCGGCTGTGACGCAAGAGACAGACTGACACAGGCTGCTGTCGACGAATCATTTTTTTTTCTATAATACCTGTCAAATGTTTCTGATGTTAGTACTTGTTACCTGAATGTTAATAAAGTTAAAAAATTTTTGTTCTACATTTAGTGATAAGGGTTCCAAGAGAAATCCTAGAATTTTGAAACTGACAGGTACTAGGAAAAAAAAACTATACTATTAAAAGCTGAAACAAAATTTCAATAACAAAATAAATATTAATATGAAACTTTATTTTGCACTGTGCAAAATTCACATCTAATTTCATTTTTAAGTGCTCAACATAAAATAAATAAATTCTAGTAAGGGAGGTCCTAGTATAATAGTAATAAATTATAAAAACAAAAGATATATAATAAGGAAATGCACTATTATTAAAATCCATTCAAAGTGAAAGGTTGAAGTCTCTTTTCGATTTCTTCTGCAAGTTGATTTTGTGGAACTTCCACTTCTGCCCTCGTTTTTACATCCCTAAGTTTAACAACTCCTCTTTCAATTTCTGATTCACCCAAAATTATAGCCAGAGGAATTCCTTGATCTTCGCAATATTGTAACTGAGCCAATAATTTTGGATTCTTTTTATAGGAATGTTCCACCTAAAATTAAATTTTTGACAATTTGTTTTTCTGGTAATAATTATGTATTCACCTTGAAGCCATTATTCCAAAGATCATTACATATTCTCATTCTGTGTTCAAGCAGATTCTTCTGTGCTGAAGCAATGTATACTTGCACTTCTGTCGTGCGCACTTTTTCATTTTTAGCCGCTATTTTAGCTTCTAATACTGCAAACATTCTTTCTACTCCAAAGGAAACTCCGACACATGGTACTTGTTTACTGCGTGGATCGAACATTCCAACCAAATTGTCATATCGACCTCCGCCAGCAACAGAACCCACCGAAATTTCACATCCATCTTTAGAATTATCTATAATTTTATTTTAATATATTGTAATAAAATTTGCAACTTTATTTACCTAATAAAACAGCCTCGTATATTATTCCTGTATAATAATCCAAACCTCTCGCCAAACTAAGATCAAATAAAATTTTGTCGTAGGCATTATAAATCTGGCAGTAATTCAAAATAAGTCTCATAGCCTCAAGACCTGCAACAGCCGATTTGCTGCTGATCAACTTTTTGTCTTGCAAAAGCAAGTCTACTAATTCACTTTTGCCACTGTATTGTACATACTCTCCAATTTTGTCAGCAACTTCTTCAGTTAAGCCTTTCTCTTCAATCATTTCTTTCTTTACTTCTTCCCAAGATGACTGAAATAAAAAATTCCTGACTTAAATCTGTAGTGATAGTAACAGTAAGTTTCATACTTTATCCAACTTATCAACTGCTGAACAAATTAATCTAAATTTTTCCGGCGGCACGCCACACGCTTCGAACATACCATCCAAAAGTAATCTGTGATTGAGTTTGATTACAAAAGGATGCAGATTCAAAGTTTCTAAAATTTCCTGAACAACTCTGACACATTCTGCATCTGGAATCATTGGATCATATGCACCGGCTATATCAAAATCCTGAAATACATGATTCAAAACTAAATAATTTAAAAATTTTATTGAACTGAAGATTTTTTTTGTGCAAGTATGTACATACGTAGTTCATTTTGAAAAGATATTTAATACTTACGCATTGATAAAATTCCCTGTAACGTCCTCTAGAAATTGATGGATTGTCTCGTCTATAAACTTTAGCAATATGGTAACGTTTTATTGAACTAATTTTATTCATTGCTAGATATCTAGCAAAAGGAACTGTGAGATCATATCGTAGAGATAATATTTCTCCGCCTTGATCTTTTAAGTCATAAATTAATTTCGAATCTTCACCATATTTACCAGTTAAAACTTCCTAAAAAATAAAAACGAAAAGAAATTCCAATCAATTATACAGAAAGATTAAAGAAATGCATATATTTATTTATAAGTGGTGAAACAAAGAAAAGTAATCCAATGAGCATATGAGGAGCTTATTTTCAAAACGCAACATGTCCAAAAATTGCAATTTTGAGATATAGATGGCGTTATATAGTGTATAACCTCCTCTACAAGTTGGTTATTGAACCTTTTAGACAAACCACAATAAGTCCTATTACATAAAGCGACTAATATTTCTTAAATTTTCAAATTGCAACAAGTCCCGCTTATTTTTATTTTCTAACCGCAATATGTCCATTCAGCCAATTAGAAATGCCGATATGCTTACATAGTAGGTGTATTAACGTGTTTTACATAGTTCATTTCATTCAGTTCAACCGTCGGAGATCGAAGAAGAGTGTCAATGCTTAACAGAAGATACTGAACCGAAATATTAAACATTTTTTATTATAATATTCATTTTTGAGTGTAACGTTTGTTTTATTTTCTCTTAATACATGTTTTTTTCTTAATAAATGTTTTTTTTTTTCAAAGCGAAACAAATCACGACTTTTTTCAAAATGCAACATGTCCAAAACATTTTTCTCATTTTTGTTTAAAGTATCCATTTGTATCCATTACATATTTACCAAACTAATGTACATAATGTCCATAAATCAATACCTATTGAAGGAAATAAAATTGCTTGAAAATCTCAAGCCATTATTGAAAAATATGTTTTTCCCATTTATCTCGCATAACAATTTTTGGACATGTTGCACTTTGAAAATAAGCTCCACATATATGAAAAAAGTTTAGAGTATAGTATACATTATAAATTCTGTTCCAAATATGAAAATATATTTTGTATTACAATTAGATGTTAGTCAAACTTTATAAAATTATACTTCTAACACACTTCTACCCTTCTGTACTAAGATTTCAGACTTTTTATGAAAGACTATTGGCAACACTGTAAACACAGCTACTCATGTGGCTACTCAACTCAAGACATAAATAGTTAGACTCGTCGTAGACAAAGAGGAATGGACCGCATCAGTGTGACGTCAGAAGAGGCACGAAATTTGAATCCGAGTCATTCCCAATTTGGTATAAAATAAATTGAACCTTAAGGCATAAGGCAATAAAGGTCACTTTATAAGGATCAGTTTTTGAGCCACTCGTACGCAAGCGTTACAATTATTTAAGACATGAAATGTCCCAAAATGAATAATTTGAAGTTTTAACTAAACACCTGACTCGAAATCATCCGTCTAAGGTATAAATATTTATTTATAGCGAAATGAAAATGATGTAACACTGTTTGTTGTTGTACATACCGTAAACTTATGAACACAAGGAATCAGAACAAGCACCAACGACCAAAAATCAGATAAACAGACAACAGAACAAACACCAACAATCACAAAAACAGTAAACACAGGTAACTATCGAACATACGAAACAGAAACAAGTGACAATTAGGTTATGTAATATTCGATAGCAGTAGCTCGTGCGCATGTCATGTACGACAATAGGCTGCACCATTTTTATTTCGCCATATACACATATTTTTGATACCTTAGACGGATGATTTCAAGTTAGGTGTTTAGTTAAAACTTCAAATTCTTCATTTCGGGACACTTCATGTCTTAAATATTTCTAATACTTGCGTACGAGCGACTCAAAAAGTGACCCTTGTAAAGTGACCTTTATTGCCTTATGCCTTAAAGTTCAATTTGTTTCACATCAAAATGGGAATGACTCGGATTTGAATTTTTGTGCCTATTTTGACGTCATCACTAATGCGGTCCATTGATATTAACTTAAGAGTGAGAGGGTATATACACATAAAATAAGAATAATGAACTTTCAGGGGGCAAGAAACTGATTTACAAAATATTTCCACTAATATTTTAGTTTGTAGATTGTAGCCTTGTATAAAAAGTGGGTAATTGCAACAAAATGTGTAAACTTAATGTGTTTTCACTTAAGTCTATTACACCATTCACAATCATTTAACGTAACGTAAATTATTAATTTATAATTTGATGAATGTACTGTTTGTTAATGTAAATGTAGTAATTCTAAATTTAAATGATTTACAGTTTATAATTAAACACATTAGGTAATTAGTTTCACTTTAGAATTTTAAGTACATATTTACCTTACAAAAAATTTTCATAATTAAACACATTAGGTAATTAGTTTCACTTTAGAATTTTAAGTACATATTTACCTTACAAAAAATGTTTCTGTCACAAGCTGATATCAATTGAGAACACAGGAAACATAAGGCACAACAGGTCTAGGTACTTATGTCATTGCAGCTATTTGAATTTTTATATTTTTAAATACAGTCGCACCTCTATAATTCGAACCTCCACAACTCGAAACTCTCTGTAAGTCGAAATTTACTGATGTCCCTGCACATTGTGTATAACTGAAATATCTTTCTTTAACTAGAAATTTCTATAACTCGAAGTAATTTTCTGGTCCCTTGAGATTCGAGTTATGGAGGTTCGACTGTACTGACATTGGTAGATTCATTTTATTACTGGGCGTGTTTTTTTATTCAGCATTTTATTGTGATGGATGTAGACAGTGATTTAAAAGATTGAATAGAAATCCATCTCTGTTAGATTGTATTCAATTTATGTTGTGTAGGAATTTAGTGACAACTTATCACTACATTCTTACATTGCCTAAACGAAATCGATTACAATCTAACAGAATCTTTTAAATTACTGTCTACATCCATCAAAGCAAAATGTTGAATAACACTCCCATTGAAACTTTATTAAACGGTATTCGGTCTCAATTCTCATGTCCAGTGTTTTCATGATTAAAATTGCAGGATTCACTTTTAAGTTTAGAAGACATGAAGTTCTCGAATCGATTGAGTACTGAGAACCAAGTTTTACAAGTCCTGAACTGTCCATGTTGCATCTCTACATACTTACGTGCAGTTAATACGAACATGATTCAAAAGTATATTGATTTACAGCTCAGTAATCTACATTTTATCTATTTCATAGTTGATGAAAGACAAGAAATAACTTACTTTTAACTCAAAGACTGGTGTATCTATGCTTTCCGCACCATGGCGTTTAAACACAGCCACGATTTTATCCAAAACGGACTGTCGTATCGCCATTTGTTGAGGAGAGAAGTCCCTGGTGCCCTTTGGCGTTTTAAGTATAAATTTCTGGGAGACATTGTTACCGTCTTCGTTTTCGTTTAATTGTGCCTTTAATTTTAATAATTTAGCTACTTCTTCCTCAATCTGAAATCATAAAATCGAACATTAAACTTAAGACTCGATAACAAATTCTGTTTCGTAAATTTTGAAAGTAAAAGCCACTGACCTGTGGTTTATTTGATTGTGATAACACGGTGAAAGAGAAAAAGTGATTGGATCCCACAGGCCGTGACATGGGTCTAATAGACCGTAAATAACTTAGTAGCATTATTAAGAAATATGTAGTTGATGTATGCTCCTCCCTCACTAAGTAACCACCGAAAATCAGAACAAAAGACATCATAGTGACCTGACTATCCTGTAGACATGTCAATAAGTCTCTCACAAAAAAAAAAGAATAGTAAAAAGTAACACAATTATAGTACAAATAGGGACGGAAACAAATTGGAGATATTCACAGTTATTTGACGTGTCAATATTCTTGTAGTAAAACTGCATATATTGAATCAGACTTATACTACAAGAATATGTATTGACATGTCAAATAACTGTGAATATCTCCAATTTGTTTCCGTCCCTATTTGTACTATAATTATGTTACTTTTTACTATTCTTTTTTTTCCATATAGGTACCTAATCATTACTTAGATTTACACAATTCTGTTTCTCAGGCTCCGAATAACTTTTTATGTGATTGTACTATCTACTTAGATGGTCTGAGATTATATTATTTTCGACATTTGATTAAAGACTTGAAAATCCAATTTCGTTGCACTATATCCACACAAGTAACTTCGTGTAGAAAGGAACGAATAATTCAATTGAGTAAAGGGTGAAATATTTTGAAATGCATTTTGACCCTGAAGACGACGATTACTCTTTTTCAGCTATACAATCGTAAGCTTATAATTAGAATTGCATGATGTAAAAAACCAAGTAAATGTTGCAACTATTGTCAAAAGTGAAAGCATTAAATTTTTAATAGGTACACTTTTTTTGCGAAACATAATGAACGAACGAATATTTATAACTTTGGGGAAAATTAGATAAATGTGGCAACGAAAGTTGAGAAAGCATTAATTCGAAATCTTACCTTTTCTTTGCTTTCTTTTGCTGCTTTTAATTTTCTCACGATGTCTCCTTGCTCTTTAATTGACTGTACTATTTTTTCCTTATTTGACATAGTTAATCTACTCGTAAAAGAGAAAATAACACGAATGTATTTCACGTTCTTTTAACCAGTGTACACCCATGCGCTTATTTGCACTTTCCACGTTATTTGCAAGTTGCAAACGTCAAATACGCGTTGTGCGCAAGCGCGTGATCGAACACGAACACGAGCTCGAGTTTACGATGAGTAGATTTTTCAAGAGTACTAAACGCTTGTTAACCAACGATTCAACTTTCATAATTCATAATCATTATGCAATTTCTCTGGTCGGTGTGGGTAACCAATCTCTGACGTAGTGTGCTCTGAATAATTTATTATGAACGTGACCTTTCTGTAATTCTGTATAATTACACGAGCGGCTAAATCCTCGACACTGCTCCATTTCTGCGCATGTACCTACTACCAAAGGCGGAAAGCAAAACGAATTGAATTTTCTATTTATATTTCCATTAAATTTGTTCAAATGGAATATGAAGTTCATTAAAGAATTAAAGTTGTCGAACGGCGGCGAAACGTTAAGTGTTTGTGCGCTATTTAGTGTCCGTTTAAAAGATTTTGTAATACATATTAATTTTACATTATTAAGAAAAATTATTGATTATAATAATTCTAAACGGAGAATTTGATAAAATATTTGAAAGGATATATAGTCTTGAATGCAATATGTACTGGTTTCAAAGTTTCAACATAAAATTTGAGAATTTGTAAAAATATCTTTTCCTATTGTATCTTGATTAAAGTAGGTTCTGAGTCAGTTAGTTCCGTGATGTGATTTTTATTATTTGGACATTCGAGGTGGTGTGAAATGCAAATGAGACTACTGCAGTTAGCAGGGCTCTTCTAATATAACCAAAGGCGCCTGCAAACAAATTTTAATAAATACATTGCACAAAGAAACAAATAATAGGTTCGTTCCATTCGTCTAGTTCTGAACCGTTCAACATTGTACTGAGCATGAGCAGTGCACACAAAATTGGATATCAATTTCATACTGCGCATGATTTGAACGGTTCAGAACTTCAAATTCTGTCAAATGGAACAAACTTATTATACCTTTGGTTTTATTTAACAGACACATTGACAAAGAGTAGATCGGTGAGACCACTCGTAACTCGTAAGGTGATTAAACACATACATTTGTGACGGTTAGATTTTTGCTGCCAACTTATACAAAACAAAATATTTAAAAATGAGTGCATATCATAAGTTGAAAATAATTAAACTCAAGATTCCGCACTACAGCAGGGATCAGGGAGGTCAAGATAGGAAACGGCCATAAGAAATACATTGGGAAATGCGACCATTAAAAATAATTAAAAATTCTAGTAGTTAACATCTGAAACACCAGATAGCGTGTAAAACGCGTCAAAGGTAAGGTACTAAATCAACACTCCGTACAGGTAACGCAATCCCATTCCTCTCGTGAGAGGATTGAGAAACAAAGATAACAAATATAATTGTCGTAAGTGCAATAAGGAAGACAACAGTTTTAGGGAATTCTGTTTACCGCAATGTCACTGGTTTCAATTTAAAAGTGTGTTAGGTTATGTCTAGTTAGTTATTTACCAATCAAAAAGTTGTTATTTTGAGAAATGCAGAATGTTTCTTTTACGAAAAGGGCGGAATCATTAAATGTCATGCGATAAAAGTTTGGGATGCGATATTTAAGCTCAATTTTCTTAACCACTGACAATAACTTTGACAAACGTCACTTCAAATAATATTTCCAACTGTTTTTTATCCCTAGATGAGAGGAATGTGCGACTAGGATAGATATAAAAAAATCACTAAATGCGTTACCTCTATACGAAGTATGTTGATTTAGTACCTTAGTCAAAGAGGAATTAAACACACACTGAAAAATCGAAATCAAAGCTAATTTGCTAAAAGATTATACACGATAAATTTAAAAGACATGTAAATGTATACATGCAATTCAAGAAAGTTGTTAAAATGCGCATTAAAATTGCTGTTTGTGAAAATCACCAAAGCTACAGAATCACATCAAAGTGGGCGCGTTTAGCGAACGCAACATGTTGAGTTGCTACCACTGCTGCATTCGCTAAACGATTACGCTGTATTGTGCTGTCAGTCAGCAGCTTAGAGATTTAGTCAGCGTTCTAAAACATCGCTGCCTTTCAAGCTAAACGTGCTGCATAAGTGGCCCTGACTAAAAATGGAATATTTTCTAACCTAAAATATTAGTTATAATTTATAAACATGGCACAAGCTTCTCCAAAAACAGTATTATTTCTGAAAGACCAAGTAATTCTGAATAAAATAATAAATAATGGTAAGTAACAAAATGGCGGTACACTTGTGAGTCAGAAACAGCGGGTTTACAGTTTAGCGAATCATTTGTACTACTTGTAAGCACACTAAGCAAAGCATATTGCTGCTTCTCAGCTGCTACGTTCGCTAAACGCGCCCATTTGCCTCAATTCCAAAAATTTTCAAAAAGTGCCCATTTTTTCAAAAATTCTCGGCTCCGAAAACTGCGACTTTTGATCTAGTCAATTACAACGTGTTCTATATTACCGATAGGCAGCGTCAGTGTTAACATCTGAGACTACAGATGCCGCGACAATACAATGGTCGCTTCGTTTCCTATCTTGACCTCCACTACAGTTTTAACACTGATCGCTCGGCTATTGAGATAAATTAGTTATAATGTAACTTTGTAAATAAATTAGTGTTTTATTATTTATGCTTTAAATAAATTAGTTTATTAAGTATTTCGTGTTTTAAATTAAAAATTAATCAAACCCTAAAAACGTAACAGTGGTGTCAGGTTTGAGGTTCGTGGAAATAAATACAATTAAATTGAACAAATTAATACACAAAAAGCATATTTTAGCGACGAACAATTATTCCTACATTTGTAACACGGTTTATGTTATGATGTCATCAAAAATGGTATTCGCGAAAGTGGAGTATTCCATCGGTTAATAACTAGTTTTGTTTTGGTTATTATAAATGATTATAAGGGCCGGTTTCACAGAGCTTCGTTTAATATTTAAGTTACGATTAACTACATAGCGAATGATTAAACAGGAAAACAATTGCACTTAACGATGATTAACTTAACGATGATTACTAAATGGTTCGTTTTATAGTCAGTCGCTAAATAGGCTAAACGAAGTGTTAAGTGTTTCATAAAGCTCGATTAAGAGATAATGCTTCGCTTACCTTTGCTTAATTAGGTGTTAGATTAATCGATAGAATTTCTGCGATTAAAAAATTGTGTGTGAGTTTTCCAGAGTTTATACAGCATTTTTAGTATAATAATTTCATTTATCTATCCAAAAAGTAAGTATAATTTTGTTTAAAAATATAGCTTACCTTAAATACAAAAAAAAAAATTAACTTCATTACACTTTGTAATTTTGCTCTACATTATTATCGAAGTTATTTTCAATGATAAATACGCTTCAAAATTATTTCAGAATGTCTGCATCCTCACTTTCTTCTCTGTCTGGTGATGAAGACAGGCCTCCTCAACGTAGTATTCGTTTTATAAGAGACAGAAATAATCCATTTGATAATTTGGAAGAATATGAATTTAAAATGAGATTTCGCTTTTCCAAAGAAGGAGTTATGGAACTTTTACATACATTAGGTCCAACATTAGAGCCTTTGACAAACAGAAATAAGTCCATTAATGCTGTTAATCAGTTGCTGATAACCTTACGTTTTTATGCCACTGGAGCGTTTCAACAGTTAATTGGTGATACTTTTAATATTCAAAAATCTTCGGTGTGTAGAATAATTCATCGCGTCACTCATCTTATTGCACGGCAGAGCAACCAGTTGATAAAAATGCCAACAGAAGAAGAAGCTCCGCAAGTCACATTGGACTTTTATGCAATAGCTGGTTTTCCTCATGTGATTGGCACCATAGATTGCACTCACATTAAAATCATTTCACCTGGTGGTAACCGTGCTGAGTTGTATCGCAATAGAAAAGGTGTCTTCTCTATAAATGTTCAGGCAGTTGCTGATGCAAAATTAAAAATCAGGCACGTTATCGCAAGGTGGCCTGGCTCTGTACATGATAGTACTATATTTAATGATAGTCCACTGAAAGTAGACTTGGAACGTGGTCGATATGGCAATAATTTTCTTCTAGGAGACAGTGGATATCCTTGCAGAAGATATCTTCTTACTCCACTTCTCAATACCCACACTCCAGCAGAAGAAGCGTACAATAATGCCCACATCAGAACAAGGAATACTGTGGAAAGATGTTTTGGTGTCTTGAAGAGAAGATTTCCTTGCCTGCATGTGGGAATGACCTTGAAAATCGACCACGTTTTATCAGTCGTCATTGCATGCTGCACTCTACATAATTTGGCAATCAACATCAACGACGCAAATCCTCCAGATGAATATCCATATAATGATGATTACATCGCAATAGATGCACATAACTTGCCAGCAGTAGAAGGGCAAAATGATATTATAAGAAGGACACTCATTAATACTGTCTTTCAACAATAATGTCAACATTAATACCCGCATCCAACCATAAACCATTCTTCGTCTAAACTCATAAATAACCCATATAACCACTGAACAATAATAATAATAATGTACTAGAATGTAGGGGAAAATAGTACTAGATTCTTTAGGTTGGTACTAGAATACTGAAAACGGGAACCTTTTATTTTTTTTATTTGTGAGAAGTTTTGGGTTTATGCAATTACCAAATTAAGAACGGACAAAATTCTCTCTGGCTTGAACACCAAATAGATTAGTAAAAGCAAAAACAAAAGGTTGGTACGCCTACAGCTGTGAGAATTGCACTGATATACACATTTGGTCTGGCCGGGACTACCTATCCGTTTATCGTGAGTAAATGAAGGATAGAATAGTAGAAACCGCATGAGTAAACGAAATAGCTACATCAATCGACGTTGCCGATTGATAACACGGGCCACGCTCCGGCCGCCGCATTCCTACCTTCGCACGCAACATTATAATATCTCTATTTCACTTCCACACAAGTTTCAATGAGCCTCTCGTTTATTTACTCACAATAATCGCATACGTAGTCATGGTCAGACCAACTATAGGTATATAAGGCATAAGGCATACCTACTTGCAACTTAGTATATATTTTTTTCCTACTTGGCAGGCATTAATAATTTCTACAGCTAAGAAATAAAACACAGTTTTACTTGCAAAATTTAATTTATTGTAGTTTTTCCAATTGTCTTTTATAAATTTTTATTTGCAAATTATGCTCTCTCAACATTAAATTTTTTTTTCGTATTTTTTTCTTAATATAAATTAATCTTAAGTTTTCATAACTTTTTGAAATAAATTTTTTTTTCAGAATTTTCTTCCTTTTTGTAGGTGGACGGGAAGTGGAAGGTTCAGATGATCGAATTGTGACTTCAGGTGTTCCGGGGGATGCAGTGGAAATTAAGGATTCAGGATCATGAACTATTTGAACTGAATTGTTAGGTTCTGGGACTGGGAGAATTCCTACTAAATTCTCATTTAGCACGATATCACCTAGTTTCAACAAATTATGCATTATTAAAAACCACTATAAATCCAAGGCTTTTTAGCAAAGGAACATAATAGGTTTGTTCCAGCAATAGTTCGTAACTAGTTCGAAACCGTTAAAAACAGTTGCTCACCGAAGTAATGACCGATTTCAACGCCGTCAAGTGTACAATTTTGATGACTGCATGCTTTTGATGGTTTCGAACTAGTTACGAACTATTGCTGGAACAAACCTAATATGAAACTTCAAAAATCGAATTGTAGGACTTATGTACTTATATATACTGCAACAATAGCAACTAATTCCTAATCTACTGAAATATACTTATTTATATTGAATTTAGAAAGAGATATCACAGAAAACATGAAACAGTAGCTTTTTAAAACAATTTCCCTGCTGTAAAATTTGTAATGTGATGTCCTTGAAATTATAGGTACTTTTTCATAACTATAGACAAATTAAAATAACCTTGCATACACAGGGTGTCCCGCGACGTAATGTCACCACTTCACCTACATGATAATCAATTCAAACTAAGTAAAAAACTCTAATAAAGTTTTGTTTTAAAGTAAACCGTTTCAAAAATACTGGGTGTTTAATTTTTTATTTTTTTAAATTTTAAAGTTCATCTAATCTTTTATCCGTTCACCTAATAGTCAATTCAGACTAAAAAGGAAAAACTTTATTTCAAAAGGTGTTGAAAATCACCTCCGTTGTTTGCTAAATACATTCTAGCGAGCTCCAAAAGATATCTTGTTGCCTTTTGTAATATGTCATTGTTATTTTTAATTAATTATCCGGCCTCCAAAATGTACTGTCGCAGTTCTAGATCTCAACTAGAACTCTTTTGAAGCGCGCTAGAATGTGTTTAGCAAACAACGGGGGTCATTTTGAACAACTTTTGAAATAAAGTTTTTTTCTTTTTAGTCTGAATTGACTATTAGGTGAACAGATAAAAGATTAGATGAACTTTAAAATTTTAAAAAATTAAACATTAAACACCCAGTATTTTTGAAACGGTTTACTTTAGAACAAAACTTTATTAGAGTTTTTTACTTAGTTTGAATTGATTACCACGTAGGAGAAGTGGTGACATTACGTCACTGGACACCCTGTAGATAAAAATTTAAAAAATAATAATGGATTATCCATGATGTTTGTGACTGGTTTAAAATAATTTGGAAAACGACATGCCAAGGTCACAAAAAACTTCTTTGAAATTTTGAATTATATTTGTTTCGTTGGTACAAGACTAAACTGGATGACATGTTTCGGTTGTAAAATAAACTTTAAAATAAAACTAGGCTTTAAAATAAAAATAGACTTTAAGTTAAAATTGCCACGTGCCTGTAAACTCAGATTTGAGAATGGTTTATTTTACAACCGAAACATGTCATCCAGTTTAGTCTTGTAAGATGTACCAATGAAACAAATATAATTCAAAATTTCAACGAAGTTTTTTGTGATCTTGGCACGTCGTTTTCCAAATTATAAAAATTTAAGTAAAAATGTGCATCAATTTAGTTCAACTCTGATATAAAGTAATAACAGACATGGTTTATAAAGCATGAGGGTTTAAAGGGATACAACAAGCTTACCAAAATAGTTAGCAGCACTATCATAGATGTTTTCTAGTGGTTGCACTTGGTCCCCTAAAATTGCTAAAACTTGATTTCCAATTTCGGACAATTGAGTAGAACAAGTGCCACCTCCAGTCTGTTGACGTTCCTTCTAAAAATCATATTTACATTGGTGTTAAATTATTGCTACTACTAAAAGCCTATGCGATTAATGCCTGATCTTGGCCTTTTCTTTGTAGACACAATTACACCGAAAATTGTTAGATTATGACTGATGTTATGTTGGACTTATTAAATACAATCATATTCTAAATACAATATAAATTTATTCTTTGCACCTTTTCAATTGCAGCAATTTCTTTAAATTTCTGGCTATCTGCTATAGAAACTCCTAGTTCTTCGATTTCTTCATACCGTTTTTTCTAAAAAAAATAAAATAAAATAATAATGCAAACTACACTCAAAAAAAGCTGCAAAGGTGATTAGGGCGTGGGATGCAATGAATATTTATCCTACTAATGTGTCGATTAGGCTTCGTGTTAGTACAATTTTGATATAAATTGCTGCAAGACCTACAAACTTCTAATTTACTCCAACCATATTCTTTTAAATGCAGTTACTTAATCGTGTGATTAATCACATTTTATAAAATTAACCCTAATTATTTTAATATTCATTAAATTGTAAATTATATTATATTAGTAAATTAATTTAATATGTAAATGCATGCAACATATCGTCACCTTACCTGCAAAACGTCCTAAGTCCATTACTTTTCATATGCACTCAGAAGGTTTTGCAAGTAAGGTGACGATATACATTTGGAGTTCCCAAGGCCCACCTACCTGTTGTAATTGATCAAGTGTTACTCACATTTTCATTTGCAGTCTCCTTTCGTGTTTGCCGTTTTAAATTGTCATATAAGTGTTTCAATTGGTCATGGGAACGTGGAACTAAATTTTGACTATTAAACTCTACTGCTATCTTTTTCCAAGTTTCATTTTTTGTCTTAATGGACACACCATCAGTCTTTTTGTTTTCTATAATTTTATCGTACCTAAAAAATAAGGAAGGAAAGATTGAAGGGATAAATTTGGAGAAATGGAAAATAACTTTAGGAAACAAAATAAATGGCAATGTATTATATTATCCTTAAATTTGAATACATTCTACATATTAATTTAAAGTTTTATTACTGTTAAGTTATAATTACTATGCACACATGTCATGATGTTCAATTCGACCTGAGTACGAGAGTGTAAACTTCTTGTATACACCTATTATATGTTGTATCTACATCTTGATCAAAACTTAATTTCTAATGCTATAGAATCAAAAAATTTTAGCTTAAATCATTTTTCTGTGTGTTTATAACTACAGTTTCAAATACTGAAAACGTAAAACATTAAAAAATTCACATCATGTGTACACAGTAATATTTTAAGAGATAATACTTACGATTTCACCAACTGCAGGAGTTGTTCTTTTTCAATTATACTAAAATTCGCTCCCCTTTTTCTTTTTTCCATTTTTAAAATCACTTTACACTAAACTAATGAGCAACTTAACCTGAAACTCTAACCACACTCCAGCAAATAATGACAACTATCACGTGATTTGATGCGATTTTTAGACGTTGCCAAATGTAAACTTTGATTAGTTAATCATTGATTAACTTATGAATTTTTTGTTTTGCGAAACAGCGTCAAATTTTTAACCCTGATTAATGTTAACGGTCGATTAGTTAATCAACACTTAAACAAAGCTTTGTGAAACCCGCCGTTAGAGTATTAAGATACCTAACCCAATATAAAAATGCGTGACTCTACCTATTCCGCACCCCTTCGTGTCTTGCCCACACTTACCGGCAAAGCTGATGGCTCCCTCTAACGATATAAAACATCGACATGCTAGATAAGAACCATACCTACTCTGTAAGGAAAATTATATCATTGCTTATATATATATTATATACAGGGTGTCCCAAAACTCGCGCCCCAGAGAATAAGCGGACGTGCCTACAGCAATGAAGATGGCAAATTCGGAAACAAAAATTGTCTAAGTTAAACTGTATTCGAACGAGAATGAAAAAGCTGTAGCCTATGCCGAGAGCTCTCGCGTAGGTAAAACGTAGGAACTGTAAATAATGCTAGGAGACGGTAGAACATTGTTATTTGTAAAACTTCCAAAAATGTTTTGGTCCACTGTAATGTCAATGTGACAGTATTTCCTGAAAAGTCAAATGTATTTACGGACAATTGAGGTTTTAATAGGAACAAAAATTGGTCGGAAAAGGTATTAAAAATTAAATTAAATGCTCAAAATGTCCACCATTCATTTCTAAACACAACCGTGCTCTTCTCAAAAGGCTCGATTTAGAGTCCGTGACCATTTGAAGAGTAACCGCCGCAAAAGCATCTTGGATTCGGTTCCTGAGCTGCTCCTCGGTCTCAATAGGTACACGATATACAATGTTTTTGACGTGCCCCCAAAGAAAAAATCTAAAGGATTTAAATCCGGTGATCGAGCAGGCCAATTTCGTGAACCACCTCGTCCAATCCATCGGCCAGGATACTGTTGGTTCAAGATTTCCCGAACTTCGCGGCTAAAATGTGGTGGTGCCCCATCGTGCTGGAAATAGTCGTTGATCCGAAAAATCAGTGGCACGGGGTCTAATAAATTTGGCAGTTCCGTATTTAAAAAGTCTGCGTAAATTTGGCCTGTTAAACGTGCAGGAAATTCAAAAGGTCCAACCTAGAAGGTAATGGTCAAATTAGAATTTAAGAAGAAATTAATTATTTGTTGACATACTACGCGATTTCCTAATAAACCAGCCCACAAATTAATCGAAAATCGATTTTGAAACCCCCGTTCGAAAATAGCATGCGGATTTACATTTGACCATACGTGCAAATTATGGGCAATGAAGCATCCTTGCCTGCCAAAAAGAGACTCATCCGAAAACATAATTCTGGGGACGAAATTGGGACCGAGTTCTTCTTGCTCAAGTAGTCACCGGCAGAATTCTACTCTAGCGGGATGATCTTCCGGCTGCAGATGCTGCACTCTTGTGAAATGGAAAGGGTGTTGGCGATCCTCTTTCATAACTCGTTGAACTGAAGAACGCGAAACATCCAGTTCGCGTGAAACTTTTCTTATGCTTTTTGTTCCGTCTTCCTCAAATGCATTTAGTATCGCTTCTTCGTTTTCGACTGTTCGAACTCTTCTAGGAGCACCACCAATTTCGTTACGAGTCGGAACAACTTGACCGGTCTCTCGCATTCTTGTGACAGCTCTAAGAATTACTTTATGGTCTAGGGGACGATCGGGAAAGCGCTGAGAAAAAACTCGTGCTGCCTCTTTGGCGTTGCGTCCACACTCTCCATAAATAATTATCATTTCGCTATAATCAGCGACGGAAAACATGACGGTATCTGCTCGAGTCTTACGCTTAAACCTTCCAAGTGACAGTTACAAAGGTTGACAGCAGTGTCACAATGAAGTGGACCAGTTTTTTCACATTTTTTTGTATCAACAATGCATTTCTAAGTATCCTAGCTACTTAATGAAATCCTACGCAATACCTATGACCATCTTCTATTTCGCTGTTAGGATTGGCTACTGTTTTTTATTCTTAACTCGCTTATCTTTTGAATTAGACAATTTTAGTTTTCGAATATGTGTTTCGCATTGCTATCGGCATTTGCCCTTGCTCTCTGGGGCGCGAGTTCTGGGACACAGTGTATATATATATATAAAATACATAAACAATGATTATATGTAAATGAGACCACAGATATAACGAGCGGCTAAAATCGTAGATTGTACATGACTTCGTGTGATGGGAGGGCGTTGGCGCTTAATTTGAATTGTGCGCTAGAGGGATGGCTATGTAAAAATGTTCCTGAATGCATATTTAATGGTAATATTAATTAGAAATTAAGATATCGAAATATAAATCTGTGTTCATAAAAATAAAAAAAATTAAAAAAACTAAAACAAACAAAATAAGGCTGATAGAATACCAGCCCCGTCAACTATAGGTTCGGACACTACGGTTTTAGTTATTTCTTGGGTAAAATGTATTATAACTATTGAAAGCAAATTTATTTATTATTAAATAAGAAATGTGATCGTATATCTTTCTCTTTACATAATTTTATTCTTCTCTGGACTGATTACAAAACATTCTTTAGTATCCTTGTTATCCTGGCTATCCTTTGCTTAACATCGTCCATGACATACATTGTTGGTAATAGGGCAAAATAGTTTTTAGAAACCAAAAATTATTACTCCAACGAGCTCCGTCAACTGTAGGTTCGGACATTACGGTTTTACTTATTTCTTGAGTAAAATGTATTATAGCTACTGAAACCAAATTTAATTTCCTTTTTAATAATTTTTCTGTTGTAACATACTTATATGATGTATACTTCTAATAGCATGTTAATACATATTTTCATTTTATTAAGAACTCGTTCAGTTACTTGGCAAAAAGACAAAAAGTTAAAATGTCCGAACCTATAGTTGACGGGGCTCGTATTCCAACGTTTTAAAGAAAAAATCAAGTCTAAAAAAATGTCAAAAGTAAAAAAAAATGTGATGGTCTGGGTTTGATCTCACAACCCTACGGTTACGAAATTTGAACTTAAACACCTTGACCACGAGAATTATTAATTTTGGTTGCTAAAATATGCTATTAAGTATAATTAAAAATTTTAATTAGTTTTTCTTTAATTTATAAGTAATTAGCACTTAAAATGTCATAAGTTTAATACCAAAATGCTTTAATAATCAAAATCTTTCCGATTACGACCTACAAATTCATATGAATTTAGGCAGATAAAATAAAATAATTTCTGTTTTCTCATGTTAAATCTCTATGTATGTCCAGTGGCGTAGCTATCACATGGCAAAGTGCTGCAGTGCACCGGGGCCCTCAGGCTCAAGGGAACCCTCGAGCAACCCTGAAGTTCCGAAGCGAAGTGTGTTTCTGTTTAACCATTTTAAACTATTGTAACGATTTTAAAGGTTCTATTAATTTTTATTTTAAAACAAAACACGAAATAGTTAAACTAATTTATTTAAAAACAAACGAATTAACACTAACTTAAACAATAATTTATTTATAAACTTATACGTAATTTATTTTAACAGCCGAGCGAAAGTTTATAACGCGACTTCAATTCCGAACTGTCAAATGCTGAATTTTCTTCCATTCACCGGCCGCGTGTTTTATAAGCCGGGGTTGTTTATCTCGAACATCCGAGTGTGCGACGGAATGTCTAGTGTAGTTTATTCTGCCGGCAGCACTTTCTCGACTGTCGCCTAAGGTGCGTCGACTAGACGGCCGTGACGCAAGAGACAGTCTGACGCCGGCTGGTGTCGATGGATCATTACACTATAAAATTATGTAATAAGTATATAATTATACATTTTGTTCAAACTTAAGTCCGTACTATTACTAACTTTGTTATTACAAAAGCTACAAATTCGGTTAAATTAACAAACTAGCAGTAGTTTTCACACTGATTACACTGACGCAGTCAGAAAAACAATTGAAAGTCGCGTTTATGAGATAAAGTCAAAAAGACACTTTTTAGATGGAACAGCGTTTATATTACAGTGAAACTTGCTTATAACGAGAACTCGGTTATAACGAGGAAATTAAAAAGTCCTGTTTCTAGATATGGTAAATTATATATATATAGGTAAATATTTGTTTAAAACGAGTACTTAAAGTTGGTTCTTGTCCGATGAAAATTGTATCACAAAATCTTTAAACCGGACACTAAATAGCGCACAAAATACTTAACGTTTCGCCGTCATTCGACAGCTTCGTCAGAAGTGAAAAATATAAACCTACGACATTTTTATTTTACTCATTTCTATAAAACGTCTTTTGAAAATATTAGACTCGTAATATAAAATATTAGTATTTTCAAAATCAAAGATATGGTCATTTTCTACATTTGTTATACTTTTCACCTCTGACAAACCTCTGACTAAACGTTAAGTGTTTTATGCGCTATTTAGTGTCCGGTTTAAAGATTTTGTGATAAAGCGAGTACGTTTATTACGAGAACTTGCTTATAACGGCCACTTTTGTAATTTTTTTTGTTTTACCTTGCATATAGCGAGCTTAATTTCAAAAAATTTTAAAATATTTTTGTTTGATGTAGAAGTACGGTCGCGGACAAAAAATTTCGGATGTCAGTGTCACTCATCTGACGTATACTATAGGAATTTCTTAACTTTTACGTCAGTGGAATGACACTGACATTCGAAATTTTCTGTCCGCGACTGTACGTACTATGCCCGACAAGAAATCTAAATACGATGAATTAATTGTTAATTTTTTTTTTGTTTTTTGCATATTTTTACGTTACCATAAAACAAGCAAAATAAATTGTTTAAAATTGTATTCAAACTTACTAGTTTATTAAATAAACACAAAAATGCAGAAGTACAGTTGTCCCAAATTCTCTTGGTGTTCATAGAACATATTGTGACGATTGCGGTGCCAGCCCGTCTGATGCGTCACCGCCGACGCGTCTTAGACGAGAAGCTTCGGACGCTTCGACATCACGTCAGCGATGGAATCAATCTGAGACTTTCCGTCGCGCACTCGAAGGTTCGAGATAAACAACCCCGGCTTATAAAACACGCGGCCGGTGAATTCGAAGATTCATTAAGCATTTGACAGTTCAGAATTGAAGTCGCGTTATAAACTTTCGCTCGGCTGTTAAAATAAATTACGTATAAGTTTATAAATAAATTATTGTTTAAGTTAGTGTTAATTCGTTTGTTTTTAAATAAATTAGTTTAACTATTTCGTGATTTGTTTTAAAATAAAAATTAATAGAACCTTTAAAATCGTTACAATATCATATATGCATATATTTTTTTCATTTATAACGAGCAATAAGAGTGGTCCCTTGAACCCTCGTTAGATCCGAGTTTTACTGTACTTTACCAATCGATAGAAATAAAATTCTTAATTATCCTTAATTGTCCTTTGTTATTTTTTCGTAAACTAATAAATAAAGAAGATATTTTGATTTTTACAAAATGATCAAAAGTGCTTGTGCTTTGGAAACAAAACATTTGTAAATCGCCGTAATCAGTTAGCAGAGTATTGTTTTAGAAGTTTGTGGTTTATTTCTAGCTAAAAAAATGGTTTTTACGCATCTATAAAAATTACAAAAATTGTTATAATTTGTGTTCATTTTTCTAGATGCGTGTAAAATCCACAAACAAATGTACAAAAGAGTCATAATTTTTGTTCAGTTTTCTAGTTGCATGTAAAAATCACGAAAAATTGTTCAAAAATTGTCACAATTTTACTTATTTTTCTAGATAGTAGATACGTGTAAAAACCTTAAATTATTTTGGTTAGGAGCCCAGATTTATTTTTGCACCGGGGCTCTTGGTCACCTAGCTACGCCACTGTGTATGTCTCAGTGGACAACCGGTATGTGCCTAAGTATGTGTGTAATTCATAGATTTAAAAATTTTAATTTTATACGTCTATTGTATTGGTTCACAATAAATAATAAAATAAGAAGTAATCAACATAGCTTCTTGCTCGTATTCAACTGTCTATTTCAACTTGATTTTGAAGAATACTGTGACGGAAATGAGTGCAAAGAGAGAGAAAGATAGACTGAGCATCCTCTAAGAGTGACAAAGATGGCACAATACCGATACCACGTGGTTTGGTTCAAATTAGTTACATAACTTCTGTTTAAAATACATTTTCTTTATCAAATATATTTCTCAAGGGATAATGGACTAAATTACACGTATAAATTAAAACCATCTTAAAAATTAGAAATGAAAAGTGCAAAATTAAAAAATATTGAAATGTAAAATGAAATTATTTAATAACATTCGCTATAAATTACCGACCATACCTAACATCTCTAAATTGGACTCGTCTGTCAAATTCGTCTACTGCACATAGCCACGCCTACACCTATCTTATTGTGAAAGTACTCTACGTCGGCATATTTAATAATTTAGCGACACGTACCACGTAAGCAGTATAAGGCGCTGCCGCTATCTTACTTCGAACTCTTTTCGGACTCTCTCGGCGTTAAACTCCGTTCGATTGATAAAGGCCTCTTATTACACTATTCCTATGTGATAAAATTTTTCTGTTAAATAATTTTTCCGAAATTCTAAGAATAAAACTAACTTTTAAAAATTCGGAAATTTTTTCTAGTCATTTTCATAAAATACTTCATGAATTAATGCAATCACTTTTGGACTACGACATGTTAATACGAAACTCATTAGGTATAGGTATCAGAAATGTAATTTAAAACATAAAAGCTAATCGCATTAAAAACACTTTATGTAAAGTATAGTTTTTATTCGGTATTTTAAACTCGACGTTTTAAGTCTTCTAATCCAATTGAATGTAATAAATTTTTAAAAAACCGTCTGCGCAGATCCTACAATTGTCTGGAGCTTTTGGCCGCTTACCTTTTGTACAAGTTCCATTTTCAAGAGAGATTACAGATCGCAGATTACATTTTAGCTAAAGTTTCACGCTATCTATCCCTCAATTGTAAAATACCGTCAGCGCCATCTATATCTCTCTTGTATCGGCGGTCACGCTTAAAGGCGTAAGGCTGGGTATCTTAATATACTCTTATAATCAATTTTATTATCACGTTATTATTTCAGAACGATTCCCGAACTGTGTAGAACTGGTTGCGCTTGAGCGTTCAAATCTAGAACAGTTCTGTGATAGTTCTGGTACTGCATAAACCAAAACAGAAGTTAGAGTACATTTTACCTACTTGTAATAAACTACCTTATAAATAAAAATACTATTTTAATTTTAACACTACTCACATATATTGGATTAGTTATTGAATAATCCATGTATAATCAGTACCCAATTCAAAATTATATTTTAGGCAAAAGTATTTTATAAAAACATTTCCATTATTTTTTCATAATTATATGAATAGTTAATTATATGAAGCTTATTTTGATTAACATAATACAGCAATACTGACTGCATAAGATTTGCGCACGTACGAACTCGGAATTCCATATCAGTTCCTACTAAAAGGTAGGAACTGCTATAACTGTTCTAGAACTGTTCTGGAACAGTTCCAGAAAATAACCAAAACAGTGAATTGTTAGTTCGGAACTGATTCTGAACGAACCAAAACACTAAAAGCATAATACGCATGTGCGAACAGTTTCAGAACAGTTCCAAGTTGGAACCAAAACAAAGCTATTGTCAGCTGTTCATTCTTGCTGTTGTAAGTTTTGTTAATAAATAAATAATAATGAACTCTAAAATGTTTATTACATTAGCAAATGAAGCGATATTCTTCAATATTCGATGATAATGGTATTATAATAGAGAGACTGTTACAAAATGTTCATGAAACAACTTCACTAACATCAAGAAATATGTTATTTTATTTAAGAGTGCTTCGAGAAATGCATATCAGACCAAATTCTCACCAGAATGCTCATGAACAATTATGCACACTCTTCTCAACCATCATCCAATAGTTCCACGAAAAGTGCTCATTTTCGTAACCACTCTAATCTGGTTCGTCGCTAAAATATGCTTAATGTGTGTAGTGTCAAAAAAAGAAACAATGGCTACAAAGAAAGTACTGTTGAAAGACTTAAAAGTGACCGAATTGAAAACAGAATTAGAAGAACGCGAATTGGTAGTTTCAGGAAAAAAATCGATTTTACAACAGAGACTATACCAAGCATTACTAGAAGCAGGGGAGGATCCGGAAGCCTTTCTTTTCGAAATCTCGGGCGGTTCTGTAGATTTAAGTAAAATATTAGAGAATAAATTAAAGGAACAATCTGGAAACTTCAAAGATGAATTGCAAAATAAATTGCTGGAACAATCTGGAAATTTAGAAGCTAAATTAAAGGAGCAATCCAGAAGTTTCAATGTTGAATTGCAAAATAAATTACTGGAACAATCCGAAAATTTGAAAGACGATCTAGATAAATTAATGGAATATTCTAGAAACATGGAAGAAAATGTGAAAATTTTAGAAGAGAAACTTGAAAATAAATTAATATAACAGGCGAGAAATATGGAAAGTAAATTTCTAGAGCAATCAAAAGAGTTCGAGGATAACCTAGTAGTAAAAATATCAGAAGAGACGAGGAATCTGCAGGAAAATGTGGAAGAAATACTATTCCAGCAGGATAACAAAATTAAGAATCTCCAACGAATCGTGACAAGGTTGCGAATATTCGGGGATCCGTCACCAGCAGAAATATCAAAAAATAATGAGGCCCGAACTATGGTAGGACCAGCGGAAACTCCGAAATTGAAAATAAAACCACCGACGTTCGATGGGAAGTCTTCTTGGCCTAACTACTTCAAACAATTTGAAGCAGCAGCAAAGGCGAACGGATGGACGGCCAGTGAAAAAGCCACTTCGTTAATTGTGGCCTTGAGGGGGGACGCTATCGATGTGCTACAAACGATGCCGGCAGCAGAAGAACAAGAAGACTTCCACAAGCTGGTGAACAGGCTCGAGATGCGTTACAGCCAGGCGCATCTGGCCGAGGTGTACCATGCGCAGCTGAGAAACCGTTGCCAGAAATCCGGAGAGAGTCTTCAGGAATTCGAGGCTGACGTAGCGCACCTAGCCCAGTTGGCATATCCTGCAGCTCCTGAAGAATTCCTGCAATGTTTGAAGGTGTAGACCTTCGTGAATGGAATCCGTGACCCGGACAACCAGCAGGCCCACTCCAAGACATTCAAGAACGCACTGGCCTACGCCTTGGAATATGAAGCAGCGAAGCGGGTCTCAAGAGGGCATGTCAAGGTGTGAGCTGCCATAGACTCCCAAAAGGAGGAACCCGCCAGCATCAAGGTGCGATCTGCTGCAGAGGAACGGCCTAAGGAGTACGCCGAGGATGTCCGCCGCATTATGGAGCAATTCTTGAAGCAGAAGAATTCGCTGGTATGCCAGAATTGCCACGAAGATGGACATGTTCGCAGGCGGTGTCCCAAGGCCAGGCAGGACCCTCCACGAAGGAAGCCACAGGGGAAACTAAGCCTGGTTGGTGCAGACGGGCCGTCGACCCGTATTCAAACGTCGAATTCAAAGGCCCCCAAGGACAAAAGCCATGAAAGTAATAGCCCTGCGGCGATTAACCAGCAGAGTCTTCCTGGATGCCACCATTGAAGACATCCCTCACACCATCTTACTGGATGTGGGTGGGACAAAGACTATCTTGAGGCCCGACATTATCAAGTTAGAGAGAACAGCAACTGGAACATCAGCAACTGTCCATGGTGAAGTAGAGGTGATCATTACCATTGGATCGACCCCCATCAAATACCGTGCGCTGGTAGCAGAAATAGAGGACGAGGCGATTTTTGGCATGGACGTCATGTGTGCCCATGGGTTCCAATTGGATCTGGAGCGTGGCGTGATGGCAGTTAACAACGAGGAGTTGGTTCTGCATCAACGAGAGGACGTGGCCGCTCGAGTTGTTCTCGCCGAAGGTGTCGTATTACCCAGCAGGACCGAGGTCATAGTCGACGCAAACCTGAACGGCGCTTTCCAAGATGGGCAAGTAATTATGGTCGAACCTAATACCGACGATCAGAAGATTGGAAAAGGAGTTCTCGTTGGAAAAATGTTGTTGACAGTAAGGAAGGAGATACTAGTCCGCCTAATGAATGTGAACTGTTTCCCCGTCAACATCAAGAAAGCTACGGTCTTGGGAAGCTGTGCCATGGTGTCCTCCATCTCCCGCCAAATAGAAGCAAACGTACAAGAGACGAAGGTCCCGAAGAAGTTGTTGGAAATGGTCATGTCGACGAGTGGTCGTGAGGAAGCAGAACGCACTATTCACGAGATGGAGAAAGACAATGTAATTAAACCATCGAGCAGCCCATAGGCGACACCGGTAGTGCTTATGAAGAAGGATAGATCCACACGGTTCTGCATAGACTATCGATTGATAGATCGCCTGAAGATCGAGAAAAGACGGCGTTTTCCCTCGGTATGGGTCTATGGCATTCGAGAGGCTAATGGAGACGGCTTTCAAGGGTCTGTCGTTCGACGACCACCTGAAGAACCTGGAAGGAGTGGACTAAAGCTTAATCTCAAGAAGTGCCACCTGTTCCAGAAGGAAGTGAATTATCTGGGCCATATTGTCAATGAAAATGGAATCGCCGTGGACCCAGTAAAGATCTAGGTAGTGAAAGACTGGCCAACTCCCAAAAATAAACACCAGATAAGGAGTTTCCTAGGCCTGTGCACTTACTATCGGCGTTATGTTCCTGGATTTGCAGACATCGCTAAGCCGTTGACAAAACTCACCGAAGAAGGTCGCCCGTTTGAATGGGACCAACGCAATACTGCCAAAGTAGTTTTGAACAACTAAAACAGTACTTGATAGGTGCTTCAATTCTGAGTTACCTTCTCCCAGAAAGCAACTTCGTCGTAGACACAGATGCTAGTAACGTTGGTATCGGTGGCGTATTCTCCCAGATACAAGATGGGCAAGAGAAGGTGATCGGCTATTTCAGTATACAGTGATTTTTTTAAGTGTGGCCATAGGGATTTACATGCTCAAAATTTGACCTCATGTTAATGTATGTTATGTCGGTCGCGCTTCATATGCGTGAACGCGGGATAATGATTCCCGCAAGAGTTTCCTATTATTTTTTTTCTATTTTGCGTTGGTAACAGAGCTATTAACGCACCCAAACGAGTGCTTTAATAGAAAATTTGTGTGCGTTAATGGCGTTGGTGTAATTAATTAATTTAATGTTGGTAGTACTAATTCCAAGTAAGGGTAAGTTCCAGATAATGCTCACGCTGATCACACTCGCGATGACTCTTAACATCGTTCTATTTAAAATTCGATGTGAGCGTACCAGTGCAAATGGAACCAGTGTTACCAGGTGTGGCGCCTTTGAATGAACAAATTGCGCTTGAAATTTTCACTTTGGCGTTTGGCGCTAAATGTGGCGCGTTTATACAACAAATTTGGCGAATTTTGGCGCTTTGCAATTAATTCTTAAAAAGCTACATATGCATAAGTATTTTATATGGTACTTCGTCAAAAATATTCATAAACAAAATAACACATAATTTCACTCCGTCTAAAAATATATTGCTCGAATTTAATAACAATATGTACCGTATGATTTTTAAAATTTTAGATAAAAAGAGGCCGTGAAAGCAAAACGTATGGCGTAAAATTAGCAAATACAACAATTTATTCAAAATTCAAAACTTCAAAAGGCATTCATCATTGAACCATATTTTCGTAGTGATGTTAACCAAAACGTACGTATGAGTTAATTTAAGCTGTATGTTTTCCTCTTCACGGCCTCCTCCCTTTATCTAGTTTTAAAAATCATACGGTATTTAAAAATTATCGTACCTAAAGAATACGAACGAAATTATACAAATATTCCAGGAATATGAAATATAAACATATACAGTTCATTTTTTTATTATATGCCCCGATCAATCGATCGATAAGTCAAAGGACTTTTATACAGCTACCTCTTTCTAACTTTCGTGAAACGACCTTGCAGCTTTTGTCATGCCATGTCATTTCGTCGTATATTTTCTTAATTCAAACCTATACGATCGGCATATAATAGAAAAATAAACTTTAGTCAGTGTTTTGTGTTTTTATTGACAGTAAAGAATATTATGTCTAGTTTGTTCTTCTTGTTAGAATTTACGTTACGTTATTATATTAAAGGATAAATATTATGTACTTGTTTTAATGTTTAAATTTTAGTAAAAAATCGAGATACAAAGTGGTCAAGAATAACTGTTTGAGTTGGCAATACAATTAAGAGCATTTTTTTGTTCGGCTATTTGGAACACTAAAACCGGATATATCCTTTTTTTAGTTTATTTGACGTAACAGCGACAAGATCGTAGGTTATGTGAATAAAAATTAGCGTTTTAATTTGCATTTGAAATGTCAAATGACGCTTGTTAAGGGACGACTGTCAGTGTCAAACCGTCAACAACCGTTGTACCATTTAAAAATAAAATTCAGCACTGCCAACTCAAACAGTGATTCTTGACCACTTTGTATATAAATTATAGAATTTTCAATCTTTGGCGCCAAGTGGTGCTTTGGAATATTTTCTTTGGCGCTACTAGCGTTTACCAAGCTGGCAACCCTGAAGGAAACGCCTGCGGATACGTAAATTAAGCATTGACGTTTGACATAACCTTATAAAACTTATTCATTAAAAATAAACGTTACAAGAGAAAGATCTCTTGCAGTGATGTTGATTCGGCGACAAAGAGAAGACATTTCAGACAGTGAAACGTCTTCTGATGGAGAATGAAAGCATCTATAGGGACCATGCACATGCGATCACAGCACCACCAATGGCCATATTTTGCATAAGTGGTATGAAAACACGAGTGACAGTATGATGACAGTTCAAATGTACATCTGTCATTTGAAATGCTCAGTGTACATTTGAACATTTGTAATTAATTTCATACCAGAAGGTCAAATACTTATTACGTACTACAACTGTAAATTGTCATAAGAGTTATGGTAACAGGAAGAATGTTAAATTTTACAATTATCCAGACAGTAGTAAGAAAATATATATGGATTGAAACATTTAAGTTTGTATGCCGTTTTGAAAGTGATTCATAGATTTCAATATCGATTAGTCATTACGTACAACGTACTCTATTCGAAAAATGTGGAGACTCGGATGAAATGAAAGTTTGAAGACTTTCATGAATAGAAGTCGGAAAGCAAGTCAACAAATGTAGGCCAGTTTCAAATGCGGTTGATGATTAACGGATGGTTAGTCTTCGTAATGTGAATACATTTACGGTCAGCATACTGATGGTATGCGTTTCATAGGAAGAAGTCAATTTAAACAATAGGCTTTTTGTCGCGAGGTACCAATTCATCAACGGTTCGCAAAGTTGAAGAACTATTCCATTGCCGCGGTGTTCGGTTCGAAATTTGTTACTCCGAGTGTACCTCAACGGTTCGTAAAATTGTGAACCGGGTTGGCAGAGGTGTTTCCCTGTAACGGTACCCGAGTAAATAAATTTAACCTCACAAATAAAAATGTATAAAGAAATGGCTAGTGAAGAATTAGTGGAAATTACATGAAATCATCAAGGTTTTGATGTAACAGCAATTGTAAGCGCTAAAGAAGCAGAAATTTTATTGAACGGTATGTAAACTGACATTACTTTCAATGGTGCTTTCAATACATATTTCAAATATCAATAAAAACCAAATACATCTACAGAGTTAAACAATTAAACATAACCTCAACGTTGTCAGATTTTTGTTTATGTTACCGGAACCGGAGTATTTTCGCGACATATCACATTAGAAAAAGATGAAATGCAAATAGAAAAGGTAAGAGTATGTACCGCTTCGGTCTAACCGTTGATGAATCGGTACCTCGCGACAAAAAGCCTATTAGGCACTCACACACGAAGCGACATTTTGAGCGATCTGGTATGTCGCCGACCAAATCTGCCATTTTGACACGTCTGTTAGTGGCGAACTAAAGATCTGGTCGGTGAAATGTCTAGTCACTGAACGAACAAGTCGCTGCAAGTCTGTTCTGAGTGCCTAACAGACGTACACACGTTGTCGTTGGTCGTTATTAGAAAAATACATTTTAAATATTATTATTTAGCAGTACCTAGCAACTCGTCAAAAACTGGACCAGTGGACCACTCATTCGAAAGTAATTTTTTAAATGTCATGTTCATTGTGTCTAAGTTCACGAACTAACGACATATGACCATATCTTTCTCGTTGTGAAATCCAATTTTTTACCCATTTTGTTCTTTTTCTTTTCTTTTCATTATTTTCTTTCACAAGTTGTACAAAACATAAAGCCATGGCAGCAATTTTCTTCTTTTTTTGTAATTCACTCATGTTATTTTTAAGTAAGGTACGAAAGACTGTCGTGAAGTATTTTAGATCTGCTTAAAATACCAGGTCGCGCTACCCGGTATGTAGAAATTCAAAATATTTTGCCACTAACCAAGGGTCCGTGTCAGTGAAGGAACTGATCGTTAGAAAAATGAAGGGCTGTGTATTTGTGTGTGTGGACACTTTAAATCGAGTCACTCACAGACCCGGACCGCGGTCGTGGTATGTCAAACTTGGTCCGTCGACATGGTCGGCCGACCGCGTCTCATCGTGTATGGGGGCCTAATAGATCATCAAACCGATCATCAGACCGACTTCATGTCAAATGCATGTGGAACATGTTTTATACTATTTAACTAGAATACTTTGTGTTAATTGTATTAAAAGACTGATTATATTAGTGATGTTTCTTAAATTGAGGTTTGTACTCAGATTTTTGTTTAATTTATAGCACTTTTACATTAATTCTATGAGTCACTCTCGTTACCCATTTTATTTATACAAATGGAACATCAGCAACTGATCAGCAAGAGCGAAGAACACGTTCCAGTTAGGCAAATTTCCATAAATTTGTGTACGGAGATTTAAAATCCACCGTCTTTGAAACGAAAAATTTAGAAATAACGGAAAATGCACATGTCCAACAATAATCAACTGCCGATCTTCTGATGTGTTTTCTGAAATACTGTGCTCATAAACAACATAATTCAATTTGTAATATATTTTCACATCTATTAGTGACACCATGCAGGATTTGTATAAATTTTGCATATTTAGAAATTGTACAGATTATCAAACAATAAAACTTGTTGATTGAGTAAATTGAGAAAATTTAGTAAATTTAGTAAATTGAGTAAATTTAGAAAAAGTCCTAAATATTTTTAATACAATTACAAGAAATAACAACAAATCTGCGCACAACCAAAAATTTTATTGACCATCAATGCCATGCAAAATTTCTTCTGCAAATACCAAAATTTTCGCTTGGCTATTGGAGTTATGCATAGGGTGACTGCGCCTGATGGCCGGCCACTACCATCTGGTCGTCCACTTACATAAACAAGATTTTAAAATATATTTCAACATCCATTGTAATTGCAAAATTAAAAATTACAGAGTGACGTTAATAAGGTCACTTCAACGTGTCACAGACTCACAGGTGTATTAACCTAAAAACAATGTTTTCATACCACTAATGCATAAATCATGGCCAGGCGGCGCTGAACGCAGGCATGTGCATGATCCCTATAGCTTGTGAAAATGAGTGCTCTAAAACATGATATACGAAGGTAACTAATTTCTCCTTTTTCAAATATTTTGACGACTAATGTTTGATGAAAGGATTCGAATTACTTAAAATATATGCATTAAATAGTTTTTCACCGAGTTTGTTGCGACATAATCCTGAATAATGAATTCAAAGTTCATGTTCAACGTATTGGACATTTCGTTTTACTCAATACATTTTTTTTTTTAAAACCGTGCAGTTTTTTAATTTCTTCATTCCACAGCTATTTTTGGCGGAAAAAAATATTTGTGATTGAGAGAAGTCGATGACAAACTCAAAATCGGAAAAAATTAGGAGACAAACAAAGAGAAATTTTATGTTATCCAGATTTTAAAATCAAAATTGATAATTTCTTTCTTACTCCAATTGTCGAGAAGGAAGAAACGGAACCTCTTTTAGAAAATTTAAAATTAATTACAAAAAACTATTCTAGAGGCTATACTGCTTCACCCACTAACAGCAACTCTTCTAAAATAAAACATTTACCAAAATTACAAAATATTTCGAATTCTATGAGATGTTATTGCAACAAAAAAAAACCAATTCTCTTGTCAACACTGATTTATTTAAGAATGCTCCAAAGGACCAGTGTTTTTGACGTTATTCTAGAGGGCGATGAGTTCAAAAATAATTAAATAGAATATGTTCATGTTATTCTAGCAATGTGCATTTCGTAGAAAAATGTTCGATTTATTAATAAAAATGAAAATTTGCTTCAAATTTGTGCCATAACATACATTAACATGAGGTCGAATTATTAACATGTAAATCCCTATGACCACACTTAAAAAAAATTCACTGTATAAAGTCCTGTCAAAGCCGAAGTGAAATTATTGCGTCACTAGAAAGGAATTGCTAGCCGTGGTAAAGACGATAGAACACTTCTACAAGTACTTGTATGGCAGACACTTCCTCCTGAGGACAGACCATATGCCGCCTTAAAATAGCTTCTCCGATTCAAGAATCCTGAAGGAGAAGTTGCACGATGGATCGAACGACTTCAGGAATACGATTTTGAAATTCAGCATAGGGGCTGGAACTAGCCACAGAAATGCCGATGCTTTGTCGAGAAAACCTTGTGCTAAAGACTGTAAGCACTGTAGTCGTCTGGAAGAGAAAGTGGCCATGACTGCAAGGACGGCCGTTGTAGTCGACAAATGGCAAGGTGAAGAAATGCGGCGAGACCAGGAGAACGACCAGGATTTGAAATTGTTTGGAATGGAAAAGTAGGGAGACAAGGCCTACTTGGGAAGAGATAGTACTGTGTGCACCATCCGTGAAATCGTATTGGGCGCAGTGGGACTCCATAATGCTGAATTATGGTTTTCTGAAACGAACTATCGAGAACCAAGATGGCATGGAACAGAAGACATAATTACTGATCCCCTAGAATAAGGTGCCAGAAATTCTGAGGGAACTTCACGATGGAACTTCTGGAGGGCATCTAGGTATCAAGATGACTATGGAGAAGGTGCGCGAGCGATTCTACTGGGTAAACTGCAAGGAAGACGTGATTGGTGTAGGGAGTGTGTAGTCTGCGCAACCAGTAACGGCCCCCACAGACGAGGGAAGGTTTCCATGAAACAGTATAACGTCGGAAGCCCTTTTGAGAGAGTTGCCATAGATGTAGCCGGCCCATTTCCACAAACAAATAGTGGAAATAAGTACATCGTTTTGGTAGCCCATTGGCTACTTTAGCAGTTGGACCAAATCAAGAGGCGATCACTATTGCTGAAGTCCTTGTCAGAGAATGGATCAGTTGGTACGGCGCGCCCATAGAACTGCATTCAGATCCAGGAAGGAACTTTGAATCGGCTTTGTTCAAAAACGTGTGTACTCTGCTCGGCGTCCGAAAAACGAGAACGACTGCACTTCACCCGCAGTCGGACGGAATGGTGGAAAGATTCAACAGAACCATCAACCAAGGTCGTCTCCAATCATCACTGGGACACGTACTATTGCGAGATAAATATTTGGTACGGCAGATTTTCCACAAGAACATTGGTAGAATGAATGAGCCTAAGGATTGCTGATGTGTTGGAACGGAATGATGATTCCATAAAATAACAATTTTTTTCATATGTTGTTTTAACTCTAGCATTTAAGAACATTTCAATATGCAAAAATTGTGAAAATTCAGACTACTTTACAAAACAACCGTACCAATTATTGATCTCGCAATGGTAAATTCCCCTTTTTCTACTGGCATACCCTTCGTCCGTTCATGAGACAACAGGAGAGACACCAGCAAAAGTGGTATTTGGGCGAGAGCCAAGACTGCCCTGCGACCTGAAATTCGGCGTGAAACCTGGCGAAGTCCCTGTCGACGAAGACTACGTGAGCGGTCTACGCAGGAAAATGGATGACATTTACAATCAAGAGCGTCACAATATACAGACGGCCAGCGACCGAATGAAGGAGCACTGCTAGTGATGGATTGTTCTTTTGAAACTTGTTCTTTCGAACCTGTTCTTTTTCTGAAACTGGAACAGGTCGTTACTCATTTAAAAAAATAACAGGTGCAAGTCGAAACGGGAAAAGAGTAACATACAGATACGGATTAGAGGTGACGTACAAGTCCGAAGTGATTCGTTACGATTCCGCGTTCGGAATGACTCGAAACTCAGTGAGAACTGAGTATTCAGCAAATAAGTATTAGCACATAGTGACTTCGATTATGTACTTATAAGTCGTAACATCAGCGTCATAAATTTAAAATATTTTAAAACAGACAATTTGATACTCTTACTCGATATATTATACACCAACGCCAGCCGACTGTCGCCTAACGTCCGGGTCCACGTTCATCCTGTATAGAATAAGAATAGTTGTTTGCTCGCTCAGCCGAGTTCGTCATTTTTGCAAAACTGTTCCGGAACAGGTTGTTCCAGTTCTTTACAAAAACAGTTTTGCGCATCACTAAGCACTACAATATCAACACTCAGAATGGGGGATAACAACCTGGAGCGCTGGTCTGGCTTTATAATCCTCAAAGACGTCCCCAAAATTGCAGACTTCTTGGGAAGGTCCTTACAAAGCGATGAAACGGATCAACGATGTCATCTACCGCATCAAGAAGATTCCGCATGGCAAGCCCAAAGTAATCCACTTCAACCGGATGGCTCCTTACGAGAAGAAAATGAAGGAACAGTGCAAAGGAGGCAAGGTTCCGAAGTGAACTTCGAAACCTTTATGTCTCATCACGCCACTGGGAGTAAGGCACCATTCGGAGTGATCACAGAGAGGCAGCAAGACCTCTTTCAAGTACCACCGGAGTATAGTCTCGCCCACTGTGTGGCAGAAGAGCTAAGAATGTCCAAGAGGATAGCCCAGGTCTTCCGGAAGAAATTTGGTCAGGTCGAGGAACTCCGAAGACAGCACCCCATGGTGGGCAAGAGCCTTCAGATCGTAGACACGGAAGCGGATCAAAGACGACCCGTGTATTACTTAGTCACCAAAAGGACATCAAGCGGTAAGCCTGACTATCGCAATATATTGGAGAGCTTTATGGAGCCTGAAGAGACAGTTGGTAGAAGGCAAGGAGACGAAATTAGCCATTCCCAAGTTGGGTTGTGGACTAGACGGGCTGGATTGGAGGGTCATTCGAAGCATGATAGAAGTCATCTTCAACGGAATGGGAATTGAAGTCCTAGTCTGCAGTCACCACCCATAGGCAGCTGTCGGTAGGAGCTATTCCTTTCAGACCGGAAGTTGTAAAAAGGGGCCAGCATGCTGATTTCGACATCCTCCTTCAAGGCTATCACGAGGAACATTCCGAGACGAAACGTTTTTAACAAGGGGGATATGTTATGATTCGTCGACATTTCTTGGACGCCACTCAGTCTCATGCGTCACAGCCGGGCGCGACATAGTCTCGAAGCTACCGCAGCGACAGCTATTGCCGTCACTTCGAGAGAATTCCGGCTGCAGAATAAATTAGAACACATTCTGGTACCATTTGAGAAACTTCGCGTAAATAAGCTCAGGCTATAAAAACGCAAGCAAGTCAGTTAGTTCCGCATTAGAGTTTAATACTGATCGCTCGGCTATTGAGTTAAATTAGTTATAATGTAACTTTATAAATAAATTAGTTTATTATATTTTAAAATAAAAATTAATCAAACCTGAAAACATAACAGTATAATTATATCTTCATCAAGAAAGCTTCGGGTTTTAGCTTGGTCACTTTGATGTTATTTTTTTTTATTAAAACTTCTGCTTGATCCAACAATTCATTGCCTACGATGGCGGGCATCTTCAAAGTATCTTGCGAAACAACATAAAAATCGGTTTGAAAAACATCGTTATCTAGTTCAATTTCAGTCGAAAAGTATCCTTATGGCAAACCGTAATTTCTTCCAAATGCAGAAAGTACGAAATTCGTGTTTTTCAGGGGAGGATTTCCTATTTCGGCATAGATGCCAAGTTCAATTGACATCCACTAGTCAACAAGGCATCAACTTTCTTGCTACCAATTACTAGTTCTTTTGTTCTTACAGGGATCTGTGTTTTAACGATGAAGTTAATATTAACTTCAAATATTGAGTTCCGACTTGTTTTCGTGTTATTTTCTGGGCAATCAATTCCAATATGTCTAAAATCGTGGTCCTCTTTCTTTATGCTTACAATCAGATGATTTGTGTCCATCCTTACTCCCGCAATTATAACATTTTTTTTCGGAAAAGTTCTTGTCAAATTGCAAATTTTTCTCCTTTTGATTGAAATTACCTTCATGCTTTGTATTTAATAGTGATTTTTCGTTTCTTGTCTGTTGGTGAAAATTTCTTTCACTTGCACGTTCGTAATTTCTCAACTTTTCCTTATTATGGTCCATCGTTACTTGGAAAGAATATTCTGCCAGTATTTCAATGCACACGTAAACTCTTTATTTCAGGCTCGTTAGAACCTGGTTAGAACTAGGTTAGCTGAGGAGTTAGGTACAGAAAATGGATTGCGCAAATTCCGTAAATATTAGTAATGTACGGAGTTTCTGTACCTAACTCCTCAACTAACCTAGTTCTAACCAGGTTCTAACGAACCTGAAATTTACGTGTGGAGTTTACGTGTGTATTGAATTACTGGCAGAGTGTTTCCAAGTAATGATGGACCATAATTATAACGCGTGATCAATATCTTTTTTAATCAAGTGACCTATGGAAAAAAATTATGTCTTTGTTTGGTTCGTTATTTCAAATGCCATTTGAATAATTTTTATTGCCGTCCTATGGTTTTGTATAGGAATGCAATATAAGTATGTAATTCAAGTGGCATTTCAAATAATGAACTAATCAAAGACACATGATTTTATTTCCATAGGTCACTTGATTAGAAAAGATATTGATCACCTGTTATATTCCTACTGGATGTGTCGGGACAATCAGTTGTGGTCGGCATTAAAGCGTGTATAAAAAATATAGAAGGTGCATATCTCATTGTCACTGTCAAATAATAAATATTTGCCAGTTAAAGACAGCACAGAACCTATTACTGCTATTACACAATTTATGATTGTTCATATCAAAAATATTTTCAGAATGTTTGGAAACTATTGTTTGACGTTTTCAATTACAATCACAAGAGGCGTATCTTAATCCGTCAATAAAAAATTTTGAAATCAGCAACCAATCCATGTTTTTAACTCCTGTAAATAAAAGTGAGGTAATAAATGTTATTAATGGCTTTAAAAATAGCAGTTCTTCAGATTGCTTTGGCTTTTCAGTCAAACTTCTAAAACAAATTGCCTTCCTTATAGGCGATCCTCTGGCACATGCAATCAACGAATCATTCAAAACTGGATATTTTCCTGATAACTTGAGTGAAAACGAAATGTCAAATTATCGTCCGGTTGCGATTTCATCATATATATCAAAAATCTTTGAAAAGTTGCTATGCAACAGAATTTATAATTTTTTAAATAAATTTAAGTTTTTTACCAACTGTCAGCATGGTTTTCGAAAAGGTTTCTCCACCAAGACTGGAATTATTAATCTCACAAATGCCTTAATTGATAACCTTGACGATAGAAACATAACACTAGCTACATTTATGGATCTTTCAAAGGCGTTTGATTGCGTCGATCACACGATACTCCTACAAAAACTTTTTGCTGTTGGAATTAGGGGTCCAGCTTTTGAACTCGTTGGTAGCTTCTTGTCGAATAGAATTCAACAGGTTACTATAAATGGCACTCTATCTGAAAAAGGCGTACCTCAAGGATCTGTATTAGGCCCTCTTTTATTTTTAATTTACATAAATGACTTACCGTCTAACTTGGAATCGTCTACAGTTTTGATGTATGCCGACGACTGCACAGTAGTTACTTCGTCTGCAAATACATCACAGCTGGTAACAAATAGTACCAGTTCCCTCAACATTGCTCATCAATGGCTTCAGGCAAATAAACTTGAACTTAACATAAGTAAAACAAACAATGTTCTCTTTTGTCCGTCATCTAAATTTGACAATGAAAGCTTTTTGATCAAATTAAACAAAACGTCGATAGCTCAGGTTGACACAACTAAATTCCTAGGCATTCACTTTGATAGTCATCTTAAGTGGAATGTGCATATTGATCAGGTTTGCAAACGTCTCAGTAAAATCTGCTATGCTATTTATAGACTTCAAAAAATTATACCCAAGGATGCACTTATGATGTACTACTATGGTTGTTTTCATTCTGTGTTGTCGTATGGAATTGTATGTTGGGGATCGGCAGCGGATTCATTAAAAGTGTTCCGAATGCAGAAAAGAGCCATACGTAATATCAAAGGCGTACAACGATTCGAAAGCTGTAAAGAATACTTTAAAGAACTTCAAATTCTCACGGTTCCTTGCCTTTATATCTATGAAACCTTGGTTTACGTAGTTACTCACTTTAATGACTTTAAACCTTTGGGTTTTAATCATACCTATAACATTAGATATCAGGGTCTACTCGAGATTCCTCAGCATAATTTAGCTATTTTCAAAACCAGCCCCAAGTATCAAGGCATCATATTATACAATAAGTTACCAGTTAGTTTTAAGAATATTAACATAAGTCTGTTTAAAAGTAAATTAAGGAAAATGTTGTTATCAAAAGCCTACTATTCGATAAACGAATATCTGTCAGACAGCGTATGAATAATCTCTACGTAATAATCAATTGTCCATATATATCTTTTATCTCGACGTATCCTATATCTTTGTAAGGTCTTGTGGATAAATAAAATATTATTATTATTATTATTATAAAGTGCGTTCACAATCAAATATTACTTTGCTATTTCTGTTTGTTAAGGTGACCAGACATCCTCCTTTGAGGAGGACAGACCTGCTTTTATAACAATTATCCTTCTCAGTTTTGTCCTTCTGAGTCCTCCTTTGATGTAGATTGATCAAATAAAATCATAAGACCTAGAGAAGGAGCCGTAGATGATACATCCGTTGGTGATAAAACTGACGACGTCACTTCTGATTACATAACGCAATTTACATCTAAAATTCCAGTGACGGAACCTATAGCCCTATAGCACCATCGCAATATTCAAAAGTAAGTACCGGAAGTGAATCAAATGCAATGACTCATTCAGAGAAAGACCTACTAGACCTAGATCGTACAACTTCATCAAAAATACCCGAGTTACGTCGATTTACTAGAATTCGGAAGCCAACTAGCAGACCTTACGATGAATACATTTAACGCGTTGGGGAGAAATGTAGCATCAATTACATGTTTTAAAAACAAATGCTGTTATATAAAAAATAATAATAACAAACAGTTGTTTTTGACAATAATTTTGTTACCCGGGTACTCGTTATTGGTACCCGCCTATTACCCGTTACCCGACAAGTGTCGAATAACAATTTGAAAATCTTTCATAGAAATATATCCAAAGTACCGTTACCTTCACAGCAAAGAAAAACAAGAATAACGCTCTAAACAATTATTTTATGGTAATTTAAATTTAAAAGAGAGGTCCTCGGTGGTCGCTGGTCGGGCACTTACCGAATATCGGGTAATTATTGGGTACCCGGGTACTTTATTGGGTAATAGGTTTTCAAAAAGAGGAACCGTTTCCATTTAAATAAACGGATACCCGGGTACCCTACTTGATATTAAAGTAAGTTTTACGTTGCTTTACACAATTGACCTACTTTTTTTTAGAAGAATTTATGACATTTCTATTTTAAATGTAAAATAGAAAAATGTAAAATATTTTTATACCTTTTGAAGATAAAACAATATCTATGAACATTTTTTATACTTGAGAAGCTATGTTTTGTGTACAAAAGGTAAGAGTAAAATATCATATTGTATAATGCTTAAAAATATCGGTGTAAAAAAAAGCGGAGCTTTTACATTCTAATATTATTTATTACGTTTAGTACAGAAAAATTACACGCAACATACTAAAATATCAAATAGTCATACCAAAACTTCACATAATACGAAATTATACATATTATTTAAGCAGTTTCTTTATTTTAAAAGTTAAAAAACACTTAGAGAAATCGGCAGTGTTGAGTACGTTTCAAAGCCCGCTCGCTACGTTTAAGTAGTCGAAGATATACATATAATATAGCTTCTTTGGACATTTGAGCTTACGATCTGAATTCTAATTTATTTCTGCTGTGCTAGCTCCTTCTCTCATCTACGAACACTTAATATTTTTGTTTAAATAATTCAATAAATACCTATTAAAATAAATAGTAAAGATTTAAAAGATATATGTACATATATGACTATATTCTTCTCAGACTCTAGATCTATAACAGTACTTATAATATTATGTGTATTTTTTATTATATATTTTTGGTTTTTTTAACATTTAGGTCACGAGACATATAGAATGTATACATTTAAACATGTTGTGACAACAATCATTTGTTGAGTATTTTCGACGACTTAATCCTAATGTTTATTATTACACTGGTAATGGAATCACATTTTAATAATGATTAATTCCGCACAAACTTTGTTACTCATCTTTTTTCGAATATATGAGAAATTTTGAAAATTTATGCAGAATTAAGTGTACCAGGTGATCCAAGCCACAGACATAGTCCATTTATTTAATAATCTATAAAGTAGTTATAACTTATCCGAGAAATTAGGGATTTTCGGATAAGCGATCTTCAAAATAATTTGAAAGACATACATATGTGAGAATATGATGTACTTTCCAAGTAGTTAATTAAGTGTAAGTATTTTATTGTAATTGATAAAAATAGCATTGATTGTTGATTAATAAAATAATAATAATAATAATAATAAAAGGACTATAGCTATGGCGTGGATAATCCGATATATTTAAATCTTTGACTTAAAAAATAAAATATATCCACAAAGTTAAGTAAAATCTTATCTAAATTATTAGTGTTAGTGTTTTTTGGTAAATTAACTATTGCATTCTGGTTATACGTACAAATGTTTAGTATATTGGTGGTCCACTGAAATTTCACACAGTACAATAAATATAACTATAATTGCTAATTCATGATCATTTAATAATAATATATAAAAGTAGAAATTGAGAAATTACTTCTATAGTTTGGTTTTTTACAATGAAAAATGAGTGCTTTTATTCAGATAAACATTTTCACTTGTATCTTTTAGTTTTCAGTAAAAGTTCGAGACATCCAGAACTTGATTCTTAATTATCTTAATCACATATATACCAACATTTAATCTACATATTTTAAAATTTCACGCATCGCGTTGTATACGTACATATAAAAAAATTTGGATTGTGTAAATGTTTCGTAAGAAAATCTTGTACCTATTCATGTGTACTACAGTGTAATTGCAAATAATAATTTTTAAATAACGCCATTTAAGTAACACCTGATGCCTTTAAGTACAATTTGAACGTAAGTCTATAATTGGATGGTTAAATTATTGTTTGCGACACGTCTTATTTCCACTAGTGTGCGTTGTATGTCTAAGTACATATTAAATAATTGATTATAAATTATAAGATATGTTAAATTATTTACACGACGAAGTTTCATTTTGTAGCAAAAGTTTAGTTTGTAGTTATAAATACCATGATAACTTTAGCCACAAATATTATGAATAAATGCTCGAAATTCATTTTAATATGAGAATAAAATGAACGTATTTATTAAAAAAAAAAACTTTGTTTCGAGCATTGCGTACTTGTTATATAGCAAATAAAACGAACTCTTGTATATAAAAAAATAATAAAAAAATATATTATAGTAATGTTTTTGTTCTTGTTTTTTATAAGTGAGCAACTCAGATCAGACTTTTTAGAAAAATTGGGTTGAGCCAAAATGTGTAGTTGCTTTTAGAAGAAATAAACAATCTAACAAGGATTACATTATTCTAGTCTCGTTTTATAACTAGTTTTCCAAATTTCAGCAAGCGTGACAGCCGAGTGGAAACGATGGAAGATGCATAGTGGCAAAGTTATCCGTTGGACAATGGCCCATGCCAAAAATCCGTAAAACTCCAGCTGAACCGGATTCGCCTCTACCTTTTGCGTTTCGAATGTGTATATAATCCACATAGTAATGTTGCAAATCAATAAGAAAGTCACCACTTGCCTTCCTGGTTTAGAACGATCGTGTTCAGGTAGGTGTACTCGGCGGCGACTTACATCAGCAATAAATAACAACTGCAGGACCACCTGAATATCAAATATTGTTAATTACATAAGTTACTTCTAACTTCTCGGAAATTATTTACCTGTATTACGGATAATATTCCCGTGATCATAACGAGTAAGTTTGGTTCTCTTGTGAATGCGTTCAATGATCCGGCGATGACGCTGAAAACGGCGTAAATGAACAAGCCAAACGCAGACACGCGCAGTAAAATGTCATTGAGGTCATTTTGTTCTTCAACTCTAAATTTGAGGGACTGCACCCTGGAATTGAAGTCCGATTTCATCTTACGCGTCCTAGAGGACAAAAGAAAACCACACAAAAAGCCAAATCAAGCAAATAAAAACAAAATGGGTCTTGAATATTATCTACTGAAACACTAATCTACTAAGGGCACGAAATAATTAATTGGTACTTGGTGGAGTTAGATGAACTTATATCAATAAAATTAAAATAAACTATTAGGCGAAATTCAAAGCTCATTGTAGAGATCTCGTTTATTATAAGAAATAAGTTAATAATAATAAAACCAGGATCAAATTATAATAATTATTAAAGGAAGATTTTGTTTAGAATTTAAACATGTAACAGTAATTAAAAAAATTATAAAGCGACCTCAAAAGGTTCGCATCAAATGCGAAATATTTGCGTCAATAAAATTCGTGCATGTAGCACGTTCGATAACCAAATATGATCTAACTAGATCTGGTAAGCAATTTTTAGTATGGCTGAAAACGACATCAAAATTGAAAAATTCCAATATGTAACTAAAAATTATTTGATGTTTTCGTTAAAAAGGTAGTGATTCTTTTAGGTTTCTACTTACCGAATATGTCGTTTGATACCGAAAAAAAGTTAATTGTTGAATAATACTTGGAAAGAGTTATGATCAGTGAGAGGAATACCAAATACTTATTATTGGCGTTTCGTGAACCAGAGAAATGCCAGCTGCAGGTTGCAATTGTATTAGTATCCAGTATTATTTGGATAATCAACGATTTTTTCTTTATTTTCTTCATTATTGTTATTAACATTTTATCATTATTATTTGTTTTCTTAAAAAATGTCTGCGGCACAATTGCATAGTATTCCAAACTACCTACATGCGACATGACTACGTTTATCTCGCACATTGAATCCGATTGAGATTTCAAGCGGATTCGTGAATCTGAACTGTTTATTGTTGTGTGAGAGTACATAATCTAAGATTGGCAACACTGTTTAGGGATCGCGAAGGTGAGGGGAGTACCGAATAAGACGAGCCAGAGGTTACACGCTCGGCACACAAGTTCCTTCATTTAAGCACATATCGTTATTATTATTTGTTGACCCGACTCCCACAACATGGTGTCAGGTGTGTTGCTTTAGCACGCATATTAAGAAACGCAACGTGAGTGAAAGAATACCGAAAATTGATAAAAATTAGTGTGTATTCAAAAGATGGCTGACGGAGAAATGGCGGCAATGATTCCGGCGGTGAACGTAAAAGCACCAGACGCATTCGACTTCAATAGACCGGATACATGGCTCACCTGGAGGAAACGCTTCGAACGGTACATATCTGTTACTGGACTTTCCGCAAAAACTGATAGAGAGAAAATAGATTTGTTGTGCTACGTAATGGGTGAACAATCTGAAGATATCTTATCGCAAATTGTGCCAGACCTGAGCGCAGTGACTTTTGAAGCTGTTAAGGAGCAGTTCAATAAGTATTTTTCACCCAAGAAAAACGTTATTTTTGAGCGTGTCAAGTTTAACGCACGAATTCAGAAACAGGGGGAGAGCGTCGATACGTTTATCACAGCGCTACATTCACTCGCTGAATATTGTGAGTACGGTGCGATAAAAGACGAACTAATTCGTGACCGAATTGTGATTGGTGTCCAAGACATACGAACATCGGAACGCATGCAATTAAAAGCTGATTTGACACTGGAAGACGCAATGACAATGGCACGTCAGGCGGAGATTCAAAGCAAGCAAAAAATCAGGGGAAACGAGACGAGCGTCGCCGAGGTTTGCAAAGTGGATACGAGGCGCAGCTGGCTCAAGACCGGGAGACCATCATCGAAGCAGAATATGCAACAGAAGCAGACGGAAAGCTGTTCAAGATGCGGTCTACGACGCCATACGCACGAAGAGAAATGTCCTGCGAGAAATTCGTCGTGTCGCCGCTGCAAAAAGCAAGGTCACTGGGAAAAAGTCTGCAGATCGAAAACAAAGATGGTTCGACAGATAGAAGGCGCCACAACACCCGAAGAAACAACAGAAGGGGAATCCGCGTACTTTTTAGGCTCGCTAGATGGTAAAAGGTACACATCCGACAGATTTAAAATAAGGGTAAATATTTTAGAATTATCAAAGTCACTTGATTTTCTAATCGATACGGGTGCTGACATAACTTGTTTGCCATCGAGCGAAATCCCTTACTCATTAAAAACAAAATTGCGTAAGTCAGAAATACCCGTTAGAGGTCCGAGCGGGGAAAAGTTAAATGTTTTAGGACGCTTAACGTTAACGTTAGAAATAAAATCGCAGACGAGAAAACCGGACGTATATGTAATTGAAAATTTAGAAATGTGTTTACTAGGACGTGAACTCATTGAAAAATTTAATTTGTTGAAAATGGTTTATAAGATCTCAAATGAAAAGGAAGGTAACAACTCGTTAAATTTCGATGTAAAAAAGGAAGTAAAAGAAAACTATCCAAACATATTTAAAGGGTTAGGATCCTTTTCGCGCGAATTAAAGTTACAAGTCAAAGACGATGCAATACCATTTTCACAATCAGCTCCTAGAACGGTTCCAGTCCCTCTATTAGACAAAATGAAATGCGAATTAGATTCACTAGTAAAACAAGATGTTATTGTTAGAATTGAGGCCCCAACTGAGTGGTGCAGCCCTGTAGTTTGTGTTCCAAAAGAGACTGGCGATTCTGGTATTCGCTTATGCGGAGATTTCACAAATCTAAACAAAAATATAGTTCGACCTGTCTTTCCAATCCCTAAAGTCGATGTGACTCTTGTGTACCATCAAATAAAACTGACGAAAGAAAGTCAACCTTTCACGACGTTTATAACGCCTTTCGGTCGTTTTATGTACAAACGTTTACCCTTCGGCATTAATTGTGCATCAGACTATTTTTCAAAAATGTTTTCAGACATTTTTTCGGATTTAGAGAATGTATTGGTTCATGTCGATGACGTCTTAATCTTCGCGAATAACCTTGAAGACCATAATAAAACACTACATAAAGTTTTGGCAAAACTTACGAGAGAGGGCATCACTTTAAATGAAAAGAAATGTGTTTTTGGGGTTGATAAAATAGAATTTTTAGGTCATGTTGTGTCGCGAGATGGGATCGATATTTTGCCAGAAAGAGTAGATGCGATAAACAATTTTCCAATCCCAAAGGATAAAAAATCCCTTTTGCAGTTTTTAGGTACTGTAAACTTTGCTGGAAAATACATACCGCGACGGGCTCAGATATTAGAACCTTTGAACATACTGTTGAAAGATGACGTGACTTTTTGTTGGGATAGCCCTCAGCAAAAAGCGTTCGATGAAATCAGACGTTTACTTAAATCTGCCCCTACTTTAGCCCAATTTGATCACTCGAAAAAAATCATCATACAAGCAGATGCGTCAAGTTTTGGGTTAGGCGGAGTATTACTTCAAGAATCAAACGGAGATCGAGAAGTTATAGCGTACGCGTCCAGAACGTTAAACGAGGCTGAACGGCGGTACAGCCAGATAGAGAAAGAGGCGCTAAGTCTAGCTTTCGCGATGGAAAGATTTAAAGACTATATAACCGGAACTGAAATAGTTCTTGAAACCGACCACAAACCTCTCGTGCAAATATTACAGAGTAAAGCTTTAGAAGACATAACGCCACGGTTGCAAAGAATCCGGTTACGTTTAATGAGATTTTCCTATTCAGTAGTTTACGTGCCGGGAAATCAACTTATTTTAGCAGACGCGTTATCAAGAAACCCAAATCCTAAAGCACTAAATAACGATACAGATTTACAATTAGAAACAGCACGTTACGTTAGATTTATCGTAAACCAAATGCCCGCGTCTAACAAAATGTTAGAAAGAATTCGTACAGCTCAAGAAACGGACTTTGTTTGTCAGAAATTAAAACAATATTGCATTGGTTGTTGGCCAAAAAAGAGCATTGCACCAAAAGAATTATGGCCATATTATCCATTCAAGGAAAACATTTCGTATGTAGGCGGTTATGCGTTATATAACTCTCGTTTAATAATTCCTCCTGTGTTACAAGCAGAAATTACATCAATAATTCACGAAGGACACTTAGGAGTTAATAAATGTAGAAATAGAGCAAGACAGGCTGTGTGGTGGATCGGTCTTTCTACCCAACTAAAAGAAATTGTCGAAAAATGTCCTACATGTATACGAGAACGTGTAAATCCACGCGAAAAATTCGTAATCGAGGAATTTCCAACACGACCTTGGCAAAAGCTAGGTCTAGATCTTTTTAAGTACAATGGGTGGTATCTCATTGTCACGGACTATTATTCCAGATTTTTTGAGATAGAAGCGTTGAAAAGTTTAACTGAACGCGAAATTATCGGTCATTGCAAAAAGCTCTTTGCGCGTTACGGCATCCCGGATATCGCAAGGTCCGACAACGGTCCTCAATTTAGATCCGAATTTGAAGCTTTTTCAAAAGAATATGACTTTAAGCATATAACTAGCTCCCCATGCTACCCCCAAAGTAATGGTTGTGCAGAAGCGGCGGTTAAAGTAACGAAGAATTTGATTAAGAAAGCCAAAGATATTGATAGGGCTCTTCTAGCCTATAGAACAACACCTTTAGATAACGGTTTTTCTCCGGCTGAATTAATGTTTTCACGAAGAATTCGCTCTACGCTTCCATTACCACCGGGCGAATTAGGTACGTTTATCGAACACGAGAAAGTTCATGCTAAAGAAACGTTGCGCAAAAATAACCAGCAACGAACGTACAATCGCAAATTTAGGGCAAGAAATCTGCCGACTTTACGTCAAAAAGATGCGGTGTGGATCACAGATAAAAAAATGTATGGCAGGGTAAAAGGCAATTGCGAACACCCAAATTCTTACGTTGTAGAGACACCCTCCGGAGATTTTAGGCGTAATCGAAGAAACCTTATTCCAACCTTTGATGACGATATACTGTTAGAAATTCCTAATAATCCCGCGTTAATAGATCTTGACGTTAAATTAGAGAATGATGTTAAGGAAAAAGAAAGAGATGATGCGGATGTTTTAGGTTCAACAAATGCGAACTTTACAAATATTGATAACTCTGATCAAAATGTAATTGCGCAAGCGGAAAATATGTCTACTGTCGATAACACACCTGAATCTGTAAATGTTCCTCCGTTGCGCCTATCAAAACGCCAAAGAAAACATCCTGTAAAACTTAAAGATTATATTTCTTAAATGTATCAACATGTATCATCAAATGTTCAATAAAAGGGGAGGATGTTGTGTGAGAGTACATAATCTAAGATTGGCAACACTGTTTAGGGATCGCGAAGGTGAGGGGAGTACCGAATAAGACGAGCCAGAGGTTACACGCTCGGCACACAAGTTCCTCCATTTAAGCACATATCGTTATTATTATTTGTTGACCCGACTCCCACAACATTTATGATCATCTACCTCAATCCGCTTGAAATAATAGGTGAATTTTCGCCAATTACTAGTTATAACCGATAGTTGAAAACAATTACTTTTGTCATTTTGGCCATGGTAGGGGAGTACGCTTTGGCGTCATGATTTACGTCATTGCTATAACACGGTAATAGAAATCAATTACCCAAGTCGCGAGGAAGGTATCTAAACAGAAACAAGTCAATTGACATTTGATTAGACATGTTTTGGGATTAGTGTTACTGTTAAATAAGTGTTGTGAATTAAGGAACATGTAATCCAAATTTATGATGCTGATGATGATAAAACTCTTTTTTTACCTGTGCACTACTGAGCATTTTTGCCATTTGTATAACTATTATTCTTTTCTAATGGTGGGGGTCATCACTTTCAATTACTGTGTTAATGGCGAAAATTCACCTATTATTTCGATCTTAAAAAGAGATGACCACATGGTAAAAAGAAATGCATTGAGTTGCTAACTTAACATTAGATAATGCATTACATGCTTATAACGGACAATAAATGACAATTGTCAACCATCAGCTGTAAGTTTTTGTTTATTATGTTAAATTGAAATGGATAATTAGAAATAAATTAATGGCAGTGCTAAAAATTTGATATTATAACATGTTTATGTAACATGAAGTTAGCCAATAATATGAATCCGCGTTTATATCGCTATTTTTCAAGCGGCTTCGTGAATCCAATTCCCATTTTCAGGCGGATTGAGTTAAATTCTCGATCGGATTGAAGTGACAAATAAGATCTGTTTATGTCTGGATTCAAACATTATTATTTCAATCGATTGAAATCTCAATCGGATTCAACGTGCGAGATAAACGTAGTCATTTGAACAATGAACCAGCCATATATTGGATCCATATCCGCATTATGAAATCTTAACCTCAGTTTGTTGACTTAATATCTTTTACCTAAATCTTACCTCAGATCACTTAAACGTCATTTCCGTTAGCACGAACAAGTAAGTTGGAATGGATATTTCTACCTAACAACTAATGGGAGTGTTCGAGCGGCAAGGTGGGAGCTCGAAATCTCAATCAAACTCACTTGTTCATGCTAACGGAAATAACGTTTATTTGATCTGAGGTAAGATTTCAGGTAAAAGGAAAGCACCTAATGTCTAGTCCGTACACGCATCCATTGAAGCGCTTTCAGTTTGAATTGGTTTATTGGCTGCGATAGACACTGTAAACGTTTTCGCCTCGCTTGAAGAAAATATTTGATTCAATTCACTAGCTATAATCCATTCATTATCTATTTACCATCGTAGTAGGTCGTTATTTTAAGTTAGCTAGGCTGGATTTCTCAGTCCTAGTTTAACTTTAAACTCCTGTTTATTCCCATGGTAACAATTATAAAAACAATTGTTCCTATGGAAATAAATAGGAGTTTAAAGTTAAACTAGGACTGAGAACACCAGCCTAGGTTGGCTATCATAGTAAAATTAGACAGATTTAATTTGATATCATTGGTCGCATTCGTAAGAATCAACAGTTGCGGAACAGTTACCGATATGTTTTACAAATTAAGCGCTACTTTACCGCTACTTCCAGAACGCTCGGCCGTGTTTTGGAGCAAATATTTTTACGCTACTTTTCTGGAACGTATTGAGTTTAATGGCGGATGTGGCAATTTCTCATTTAGAAGTCATAATTGTAAGTATTATTGTGATAATTAATTAGGATGCTGTAATTTGACTTCTCCATTTAATATAGTAATATATTTAATATAGTAATGGAAAAGATCATAAGGGATAGTGGGATAAATACAAAAGGAACTCTCTTTAACAAAAGTCATCAATGTCTAGCTTATGCAGATGACGTGCTGTTACTGGCCAGAAAAAATAATGATTTAGAAAAGATAACCATAAGGTTGATAGAAACAGCGAGTATATTCGGATTACAGATTGACATGGAGAAAAGCAAATTTATGGAAATCAAGAGGAAGCCGGGGAGGAACGGTTATTTCAGCGTTAAAACAGCAGACGATAAAACATACCAGTTTGAAGAAGTTGATAGCTGTATGTATCTGGGAGTGTTAAATGACAACAGGTGTGATGAAGAGCCGGAAATAAATTTGAGAATGGCCAAAGGAAACAAGTGTGCAGCTGGAATAAACAGATTTCTAAAGTCAAAAGAAATATCCTACAAAACAAAAATTCGATTATACCTAAGACCTATCCTAAGACCGACAGTAACTTACAGTTGCGAAGCATGGGTCATAAACAAAAAACAGCAGCAAAAATTAGAAATATGGGAAAGTACTAAGAAGAATTTTTAGGGGGAGGAAAACAGAAGAGGGCTGGGAAAGACGCAGTAATAGGGAAATTTACGATCTGTATAATGAGCCAATAATTAGTGATTTTATAAAGTCAAGAAGACTGCAATGGCTGGGGCACTTGCGAAGAATGGAGAACAATAGGAAGATCAAGAACATAGCTTGGAGCCAACCAGAAGGACACAGAAAAAAGGAACGGCCAAGAAGAAGATGGAGTAAAGCGGTAGCTGAAGACTTTGAAACGGTCGCGAATTTGTATATAAAACAAATGAGCATGTTAGGAATGTAACTAAAATTTTGTTTACGAGTCATTGCAATTATGGTTATTGTCACGGTAGTCTGGAGGAGACAGTTTGGAAATAATAAATCACAAACAATGTACACTTGTTGGGAATTTTAAAACGAAAGCCAGAGACCTACCGGACAATAGGGCCACTTCAGATAACCGGGGTGCCATCATAAACCTTTATCGTATTTGAGCTCGACTCAGCTGCTGCTCGGGACGACGATCGTAAATCTGCCATGCGGATTTCTAATACACATTTGGTTTTCCTTAAAGTTGAAATTCGACACACATTTAAGTTCTGTAACATAATATGTCCACTTAGAAAGTGGTACTGCAAAGGGCAGGAAATAATAAAAACGTCAACTATGTTGAAATTTAGTAGAAGCAGACATTAAAGACGCGGAGCCCTTCAGGGTGGCATGTTTTGGAAAGTTAGAAAAACACTTCGTGGAACGCGGAGGCGTGTTTCTTCTAAACACAGGACGCGATCCGATTGGTCAAAGTATATTTTGCATTTGTTTTCGGGTCAAGGGAAGGGGCAGTAATTAGGGGCAGTTGGAAGATGAATTTGAAAATTAGAAGCAGATAGCCACGCGCTTTCAAGACGGTCAGTCGTATCTATTTTGCGGGGCAACTTGCTTTGAGTTACTTACTGATTTCTTTAATTATTTTCACTAGAGGGTATAAATTAATTAATCCGTCCGGTTAAAATTACCAGTGATTTTGAGAGGCAATTAAAATAAAATTAAAATATCACGGTCTTGGCGCTAAATCTAATCCGCGAAGTGAATCTAAAATTTGTGTTGTGCGTGAAATGGGATTTGTATTACGCGGCACGGAGTTAGGTAATTTGCTCTAATTTGTATCTTATTCGTTACATAATTGGTGGTATTAGATGATTAAATTTTCATAATCTATAAATTTCAGTACTTACTTGGTTTGGGAAATTTATTCTTAGTCTTAATTTGCATCCGAACCAAAGTCAAAGTAAATCAGTGGCATCCACTGTAGTGGCATTGCTTGACCATTGTTATATAAATTATTAACTAGTTTGTTGGCGTTTCTGTAATTTAAAATCGACCAGGGCAGTCAGCCGACGTTTCCAATTTATCGTGCAATTCATATACAGGGTACTTTGTAAAATTAGTGAATCCTTTTCGGTATTCTCTGGCAAATTGGAAACACGCAAGCAACGTGTTTTTCGATTTGCGCAGTGAAATCGATTGTTTCATACCACTGGTCTAAGGCAAGTTCAGATCTGCCACTAAAACCCAGTGTGACCAGCACAGATTAATTACCTAAATCAAGGCCAATCAGTTGTATTACTAGGGCAGTAAAATTAAGAGGTCAAACCAATTCTGAATCACGTAATCAGTGCCATCTTCTCAGCCGAGTTTCCATCACACTCTGTGTGTGGACCAAGGTGTAGTCTTTGTCGGGAGATCTGTAGTTAATTAGAAGGGATCTGCTGCGAGACCGTAAGGCCATAACTACACATAGTAGAGTGTCATAAAAAACGGTCAAAAATATTCCATCGCGTACAGGTTAGATCTTCGTCGAACAACGCAATCAGAGGTTAATTAATAAAGCCAGAGGCATTGACCCTGCACCTCAAAATAGCGAAAGTAGCGGTTGAGCGAGTCTCCCCACTTCGTAGCGTTAGTAGGTTATCAAAAATCGGGTTCCCGCCTCCAAGGGAGGCTCCCCTGAAAAACGAGCGATTGCTATTGATTTTCTCACAGATCGATCGCCTGGGTTGCATTTTGTATCACATACTTCCCCAGTATCTGATTAATTAATCCCCTACATTCATTAAGTAAGTACACTGTAGGCATAACGCCGCTGTGCACTGGTTGATATACAGAGCGGGTCTTAGAGTACGATTAAAGTGTTAAACACGAGTACCAAGATAACGTAATTTTGGAAACAAATTAATTATTCATTTAAATTGAATAGTCAGTACACAAATATTGTTTGGGACAAGCATAAAAACAACCCACCAGTTGTGTAAATTGGAATTAGGTAGTTCGCCACGATATCCGAACGAGAAAACCGTTAAACGAATTCTACTGTATTTCTTATACGAGTGTAAAATTTTTGGGTGTTTCCTTGTATGGTAATATAAAAAACGGGGTTTTTTATACTCAGATTTTCAGGCTGCATAGCGCCTGAAAAACGGAGTTTTTCCCCTTAATTTGCAATAAATAAATTAATTAAAGTTAAGTCCGCATTTTTATTTTTTATTTTAAGTATCCAATTCCTGCTATCTCATATTTATATCCGCCTCACCGGGACCAAAGAACGGGTGAACGGAAAAGTGGGTCCGTTCGAATTAGCGATCACGAGCTATTTTAATTCTTGGAAATAGTTCAGAAATATCAACAAAAGTAACTCGGACGATTTCTTGGAGGCTGGCGCCTAGCGTAGATTTATTGCGGGTATTATTGCATGGTATAGGGGCCCCGTAGTCTCAGGTAGCAATTCGTCTGGCCAGAGTGTCTGGAACAATAGAACTGACCTTCTTTGCCTTCCTGGAAATTTGCCGAGTTACCCCGAGAATAAATACGCGTTAAATTCTTGCAGACGATAATCTTTCAGTTGCCAGTAAATTAACTTGCTAATAAATTAAATTTGTTTATCTGTTTGGATTCATTTTATTACTTATTTAGTTGTCCATAAAGACAACAAACAATAGTAGCACCTCGGCGTGTTACAACTTAGAAGGAAAAGGAATCAAAAATTGGAAGGCGATTGCAGAAAACAGAAACGAGTGGAAGAAAATTTCAAAGCTATGGGCCTAAAGGCCTGTAAACGCTTTATATATATAATTTGACTTTAAATTAGATTTATTTTTTATATTTATTACTTTTTCAAGAAATTTTTCAAGAAATTTCTTTAAAATTACGAAATTTTACAAGAGATGAAATATTGGACGGGTCTTCATAATTGATTGCACCCCACGTGATCAAATTGTACCTGAATGAATCATAAAAAACTAAATCAGGCGTGGTTTCCATAGCAACAAACACATTTTCTACACCCTACTTAAAAGTGCGGCGCAAAAAGTACGCCCGTTGTAGTGGTAATAATAGGTCTGTTTGTTATCCTGCACTAGTGTACACTTTTTTTTACCAAATATGCTTTAATGAAGCCTAAATTCTTTGATAATGTGTCAATACGAATCATACACATCCATACTGACATACCACATAAACATTTCAAGTTGTATTAAAACGTATTTTGCGAAGAAGTATGCATTGGTGTACACCATTCAGGATAACAAACAGACCTATTATATAAACACAAGACTTCTTGAAACAGATAAGCAAGACGCAAAATAAGCAAATTATCGTGATTAAGAGAGATACGATTACACACTCAAGGTGCACTCGAAGCAGTGTAGGGCATTAATCAATTAATTAATCAATTAATCAATTGATTAATCAATTGATTAAAAAATTAGTTGATTAATGTTTAATTGCGATTAAATTTAATTACAATTAACATCAATTGCAATTTACAATTTAATTAATTGCAATTAATTGGTTTAATTGCAGATCACAATTAATTAATTAATTTAATTGCAATTAAATTAATTGTAATTTGCAATTAATAATTGTAATTAACCATGGCTTGCTAAATTAATAACGACTTCTAAGCGAATGACGGGCGCTGTCATTACTGTCAAACAAGGTGAATTCATGCAATATAAATTAATATTATAATTAATGTAATACAGTAAAATTTAAATGATATAAATGTTACTTATACATTCGGACAGAAATGTTAATTGTCAATGAAACCCATTCCAAGAAAACAATTAACAATTAATCAATTAATCAATTGTTAATTGTGTGTTTCTACGATTACAATTAATCAATTGTTAATTGCGAGTTTCTACGATTGCAATCAATTAATTGTTAATTGCAAATATAATTTAATTGTGCCCAACACTGACTCGAAGGTATATTTTATGAACGCAACCCTAATAATATAATAATTAATGTCAATACAAACGGTTGATAGAACTGTGGCAATTACTAATTTTTCAGGGTAGTCTCGATTGAGGGTTATTTTTAAGTTTTCCAGCTAGCTATGAAAAAAAATCAACGTAAACAACCCTTTATTTTCCTACGTAACTTCATTCAACACTTTTACAAACATATATCTTTTTCAATGATTCCATACCCTTAGAAGAAAATTATTTTGACAACCCTCTGCAAAATGTTGTTCAATGCTGTTTTAAGTGCTTCATCAGATGCAAAACGCTTTCCCATGGGATTTTTTTCAAATTTTTTTAATAAGAAGAAGTCTGACAGAGCTATAAGGTGGATGCCTTTTAACTCTCTGAACCTACAGTCATTGATTATCTGTTGGTGTTTGTTTGCCTTATGAACCTGACAATTGTCGTGCAGAGTAACAGATTTTCTTGCGAATAAGAATGTGGGCATTTTTCTTCCTGAGCAGTTTCTAAATTTTGAATTCCATAGGGCTCTCTGTTTATGTTAGACCCCCTCGGCACATACTCAATAAACAAGACTCCTTCAGCATCCCAGAAAACTGTTGCCATCATGTTTTGTTTTCCAGAAAATTGAGTTTCGGTGGTGGAGAGTCATTATGAACCCACTTCATGGATTCCTGTTTAGTTGAAGGTCCCAGTGATATACCCAAGTCTCATCCCCGATTATAATTCGAGAAGGAAAATTTCTGTACCTTTCCAACGCCGCTTTTCTTGAGAAATTTCTTTTCTGACCAGTTTTTGTTCAGGTATGGGAAACCATCTTCATACCCAAATCGTCACGCAAAATTTCCAGGATACTTATTTCGGACTTCATTAGCAATAACAAAGACTTTTATACGCAGTACCAAATTTTTCATTTTTTGCACCATTCCTTCAGTTCGAGCTTCCACGGGTCGTCCGGACTTTGGGTCATCGTTAATTAATTCTCTAACCCATCGAAAGAGTTTAGACCAAAATTTAAAACTTGAAAATAAGATGGTGCATATTCCCCACACAGAACAACCATTTTTTCGTAAATAATTTTTGGATCATTGCTTTCTTTTCACAGGAACTTCATGACATTGCGATATTCCATCTTAATTTCACTTATTTTATCAACAATAAACTTTCCCAAGTCTTTATAAACCGCACAAATTAAACATAACCTAGCGGCTAATTTTTAATAATTGGTTTGACATCGTCGCTCTTTTGTTTCATGGCTAGGTAGATAACATAAAAATACGCCCTCGTATTTTGGGAGTTGTACGTATTTATACTTGCTACTATTTCAATATATACGATTCTGATTTAAGTAATTAAATCTCTAAAAAGAGACAGTAGGAAGTTTATTCACATTTAAAAGCAATAAACTTTGGTAATTATATCGTACTTTCAGAACGAAGACATAACTATATCTTTATGTTAGATAGTTGGTTACGAAGGTCACAAGCCACGCGGAATACTGGATTAAATGAACACCATATATATTTCAATTAATGAAGCATCAAGTAAAACTTGTCTTCAGAAAGTATTTTTTATCAACCAATTTCTTACAATAAAATCGATCTCATAGAAATCTTTGAATGTGTAACTGTAAATCGGTTAGATATGGTTTCTACTGTAAATAAAATATTAAGAAGCTACTATAGCAAAAGTATTAACTCTCTTCTTACCTTATAAATCCTACAATGATCGCTATGATGCTCAGAACCATTAAAATACAATGTGAAACGTCGGCCAAATAAATAGCCAGAAGACCCAAATCTGGATGGTGTATCAATACAAAAAACAAAATCAAACATATTAAAGATCCAACAAGTAACAAAAGCCCGAAGAATAGTCCCTTGGATGCACCGACACAATCGACGCGTCCATGTTGAGCTTGAGCCATGGCGACAGCTCTTCGGGATAACATCACTTCCAGACGATGTTCAAGGTCTTCCTCGGTGATGTATCTGCAAAAATATATTTAAATAGGAAGTTAAGCGGGAGCGTAATCAGGTCCACCTTGGATTTCGACCGATATGTTTCCACATTACATAGATAACCGCAGCGCCGATTAAAGAATATTCGATTATGAAGGGAAATAGATATGGAGCTGAATCTTGTACTATTGTGCCCATTATATTTACTCGTCCACAACTTGCTGCAACTAGAGAGTTATTTACTTCGGTGCCGTTTACGGATGAAAGGGCTTGAGGATAAATTCCATTTAAGAGTTCCGTGCCATTAAGTAACGTAATTGATTCATCTGCAACTACATACATCGAATAAGGGACACAATTGGTAAGTCTAAATGGTGAGTTACCGTTAACTATATTGTTATCAAAATTATTGTGAGCTTTATATTCAAATGGTCCTCTAAATGGAGTTGTGGAAAAAGTTGTAGTAATAGCATTCCAAAATCTTGCAGTAGTAGAGGTAGTGGTCGGAGGGAATGTGACAGTGGTCGTAGGTGTGGTAGTTGGAAAGTTAGTGACAGGGTTAGTTTTGATCATTCGAAGCAACGTGGTTGGAGCAGTATGCGGTGCAGTAAAAACACCTTCGGTAAAGTTAGTATTGTTAGTAACACTTTTATAAATTAAGCAACATCAAACATAACTTACGTCTACCTGTAGTTGTGGCAATGGTAGATTTTGTTGTAGGAATGCTGCGTACTGTAGTTGCGACGGTGCGCGCAGTGGTTGTGATAAATTCTTTTACAGTGGAACTTACAGTGGGTAGAGTCAAAGCAGCGGCTGTGCTAGTTTCTAATGAATCGGGGATTCCAACGTGAGTACCCAAAACTGTATTAGCATTGCGAATTGTTTGCAAACGTATGCTTCCTGCAAAATTTACAAATGAGTGATAAGCAATGTACAGCGAAAATAACTTAATAAATACTGTATATGTATATACAATGTGTTCGATTTTTGTTCTTAATAGTTGAGGAAATAACTTGTACAATATTCATAGTGATATTTTTGAAAAAAGATGGCGATAGAACTGAAAATAAAACTAAGAATGCAAAGCATAAGCTTTTTACTTTCTGAGCAGAAGGTTATTGAGAGGACTTAATGGTCAAAAAAGTGGCAGGGCAAGGGAATCAAATGTGCTCCAAAAATTTCGCCCCTCACTAATAAAACGCCATTACTCAGAAACGAAGTTCAGATTCGGATTTAGGGTCCTCGATTCCCTAAGGTGGCATTATTCTCATTTGCCGCTCCCAATTTGACTGCGTGCACCTCACTTGTGAGATAAAAAAATAACTTACCTCCTAGAGTTCCTTCATCTAACGTATCGTTATTTTTCTTATGGTAAACAGTAATTTCCTTTAAGTACTCAAGCACCAACGTCCTAATCCAAACGCAGATATTCGTGGCGACGACATGCATCAAGCCAAAACGCGCGATCACCTTGAAGCGGTGAATATTTAACTGGAAAAGGCATCATTTAGAATCAGGTAAGACGGACACAGTCAAGTTTTCTTACTCTCGAATTCATGAAAATGAAGTACATTTGCATGAAGGTGAACACCATCTGTAGCACCGGATTCACTCCTTTAAGTATCATATAGCACGGAGATTTAAAAGGAATTTCGAAAAAAGAACCAAACTCAAGACCGTTGTATATCATTGTACCCAATCCGAAAGCTAAAACATGAAGGTATAGACTGCTGCTAAGAATATTAACATTTCTTGTCTGGATAACAGAATTTGAATAAGAGATTTACCTATAGCACCAATCCTCAGAAAGAAACTGCCGTGACTTTGGTCGTTCTGTGTGGTTTTTCTTTTGCGCTTAACTTTGGCTGTGACGCCGATTTCGACGTCGTTGTTAACGTTGACTTGTTGCTGCTGTTGTTGCTGCTGCTGTTGTTCCTGAAGAGCAACAGGGGGGTGAGATTGTGCTTCAAGTTCAGCCACCGGCACCGGTACACCCGACAACCCAGCATCTACCACCCCCTCTGAGTTGCGGCGATATGTACTCTACCCCCGCAAATCAAATAACGAAATAAGAATAAAGCAAACCAGAAAGAGTTTTCAAACTTTATCAAAGTACTATATTAATTCAATAATACTCGTTATGTTAGTACCGTAGTGAATTATTATTGAATTTGACGAGTTATAAAAAGTCCCAATGTGTTCTGAAAAAATCAACGCAATTTCTTAAGGTTTTCATATTCAAAGCGAGGTAAACCAAACCATTCATGAATATTGTATTAGATTTAGAAAAAAAATAGTGTGATTCTAGTCAGTAATGTTAATTTCTTTAAGTACGTAGTGAAAAATGATTTATATTCATAGAGTTAATTGTAATTAATAATAAGGGTGAAGAAAATTTATTAATTGCACTAACCATGAAACTTTTATATTTACTTTATTAGTAAATATGATTTTATACTTTCATAGTACTCTGATAATTTTTAAAAACTATTTTTAAGTTGAAGTATTAAGTACGTTACGTTCGTGCGTTTTATTTCAGAAATTATTTTATTATTTACGTTTATTAAAAACATAAGTACTGAATCATAAACTAAATTTATTGTAATTTATTCGATAACATAATAATAAGTCTATTTCACTTCTAGTTTTCCTTAACGAGATATTGTTGATATTTGCAGTAATTGTGCGTGAAACGTTTATTCCGAAAAAAGAAACTTGAAAATTAATATAAAAAAGACGAGAATGGCAATTTAAAAAAATCATTAACCTCTTAGATGTGAGACTAAATAATTTAAAAACGAAAAAATTTAAAATTAAAACAGATTATAATTACATATTTTTAAAGTACGATTTTAATAACTTACGAATGGGAAAACGCACATAATATACAATGGGATCCAATAATGACTGTTCGTTTCGCTACTTTAATTTATAGATATGTACCTACTACAATATGCCACCTCCTAATAATGCAGGAGTGCATTAGATCAGATTTATTTTAGATTACGAAATATTTAAACAGTTTGGTTTAAAATAATGTAACTATAGCAACGAAGTATATATGTAAATGTAAAAAATATTACTAGCGAATGCCAATGAATAGAAAGTGAATTAATTCACTAAATTTCTCCAAAATTTCCCAAGTTCTAACTTCAGGTTATATCTCGGACTTAAATATTGTTATAATCCTTATTGGAAAGTAATTCTTTTCAGATCGGCTTTATTGATCATATTGTATAGCTCGGGCAAGGAATTTCTAAATATTAATCAAAGCCCCTAATTTTTAACGAATGTGTACGATAATTAGTATTAAATTTTTCCTTTACTATCGAGCTGTTTGTATTAATTCTAAAAATATTCTTAATTAATTAAACAATTGATTCAAGAAAGTAGTGCATTTACTTTGCTGGAAACTGCAAAAATACATTAAATTCTCGTCGCGAATATTAACATTGATTGAGATAAATTATTTTAATAATTATTACTAGTTATAATTACTTTTAATATTTTGTAACTTTTAGTTATAATTTTTAGTGGTTTATTAAAAATAATACTTTTTGACGTGTAATAAATTCATATTTTTAATAAACGTAACTATTTTTAGTGTGGTGTAGGTTGTGATTATCTGTTGCAATTAAGAACTAAGAAATCAAAGCAAAACTTCAACTAAAAAAAAGATATGAAAATGAATGAAAATTACAATAAACAAACAATAAATAAAGGTTTTCTCTACTGCGGTTCGCAAGGACCGTTAGTAAATAGCGTAGTCGGGAAGGGAATAGCAACCAACCTTCGCTCACCTTGGGGGTGGTAATAGCCGCCCTTTGCTGCACCAGGTCCTTCATCTTACGGGGAAACACCTCTCGCTATACGCACAACATGCTCAGCTCAACGTAAAAACAACTCAGGAAAATCATATGTAAACAATATTAAACAAGGGTACCAACGAAAATTACTTCACATAAAAGATGAAACAAAAGAAAAACCCACCCCTTTCTGAATGATGACGGAGTTATTTTGTGACATCGTTAAACAGCAAAAGCTTGGGTACATTTAATAAAAACATTAACTGCAGATTGTTGTGTAGGGAGAGAAAATCATTCAAAACCTGCTCATACAAAAATCTTAACTTTGAATTATTTTCCCTTCTACTTTTGTGGTTAATAGCATTCAATAACGAAGTGAAAAACATAAATAAGAGAAACCTCACCTTATCCTGTTTTTTACTTTTTTTATCTTTATCCTTGTCTTTTTTCTCGTCTTTTTTATCTTTCTTCTTATCCTTCTCTTCCTTTTTCTTTTCCTCTTTCTTCTTCTCCTTCTCTTTAATCACTTTTTCTTTCGGTGGCTTTTTGACTTTCTCTTTTTTTTCGCCGGAACAGCACGCGCTCTCTTGCAATAGGAAGCAGAACACGTACAAAAGGAAGAGGATGCTCATTCCGTATAAGTAGGTGAAGAATCCCTCGTAATACCATAACGGAATGTTATGCGTGACGACATCCGATATTACGTATGCTATGCACACAACTATTAAGAGTTTTGCGTACACAAAACTCATTATAATGAATAAGGAAGTCCTGCAACAAAAATATTGCGTTAATTTTGTAATAGCAAATAGTTCTTATAGTCAATTATTAAAAAAAAAACATTTTAAATGATAACAGAACAAGTTTTGACTTGGCCAATAATAATCGATGTCCCTGATTAAAACAAAAATAAAATATAACGAGCATTTTAATAGTAGTAATTTGCCTGTTAGATTCTCATTGCTTTTCTCTGAAGTAATTATTAGCTATGCAATAGTTTCGGTTATACTGGAAATAAAGAATTGAAGATAAGTAACTTTGTTATTTTAAAAATTATTGTGCAAATCGGTTTTGATTGCAGCGGATTCCCCGAGCAGGCTCTGCACAGCTGTTTCAGGCCTAGTTGGGCCTTCATCAGCAGAGCCGTAGCCCGAGAACTCCACTGCAAACCAAACCGGTATGTCCTAGGGTTATTCGCCAATGCGATGTGAAAGTAATAGACATTTAAGTAGCGACATCTTTCGATCGCTTGTTGACCTGATAATATTGCAGTAGGATTGACAAATTGAAGCCAGTTCGCTACATAATAAGTCATCCCAATGCAAGGCGGCCATGTGCTGTCAAAGCATATGAGAATTTTGAAAATTTTTGTGCAAATCGGTTTTGATTGCAGCGGATTCCTCGAGCAGGCTCTGTACAGCTGTTTCAGGCCTAGTTGGGCCTTCATCAGCAGAACAAGCGATCGAAAGATGTCGCTACTTAAATGTCTATTACTTTCACATTGCATTGGCGAATAACCCTAGGACATATCGGTTTGGTTTGCAGTGGAGTTCTCGGGCTACGGTTCTGCTGATGAAGGCCCAACTAGGCCTGAAACAGCTGTACAGAGCCTGCTCGGGGAATCCGCTGCAATCAAAACCGATTTGCACAAAAATTTTCAAAATTCTCATATGCTTTGACAGCATATGGCCGCCTTGCATTGGGATGACTTATTATGTGGCGAACTGGCTTCAATTTGTCAATCCTACTGCAATATCAGGTCAACAAGCGATCGAAAGATGTCGCTACTTAAATGTCTATTTGTTATTTTAAATGTAATAACCTGTATATCAGCTATTTCAAATTTATTGTGCACTGAAGGGGTCCCCTAAATCGCAGGACATACCAATTCGGTTAAATGAAAAAAAAAAAAAAAAGTTTTATTCGTATGTAACAACAAAATCGATGATCTCGCTTGTTCTTGAAATATAACCGAAAATTTAATCCTGGTTTAAATCTTTTATGAAACGCAGCCTAAAATTTGTAAAAATAGGACCCCTTAAATACCTTTTTTTTTAATAGTAAAATACATTAAAAAAATGTGAAAGTCGGAATAATTTTTTTCATAAAACTTTGAACACTTAATTATTATTATCAATTCAATTAATTTGTTTTAACGTCAAACGAAAACAAGATGTTAAATGCGATACATCATCATGGACAAAATAAAAAATCCTATCAAATACGCTTTCTACCTTTACGTCTGAATTTTCTCCTCAGAACTTAGATATCGTCAGTGCGAGTAAGCAGAGATATTTTATTAAGTCCTCTAAGGTTCGATAGATCCACCTTCTTAAGTGAAATCCAAGTACAACTCAAGTGAGATTTTTGAACTTTAGAAGTCCAAAACTATAGATATGAAAGGAAGAAGTTTATCGTCGATAACGTTTTGCTGTGACATACTTGATCGAAAAATTCTTCACTGAAAGCTAGTACTTTTTTCTCTTGAACTCTGAAAAACTTCAACACTCATAAATATAAAGATGCGATGGTACGAAGTTCAAATTCGAATCCAATGGACACAAAACTTAAAAAGAATACATATTTTGATCAATGTTCCTAAAACAGTGTTGAAATTTTATAATGGATTTCTTTCTATTATTATGACACTGTACCACTATTCTTATTAATGGTTGATTAAAAAGTTTAATTATCTAAGGCCCGGTCTTTTTATTTCCAGTTAACATTATCTGTACAATCGTTGCTATGGGAATTAATCGCCAGATAAAGTTAATTGGAGATGAAAAGACCGGGCCTTATAGTTTTATTTACGCCCAGTTGTACAATTCCACTTTAAATTTAAGCTGAAACTTAAACCCAAAACAACGATTCTTTCAACAATTATTGTTAAGGGTTTAAGCTTTGGCTTAAAGTTAAGCTGGAATTGTACAACAACAAGAATTGTAAAACCTATCATATTAATAATGAATTATAACGACTGTACAATTGAATTGGTTTTGATTTTTAGATGAAAGAAGACGTTAAATGGATGACAGTTGTCAAACAAACAGTTGTAGTGTTTTGCTTATAAGCTAAAGTGACATAACCTAAGGTGACGTTTCGCGTTAATCTAATTCTTGAATTAGATTAACGCGAAACATCACTTTAGGTTATGTCACTTTAGCTTATAAGCAAAACAGATCTTGATCTGTTTTATAATGTTATAAAAAAGTCAAAACTACTTGATGAACTTTTTAATTGTTTTGTATATTAAAATAACGTTTTTGAGAGATAAAGTAAAATATTATTGACATATAAAGAAAAGTTACATGAATTCTCTGCCTACATCTTTGATAAATAGTATGAAAAGTATTGGTCCTAAGTGGGAGGAGCACTGAGGCAGTCCAGACTTAATTTTAATGGGATCAATTTACATCCGCTTATGACCACAGTATTTCATATAATCAGAATGCAGAGTTTATTTTAATTTTTAGTGAGCATATAATAATATTCTACGAACGTGCAAAGGACCCAAAAGCGTTCATAGATTTTATTAAATTAAAAAGAAAAAGGTTACGCTATGAATCTAAAAGAATTTCATGTTTACAGACGAATAAGTACAGTCGCGGTCTAAAGAAAAAACTTTTCTAAACGTCAATTTTCCAATACTAACTCTTGTTGGGTGGTTGTAATTATGAACTGATACGTACGGATGACAAACAATAAATATTACTGTTTGTCATCCGTAAGTAACAGTTCATAATTACAACCACGCAGCAAAAGTTTTAGTATTAGAAAATTGACGTTTAAAAAAGTGTCCCGTTTTTTTTGGTCGCGACTGTACGTTATTGAATATAAACAAATGAATTTCTGACTAACGAACAACGTAGCAAAATGTATTTAATAGGAAGCTTCTGCAATACGTTACGATAAAAATGACGTTACGTGAAAGGCTATTTTGCTTAGCTATTTGCTTTATGGATTTAGCCAATCAGAAATCAAGTTTTAACACAAATTCTTTAAAACGGACACTGAATATGTGCACTACCACTTGACGTTTCGCTATCGTTTGACAGCTTCGTCAGAAGTGAAGAAATATAAACAAGTTGTCAAAATATTTTGACAGTTTTTTTGATCAATTTTCAAGAAATTTAAAAGAAGTAAAGTGCATTCCAAACGAATATTAGGAATTTTCTGCAACACGCTCCGTTAAAATTTACGTACGTACGTTAAAGGTTAAAACTTGATTAAAGGAGGTTCATGTCCGATGAAAATTGTATTACAAGTTCTATAAAACGGATCAATTTGTTTATATTTTTTCACTTCTGACAAAGCTGTTAAACGATAGCGAAACGGTAAGTGGTAGTGCGCATATGCAGTGTCCGTTTCAAAGAATTTGTGATAAAATTTTCATCGGACAAGAACCTGCTTTAATAAAGTTTTAACGTTTAACGTACGTAAATTTTAACGATGCGTGTTGCAAAAACTCCCTAATATTCGTTTGGGGTGCACTTTAGTTCTTTTAAATTTCTTGAAAATTTGACTTTATAATGTCCCACTCTGATCATAAATTTGAACAATGAAATTAACATATTCTCGATTGCTAGTATGATTACAAATTTTAAGTACGTGATAAAACTGCCCAGTCGTAATAGCTTTTGTACCTTTGTAGAAATTAAGTCATGTAGGTATATCATGGCAGAGCAATTATAAAAAATGTACGAAACCTTTAACAAAAACCAGCCTTTCGGTAAAGGTCACGCGTAAATACATTCATGCTTCAGTGGCCGATTATTTTTTTCAGGAAACTTGCGTGGGTATGAATTTGGTGCAGTCGAATGAACTTCAAGTTCAAGTGCAAAAGCTGGTTAAATATTTAGTTCTGCTTAAATGACCGCAAGTTCAATATTCGTTAATTTTGTACGTGTATTAAAACGAAAATAAAAAAAATAGTGTATTTTTAACCATGAAATAAATCCATGTATGTTGTTGGTTTTTATTAACCTTTATTTTAAGAAATATGTACAGTCGCCACCAATAAATTTTGATCGACATTGCTGTCAAAGATTTGTATCCGACATAAAAAATAAGGAGGTTGATGTCTTAATTTCGACTCCTGGAAATAAACTCTTAAAAATTTACTTTATTTTCGACACTTTTTCTGGTAAAAAATAGGATATTTATCTGACTGTACATATACATAATAACTGCACATTGGTGGACCAATATTAAACAATGTACTGTTTGAATAAGTCATGAAATGTGTTAACATATTTTGCATTTACCGCTTTTTAAGCTAATGTAAATTTTAGGTTAATGTAAATTTTCTAAAACCTTAGAAATAATGACGAATTTTAATAAGTCTTAAGTAATTTACATGAGATCCCCGTAGAGTTTGGTATCAAAATATCTGCACTGAACGTTTGTTACGATCAATTGCGTCAAATTTCAGATGGAATTCTTAAATATTCCTGGAATGATGAAGAATTAAAATAAAAATTATACTTTTGATCCCTTACAGTGTTGTCAAAAGAAACAGTAACTTCGTAATAGGTGGTTCTTCATTTTGGTAATATACATATTTTTCGCATTACAGTAATAGATTTCGATCTTACAGTCACGGTTGTAGACTCCTTTGCAGAGAGGATAAAGACATGAAGTGGCAATTTGGAAGATTAATGATGGAATAAATAATTGGCCAATTAAAGAAACATCCATTTTTAAAGAGAGCATTCGTTTTTGATTAGTTAGCTGTTTATTCTGCCACCAATCTTCCAAATTGTCACTTCATTCCATAAAATACTTTATCTACGATCACTACTGTAAATGACGAATTACGTACAACACATAAATTAAGTAAGCGGGTATTTACAAAAGTCGTGCGTAAAGTAAGAAAGACGCACAACACACCTACTTTACGCACGCTTGTAGTTAGATCTACGTAGCCGCATCACATTAGATTGACAGTCGTCGAAATTGCAAATGTCATTGCTGATTACTTTGAAGGTAATTTTTGTGGTCGTAGATAAAGTATAGTACAAAACTCGAGTTGTAAAGCAATTACGCACTTGTGGAATTACTTGCATTCGCCGCTGCGCGGCTCAAGCGCAACTTTTCCATCGTGCGTAATTTGCTATTTATAACTCTCGATATGTAATATACTATTACACGATTGCAGCATTTTACACACTAATCAAAAAGACATCACAACATCTTACTTCGCACCAGAGGTTTTTCTTGAAGAAAAAAGATACTAGATACTTTTTCAAATACTTTCAATACAAGATACAAAGTATCTTGTATTTAAATACTTTTTTCCGTCTATAAAACATCTACGAAATAAAGATACTTTCAAGAAGTATTTGTATCTTGTATCTTAATAAAGTATTGTAAATACTTAAAAGTATCTTAAGATACTGAAAAGTATTTGAGATACTAAAAAGTATTTGAATAACCGATCGGGGGTCATGCGATAGAGTGGGAGAGTCGGCAATTTTCTGCGGGAAGCAACTTATTTTTTTTTTAAAACCAGCTTAGATATATATATTATCTAATAATCTTGAAAAATAATCGAAAATAAATTGCTAATACGAAAATATGTAAAGAAGCTTGACACCGAAGCCGCATTTGTTTAAAGTATGTTTTTTTTTCAAAGTATCTTAGATACTAAAATATCTTGTATCTCGAATACTTTTATGTAGAGTATCTTTTCTAAAAGTACTTACAAATATGTATATTTGCAAAAGTATCTTGTATCTTATATTTAAATACTTTTCAAAAGTATCTATCCCACCTCTGCTTCGCACAGTGTCTTTCTTTTATGAATATATTTTAACATTGGAATTTTTCGTTAATATACTCATTTTTTTAGCCAAGCGTTTTGATATGTGTCGATTGATTAAATAGAAATGTCATTCTAAATAATCAATTACTTTAAGAAAAGACATGCGTTCACACTTCCAAAGCTACTGGATGACGGGACTTTATGACAATATGTTATTTTACAAGGATAGGTAACCGAAAAAATGGTAATATATTTTAACAATTTCGTAATAGCGTACCAGAATTCACTAAACAGTATTAGATCTATTACGAAAGAATCCAGAAAGGTTGCAAGGTTAAAATAGTAGACAATTACAACTGAACGGTGGGTACATTTAGCTAAAATATTATCAAAAAATAGATACAATCGCAAACTAAGCGTACGTGTCAACAAATGCGTCCGGTATTTATATTTTAGTTACTAATTTCAGGCGGATGTCTTGAATATTGACACCTTTTAAAACCTTTGTAAGGAATAAACTACTTATTTTCGCGTGTTATAAAACCGTACATGTTTGAAAAAGTTTGTGCGTCTTGTTCACTATTAAAACCTAATGATAGCCTTTAATATAATCTAATATTAGGCTTTATTGGATCCAAAGTTGTAAAGAACCTCATTTTTTGAAGAAAATGGACTTAGAAGATTTTGAAAGTAAGGTGATGATCTATTGTAGGCACTTGAAGATGTAAAGAGCAAGGCACTGTTTAAAGATCTGAAGTAAAGGTTCTAAATAATTGTATGCAAGCAATTATTATTACCACTTTTCGTTGGAGGCCAAAAATTCTTTTTGAGTATTGAGAATGACACCAAAGAAGAATGCCATACGAAAACAGAGATTCAAATAAGCCATGATATATTTTATTATTCAGATTTCGAAAAAGATATACAAGGTGTTTTCGCAAGTGCGGCTGAAAAGATAACCTTAGTATTTACAAGTACTGGGTATGTGATTGAACACTTTGTTTTTGCTCAAAAACAAGTTTAATGCGTATTTTTTTTTGTATTCTACCCCTCTACCCTTCTACCTCTCTATTAAGAACAAAAACATGTAATAATTCTTAGAAAAACTCGTCGTTACGGTTTTAATTATTAAATTGAAAAAAAAAAAAAAAAAACTAATGTCAACACCTAAAGGTAAGCTGTCACAATTGACAAAATATGGAAAAATTAGTAAAAATTTAAAATCAGCACCGTGTACCAATTTTCAGTAATTTATTAAGTTTTTAGATTTGTTTCATATTGTATCCGGATTTCTTTTCATCCACACTTCCAAAAACACCCAGTATAAGTAACGATAAACTATTGGTAAATAATTACAATGAGTATGCCATAGGTTCAAAATACACATCAACTGAGACGGGATTTGTAGTTAAAACCATCAAGGTTGTGAAACTTTGAAAGTTCCAATCATAACGGTTCAAATAAAAAGAAAATTTATGAACATAAAAGCTACTTTTTTGAAAAATATATTTCTTTCTTAATACAGTAATGGCGGATTTCACAAATGTTACTTAAATTTAATCATCCGTTAAAAGTAAACGTTGCCATGTGTTGAAGGTATAGGAATGATTATTCTTAATCGATGATTAAAGTTAAGTGATGTTTGTGAAATCCAGCGTAAGTGTATTGTTTCAAGAACACAGATTTATCAAGTAGCAGATTCCATGTATAGAAAGAGGAATTGATATTAAAATGAGAGTGAGATGGTAACTCGTGTCTAAATAAAAACCTGGTCATGTAGGCTACATTTAGTAATTCTGCTATGTAAATGCAATGGATAAATTCTCGATCACAACCTACTTGACCAGATTTTTATTTAGACGCTCGTTACACACACCCGTTTAAAAAGGATTGTTGAGTGGCATCTTTGTCGCATACATGAGCTAAAATTACTCACAGATATTCGCCATTTCACTCACATGCTGATATCAATCGAGAATGCAGGAATCATAAGGTACTGTGCATCTACCCCTTACCAGATCATTGTACAAGAAACATGAAAGAGATAAACACCAATAAAAAAAATACACAACACATATTCCCTACGAGCAATAACATACGCAAGTGAATCCTGGACAATGCAAAAGATATATGAGTGAAAATTATTGATGCAGAGATGAAACCCCTAAGAAAGATGGTAACGAAAACAAAATGGGACAAAAAAGAAACGAAGATGTACGGAAAACGATAAAGCAAGAAGAACTCATCAAGAAAGTTGAGAGGAAGCAACTGCGTTGATTTGGAAACATAATAGAAATGAGTAAAAATGCAATAGTTTAACTCAAGCATAAAATGTCGAAAAAGAAAAGGAAAGGTAGACAAAAAAATCAGATTCAAAGTATAAATGAACTGAGAAGTAAAAGAGGTAAAACGGTCAATGATATGAAAAGCTTACCCTCGGACTGGAAAGCATGGAAGAAGTGGTGTGAACAAAAATACATCCGACGCTCTAAAAGGACAAAGGGATTTAGTGAAGAAGAAACATTTGAATTTTAAACGAATGATGAATGTTTAAAAGTCTTTTAGTTTTCAACTAATTTTTTATTGCCATTTTGCTTTCCGTTGATAAAGTGACGTTTTATTTGAGGTCACAAGTTGTGTGTTTTACAATCTACAATCGCCTAGGATTGTATAATTTTGGATTTTTGTCAGAGTTCAAAGCAAAATTGTAATACAATCATTGCAAACTCACTACATAGCTAGTATTAATTTTATACGAATTTTAACAGAGAAACAGAACCAGTGCGTTTTATAACTATGAATTTTTTGCCCAATAGTTTAATTTGCGACCCTTTTCAGTAGAATTTTGACCTAACTGTGTGATGTCGCGATCTAAACTATTGGTTACTAATGTGCTCGTTTGCGTGATAACTAGGACAGATCGGTTTGAATGAAGTGGAATTCTTGAGCTACTTTTTTGCTGAAGAGGCTCCAAATAGGGCTGAAACACCTGTCCAGAGGATGCTCGGGGAATTCATTACAATCAAAACCGACTCGCAACAAATTTTTAAAGCTTTTGTGAATTTTTTTTGTTGTCAATTTTTTTTCTGCAATTTAAGCAATAGGCATTATATTTAGAATAAAGAAAGTTTAGAGTTAGTTTTAACAGAACATATTTAACAGAAAATAACTTCGTTAGGAAACCGAAATATAGATTTTAGGCGTAAAAATAAGAAGCGAAAACGTACAAAACATTAAAATGGTACTCCTATTTACATTACCGAACAGATTTTGGACAGGTGTAGGCGTAATACTTGTTTGAAATTAAACTAATTTTAACAATGATTAAGTAACAATGCAATGGTAAGACTAAATGGAAAGTATAAGCTTTAAGCATCAACAAGCAATCGTATTTGATTCTTTAATGAAGGAAGTAATGAAAGCGCTCAACGTAAACGTATTTAGCAAGATTATTCAAATAAACAAAAAAAAGAAACATAATAGGAATTTAGTAGCAAGCGTTAGCAGAAAACAAACACCACATTACATGTCTGCGGAAGTGTGAATATGCGGCGGTCGTAATCATCTAAACTTGTGACATTCACTCACATCGGAAAACTAGAGAAGACTAAAAATTCTATAAATAAATGTTAAATGTGGACTAGGTTGGAGCTTCATTATTATTTCCCGTCCACACACAAGAGATACACATTTAATAGATTAATCTCCTATATTTCAAGGACGCTCGCGTAATTTTAGCTCAATTTTTAATGTAAATTTTTGTTATCTTTGTTTTGATTTGCAAATCACAGAGAGTTTCAATATATTCTGATTATAATCTAAAAATATACGTGAATAACGACAATATTTAGGGAAAATCGGAAAAATAACTTTACTGGTATTTTGATTGTCCTGAATACCGTAACCTATAAATAACCAAGAATGATTACATGGAGTATCTGAAACGCTGAAGTTTGAATGGTATTACAGTTGACACTAAAGTAAATATTTAAATAAATGTTGAATGATGTGCCTTAAGTCACTATAAAACGTGTCGAAGTTAGGTATCCAAATCAAGTTTTCCAAATCTATTTATTCTTTAATAATCGTTTTGCAGAAGATGACTAGATGACATGTTTCGGAAAAAATTCCATTTTCAAATCTAATTAAAACAAACCCACAAGCACAGCCATTTCCAAACAACTAAAGTAAATATTGTTTAGTATGTTTTTAAGATAATGAAATTATTTTATGTAAATCTCGAATAGATTACTTTCACGTCATACCGTAAGGTCGAAAAGTAAGAAACAAATTCAATATTTTAAAAGCGCCTAATTTTTGGAACAAATCGCTAAGACCAACCATTTTCTCTTTTTAGGTACGTGTATTTTGAAAATGTTTTGTATTATACAGGGATATCCACGGTCAATGGCCTATTAGAATATATGTAGTGGAATTTTCGCCTTACAGGTCGTTGAAAATTTGCACATGGTAATAATCGATAACGAACTACATATTTAGAAACTACAAAATCAGTCATGTTTTTTATTTTAAATCGAGCACCCCGTAGATTGTTACATTTTTGGATTCCCCGTTCAATTCTACATCTTTTGTATTGACATAAGTCAGGACTAAAATCTATTGTTTTGACGATATTAATTTTTTTATAAAAATTTATAAAATTTATAAAATTTTGAGCACAATAAATTGAAATATGTATTTCAAAAACTAAATAAGATAGAAAATTGTACTTTTCACTGTTTGATCACAAAGGTGAAGTAATATTTTTCTGATAAAAGATAAATCGTATACTTTACATAGAGCTTACAGAGAATCCACAGAAGTTGAAAGTTTTCAACAAATTTTTAATTTTTTTAAATGCAACCACTGACTTTTTTCTGCACCATCTGACGCCAAATAGAATTTTCCTTCCATTTTGTACAAACAATGTTTTGTTTATCTCTAATGGTTTTCAAGATATTTATGCATAATTCCATTAAAAAAAATCCTGCTGCATGCTGCCAATATTTTACGGAACACTCTGTGTCTAAATATTTTAGGTTATATGTAGTATTCAATAGGTAGAATCTCCTTGTGAAAGAAAAAAAATTCTATCTCGTTCTATAAATGAGCTATAGAAAAAGGTGCGCTTAGTAACTCAGTAGAGTAGAATAGAGTAGATCCAAACTAAAAGTATGTAGGGTATCAGATATAAGAGATTTTGGAAAATTTTAAAATAAGAATTAAGCCAATAAAATAAAATAAAATAAGAATTAGGCCAATTTTAACATTACATTTTTTAAGTTCTAATTAACCGGATAAATGAAAAGAGATTAATTTCTAATTCCATTCATATTCCTATTCAAGAATAGGAGGGCGTTGCCCTGGGAGGCGAGGATACAGGCAAGACTGGGTTCTTTTTAAACATTATTTATACTACTAGTATTTAATTGCAAAACACTTAGGTCGGTTTTTTGTATGGTGAAGTCGATGGAAAGAAGTATAAAAACTGCTAATGGATCTAGTTTTCTGACGGTGGATGTCTTGAATATTAACAAAGTATCCTACATTCTTTTTCATGTACTGCAGTCACTTGAAGATGTAAAGCGCAAGTACTGTTAAAATATTTAAAGATCTGAATAAAGGTTTTGAAAGTTTTCTGCAATTTGTGCCAGCGATTATTCTCACCACTTGTCGTTGAAGACCGAAGATTTTGAGGGTTTACCCGAGAATGGTCCCAAAGAAGAAGGTTGTACGAAAACAAAGATTCAAAAATGCCATGATATATTTTATTGTATGTACCGTGAGTTTTTTATACCTCTGAACATACATAAATAAGAGTTTTATGTTCAGTTTAAAAAAAAAACGAGTCAATATATTGCAGGATATGGAAGCAATCTCCTAGCAATCTTCAATAAAATAAACGTGCTGTCAGTGTTAATTATGAAATGTCATGATTTAAATCAGGAAATCTTAAGAAAATCTGTGTATGTATAAGATAATTGCTTAGCACATTGTTTAAAACGTGAAGGAGAACGTTTCAAACATTTATTACAGTGTTTTTGTTAACTAAATAAATCTTCAAATTACTTTACTGAAACTCGTTTTCTTTCATCATAGGTAGCTGGTATATCTTTGCAATGTATTGACTCGTTTTTTTTTAAACTGAACATACGAATATTTACATTGTATGTTCAGAGTTAAAAAAAACTCATGGTATATATTTCGAAAAGATATATACAGTGACTTTCAAAAAGTGTGCTACAAATGGGATTTTTTTTTATTATCGGTTTTTATAAAAATTTATTGACGCAGAACGCTTCTGCATCCCTTAAAGTCAAATGGGAAAATATCAGATGAAATTTATGTTGAACGGTATCGGCATGGACACCGAGAAATGAAGACGGCTTAAGAGTAAAGTACCCTTATTTTACAAGATACTGCAAAAGTCATAAGAATAAATTGTTCAGAATTAAAAGTTATAGCTAAATATGAAATTACAACGTTCTATCTCAAAAATAAAAAATCACAATTTATTGTGAACCACTCTTTATACACACTACATTAGGAAATACTGGTTGGATTCAAGTGTCCGCCAAAATAATATGAGTAGGAAAACATTAAATTGGTTCTTATTTCTCAATTATTTCATTTGGTTCTTAGTGATTATTTCAATGCGTTCCGAAATGTTGTTTTCTTGTAGCACACTTTTTGAAAGACACTATAAGTGAGGATAATGCATGAAAATGTTGGCTGCGAGTCGTCAGGATCGCAATGGGGCCCCAGAGCATATTCTGTATAGCTATTTCGGCCCTAATTGGGGCCTCATCAGCAGAACAGTAGCTCGAGAACTCCACTGCAACCCCGACGACCAACAAGATCGGGGTTGCAGTGGAGTTCTCGAGCTACTGTTCTGCTGATGAGGCCCCAATTAGGGCCGAAATAGCTATACAGAATATGCTCGGGGGCCCCATTGCGATCCTGACGACTCGCAGCCAACATTTACATGTTTGCGATGACACGTTTTGTCCGCTTCGACTGCCATCTCGTGCGTGTTAGCTTATGAGGCAGCGGCATTGTTGCTATTTGTGTTCACGACACGAATTATAAGTCGGAAAATAATTGTGCTGCGGCGCAATTATTTCACGAGGATAATGCATTTGCTAAATAATTACAAGGAGTGTGCTATACAAGAGCAGGTTCAAAGTATACCCCAAGCAATTGTAGTAAAATCGTTAATAGGGTGTGTAGAGAAAATCAATTAATTTGGTAGGGAAGATTGTGATACTTTGAAAGTTCAAATAACAGTTCAGATAAAAAGAACATTTGTGAACTAAAGTAAATTAAAAGTATACAAGGTACCAGAAATTTAAAAAAATTGAAATATTTTAAATAGAAATTAAGGGGATTAGGACATCATATATAAGTTCTAATTAATGGGATAAATGAAAAGAGATTAATCTGTAATCGCATTAATATTCGTATTCAAGAATAGGAAGATCATGCGACTAGTATTGTCCCTAGGGCGAGGAAACAGGCAAGACTGGGGTGTGTTCGAAAACTCAGAGCGTTACTCTTGGGTAATATTCTTTCTCTCTCATATAAATCATTTTGTATATTTTGCTTTTCACTTTATTCACTCTGTTGGTATAACTCTTATACTTACTCTCTGTATTTTCGAACATGCCCCTGGGCATGTAATAGCTTTCACTTTGGGTGCCATTAATTCTGAATCTGACTTTAATCAAATTTTATCACTTTGGGTACAATTTACAGTATTCTTCAAACAGTGTTGACGATGTTTTGATAAATGGTATGTTATTATTATTTTATTATACAGGGTCTCCCAAATAGAGTGGCCTATTAAAAGTTTTCGGTGAAGGGAATATACAAAAATTCTGAAAATTAGTACACTGCCCTAAGAGAAAACGATCTTTCAGATCAAAATATTTTCACTTTTATATCACTTCCGGTTATACCGGAAGTCGCCGTTAACTTTCTTGTTTTAAATGAAATCCTATACTTTTTATTGCAAATTCTGATTCTACACATTATTTTAAATAAAAAATGTTAAGGCTTCCCTATCCCTAAGTGTAACCGATTTTGAGATATCTTCAAATTTATTTAAAAAATTGTTTTGGTGACCTTTCATTTAAGACAATGTATTTACGCCAATTTCAAATTTAAAGATTGAAGTGACATGTCGTTTAAAAGTATAATGTTCAGACTTTCAAATCATATCCTAATTATCCCTGAAAAATTCATAGGTTGGTCACAATATGGTGTCGAAGGTCATTATGTTTAACTGCCCAAAACTCAATTTTCGTAAATGGAACACCCTGTATATTTTTATATCATGAGATACAGAATCAAATTCTACATCGATTAGTATTAGCATTCTAGTGTACTAATTTTCAGAATTTTTTGTATATTCCCTTCCCCGAAAACTTTTAATAGGCCACTCTATTTGGGAGACCCTGTATTTTAATATATCTTAAATTTTAGTTTGAGTGATTTTAGAGATATCTACCACAGGGTTAAAAAAAGGGGAACGGTTTCTGCTAAAAAAAATTTAAATTTCTATTCTATTTTTGAATTCAGTGATGCTTACCGACTTTACTTAAAATAGAAATAGATTCATCAGTGATGAATCATTACTAGGGATCGGAATAACATATTTTGACGTCTTCATATCAGCGGTGTACGTAAGCATGTGCGGTCTTATCATCTGCTTATTTGCGTAAAAATAATAATTTCGTTTCATTTACTTCTATGATGTTATGAGGCACTGAGGTACCAAATCTGAATGCAATGTCACATCTGGTCAATGTGAAGCATAAAATAAAAAAATCCGGTCCCTACTCATCACTAACCAAAAATAAGATGTTGTAGACACAAATGGACATACTCACGGGCATGTTTGCATTCGCATTTTTTATTTAGGGTTAGTTAAGTCTAAAAGCAAATTAATTTTAGAAATCTAAGCTTTTGTTGTGATTGCGCTTTGAAGTGTTTCTAAAGTTTACTATTTTCATTTCCTTTGCAAGCCATGTAATGTGTAACACGCAATAAAAAGCAACTTTTATTATTATGTCAATGTGAATAATATCGGGCCATCTGTTTACCACTTAAGAGCAAACCACTTACATAATCCGTTTTAAAAGATGAGAGATAAACGTGAGCGAGAAAAATCGATGGTGATGTAATTTCGAAATATAAATACGCCATCAAGTACAGTTGAAAGAGTGTTTATGAATATTTTATCAATTTCCCATTATCTTTTAATATATCCGAACTAAATTACAACGAAAAATAAAAACTTATAGTTTATTAGAAGTATATGCATCTAACATTCAAAATCGTAATATTGTTTACAAATTAAAACTGTACTTTTTTCACCAATTTTTTTCAAATTGTAATTATGTCTATCTGAAATAGTTAAGAAAATTTATTTACATTTTTTATACATAGAATATTTTAAATGTGAATGTATTTATTCTTTGGTGAAGACAATTGAATATCTCTTTAAACATACGATATGTTTCAATTTAAGCCTTTTGATTTTTACATTGACCTTGTTTCTAGACTGCTATACACAGCGAAACAGACATGGGCAATTGGGCATAGTGATAAGGCGAAAACAACCGGCACCTACATGTATGTAAATACAAACATGAAGATATATGTATAAATATCTGGCAACATTGCTAACAAAACACGCCCAAATGATTGTAGGGGATTTCTCGAACAACCAAATAGAGTTGGGTTGCCCGGTGGCTTAGCGGTAGCCTAGCCGACTTCGTAAAGTCGTGTCGCTCGGCGGCGTAGGTTCGAATCCTACCATTAGCCATGGATGTTTGTGCTGTGCAAGGACTTAGACCCAGCTTTATCACATTATGTGACTGGCAAAATGAGCCTTAGTAGCTCGGCCAGAGTTGGCGGGTACTGCGCAAAGCAAAGCAAGACAGACAAATAGAGTTGCATAAAGCTAGATGGTGACGTGCAATTTCCAGTTTCACAACAGTTTAGTTTCATTAAAACAACCAATTGTTGGTTACTTTTACAATTACTTTTTAGTTGCAAGTGTGGGCATTTTATTATACCATTGAAACTTGAAAAACAGCAGAGATAGAACTTGTTATATTATAAAATAAAAGATACTCCTATTATATAAATCGAAATCGTAGACTCGATCACTATGTCACTATGTCTGTATATTGTAGACACAAGGTTCATAAAAAGAAACAAGGAATTTAAGACAAGAGCGACCACGTACGTTTTCAAGTTGAAATGACACATACCGCATAAACCCTATGGTTACTATTCAAGCAACCGGAAAACTGCACAACTAAAAATTGCAGGTCAGTGTCGTCTTGCCGTTAGTGATATCATTTAACAAATCCCTTTTCCATTTTATATAACAAGAACGTATTTTTTTAAACCAAAAATTTTTATTTTTATATTGGCAAAGTTTTTCTAAATAAATGCAGTTTTAAAAAAGAGGCCAGAATAGTTTTTCAAGAATTTATCACCATATCTTACTTTTAAAGCCCGTAAGTTAAAATATGAAAAAGAAACAGATTATTATCGAGTAAACAGTATCTTTCATTTAACAGATTGTTCGCTTTGTCAAAGTGAATTCACTTTGACAAAGCGAACAATCTGTTTGCGAAATGTAGTATTTAAATATACTATTTACTCGTTAATAATCTGTTTCTTTTTCCATATAATGCCTATCACGAGTAAGAACTGCACCAAACTCATCTACAAGGGTACTTTCTGTCATAATGTTAATGAAAGATTGTTTTCAAACATTATAGTTATTTTCGACATTCTTAATCTTATTGGACTGCATCAATTCTACAAGAAAAACATTAATAGTTTTCGAGAATTTCAATGTTTCAAGTATGCAACCAAATTTTAAATAATCAACTAGTACTGTTGCTTTTCGTTTTGACTGGTGCATGAACTGATCTCAGTAAAAGCTTTTCCCAAAAAACAATAACAGAAAGCTTTCCCATATGTTAAAATTTTATGAATGCCACTGATATAATGCAAATATATTTAATAGACTTTGGGTATTTATACTGTAAGTATGGCGAGTGGAGGAAATTAAGAAAGTTTATCAATCATGTGAAATATATATTTCGTTTGGAGTTTTAGAGGTACGTCATGTTTAATATCCTGCACAGTCGAAGATTTCACAAAATTCATTTCCTCCATCTGCCAAATTAAATTACGATTAATTTTAGGATTAGTACAGTTTATAGCATCATCCACAAACTATAAATATTAAGAATATGTTAATCCATGAGTTTCGTACCTTCCTAAAATGTAGAAAAATACGATTTCCTTGTTTATGGGATTACATGTTCAATTTTTTTTAATTTCAATTTTGAACATTGTAATTCGAAATTGAAAAAATAAGTGCCGAAGGTATTTTCTTTTTCAATTCAAAAATAGAAGCGTGAAAAAGCTTCAAAACAAAAGAAAATGGCGGTTAAAAATGCATACTACAAAACACATAAAAGTGAAAAACATCTTTTTGCAAGATAATTTCACCTTTTGTCAGGTTTGGGTTGTACTTTTTTCAGCTCCATTTCCTTATTTGTTGCATTGTTCTTTTCTGCAACAATATCGCTTCCGCCGTGCATCCGCGATACCGGAAGAGTCGCCATGTTGTCCACAGACTCCACCTCAACAGTGGCGACCTTGAGTTCGCCGCCGCCCACCATTTTGTTAAACAATAATTTAAACAAATTTTGAAAATTTATCCGTCAACAATTTTTCGAATTTTTTCGTTGGTTAATCACATAATTTAGAGAACGATCGATGATTGTAGGCCGGAATAACTTTCATTTTAAGTTTGATTTTCGCTGCGAAATCCGATCACATTTTACTTTATTTCTTTAGTTAAAATTTCTTTTTTGTACATTTAATCACATCGCTTGAAGTTAACAACAGCTATTCATGCGTACGGGCGACACAACACACAATATTGATGAGACGCGATTTTTTGAATGTGTATTTTGGCAAAAGCTTTGCGCTTAGATGCAAGCGTACAATGGACTCGAAAGCTCGAAGGATCGGCGCCAAAGAGAAGGGATGCTGCGAGGTTCACGTGACTGCATTCTAAATGTTCATTGGTTACATCATAAGAGCTGGGCCCGGGACTCGACCCAGTGACCTCGCATGACCTCACCCAAATCTCGATGGTGTATTATTTAAATTTCACTTATTTCATAATTAATGCAATTAATCCAAAATTGAAGAAGAGTTGTTTATTGTTGAATCACAATTTCAGACGAAGCATCTCGGCATGTAATGATTTTTGGAAAATATCACAACAAAAATCACTTGAAAAAATAATCACAAGTAAAAATTAATTTTTAACCGGATGCAAGATGATAGTAAATCGTTTGTTTTGCGGCGCGGGAAAAGCTGGGTACAGCGGTATTGATCCGTTCATCCCCCACCATACTCTAGTAGGGGCGTACAAGCTCTTAAGCTCATATTTAACATTAAATAGAGCTTATTAAAATATCGGTGTCAAGAGATCGCTATTTACGCCGTAATAACTTGAATAATTTTTTCCAAGCCATATCTTACGCACTTACCTTGATTTTATTCAATTTTCTATTCAAAATTCTTAAATGAAAGGAAAACGAGGAAAAGGTTATTATTTTTGATTCGTAATTCGTACTTTAAAGCCCGGTACTTTATACCGGAGATAACATAGTTAATAACATCGTTAATAACTGGGACAACAAATATTAGAATACTTCTGTTATAAACATTGTAGACGACGTTTGCGATTAACATGTGAAAAAATATCGAAGAAACGTTAATAACATTTGTTGTTAGCATTTATTATTATTTTTTCAATAACATTCTTCATAACTTTGTTAGCAGTAAATATTTTGCGATGGATCTATGGAGGCGGTCTAGATCAAAGAGTATTGCTAGCGAAATGCTACATGCTAACATGTTATATTTGGAAACAAGATGTTAGTAACGTTTGGATAACATTTCGTTACTTTCCGAGTGACTAAATGTGCTATACTATGTTGTTCTTTATACTTTCGAACGTATCTCCCTACTTTGTTAGTCCTTTATTAATCTGCGTTCACCAAGTTTCAACTTACAAGGACAAACACGGGGAGATGTGTGCAAGCAAATTGGAAAGACTTTTGATTGTGTATGGATGGAAGTCGAAAAAAAAATGAAAACATTAATTGGATAGTTTCAACGAGAAATGAAAAAAGTGAAAGGGACTTTTGGTAATGGTGTAGATGATGATGACAACAGTAGGTGGTTTGCTTTCAAGAGCCCTGCTACTTCTTTTGACAAATGGCAACCGTACCAAACGACGAAGTTTACCAACATGTTCATAAATTTCAGTACCTAATATTGTTGATAGCAATATTGCAGTAGATAATTGTTGATCACAGTGTCAATAACATTGTTATAAAGCCTTGAAATTCATTACAGCTTTTGTTAGTAACAATGTTAATAGCATTGTAAATATCAAATTATTATCTCCAGTGCCAAATAAATGAATGCCATTTACATACATACATAATGTGCATTCAATTAAATTCCAAATTAAAGTAGGCTCTTATTTAAATGTTTTTTCTCCTAAAGGTTTGTAGCACTGACAGTTGTCAAATTAGTTTTTCGTGGCCGACACTTGACAAACGCACTTGAATTTTGAAAACATGAAGCGCAGGATATGTTTGTGCATTCAAGCTGAAGGTCAGCAATTCCAGCATCTGCTTTAAGCTTTAAGGCTCAAACAGAATGCAACGCCGTTATCTGTCAAATAAATGTTAAAAATACAAAGGTTCAAATGTCATTGCACAAAATGAAAGACATCAGGTGGCGTTGCACGCGAAAAACTGGTCAACTTCCAACTTTAGCGGCGTCAAACGTCATAATACATAACCAAATATAACTCCCGCCATCGCATTTTCATCCGTTAATTTCTTGTATGTGAATAATACAACATACAATATATCAGGTGTAACATAGAATAGTATAAATATTTCAAAATTATCCATTTGTGGCACAAGTAATTTCTATTTTTCGGTTAGATTGACAAAGTTCCACGCCGCTTTATTTGTGCATGTCTTTTGAAATGACAGTTGACACCGTAGCAACGGCGCGTAATGGCGTTGCATTCTGTTTGACCCTTTAGTGTTCTTCTGAAAAATAAACTAATTAAGTGTTTTGCGCCTACTTTGCACATTTTTATGTAATGTTATAATCAGATAATCACTGACGGTTATTGACAACTGCCCTCTCTCTCTCTTGTATTGCTTACCTCCAACTTTATAAAAAAACAGCAGCTTACTTTAACCCTTTCGAGCCTGCGGGTAGGTACACATATGTACCATTCCGTGTTTTTTCCAGAATAAATGAGAAATTTCGCTTTTAAATTGGTACGTATATGCACGAGTAGGTTTTGTATTCATTTTAGCACCTCCCCACCTGTTAAATAAAGAATTTTCCTGCAAATAGCTGAAATCAGTGCAGTGAAGTGAGTGCGTAGGTTTTATGGTTTTCATTTTTCCATTCACCAATATTTTCAAAATAAACCGATATTATAATAAAAACTTAATTTTTTTTATTTACCTCGGGCAACTGTTGAACACTGATGGTACGTATATGTACCACCATGAAATACTACTGGTACATATATGTACCGGTCCCCCCTCGATCCCCAACATTTTTTCAAATTAAAATTGTTCACCTAGTCACTACCTAAGAAAAAATACAAAGAAAAGATACGTACTACCACCCAATGAATACCGTCTCGAAAGGGTTAATCAGGAATTCATTTGAAGGCACGGTACTTGTTACTGGCACTTGTGATATTAACATGATTTCGTGCATTTTTAAAAACTGTAAAAAAACATAAACGTTGAAAAAACCATTAACGATAGATATAGACAACCCTATATCATTAGAAAGAGAATTAAATAGCACATCTAATAACGATAAAAAACATATGGCGTTCCATTTACAAAAATGAGTTGCAGTTCTCAAGTTTATTAAATTGCTTTAAAAAACTTATGTTACTTGGAAGTTTTCTTGACAGCGTAAGTGAAACAGCGTTTCAAGATAAAACTTTTGCAAAAAAACTATAAGTCTCTAACTTCATTTGTTTGGAAGATATTTGCATTTGTTTGAAGTACTTTAAGATCTACATATTATGTGTTGTACTTAAAGTCACGTTAAAATTCAGTCTGGAATCCGAAAATGTGAAAATAGATAAGATTTTCCATTTAAAATAACGAAGTGACGCCCAGATAACGCCCAGACTAAACGGAACAGTCTGTATAGGTCAAACTAATTATGCTCCACATAATACAGTGAAACTTTCATTTGAAACATTTTTTTATAAAATGAGCAACTAGAAAGAAACCGTCTTAAGTGTACGCCTGTACATTAAAAAAATTAAAATTGTAATTTTCGTTTCACTTTTCATTTTTTTAAATTGAACATCATATTATTTAAATTGTGCGTTTAGATATAATGTGTTGTTCAATTTAAACGGTTCACCTTTGCTAACCTTTTTACTTTTTGAAGATAGAAACTCGATCAAATTAGCAAAAATTCGATGATTTTGATGTTCATTCTGAATTTCTAATTAAAAAATAATTGCACTACCATATTTCTTTTAAAAAGCAATGTAGTAATTTTGTAATCCATTTGGTAGAGATTTTTTTTCTCTTGATAGAGATACCAAAATTTCTTAAATCTGATTATAAAGTAATAAAATAATTTAAATATTCGTCTTCAATTAAGTAGATCATGTTCATGTGAAAAATTACCTTGTCTAAATAATTGACAAACGACAAATATGAACGTAAATAACATATAAATGAGAGCATTGTCCTTAGCAATTTTCTTTGAATTTATTTATATTCATTAAAATGTACATTATTCCACAACTTTAAAAATGGGCTAGAAACTTGTAAATTTATTTTGCTAATCAAATAAAAGCTCACCTGTACCGCGCTATTTTCATTCTAAGATTACCGAATCGTAATCCGCCAAATAACTAGTATTAGGAAATTAGTTTAGCTCATTATATTTAATCCATGAACATAACCTAGTCATTTGAGAATATATTTATTCTTTAAATTGCAACATTTTCTTTAATAACATTTATAAAAGTATGATGTTATAAAGAGGAAAAAAAATCTAACGAAATTGCTAAATGACAACGCTTTTCATTTATTATACGATATATTAGACAGATACCGTGTCTTCAATTAAAGTAAGCTGTGATTTTTTTATAAAGTTGGCGACACTAAATTCATAGCTGTTCATAAGTATTTGCAAGATTAGGAAACTGTTGTCGAAAATTCTGTACACACTGATTAATTGAATGAACAAACTGTCCATTTTCTAATTTACCGGTTTGAAAATAACTTTCAACAATATAAATATTTTGTGCTGTAATTTTAACATTCTATAAATAAAAGTACAAAGTGTCAAGTTGACATTTGTTCAATTAAATATCAGTGCTACAAATCTTTAGGAGAATAAACAATGAAATCATAGCCCACCTTAATGAGGAATTTAATTGAAGGCACGGTATAATTTGTTAATAATGTAGACAACTTGATTTCTCGTATACATGAACATGATTTACTTTTTTGAACACGATTTTTTGAAAATTATGTCGTTATTTTGTAAACAAATTTAAGAAATTTTGGTATCGCTATAAAGAGAAAAAAATCTCCACCGCATGGATTACAAAAATTACTAAAAAACAGATTGTACAAATATTGTTTTGTTTTATTTAGAAATTCAGAATGAATACGGAAATAGAAAACATTTGCTAATTTAACCGAATCTCTAACTAAAGAACTTATTGCAATGGTGGACTGCTCAAATTGAACAACCTGTATATCGAACATATCATTGTTTACTATGAACATCCATAATAAAATATAAATACAACACAGTCTTAATTAAAGAGAAAAACAATTCAGTCGAAACAAAAATAAATTTTTGTAATTTCTACCAGGAATGATACCCTTAAAGAAGGCAACCCTTTACAGACATTTTCTTCCGCCTAAAAATACTTTAGTAAATTTTGGATCATTTTTAGGTGAAAGAAAATGTCTTTAAAAGGTTGCCATCATTTTTAGACGGAAGAAAATATCTGTAAAGGGTTGCCTTCTTTCAGGTAACGTTCCTGGTAGAAATTACAAGCTGCATCTGCATTTTCACCTACTACTTCTATAAAGCATTTTAACATATCGTACTTCTCACATTTTGCATTGATTTTTAGGAAAATAGTTTAAGAAATCTCACAATCGCTTTAAATAAAGTATGCATTGAACGTTGACAGTAGTCTACTGTGACAATGCAAAAGAACGTTAATTGTTTCAATAAGTCATAGCCTACTGAAATATTGCAAAAATTTTGAAAAGCTTATATCTTGCAAATGCTTTAAGTAATATATCAAGTATATTATATTTTTGTAAAGGTAATTTAATGCTCTTTTTAAAAATGTAAAAATATACGGGCTGTTCCATATAAAAATTCGAAAGTTTTGCTTATATATCGAAAACTATGCGCTCCAGAAAATTGTAATTAAAGGCAACGAATTCTACGCCAAAAAATGCCTTAAGAATGTTTTTACAGAAATCAGAAATTTTCATAAACAAACAGGGTATAAATGAAAAGTGGAAAAAATACACTATACTGATCAGTGTGTTTTTGAAACAGCATACACAAAGCTAGCACCTGGTAGATACTAGAAAATTTGATTTATTTAGGTAATTTTCCCCATGAAAAATGTTATTAACATTATTAGCAATAGCTGGCCTAATATTTTATAAAAACTGCCTTTCTTCCACGAATCGAGAAAACTTTCGTCTAAATAATTTCCTACTCTTAGCTGATTATGCCGTGGTAGTCCGAAACAGCAGCACGCGCACAAACATGCTTTTACGAATTAATAATCGAGATGACTTAGGAAGAAAAATGTAGGAATAATAAAAAAATATTCGTCTGAAGGAATAATAAAAAAATATTCATCTAGTCAAAGCTAAAAGAGAATTACAATTATAAACTTATTAAGCTTGAATTAACACATTACTTAGATGTTACAAAAAATATTTTTTATGTTAGCTCCTTGCATGTAATGATGTTCGCGGTGATGCTCGAGAAACACTTAGACCCTATTTTTAACTCTAAGGTTCAGTGTTACAAACATATTGGGATTTCAACAAGAAAGTAAGAAAACGTATGTCGCAGCTTGCATAATCAATTTCTTGTACAGTTTTATATGACTTCCGGTTATACTGGAAGTCGCTGCTAACTTACTTATTTTAAATGGAATGCTATATTTTTTACTTCAAATTCTGATTCTACACATTATTTTAAATAGAAAGGCCCGTGTGCCACTATGATATTTCTTGTGCAAGATTTGTTACGAAGTGAGAGAGAAGTGCCAATTCAACCAATCAGAATTCAGCGTGGTAGCTCATCTCCCTCACTTTGTAACAAAAATGTTATCAAATCTTGCGTGGTGTCACGCGGGTCCTACACCTAAATGTAACCGATTTTGAGATATCAAATTTATTCAAAAAATTGTTTTGGTGACCTTTCATTTAAGAGAATGTATTTACGACACTTTCAACATTCAAGTGGCATGTCGTTTGAGAGTATAATGGTTTACGCTTTCCTATCATATCCTAATTATCCCTGAAAAATCCACAGGCTGGTCACAATATGGTGTGGAAACTCATTATATTTAACTGCCCAAAACTCAATTTTCGTAAATGGAACACCCTATACATTTTTACATCATTAGATACAGCATCAAATTCTACATCGATTAGTATTAGCATTCCGTATACCTAGTTCTACATCGATTAGTATTAGCATTCCGTATACCTAGTTCTTTTAGTTTTCTTGGTAGAAGTGACCAACGCAAAAAGATATTTTGAAAGTTAATTTCTTTGTTCTTAAAAAAATATACGAGCAGCGTTCAAATATGAGTGAGAATGAGTTTAAAACGTCTTTATTATCAATGAAACAAAAACGTGTTACATACTATTTTTCAACGTAGTCCCCCTCGACTGCAATACACTTGCGACAACGTTCTGGAAGCTTAAATATACTATTTTCGAAGAAGGTTTTTGTTTACGTGCGTATCCAGTTTTGCACAGTTGTAATGAGTTCTTTATTATCCCTAAACTTATGGCCAATTAAAAACTGTTACAGTGGTGAAAGCAAATGACTTCCCACAGCTATAACAACATCTTCTGACAATGTTCTCACAGTTATCCAATGATCAACTCGAATAAATTGATCAATCGCCTCAACATTGTCAGGAGTTAAGGACGTTTTCGGTCGTCTCACAGGGGATATGTTTTCTACTCGGTTCTCGATCTTCTCGAAATTTTTTCCCGCAATCAAACACCCATTCCTTGGGCATACATTCATCCCGTAACTGGACTTGAAGTCTTGTAAAGATTTCAGATGATAAAACACTTTCATTCACTAAAAATTTAAAGATTATGTGTTGTGCAACAAAACACGGTACTTTATCTCTGAGATGCTAATTTATTATTGCCAGGCGTAAATGAGAAGAATTTGATTATTGCTAATGATAAGTTGGAATATGCCAGAACATGACCCAGAACGCTTGTTTCCATCCATTGTTTTCTATGCTCACGGCAACTAAATTCTCATCATATTTGAACGCTCCTCGTATTAAAATAAATTCTCTGGCTTCAGTTCTAAATTTCCAATTTTGACAGTTTTTGCAAAAATCACAGCACCTGTACAGTTCAATCTACAATACGTACATTTGCTTCCAAGACTGACTCGAGGTACTTTTTTGTCGAAGACCCGATAGAATAAGGACTATTCGCCGAATATCGTTTAACTTTCTTCCACATCTACGTCGACGTTATTCTAAGAATACTGTTATACTCAGTTTATCTTGCCATCGTAAAATGGGGCTTAAAGCAGCAGAAAGATACACGAACGTTTTTACTCGGTTCGATAACTTTTCTCTTTAAAGCAAGAATTTCTGAAACATGGAACCCAAAAATCCATTCAAAAAAAAAATCTAGAGCTTCTTCCATTATATGAACGCATACACATGAAGTTGACATACGGAAGCTTTAACATTTATTGCCAACGAACACAATGAAGAATATATTACAAAGAGTTACGACTTTTTGCTCGTGAATTTGTATGCGATTGTGCGTCCTTATTCCGAACCTCATTCAGTATTGAATCCCATTGATGGATTCACTAACATTTACACAGCATGTTTTATCTACGAATAAAGTCAATTAACATAGTGACTAGTTACTTTGTATAATTTGATTATTGGTAATTACCAGCAAATTATAAATTACTGAACATTTTGTAGCGATTCTGATACTGTGAATCAAAATAGAATGAAAAATTTAACAAATAATGTAATCAATATAGGAATTTCAAGTTTTCTTAATCTAATTGAGACATGATTTTTAATTCCATGGCCTTTAAATTCGATCACTTGATATCTGTCGTCATACATGTTGAAATATTTTGAGGAAACTGAAAGTTTTTAGCTTGTAGCTTCAGTTCGTTATTTCAAATACTTACAGTTAAATTAAAATGAGTAAGAGTCATTTAGAATACCTATTTTATTTTGTTTATTAATGAAACATATCTACTTATATGTGGACAGTTAATATCAGTTCATTAAAAACAAAATATGTATAAACATCAAAATGCATTATACAAGCAAATACGAAATGAAAAGATAAAGTAATCAAAGATCGCAGTAAACGAATTAGGTTTAATTAAATTAAATTCAGATCATTATTGAAGATTTAAAAGAAAACCGGTTCTGTAAATTTAAACTATACCTGATTGCATCAATTACCTAAGTGTAATAATAAAAAGCAAAATTAACGCTGGAAAAATCAACGTTAATTTTAAGTTGTGGTTAAAGATCAATTCATAAGTCAAGGACAAGCAAAAGTCAGATTAACATGAATGGAAACTAATGATTAAAAATTGTCGGATTTTACCAACACAACATTAAAAAAAAACTTCCAACTTGTACGTACGTAAAGAATTGGTAACGAATATCAGATTCATTGATATATCCGCCTTTATAAAATAAATAAAAAAAGAAATGCTCGGTGATATTTTTAGGGCAGGTATTTTAGATTTAAAAAGATCTTCACTTTTTCGTTTTGTTGGGAAAGCACTTTTATTTTGTTTGTATTAAATTCTCCATAAACTAATCGATCTGGCACGTGTTGCACTCAAGTGAAATTGCACAATCGATAAAACTAGATGAAAAAATTAATGACACTGTTTTGCTTTTAAAGTCATTAATACTGAACTTTGACGATGGTTTTATGCTAACAAATACGTGGCGTCAATTGTGTATAAATAAACATTGATATTTAATACGTTTTTATAATTTGCGATGTTAGGAGAGCATTATATTGCGTAATACGAGACCAAGTGAAGGAATATTTTACACAAACATTTCAGATATTAATTTTTTTTATTTAAAGGTTACTTTAATTTCTATTAGTATGTATGTACTTTCTTTTTTATGTTGAAAGGAACAAAAATATAAAGGCTTGAATTACTTACCTATAATATTATATTTACTAAGAATTGTGCCAAAAATCTTATTTATTACACACGTTCTTAATTTGTTTTCTCGTATGCATAATTTATATTGAAATTGCTTCCAATATACCGAATGTCCCAGATAAAAGGATCATGTCACAAATATTTCATCAAGAACGTAATATAAAAAAAATGTAATAGAGAAAAATATTATTAATTTACTCTTTATAAATAAGTTAATTACAAAAAAAAACATTGACTATGGTTCTTCAATTAATTAACTCTTCTATTAAATTTTCAATGCCACATAGTTTTCTGACCTATAATTGTGCACGTGGATAGCAATTTCGCAACGATGATGCTGCGTCAATAAGCTATCACGCACGAGATACCCAGTGCGGACAATTAGCGTGTCATTGCAAACTTGCAAAATTTTGGCTGTAAATCTGACCTATCCGCACTGGCCATCTCATGCGTGGTAGCTTATTCACGCAGCAGCATCGTTACGAATTTGCTATCCACATGCACAATTATATCATGCGTTCAACATTATTGTAGTCCTGGGTGGCTGTGGTATCACACATAAATGCCGATTTTCACTTTGTATCATTGAATTGAAGTCTCAAATATTGACTGTTAGACAACAAATAAATGTTTCTTTACATATTTAATGTTTTAATGCCATTTGAAACAATAATTAGTTAACAATGTTTGTTATGTGGCACGTTTGCATTTACGCGCTATCTTTGCGTAAGTCTGGTTGGCCGTCGGGATTGCGATGGAGTTCTCGAGCTACTCTTCTGCTGATGAGGTGACGAGGCCTCAATTAGGACCGAAATAGCTATACAGAAGATGCTTGAGGTCCCCATTGCAATCCAGCCGACCTGCAGCCAAAATTTCGTAGAGTTTCAATGTGATTTCCTTTTTGCACAATCAAATTTAAAAGAGAAAATATAGAAATATAAAAAACAAATACTTATTCGTACTTATATACAGGGTTACTGACAATTGTTCCAAACAAAAAAAGAAATAATGCGTAAGAGAATGAGCGTTTTAGATTACGGGAAAAATGTTTTAAAAATTCTACAAAACAGTTCGTAATTAATTAAAAATTTTATTCAAAGTCGAACAAATAATTCAAAGTCAAAATAATGGTTACGGTGAAACGATGAACGATTTACAACCAGTTGTAAACACGTCTTGAATTTTGTTAAACTTTTAACAGATTTGTGTTAATAATTTGTCGTTGATAATAACGAATTTGTTTCTCATTGGACGTCGTACACAAAGCGAAATTATAAAAATTAACAATCCAAACATATTACGAGTATAAAAGGCGAATACATTCTCTGTTATTAGCATCAGGTATAAACCACATATTTACAAAATGTTTTAGAGTTCGTATTTCAGCTAACCACATCAATTTCGTTTATAAAACTATAAAATGACTGTATTTATTTCGTTCATTTCCTGTTCTTTCATAACCTGGAACGTATCAACATTTTTTCCATATTCTCGGATATCACTTCTTCTCGTGCTTTTTTTTTTGGTGGAACAATTGTCAGTCACCCTGTAGAATTTTGTCAAAATAGGTGCTGAATTTAAAAGAAGTAATACAGAAACACATTGCACATTAAGGAAATCATTAAAAAACTGTCTTTTCAGCGATTGTGGAAAAAACAGAGTAAAAAAACAGGCAGAATTTTATTCACATAATTCTGCCCATTAAAAATCAAAATTATTTTTGTTATTTTAAAATAAGAAACTTCTTATATGACGTATAAAATAGTGTAAAAACATTTTATTCGGCGCTATATAACTATATTATTTTATCACTATCGTATTGAAACGTTCCGCTAAATTGTTTTAAAAATAATTAGCGATTATTGCATGTCTGGTTTCAATAAACACATGTCCGCTTCTCGGAGTTGCAGCATTAACTTGGGGGGTGTGGAGGCGCCACGTTGACCGACTGGGTGGTTTGGGCCACACAAGAGCACGCTAAACAGATCATCTTAACATGGGGTTGAGTGCTTTCTAAATTTGAAGTACGCGTCCGAGATCGTAAAGAATCAAAGTGTAGGCATTTTGAAACATGTCTCGCTTGTCTATTCTGTATTGAAACTGGCGACATTCGCAGCGTTAGAGTCACGCAGACACCATAAATAAATCCATTTGACGTTTTAAATTGTTTTTTTAAATTTTTCTGTATACATTGCCGCGTCAAAATTGCAGACGTGCGGGCCAAGTGGGCTAAGATATTGAGTTGCACGGCGAGTTGAAGTTTGCCTCGTTTCAGTCCGATAACGGATGCTTTAAAAATGTCAACTTCCACACTTGAATGGTAAAATTTATAGGTGTTCGTTTAAGACATACGAACAGCGAACAATCCGATGAGTTAATAGAGTGTCTCTTGATTTTTCTTGGCGTTTGGGGTGGCGTGCGTATGAAACAAATACCACGACCAGGATTGGCCGAAGCGGTTTTTGAAGTTCGCTGCAAGTCAGAGGGGCGGTTTTTGATTGTTTTCGTGTTAAGGGAAAAACGCGGAGGAAGGGCAGATATCGTTGACGCTTAGACGAAAGCGGTCGAGTTGAATTTTTAGTTTGACTTCGCAGTTTTTTCTTAGGCGCTTGTAGTCTTTATTCAAATTTGTATTGTTATATAATTTTGTTGTTTGTTAAATCATTTATTCCGGTCCGGTTTTAAATTTAGTGATAAGAAGGGCAATTAAACCATATACGTGGCGCCGCGACGCGAAGTGTTCTTTAAAATCCTGTGTTGTGCGAGTGAAAGGATTATACGCTAGTGGTAATTAACATTTAATTATTTCCTCCAACTCACCTTTGGCGGTAAAAGAACTGCACAGAGATCTTGTTTGTCCTTAATCCGGTTAAGAGTCAGTACGTTTCATAGTAATATTACACTGAGATAAATTTAATCAACTATTTTGAGTTCCTTTACAGCGAGTATTGAAACGTATTAGTGACTTTCATATTTTAAAATTTGATTGGTCAGCGTTCGTAATTAGTAGCCGAATTCGATAATTTAATCAATCAACGGCAATTTGCTATTGACACATGTTTATTATTTGCTTACTCAAATTTATTGTCTGTTTATTTGTCAGGGTTAATTAATAACTAAGTAATTATTTCATTTACCTACCTGAGTTTCTTTGTGTACCTGTCATGCTTTTAGTACTGCTGAAATCGTATAAGAAAGAATCGCAGTCACTTATAAAAGGTCTTAGCTGCATCGATATTTTTAAGTAGTCCAAACGATTTTTATCGTAATTAATGGAACAATCAGTACAGTTGCTCTTTGTAAAGCAAAGAAACTTATGGCCTTTTAAAATTGCTCAGTAAATTTCAGTAAATCAATTATAAGGATAAAAATAAAAGGAAATTGTTTTTCTATTAAAAATTTAGAAATTAAAAATTTTGGTTTTGATTACAATGTAATTCTCGAGTACCTGGACAGCTGTTTCGCCTCAATTCAATTTCTTCATTAAGGTGCGGATAGACATGCGAGAAACTTGCACGAGTTACTGTCCGACAGTGATGTCGCTAATGTAAACAGGGTTGCGAGTCGACTCGCTGGAATGTCTGAAAGATCTCGCACTGAATATTCCACAGTTCGGGGTTTTCTTCATAGAGTGAAATTAAAATTTTTATTTCCGCATGTGTTCACACCTTCTTCTCGTCCGACATGTTAAACTCGCACTGTTGTTGCCGAAATATCGAAACAAACTGGAAGGAAAGTAATAAATCGAGAAGCTACAATTATGCGTATTTAGACTGGCAAGAAAGAATCTAGCGCGAGATCTTTCAGACATTCCAGCGAGTCGACTCGAAACCCTATTTACATTAGCGACATCAGTGTCGGACAGTAACTCGTGCAAGTTTTCTCACATGTCTATCTGCACCTTTAGACGAGAAATTAAAATTCGGAAAATTGAGAACTCGCGAGATGTCGCGATCTAAATTATTATAAAAAAATGTTTAAATGTAAAGCTAGAACTGCAACTTTTGTGTTTGATTTTCTTTAGATTATAATGGAACTTATTGCATTGTATGAATATTAATGCTGGCTTTATAAATTTTAAACGTAATCAAATCAATCAAATCCCTTTGTCACTTACTGCTTGAACATACACAAGAATTTCTCAGAGAAACCATTAACAACATTCTATGTAATTCTATCTCAGTGTTTTGCGATTTGTGTTTAGAACAGAAGCAATATATCTACTTTTTTCAGCTGTGCTTTTTCCGCAATACGTTTTTCTTCTCCGACAACATCAGATTAATAAATCTCAAGCACTTTACTGAATTACATCTAACAAAAAAACACGAGCTTTCGCACCAATTGAGGATTTCTTTTAGGGCTTACCTACACTTTAAACTGAATGTTTATGTACACGATTGACTTACTTGGCATTTTTTGGAAAAATGGCCCTCTCGATATAGTGGAAATCGTCCTCGGGTTCTCTGGGCACTAATGGAGTTCGGTCCGTTCGATGATGGGTGGGTGAAGTATGCGACCCGTATCCGTCCGAATTTAACTGGAAAATATTTATTTATTCAGTCTTAAAATTCTTGAGCTAATTTCTAAATTATGGCGAATTTCGTATTTATGATCGATCCCCGGATGCTTATTTCTGACATATTTAATCACTCTTATTTTAAAACCGCCTTTACTATTACTCCAAGTCTATTAATAGATTTATAGCTTACGCATGCAACTTAATATGTTTATGAAATAATCTCGTAGAGATGCAGAGTAAATGTGGAATACATACCTTAACGACTGTAGCTACGGGTTGTTGGTCCATAATTAACGGGGGTGGGTCAGGAATCTTTTTTGGGAGCGTCTCCATAGGTATCTGTTCGCCCAGGAGGCGCTCTTTCATCTCGTGGATATAGGGACAACGTTGCATGTTTGATAACCGGTACTGAAAATGTAACAGTCAACAATTAAATAAAAAAATAACTTAACAATAAATTTAGAGCTAAACAATAGTATCTCCTTTCATTTTTTGTATTAAATAATTAGAATATAAACATAAAATGTTTAAAATTCACAGGAATTTTAGTTCTACATTAATTTATGAAATTTTTAAACAATTATAGATGAGATAACTAATTAAGTAGCTCTTTTCACAATTTCTTTAAACTTAAAAACTCCTGTCTAAAATATTGTGAAAAGGCAATTGATTAATTTTCACTGCTGCTCAAAAGTAGTATTTGTTTTCTTTTTTGTTAACGTACGTCTAGCACGGCTGAAATTTTTTAAATACTAATGGATTAAATGTACATTAATTTTTATGCAAGTGCATGTGTATTTTAAATAAGTAATGGTTTATACCAAGTCTTCCTAAAAAACTTTAAGCCTTAATAAAAATACATCAACAAAAATCAATGAATACTTTTATTTTTTAAAGCAATTTTCAGTTAAAAAATATATTACCAAAAAAAAGGACAATTTCCTCTCGAATTAGGTATTCATATTAGTTATACCAGACATGTTCAATAAAAGATTACTGTTTTTAAAGGCAAATTCAATAGAGATTTATAGGTGTAATCTAATAAGCCAGGCAAGGTTACTAACACTACATTAAACATAAAAGAGTGCAATGAACGTATCCAAATAGGTCAGAATGGCAGCGCAGGTAGGGAATACGTGCAAAATTTACACTCATGAATTAACAATTAAGAGCGTCTACTATGAAAACTTTCCTAAAATTGAATGATTGAAAATATGATTTCAAACAGCACAAAAACGTTTCTTATCAATTCACGAATAATTAATTATACGTTACAAAAATTTAATTACAATACATTTTTGATCAATTTGCAATAATAACATCACAAATATCGGCCTACTACTTCAAAATGACGTGCGGATGGTAAAAAATAACAAAAATTGTAGCAAGGGGAAACAGACAATTAAAAAAACTAAATAAATAAAAGTACATAGTTCAAAGAAAATTGTATTATTCCTGTAAATCATCTACTAAATTATTGTACTTATGAACGCAATGAAAATATTAAGTTGAGAAATAAGAGACATTGTTACATCTTGGTGAATAATCTACACGCTAATATAAAGGCCGCTTTACAGTTCGCAATTATTTATTGCCGGCAATAAAAATTGCAGCGATTTGTATTGCACGCATGCGCGGTATTTGAATTTTTTTAATAAAAGTACAACACTGCGCATGCGTGCAATACAAATCGCTGCAATTTTCATTGCCGGCAATAAATAATCGGGAACTGTAAAGCGGCCTTAAGAGATGTTCTAGAAATATATTCTATATTGAGCTAGACCAGAAAACACATGAGGTTCCATTAAAAGAAATGAGTTACGTCCTGATGAAATTTGAAATGCTGTAAAAATGTTAAAAAGCAAAATAATTATTTTATCGATTTATTCCATCGCATTACAGCGTTCTTCATTACATGAATCATGGTTGAAAAACAAAAACGTTCTTTTTCAATGTGATGGAAAACATACTCATCAAATGACAAATTTGGAATTTCATGTCAATCGACTAAAAAATAAAATTTAAAGTTCATATGGTACGTGCGTTCGTTTATTACAGATTTATTAGATCTGACAGATCAGATTCCTCTAAATCGTTCGTTTATATTGCAAAACTCATGTTGGAGAAAACCTACGTGTATACTTTATAAATTTATACTTTATAAAGAGTAACGATTGGATCATGCATTTATGTACCTAAAATCGTTTGATTTGAAAGGATTTCAAAACTACATACTGCATATAAACCATTTGAACACAATGCTAATAAGTCGAGATTATTTCGGGATTTTTTCGGGATTTCGGGATCCCGAAATCAAATCCCGGGATCCTGGGATTTCCGATCCCGGGATTGGATTCCCTAGTACTGAAAGACTGAAAACGTTGCAAAAAAAAATTTATAAAAAAATTCTTGGAGCATCTTTCTCTTTTGGTCATCAAAATGGAATTTCATATTTTGTTATTTTAAATTTCTTATAGCGTGACTTTAAAATAAACCTAATAAACTATTTGTTCAATATTGTCAAATAATTTTAGTTGTCATTTTGTAATTTTAATATAACACAGATTCATCACAGATTCCTGAGCTCAAAATATCTATATCCAAAATTGCTTCGTAGAGTCAAAGATATTTGAAAAAAAAAGTTAATTATTCTTATAACAAAAGAACGCTCGAACCAATTTGTATGATATTTGGCATGAGTGCCCACGGGAAGATAAGTCACATTTTCAGATGGTTTTAATAATTTGGAGTAGACAGCTAGTGTGAAAAACAGGGTTATTACAACACAGATATCGCAATAACTTTTTTGAGGTTAAGAAGACAATTTTAATTAATAAATTTTTAGAAGGAAGCATTCATCAGGATTCAGGAAACTTTTTCGTGTCTTTGTAATTTTTTATATTTCTTACGGTTTGGTCACAAAATAGAAAAATCTAATTTTTCACATTTGGAGATGTAATCTGTTGGAGTTTAGTAAAGAGCAAAGGCTACATCAATGTTTCGTTTGTAAAAGTTTTTAAAATACTAATAACGCTGATGGTACCATTAATTCTTTGATGTGTATACAATAGTACAAATACCTACATAAAAAATGATTATCCAAAAATGTTTGTGTCGCTTTCTTTCTTTGTAATATCTAGTGTAATAATTTTGCTGCAAAATCAATATTATTTCTATTTTATTTAAATCTACAAGTTTTAATGAAAGAAAGCTAGCACATCCACTTAGCGCCATATACGATGAAATAAAAAATTATGCCTGGATTCTATTTTTAATTTCACATTTTAAACAAATAAAATCGAAGCACCGAGGACTGCCGGAAAGGCATTGCACTTTAACACAAATACTTCCTGCTGCAACAATTTCTCTTTCATCGCGGTAAACATGTGCAAATTTAGATACTACATTAAAGCTAAATAACAAACGCTTGCTACCAGCCGAAAATATAAAATAGAACACACATGTTATCTCTAGTTACTCAAGTGTCTACGATTTTAGTTATGCACTCGCAATTAAGTTTACCCATAAAATTGAATGATTTATGTAACGTTAATTTCTGAAACGAATCATAAAGTTTACGTACAGTTAGGCAATTTGCTTCTTAACATATCTTAAGTGTGGCTTTGTTTAGAAATGAAAAAAAAAAAACTGCTGTGAAATTAATACTTCCTTATTGCTGACGCGCTGCTTATGTTTTAGTTCTTTTTTTATTATTTTTTTTGGTATTTCTTTGCCGAAAACGAATACTTTTCGAGTATTTTCATACTTCGTCAACGACGGAATCGACCTGGTTTCTCCTTTATTGTCCTTATAATTTCTTAAAGTTTTCGTTCTTTGTTATCTTCGCAAGCTTGTAACTGCAATGAAAGTCTTTGTTATACAGGGTGACTGTAAAAGTACCCGCAATTTTTTTTATATAGTCTCTATTTTATTCTATTAAAAATCCCCTTATCATGAAATTCTATTATTTCCGAAACCATTGTGAACAATAACCACGCTCACTATATTTTATGCTATCGTCTCCCAAATTATTTTTCATTGCCACAATCTAACCACTAACCAGATCAAGTTCATCAAAGGAAAATCCTTCGGACGACGTTCTTGTGATTCATTTAGAGCCTTTTTTATAATGACTCACAAGAATTTCTCAAAATACTTAACTCTTCTCTCGTTTCTTTTTCCAGTCCCAATTTGATTTTTTGATTCATGTTGTCATTTTTAATGTAAAAATTTTCATAAGTACATGACATGTACATTGATTCTTCACTTCCCATCATCCTGGAATAATTAATTTGAATTCCATAGAAAGTTGCTAACCGCCTAAAACTTTTGATTCGATGTTTTTCAATGTTTGATTAATGTATTACTTATTATTGACAGTCAAGTGAGTTCTTCACTTCCTTATGCTGTTTGCTTTCTATATAATCAGATTCAACTTTCTTCAGGTAGGTAATAATTTTTTTTGTTAACTACTGACTTCATTCTATTTCAAATTCAGTTTGAAATATGTATATTTTTCTCGATAAATGAATATTTCAACTTTGCTATTGAAATGATAAAGTTTGTAGTTGATTTTAAATAAGGAAAATTTGAACGATCAGTATTAATTTCTCAAAGTTTAATCTTTCCTGGCAGAATTTAATATATACAAAGTCCTGAGTCTTTTAAAAACAATTAAAAAATTAATTAATTAATTAAAGGGTAGAATATCTGAGGCATGCAATTGTACAAAAATTAAAACATGTAGGTACCTATGTATACATATTAATGTCAAAGTAATTACCTCTCTAAATGCACACGCATATATCCGGAACGTTACACTTACGGCCTTCAAAATTTAAATGCACATCATGTAGAAACCAGCCTTCAACTTTTCATTACCAGCAGTGAATATTGCACTCACTTATTACGATAATAGCGATTTGTTTGATCGTTAGGTATAGAAAAGTAAAACGATGACAACAGAGCATTTAAGCATCGCGCAAAATAATATCTGCGGACTATAGTGTCTGCATAATATCAAGTTTTATGACACATTTGTAACTGCAAACGTCATCATTATTATGGAAATGAATTGGACTTTACAGTTAATTTAATTACACTGGAAGTTCACAGAATTGTTTTGTACTAACAAGCACTTTGGTGGTAATTCATTCGGCAAATATATTTTTAGGTGTATCCAATTCTGTACGTTGCACCTTGGAGTTTTCCAAAGGATTAACGGGGATCCTAAAGCTGGTGTTGGAAATTGAAGTTGTATTTTTATAATAACAGTAAGAATAAATCGAATATTCGTACTAAATGGTTTGAATTATGATTATTTCTGAGTAATTAAATTAATCTATCTATCTACCAAAAAAATGTTTTTTTAGTGGAAATACATAATATCCATTTTTCCTGTGCGAGGAGAAGAAAGATAAAAGAATTTCAATAGTGTTAACGTAGCATATTAAAGACGAATTTCTTTTTTTTTTTTTTACATAACGTCCGACAAATATTTACACCACGCGTTCTCTGTTAAAAACTGTATCCATAAATATAATGTCATTTTCTTCAAAAACGTTTAGTTTCCAAAATACAGCCGATCAAAGTTTTTTAAATTTGGCAACGCAGTGTAAAGAACAGCACATTTAATTGAATTTAATCCCACTATTCGGGAATATGTATGTAGCGTCATTTCTTAGCAACCTTATTTTCAGTAAGAAGCAGGAAAATTCTGCGAAAATACACTTCAAATTTGACACTGATTTTTAAGTTACCTGGATATACATTTACACATCGCAATTGCAACATTGCTCCCAGATTATAAAATGCAAAGAATTTGCTTTAGTAATGTAAATTAGAAGTAAACCGGGGGGGGGGTGAAAATATTATTTAGTTAACTAACCTATTGCATGTTTCATGTACTACTTCTTGATGAAATTAGGTAGATTTATCGCTCCTTACTGAAACAAAAATCAATTTTCAACTCTCAATAACTTCACAATCAGAGAGGAAAGTGGTAATTTTCTGTATAGCTTTCAACATAGAATCGGTGTGGTGTGAATATTTATCGGATGTTCTGATACAAGCTGTATAATACTTAACGCTTTGATATTGTAAATATTAACATAAAACAAAATTTACCTTACTTTGTTACGGTCTACCGAAATATCCAGAACTCTTATATGAAATTCACGTAAGTATTTACATATATATTTTCTTTATTTGGGATAACTTATAAATTCGTTACCAATTACCTACACGAATAGAAATTATTGATTATTAATTTATATCACAAACTCTTTTAAACGGACACTAAATGGCGCACAAACACTCTACAGAGAGTGATTTATTTAAAATGGAACACACAGTATATTTTTACAAATTTATATGTTCTGCGGAGAGCTAATTACAACAATATAAATATACAGGGTGTCCCAACAGTGTGTTCTCGGACCGTTTCTCCATAACTACTTAAGATACAAAAAAATTTTCAACACAATTTCTTTTTTAATTTAAGAGGTCTACGACACAAAATTATTTTCATCTATACAGAGTGAATCAAAACAGTGGTGCCGGATACAACTTTTTTATTTCAAATGGCATGCCCTATATATGAAACCAAATTTGGATTGCCCATAAAATTCTAAACATTTTCTTTATACCATTGCCTATGTCTAAACCTAACCGTTCTTGAGATATTTAACATTTTGTCTAAAAACTGCCATTTGCAGCCATTATTTTATTTATTCATATTTTATTTACTTTTAACTCTAATAAAAAGATTTTTGGTACAGATGTAGTTGATACACAAGCTTATCATAAGCCATTATTAAATATACTTTTATCGCTACAGGGTGGCCATGGTAATAAACAAAATATCAGAAGATTAAATTGGCAAAACACAACTTTCTTAAATAGCATGCCCTATATTTATCTATCCTAAATTCTTCGTTTAATAGAGTACTTTAATTTTTCTTAGGTATGTCTTATACCTATCTGCGATATTTTTTCAGATAGATTAGATAGATAGATTTTCAGATCTATTTGAATTATTTCTTTAAAACGAACATTTGTCCGAAAATTATAAAAGAAATTAAAATATCTTTTAGCATTATACAGTAGAGGTGGGCGATACGGGAAATTGTGTATCGAATTTCGTTACGATTTCTGTATCGATACGTATCGATATATCGAATATCGATATGTATCGAGTATCGGGTACCGATACGTATCGATATATCGAATATCGATACGTATCGAGTATCGGCTACCGACACGTATCGATATGTATCGATATATCGATACGTTTCGAAATATAAGATATTGAACAGAGGCTTCAAAATACGAGATGAAAAATAGAAGTGGAATAAGTTTAAATAATAACGCCGAATATTCGACCATATAAATACAAATAAATAAATAAAATCTTTAGTTAGTCTGTAATTCGATATTTCAATACGTGCCGGTATATCGATATTCGGTATCGATATTTCGATATGTATCGATATTCGATATTTCGTTACGTATCGATATTCGATACGTCGATACAGATGAAAATGTGTATCGATACAGCTGTCGTATCGATATATCGATACATCGACCCAGCCCTATTATACAGGACGAAACGGTACTTGCAAAACAGTCGGTATCTCATTTTCTTTAAATGGAATGACCTATTTTTTATTTCAGAAATAGATAGTACTTAAGCTTAGCTTTCTACTGATATCAAGTTGAAAATAATTTTAAATTGTGGCGTATGACGTTTAGTATAATTTTCTTAATCTATTTTTCTCTTCATGTTATTGAAGAAATACAATCGTTGGGACAGCTTGTACAATAGGGCTTTAGAGAGCTAAACGAGAAAATTATACAATTTGAAAATCGATTCATGCAACACAGCAGTTTGCGTGATGGTTAGGAAAAAGAAGGCAATATTACATTGCATTAAGCGTTAAATAACAAAGACTATAATAATATTTGTATTTCAGTTCTAATAGAGTGGGAACGACCGCATTTTTCCACATGTTGTTCGAAATCATTTGTTATCACGTTTACTGCAATATAGTTCCTCCTTTGCCTTGACCATTACACATTACGGAATTATGGCGCAGTGGTTAGGTCATAAGACGTATGTCAGTGCCAAATGATGCTTTAATTCTCTTCTTGTGATGTGTTATTTTTATTCTAATTCTACTAAAGTATACGAGAAATACAAAAAAGATCTTTTGTAATACAAAAGAAAATTGTTTTGATCAATTTAATTTCGAAATACATTTCATGTTTATTTAATATACTTGAAACTTTGCTCGGGTAGCTTTACTCTGATGAAGCACTTTTTCCGCTGAAAGATCAATGTTCTTTTATGAATCACTGCTGTAATTTAAGCTTTCCTTATTCAATCAGGTGTTAATTAATTTATTTTGTTAGTGTTAAACGCGACCTGTACTTAATGTATGTATATGTATATGTAAATTTTCGTTTTAATTAAGGAATGGTTTTATCGTTTTTTTATTCGGTATTTTATTATTTAACGGATTAGTTTTTATGATTTTTGAAATCTTATTAACCGTTTTATGCATTTTCATGTTATTGTATTGTATTCATTCTAAATGAGTGCTAAAAATTCCTCAGAATCTTTCAAAACTTGGTCTTCCAAGTCTCAAAAGTTTTCATGAAATAGCTCTCCTTGCTCGTCATTTAATAACGTACAGGTTATTAGGAGAAAAAAACCTAGGAAAAGTTAATTACATCTTTTAATTCTTTTTCACTTTTCATTTCTAAGAAAACTCTAGAAACTGAATTCGAATAAATAAAGATACTAAACTATTTGTGATGGTTAGGATATAGTGTAAAATGAAGATATTACACTAAACAAAAAGAAAAAAAAAATAGACGCGAAATTACTTAATTTTTTGTCTGCTTTAAAAGATCAATTGTACAGTAGCGGACAAAAAATCCGGGCAAGAATTTGACATGCCGTGTGTATTTCGGCAAATTGGTAAATTAGGCTTTTATCGAATTTATATTTCTGTCAAAATAAATAAATAAAATTTAACATAACATTATCGAAAAAAAATGAATTAAAAATTCGTTTGGTGTTATTAATTTTTTATATGCATATTCGAACAGTATCAGAAAGTATTACGATTTCCTGTTTAATAAATTTTATAAAAAAAAAAATTTGCGGAGGTAAAGCTTTTCAATGAATAATAAACGACATGTAAACACTGAAGCATGTCATTAACTTGATACAAAGCTATTCGCCTCGTTCATTTATATTTGAACAGGAAGCATGACGGGACTATGGTAAGCCGGAAGCAAGGAACGTATGTGCACAAAATGAGCCAACAAAGGTGCATGTCTACCACTAACCCACCGAGATTAGATCGACGTGCTTACGACGTAATCTCCACTGCGCTTGATCTCCAGACCTGGATTAGACCCGTAAATTTACCCTACTTTCCGCCGGTACTATGAAACCTGCTTTTCCAGCATATTTTTTGCTGCCTCGTTTCAAATTTGTAATATTTTATTTCGGATCTTACACTATTTTATTCCGTAATGATCATGGAAACGGATCTGTAGGATACAATTTTAAAATTTATAAAATAGAAAGTACCTTTATTTTTTTAATATTATACAACTTTAATATGTACTTACATCCTAAATAAAATTTTTGAAAAGAAATTGAATAATTATATCACAAAATCTTTTAACCGGACACTAAATCTCGGACTATACACTTAACGTTTCACCGTCGTTCGACAACTTCGTCAGAAGTGAAAAATATAAACACGTCGTCAAAATAAACAAGGTTGTCAACGGAAACTTAAAAGGTAAATTGATTTTTTTTTAAACAATAAATATTTTATTTTAATAAATGTTAAAAATTGACAGATCTATATTTTATTTAAAGAATCGAGAAAACTAGAAAATGTATCCTTTAAACTTGCAAAATCTGTACGTTTGTTAATAGAATTCGACGACATTTTCATTTTACACATTTCTATAAAACGTCTTTTAAAGATATTAGACTCATAATATGAAATATTAGTATTTTCAAAATCAAAATTATGGTTATTTTCTAACGAATGATCAACAAGCATTGAATGATTTTGATTATTTTTTTGGATATGATATTTATGTTGATCTAGACGTTTTAAATTTTGACTTGTTTCTCCTATATAACATGAATTACAATTTAAACATTTAATTTCATAAACCACGTTAGGTTGATTTAGTGTCCGGTTAAAAGATATTGTGATACAAATTTCATCGGACAAGAACCAACTTTAAATTAAGAATAATTATATGTTTATGAATTTGTGGAAATCGTCCAAAGTTGTTCTGTTACAATAAAATTTGAACGAAAAACTCTGTAACATTTTAATTAAGTATTACAAAAAAATGTTTGCATTTACAGATCAAAAATCTTTACCTGAATGTTTCACTTGACTTGAGGACATTTAAAATCAGAAATAATTTAACTTCTTGGTTTTTAGAAATTAAAAAAAAGAAACTATGTACTGAAGAAATTATTATATGCAGAATGAAACGGATAAACAAAATGAATAGAGGGATAGAAAATAAACATTTTAATACTGACATCTTTCAACAAGAGCTTCAGAGAAACTAATTACATGAAACGTAATCTTGCATTTGATACAGGATTGTGTAACAAGTGTGACAAAACACGTAAAGTAGGTATATACGTAGGTATGTATTACTTGCACATTAGCATACAAAAGCTGTTGAAATGAAGCCATTTCTCCTATGCAAGTGCATACGTATATTTCACCACCAGCGTCGGTTTCACATAGATCAAAGTAGAGAATCTTTTCCATTGTTAATAATAAAAAAAAAACTCTTTATAAATTGTTTATTTTGTAAACTCTTGTATTTCATGGTTTCTAAATATAGAAGTGTTAATTAAATGTACAATTTCCGTTATTTACAAAGTGGCTGCTATTTATGTTTTCTATTCAAAAAAGTACGTATGCACAGCAATTCGCAATTAAATTAAATATTAAAATATTTGTTGAAGGTGACTCTTGTTAAATTAAATTTTAAACTATCCCCTTTAGAAAATTTATTTCTTATAATATAAGGTTAATAAGGATGATAATACTTTTAACTTTGGAAAATATAAATGCATGTAATTATAAACCAGAATAATAAGTTTATATTGTATTGGAAACAAAAGACAATTCCTTAAGAAGTTCTTCTTCAATCAAGAGAATTTTTAACAAACAGAAAGGCTCGTAAATTACTATAACAATTTAACATTTTTTTAAAATAAATAATATAAAATACAGTGTATCCCAAAACAACGTTTAAATATTTACAGGACATGTAGTCGAGAACAAGTAAAAAAGTCTTACTGTAGATAGGTCTTACATCAATCGTTTCCGGGATAATAGCTATTCAATAGCAATACTATAATAATTTGAGGAGCGTTCTACCAAAACATGTCCATTTTATATGAAAATCAAAAATTTACTGGTTTAAATAAAATATACATGTACACATATTTTAATTTAAATCATTTTTTGTATGAACTTGAGAAACATCCTGTATAAATATTTAATAAATAACGGAGGATTAAGCATTTCAGAACTGAAAATAGATTTCTTACTTGTTTTTATAAGCAATAAATTGTTCAGGTTTTCTCTATCTATGAGTTTTCCTTTATTTTTATTTAACATGGTTCAGTCATCTTCCTTCTGTGAGTAGAAAACTTTATCCAGTATGAATGCCTTAACTTTAGCATTAATTATTTTAATACTAACTTTTTTTATATTTGCTGAGTTCGTTTGAAAAATTTGACGCCAAAATATCTAAAGCCGTTCTGCGTTCTAACCAGATTATTGAGTTGGGTTTCGACGTATACCATGAGTTTTTTTAAAACTCTGAACATACAATGTAAATATGTATTACTATGTTCAGTTAAAAAAAAAAACGAGCATTGAGCATTGGAGGGGTGTAACAGCTACCTACGATGAAACAAAACGAGTTTCGGTAAAGTAATTTTAAGATTTATTTTGTTAACAAAAACACTGTATTAAATGTTTGAAATTTTGTCCTTCCTCGTTTTAAACAATGTGCTAAGCAATTATCTTAAACTTACAAAGATTTTCTTAAGATTTCGGGATTTAAATCATGACATTTCATAATTGACACTGACAGCACATTTATTTTGTTGAAAATTGCTAGGAGATTGCTTCCATGTCCTACAATGCATTGACATGTTTTTTTTTAAACTGAACATTTCATAATTGACACTGACAGCACATTTATTTTGTTGAAAATTGCTAGGAGATTGCTTCCATGTCCTACAATGCATTGACATGTTTTTTTTTAAACTGAACATAGGAATATTTATGTATGCATTCCTTATCTATTTGTTATCGAGAATGTGATACTCATGTATGTAACCATTATGTAACTAAATGTTGACAATGAATGTCATGTCGCTTTATATTTTAAGGTTATTCTGAATTAGGCAATGCTGCGATATTTTCCTTTAACCACGAGGCGTATTCACGTCCAAATTCACATAAAACGTTTCCCTTCACTTTTAATTTTGGCTTTTCAAATCTATTTCGTTCATCTATCTCTATCTGATTGATATTGTCATAATTTGACGTATGTTAAAATGACATCAAATTAAATTTGTCTAATTTAACATGATAGCTAACTTACTAGCTCAAAATCACGGTCTACTGCGATAACAAATGGATAAGGAATGGATAATATATGTTCAGAGATATAAAAAACTCAGGGTATATGTATTTAGATGCTCATTGCAATGCCATAAAATTTTGACTTTTATAGTATTCTTTGACTCAAATCAGACTTTTCACAATATATGTCCACTATAACGTGAACAATTGTGTCCATTTGAAGAGCGACTTGTATCCCATTCCTAAGCACTTTTCATTCCAGTGCAAATACTCAATGCCTTGTTGAGCAGTGATCTCATGCTCATTACGTCGTCAGATAAATTGACTGGAGTAAAAGCATGATAAGCCTTTTTAACTGTCTCTATACTGGGTATTTCACGACCTTTCTGACAAACTTCGGGGTTTAATATTAGAGACACTACAGAGTAAGAAAGGCATGTAATAATTTTTTTTTCGGTCTCAGTTACCGAGATAAGAATTTTTGAAAAGCGACCCTCACCGTTTGAAAACCGCTGTGTTCCGTATACTCGATGCGAGACGGTGCTGGACGTACTCCGACACTTGCTTATAACGTTATAACATGTAAATATATATCACGTGCAGTCTCTGCAGTTCCCAATTGTTTGGGTCAGATTCGCTAGAAAAAAAAAGCTTCCAAGACAAAATTGGTAGGGGACTTTTTTTATCCCCTTGAACTAACTCTACTATCACCTCCTGCAATTTGTCGGAAAGGTCGTGAAACAGCCTGTATAAACAGGTTTTATACGACAACCTCGTAAAAATTACATGATTTTAGAAGCGTTTTCGCAAAGTTTTCAAAAACAAATACTTCACTTAGGGATTGATTCGTTTTATAGATCCAGTAATTTTTCTGCCTTCGACGATTTCTGGAACAGTTTTGAGGGTCAGCATCATGTGCTCTGTTTCCTCATCCTTAAAATATAATTGGTTTGCCAAAAAACAAAAAAAAGAAACTGTGATGTTTCACATTTGTGAGCATATTACATATTTTTCTATCGAGTTTACCATACGACATTAGTTCTGAAAAAAAAGGCATCTGCTCGATCAATCATAACAAATCAATGAATGGTGTTAAATTGATTCTAGCGCTGATTGAGACATGAGCCTGGAAAATAAGCGACGTTAAGGTCCGACCTTTGATCTTGAGCAATCCTGTGCCAGTAAATCGGGAATTATCAGGGATGTTGGAGCCTTCAAAAGCTATTATATCCGACATTTGTTTCGTTCTGGTTTCTGCAGTAAACGAACTGATCCATAACGAATTAAAGTCAAGCCCTTCAGCGGGTAAAGATTTACACAAGTAGATCTTTTCTGTCAATCCTAAAAAGAGATGACAATAGGTCCCTACTAACAAATAGTCCGATTCGGTGACACGACAAGATCCTAGACAAGATCGCTTTGGAAAAAGGTTATATTAAGCGTACGGTGGAATTTTGAAGCAATATTGCATTCTGAGTGAGTTGGTGCCAGATGACAGAGCTATTAATGCCAAGTTGCACAAGCAATTACTGCATAGGATGCAGATATATCGCCTTAACGCGGAAGTAGTCGTCATGGTGGACAGAAGGCAAATACTACACCAACATAACAAGGAGCCAGCACATAGGTCGTGTTTGACCCAGCAAAAAATCAATGCCCGGTTTTCTTTGAGTCTAAACTAGAAAAATTGTATCGTAATCAAATTCGAAAACTCATTGAAAGATAGCGTACGATCACCGAATTTGATGACATTGACTCTGAAGACAGAGCGGGTCCCGATGAAGCGGAATATTAAAAACGGAAGCATAGCGGAATTGCGCTATGTTAATTAGCTCGTCCTTTTAAAAAGTTGTGGAATCCACGGAATGGATTAGTGCATATGCATATAACCAACATAAATGATGACAGTAGGTGAGAGTTTCAGGATGGTTTTAGTTTAGAAAACTTGCAGAATCCGCCAAAAAGTTAAACTTAGGCAAATTTTCTGCGTAGTATCCCTGAAAAGAGCGGAATCACAACGTAACTACCAGCAACCAATAGAGAGCTTTCGCAATTTATACGTTATGGGTAGCGTTTACGTTAAATGCTACAAAACTATTAATACGCGTGCTCACAACTATGTGAGCAAGCGCATTACTATTTTTTTAGCATTTAGCGTAAACGCTATTCATAACGTTTAGGGAGTTTTTGGCAATAGGTTCAGTTAAAATTTACGTACGTTAACCGTTAAAACTCTGTTTCTGATTGGCTAGATTTGCTAAGCGACATAGCCTTTAAACGTAACGATATTTTTATCGTGATGTGTTGCAAAAACTCCCTAATAAGATCTCGAATAAACGTTACGCTCCGCGTTAATTTCGCTTCATCGGGACTCCCTCTGTCTTTTTTATTTTGTATTTTCTTTAGTTTTCTCTAATAAATAATGCATCTTCAAGAAGTGGCGAAGACCTTAGATATGTTTATCAAGGTCATCAGATTTTGCATAATTTTACCATTTTTTACGTAACCTTGGAAGTCACTAACGAAAATTGGAAATAGCAATAGTCCGATGATGGATCCGGAAAGATAGTAATTAACTCGCACCAGAAATGGTACGAACACAACTTTTCAGTTGGAAACAGTCGAAAGCACAGTTGAAGTTGGAATGAGGCTATGATATACAAACAAAGTCCATGATGGACGGACACGTTATTTTTGTGTTCGTAATATTTCTAAAAGCGTTATAAATTTTTTTCATCACGTCACATTTTTGAGAAAATTTTAACTTGATTATCAAATAGTCCCTAAGGATTGACATATTTTATAAGTATCTTTTATTACCCTGCACAATATTTATAAAAAAGTGTTGATTCCTACATGTTCTTACAAGTCGAGACCTCTGTGTGAACCGCGGCTCGCAGGCTCCTCCCCTTTTTCTTTGAGAACATCAGATTTAACAAACCATAAAACGGTCTTCTGTGCAGGTATTCACTGTGATTTTTTGAAAACGATCCACCTGAAATATTTTAAAAAGGAAAAGGAAAATAAAGCTTTCCAAAAATACGACTGCTTTTATTCTAGAGGGGGGTTGTTTATTTTGTAATAAAATGTCACTAAAATACTGTTATTTCCAATGCCTCGCGAGATGTTTAAAGATTGAAGTACCAATATCGTAATGTAGAGCAAAGTGTTAATTTTTTAGTTTGTAATTAATTTTTTTCTAAAAGACAGGTACATTGGTGCATTCTTTGGAGGATCAGCTTTCATTTGAAGACCACAGGATGGGTCATTCCATTAAAAATTTTTGAGGGAGTACTCGTGGGGACACGGGAGTAAACGTCAAAACCGTGATTCATAGGTTTAAACATGCCCCTCATGGAGTAAAAGCAGATGTGTTTTCGGAAAATTTTATTTTCTTTTTCATTTTTGAAATATGTATTTCAGATGGATCATGGAAAATCACCCTGTATAACAAGTCGAATTAAGTAAAATAAATTATAATATAACAGAATAAGTTATAAACCTTATCAAAATGTCTCGAGCCCGTGTAAATTACCCAAACAGTTTCTACAGTGTGTTCAGTGAATATACAATTCGTCAATACAGGAAGAAAATTATACCATTTATAGAAAAACCGTCCTACAGTTTATTTTGATTTCGAAATTTGCAATCAGGGCGAATCTTGGGCCCCTCATACATGTTATGCACGTTGTTAATACCTTTCATATTCAAAATTAATTTGAATATTTAATAAAAAAAACTGGATATTTAAAAGATATTTATTTATTCTGAACCAGACGTGATAGAAACAAACTCTTTGCTTTGTGGTTATCAGTATTCATAGACCAATAGAAATATATCATTATAAGTAAGGAAAAAAGCAAAAAGTTTAAATTTGTTGTTCAGTGTACTCATTATTAATTGACAAGAGTGTTGTTGAATGGAAGAAAAAGTACACTCTCCAATGCATTCGTTTTGTTATGGATGTGATGAGGTTTAATTTCTATTTTAAACCTCTTCAAATTGGAAATATTGCTGTGAATTAATGTTCTCCATAGAGCACGTCCGTGCCTGATGAAATAATACAAAATATTCTCAAGTAGAACTTATATTAAATTCGTTTAATTTTGAGTTTTATTTCGCCATCACATGTGGCGAATTATAAGCAATTCAATATCAAACGTCAGAGGAATACTAACTAGTCTAGGGTATTCTGTCCCTCATATAAGACAGTGCACCCTCACCCTCTGTCATTCCACCATACTTGTATGAAGTAATTTATCGATTATATTATAACTGAAACGCTTCGATCAATAAGGTCTGATATCAAAATAGTATGCCAAAATTCTGCTTAGGAAACTACTCCTAAAACTACGCATAAATATGAGAATAAACTACAGAGAAATTATAATTTCAAATACAACAGCGTAAACACGTCAACTGGGAGTCAAATAAATCATTCATTTTTAAGACCAGAGTTGTCTATACTGCGTGAATGAGATTCACGTCACGCAGCAAGTGCAAACATAATATTAATGTTGCTGGTTTTTTCATTTATCACTTAGTTTCGCAATCGCATAAATTGAATTGAACTTTATAATGTGATATGTTACATTAAACATAAGATTTATTTGCTTAAAACAGTAAACACACATCAAAATGGAATATTATTAGACAGTTAAGAAACGCTTACTATTCGGTGGACTTTAAAAAGATGATAATCTAATGTCAGCAAAAGCAATTATTCAGTCGAGTAGTTAAACTTCATGATAGATAAATGAATTACTGTAAATTATTGATTCCCGATCATTATTAGGTTTGTCCTCGGAGCAGTTCCGGACTAGTTCGGAACCGTTAAAATAAAATGGAGTAATGATCGATTTTAACAACGCTTTCCAGTGTACAACTTTTATGAATACAAGAATTTGACGGTTAGGAACTAGTCCAGAAGTGCTCCTCTATTGGCTATTTTTGAAAAAACACTTTTGCTTCTAAATTCAGTGATGTAACTCATCCAAAAACATCTTTTTCGTATAGTTTTTCTTCACGTTTCCGTTACCAACACTTTTTTTCATTCATTTTGACGTATCAGAGGTCGAAGATTGATTTATTGACGTCACAGATTGATGTTTTGTTACTACGTCAACAAATGCTTGACATACCTTGATGTATTATTATTATTCGTCGACACTCTCATAATTTTAACGTTATTTTCGTCAACTACACGAAAAAATAGCATGATCTACACGTCAGAAAAGTGAATTTCCATGTTCGTGTAAATTTGATCCACTCGTGAGCTAACGCTCACTCGTCAATTGAAACATTTACACTCACTGGAAAACTGTCACTTTTCTAAACTTGTAAATCAATATACTATTATTTGTGATAAAAAGTAAAAAATAGTAGATTATAAGTGAGAGAAATGCAAAATAATATGTATAATTTTGTGAGTGAGACAATTCTCACGAGTGTATAATTGCATTTCGTTCACGTGTGATATACGACCTTTTGTCCAACAGTTGCATTTTTTAACAACAAAGAATCTTGAAAAGATATTTTTGAAGTGACATTACTTAAAACGTCAAGCAGTCATGGTCGGTCGTCATGGATAGTTGTTGATTTTGCACATTTTGCGCTAGTGATTGAAATTTGATTTTAGTCACTCAAAACGAACGTATAAAACACCTAAAAACATGCAACTGTTGGACAAAAATTTTTTTAAATTTCACTCTGAAAAAGTAAAACTAAGTTAGCCTTGAAAATGCTGTTACTGCTAATCTGTCACTTGCATACTAGCAAAAAATTAAACTTTTAAATTTTAAATATTAAATTTGACCCATGTGGCATTAAAAAAATCAAGTTAGCCTTGTATCTTCAAAATAAAAAATAAATAAAATTCTAAATTCTATCATCTCAGATGATAGACTCATCATCTCACACGATAAAATTTAAACACTTCTAACTGTGTGCCAAATTTCGACGAATTCTGATAAACCGTTCTGAAAATATTTAGCTGTATCAACATACATAATATTGAATACAGATATAAAAATATTAGCTGATAGTTTTTATTAAACGATGCGTAAAACTAATTATCTAATTCATTTTTGTTTGTAAAAATGTTCTCCTGTTGTATATACAGTCGCGAACAAAATTAAATTGGTCGTCAATGTCATTCTTTGACACTGTGACAAGTGTTCTGCTGTCGCGATAACTGTCAACATTTTTTTTGTTTTTGCTGACAATAATTTTTTTTTAATGTTGACAGTTACCTCATTTGTTTGAACATGAGGAAGTGCTTACAGACATTACACTATTTACCGTAAAACAGGTATAATTTATTGTTCAGCAACTGTTTATTACGTCATTTCATGTTAATAATTAATTTATCTTTTCATTTTTTCTACTACTTTGAAAAGTAAGTGTTTATTGCAGCACATCATTGAACGCAAAAAAAGCTCTTTTGAAATTTATTACAGTAATTATACCTTTGCATTTAAAAAACAAAAGTTGACTGCCGTCTTAAATGTATTAAAGATGCAAGATATAGTTTATTGTAGAGTTTTTTCTGGCATTTCATTTGATTTTTTGACTGCTCAAATACGACAAAAAACACCGACGTTATTCGCGCAGGTGTTTTTTGGACTCAGCCTGTATGTCATGTGTATTCTGCTTGTCAAATTTATTAAAATCTAACACACCCGATAAAAAGACAAAAAGATATTTTTAAGTTATGACAATCATCAAATTTTTGAATGATATTTTAGGTTATCGGCTGACACTATTACTAATAAAATAATAAGTGACAAACGTTAATTTTTTTTTGAGGTCACTGGACCTCCATATAAAAATGTAAGTAGTAATTTATGTCTAATGTGGTGGGTTTTGCAATTTTGAAAATGGCATTATGTATGTATTTACAAATACACTCTGTCTCAAAATTATAACCGCATTTATTATTTTCTGGAAATTTATGTTTCGTTAAGGTGTAGATATTTTTATTTGTAACTATTAAACAACGTTTGCTAAAAAAACACTATGTTACAAAAAATCTTATTAGTATTTTAATTATTATGTTGAAAGTTCGAAAGTTTGAAAAAATGCTGTTGTAAAATTAAAACCGCACTTTAACAAAAAAAAAATGGAGTAAGCTATGTTTACTTAAAAACTTGAATGTTAAATATTGTTAAAAATTGTCATTATGTTCGTGAAAATGCCACGTGGAAATCAACTTTCTGAGTTAGAGAAAGGTAGATTTCCGAACATCGGGAAAGTCTTTCCAAGAAATTGCAAGAAACTTAAGCAGAAGTGACTGAATTATTCGTAATTTTTTGAAAAATACTGAAAATTATGGCAAGAATAACAATTAACGAGGCCGTAAAAGAAAGTTAAGTGCACGTGATATCCGCCGTGTAATTAATAAGCCAAGCAATTCTACAATCAGCATAAGGGTAATAAAAAATTGTTTGAATTTGTAAATTTCTCGCCATATAATTCATAGAATTTGCATTCAACACCTCTCATTCGTCGTTCCAAAATGAAAACTGCACCCCGACTTAAGCAAAAACACAAGGAGCAAAAACGGATATTTGCGAGAAACATGAATCGTGATTGGAGTCAGGTAATGTTCTTTTTGTAATTGATTGATCAAGAATGAATTCAGAGGAATACATTGGACTATTGGAAGAACGATTAATACAAGATAAAATTTTTCAGCAAGATAATGCTCCATGTCATGCTTCACAAATGACAAAAAAATTGCTTTTATATTCGAAACTCGAGATATTCAATTACTTGATTGGCCTTCATTATCAGCTGATTTAAACATAATGGAAAATGTATGGGGCATTTTAGTTCGAAGAGTTTATGGGGGTAATAAGCAATATGACGATCTTGATCAACTAAAGCTGCCGTGAATTGCTATGAGATGCTGGAAATTCTCTGACATTAGCAGAAGTTCAAAATTTGGTGAATTCTATGTCAAAAAGATTATTGAAGTTATTGAGAAGAGAAGAAATACCACTCATTATTAAATTATTATTAAGCTTTGTTATGAGTAAAATCCAACGCCGGTCAATGAAATATTATATTTAAACATAAACAGTGAACGTTACAAAATTAATTAGAAGAATAGCACGACACTCTCCGAGAAGATTTTCTTCGTAACTTGTTTATATCGGAGGGGCGGAAAAAGGAAAAAGAGGAGGGGTAGTTTCTTTCCTCCACCATTAGTAGAGGCACCCTCTCTTGGTACATACATAACAGCTTAATTTTTCATCTTAATTATTTAATGTTTATTAAAATGCGGTTATAATTTTGCAACATCATTTTTCATTACCTACTTTTAGATCAACTTACATAAAAAGTAAAATACTTACATATATGAATTCTTGCAACATAATGTTTTTTCACAAACTTTATCTGATAGTTACAAACAACCAAAAATATCTATAGTTTAGTGAAACGTAAATTGCTGTAAAACTGTAGATGCGGTTATAATTTTGAGACGGAGTGTATTTAATCTCTTGTAATTTAATATATTGTACCTAAATATTTGTTATTGGGTTTCTTTATTTAAAATAAATTGCACATAATTATTACAAATTTATTTAATCCATTTTTAAAGATATTGTTGTTTTAAATTATTCAATACGGACATTATTTAATAATTCGAATACAGCCACTTGTTGTTCAAGAAATCAACAAGTTTGTATCTAATATAATTTCGTATTGCAGAAAAATGAAAATTATTATCATTATAAATTGTTCATTGATTTTTGTTTTTTTTTTTTATTTTAATGCAAATCAATTTTAAGGAATGAAAAAAAATTAGCGAATTTTCATTGGGTTTCATACAAATTTAATATATTTTGAAAATGCAAGATTTTCTCCAGTTTAACTAATTACTAATACATAATTATTATGCGATTATTTTTATTTTTAACGTTTAAAAGATTCCAACTTATTTTCAAAGTAGAAGGAGAAAATGAAAGGTTATTTTCAAATTATTTTTGAAACTGTATATCGATAGTGTAATTCGCAAAGCGCGTAACTCCATTTTTTCTAAAATATATTTTATGGCACCATTTAGTAATACAGGGTGTTTACGGTCTTCTCTGTATCCTTTTAGGGGGCGATAGTACACCTCAGAAGGAGTCGATAAACCTTAAAACACCTTAGTAAAAGTCGCCTCATAAGCGAGATAATAATTCTTTTATTTTTTACATTAAACGATTAATTTGTTTTAAACACTAGTAATCTACTACTTAATCAGTATAACAAAAAACATAAAAAGTAATCTTGGGCGGTTGCAAAAATTATTATTCAATCATTATTACGTTTGTTATTTGACACAAAGTTGTTATCAGTAATTCGGTTTTACTATCACCTTTGTTTGACTGAAAATTTTATTATTTTTACCTTGTTCTTTAAAAATCGGGATGACCCATTGATATTCTATACAACATGGTGATAACTTCGAATATCTTTTGTAGAGGACAATGCTAATTAAGTAGTAGATTACTAGAATTTAAAACAAATTAACCGTTTAGTGTAATAAATAAAAGATTTATTATCTCCCTTATGAGACGACTTTTATTAAGGCGTTTTAAGGTTTATCGACTTCTCTTGCGGTATACTATCGCCCCCTAAAAGGATACAGAGAAGACCGTAAACACCCTGTATAATAGCATATCTATAGTCTGATAAATACCCAAGTCACCGTTTTGCAACAGAAGCTGGTACGGCAAAAAGTTTCAAATTGTTGGACAGGCAAAATACGTGTTTTTTAGCTCTCCTGTAAAATTTTGCTAAATGGAATTACGCATTTTGTGATTTACACTGGATCAATTCATAAATGCTTCTAAAGTTATAAAGTTGAACTAATAGGTCCTAATACTGATTAATACTGAATGCGAATTTTCACAATACGATTGAATTTCACATGCTTAAGGCTGTTTTAGACTACCTTATTTCTTGTTTAAGATTTGACTAAATTTCTACAATAAATAACGAGTGATCAATATCTTTTATAATCAAGTGATCTATGGAAATAAAATCGTGTGTCTTTGATTAGTTCATTATTTCAAATGTCATTTGATTTATTTATATTGCATTCCTATACAAAATCTAATTGCTGTTTTTATGTATTATTTTTTTTTTTTATAAATTTGCATATCAAATCCCAAGTTCACATTTCCCACTTAAAAAGAAAGCTCGCGTCAAGAGCATTTGCGCAGCCGCAGCTCGTAGCAACGACAAGTTTTAAGGTTATTCGGTATATGAGTTTTGTTAGGCTGATTTCAGTTAAATTGCCATGTTTTTGAATTAATTAAATTTAGTGCAATAAAATGTATTGGAATAAATGTTACGTTTATAAAGATAACTGGTTCATATAATCTATTCACTCTTTATCCTCGTCTCAGTAGGCCATGTTCTCGTTTCGTTAAGTTGCTGCCCTGAAGTTTGATAGATGCCAGAATCTGACATGAATCTGACTAGGTTGCCAAATATTATACGAAGGAGCACCGACTATTAGCGTTTTCGATTCACCGCACTAGTGCGCACTCAGAGTACCTTCATCTCGTGTTATTACACGAGGTTAAAATAAGATGCAAATACACTGAGTGCAACCAGTTAATGTGACGCTGTATGGCACCGTGAAATATGCACTACAGTCGAGCTGGCAACAATGTGTCCGTCAGTGGACTCAAATTATAACCATGAAATTAAAAATAAACATAACCGTCTCATCTGACGTTTCATTGTGATACCAACAAAAATGTCACCCCAACTCGCCTACTGGGACGAGGAAAAAAGAGTGAATAGATTATAGAAGGTGCGTAAAATGTCCGCCGTTCTCTTGTAAACACAAGCGAAATCTGCGTTTTAAATAGTTAATAACATTCGCTAAGATTATTGGATTGTTATTGAACTGTTCACAATGCAACAATAAACTCTGATGAACAAAGATTTCTGTTAATAAATTAAACTTACTGTCACTGACAGTTAATAATTAAAATGACACTAGAAAAATGAATTAATCAAAGACATACAACTTTTTTATTCCATAGGTCACTTAATTAGAAAATATATTGATCACGCGTTATTTGAGCTGCAGTTATGGTTTGGAGATAGGACACGTTCTGTTTTGTGATTTTTTTATTCAATTAAATGTTTGATACAATTTACCGCATAATTTAAATTGTTCAAGAAATTAAACAAAATCTTGTACAAAAGATAGGATAGTGTAAAACGGTCTTTACACACAAATTTTTCATTGAGTAAGACAATTAATGAAATTGCATTTCGATTCACTCTATTGAAATTATACTGTCTAATTAAATTAATTCGAAGAAGGAGTGTTGCTGGTTTCACGTTCATGTTTACAAATAGTTATGTGTTTGATATCAAGCGATAATTTGCATTTAAACTGCCGTCCGTACATTAGCGCCTCACTGTACATGTTTGTACAACCGTTATCGACTGATAATTTCATTAATAATCAAGACGACAATCATCCGGCTCGTAATAAAAGTGCCGGGGTATTTCGTACTAAAAAATAACCAAATAATAATTCATTACATCATATGGAACAAAACAGTTATAAGAGAATGCTATGGATGCCCTGTTACCTTTTTTTTTTATTTTCTTCATTTTCATACTACATCGACATCATTTTCAGTTTCTATAATATAAATTTACGCACACGACCTACTAGATTTCACGAGACAGTTCTTAACCGGCTGGGTAATATTTCAGTTAACGCAAATTTTCCTCGCTTTGGCGCTAGTTACCTAAATAACGAAAGAAAAAGGCACAAGGAAACTATATTTGAGCAAGAAAATACAACTGTACTTGTCATAAATTGCGTGAGGTTGACATTAATTGAAAATGACGCTGTGAAATGACGTTCCGGATATAATTCGCTTCCGATTTTTTAGATAAGTGGCGCCAGCGGACAAACACTTGAACTAATAAATTGCGCAAGCCAGATAAATATACACTGTCTCATAAAATCTAGTAGGTACAGTTGGGTACAATCGCGTCTGAAGACATATTATATTTACGAAATATATACAGCGTGTACCAAAAAGTTTTATACAAATGGAAAAAAGTTAATCTTACATTTCACAAAAAAAACTATTGTTTATAAAAAGCTCTGCATGACTTGTAGATCCATAATCAGGTAAAAAAATTTTAAAAAATAGGCTGGAATACAGGGAAAATAAAAAATAATGATTTGAACGGAGAGCAAAATACGTTCAAACTGTAGTGGAGAGCATAATGTTCATTGAAATTGTGATTAAATAGCAAAAAATTATGCACACTTGTAGATTATTGATATTCCCAGATAAAAATTGATAAAGAAGGTTACCAACGTTTTATAAAAATAAATTATCTAACAATTGCTGAAGTGTTTATTTCTTAATTTTTATCTGGGAATATCAATAATCTACAAGTGTGCATAATTTTTTGCTATTTAATCACAATTTCATTGAACATTTTGCTCTCCACTACAGTTTGAACGTATTTTGCTCTCCGTCCAAATCATTATTTTTTATTTTCCCCGTATTCCAGCCAATTTTTTAAAAATTTTGTATCTGATTATGGATCTACAAGTCATGCAGAGCTTTTTATAAAGAATAGTTTTTTTTTTGTGAAATGTAAGATTAACTTTTTATCCATTTGTATAAAACTTTTTGGTACACGCTGTATATGTATATACAGGCAGTCACAGAAAAACTGTTCCTAACTTTCAGAAGTAGTAGAGGGTATATAATTAAGCAACTTTTACTAATAAAATTGTGGCCGGAAATGTTTCCGCGTCAAGTTAAAACGAAAAAGATAATAAAGACTGGAAATAATCTCTATGTAAAAAGTAACTTTTCTATTTATTTCTAGTAGCTACACAATTTTAATTAATATCAATTTATTAAGAAAACTTGAAAAATTATACGAAATGTTCCAAAATAAGGCCACCATTTTCGATGCTCAAGTTATGGTGATGTATGACTGAACAACGAATTCTTCGAAATTATGATCACGAATGGCATCGAAAGCTAAAATAATTCGATCCACTAATTGCTCTTTTCAATTGACAGGTGTTGCATAAACATTCGATTTAATATGACCCTTAATGCAAAAATGAAATGAAGTTTTGTACATCTGGCGATCGTGACGGTCAAGGAAAAGGACAATTTGATTGGGAGAAATGGTCCTTTTCCGTGGCCTGCACGATCGTGAGATATGACTCCAATTCATTTTTGTATTTGGGTTCATATTAAATTGAACGTCTATGCAACACTTGCCTACAAAGAACAGGAATGAGTGGGTCTAGTTATTCTTGCTTTTGATGACATTTGTGATCGTTCTCAGATATTTAGAAGAATTCGTCATTAAATCTTACACTGTAAAAAATGTTACAGCGATAATCATGAGCAACTTTATGACCCGTGATTATCGCTGTAAAATTACACGTTAATACTATATGTATATTACTAATGTAATGGGAGGAAATATTTATACTGTACATTTTAATGTGTTTTCACAAACCGAATGTGATATTACCCCGAAATACCTTGTATATTTACAACACTTTTTTTACATATAGCTTTCGCTGTAATATTACCATACTTATCGCTGTAATATTATCGTACTTATCACTGTAATTTTACCCCATTTTTTTACAGTGTACATCGTTATAACTTACGCATTCAAAATTGTGGCCTTCAAGTTTTGTTAATAAATTGAAATTAATTAAAATTATGTAGCTATTAGAAATAAGAGAAAAGTTATATCTTACATCGAGATTATTTTCAGTCCTCATTTTCTTTATTTCATTTTAATTTGATCCGGAAACATTTCCAGCCACAACTTTATTAGTAAAGATCGCTTAATTATATGCTCTCTACTACTTCTAAAAATTAGGAATAGTTTTATGTGACATCCTGTATACAGGGTGTTTCATTGAAGATGCACCAAACTTGACGTACACGTTTCTGACATTATTTCAAACAAAATATCTTTTTTAATCGGAGCAACTTGAAATTTGTATAATTTGGAGTCGATGTTTCTTGAAATACTTTGTCGCCGCGGAATGTGAAATCAAACCGGCGATGTAAATTGCTTTATGAATGGCACACAGCTGCAGGGGGACAATAAAGTTACGGCGAAGGAATTTATGACTAGATTTTGTTTTGCCCTTGACCTACTCGCTCGGTCATTCAGCAGCAGCTGTGAAATCGCGTGGATATTTAAACTTATTTAATTTAATAATAAATAAATTACAAATGTGGGGCTATGCAAAAATGTGCATTTAGTATGCATTGTTGTTAAAATAAAATTTGTCGAATCTTAAAAATAAAAACATTTATTTTTATTACATTATTATTACGTTATAATTATTACAAGAGATGTTCAAAAATTCCTCCTTCCTGCTGTACACACAAAAAATACCATAAAGTCCTTAATTGGGGTAGTGCGTCGAACGAAATGTTTTGGGTAAAACCCAGGCACTTGGGCGCAAAATTTCTACGAACGATTTCATGAAACGGTTTATCATTGAATGTGAATAATAAATTCTTAAATAAGCGCAAACTACTAAATGTTTGAACAATCCTAACAATTACAAAATTCATATTAAATGGAGAAACGAAAATAAACGACTAATTATTATTTTTATTGATTTCCAACAACCACGATGTTTTAAATGTGTTTTGCCGAATCAGGTGGGGCGACATTCTAGCTAGAGTAATAAACCAATAAAGCGATTCGTATGAGAATGTGAAACAATGCATTCATTCTCATTTAAAGTCCATCCTAAAAATATGCGACTTTGCTTTCCCTTCGATTTTCTCGAAACTTATTCATTTAAGAAAAAAAATTATAGAAAACTTTTATTTCTTTTCACGATATCTACCGACATACCGAGTTTGGTGCACCTTAATTGAAACAGGCCATTCATAATGTTCGTAACATATGTATAAGGAAATTTTTTTATTATTTTTGCGAAAAAAAAATACTAGGATCAATTCGTTCATCAATCAAAACAGAAAAGTGCACAATTATATCCATGTTGATTTTTTTAAAATTTGTTGGGAAACTCGAAAATTTGAATATCTCAAAAACGAAAAATTGCGATAGCTCGAAAAGTTTTAATCTTTTTCTTATAGAACAGGTGTAGTCGGACAATATTAACTACAACCATTAACCTACTGTGTTTGAAGGCAATATTTTACACAAAAAATATGACCGAGAATGGCGAGAATGACCTTTTTTGGAATTCTTTCCTGTGTGGCTTCAAACTTGTCGTAAATCCTTAAAAAAAAAATATAGTTTCATTCTTTGATTTACATTTATTGAGGAAAACACCATCAACGTCAAAACATTGCCTTTGCCTTGATGCTCTTTACAATAGAAATTTTGCTTTTTTTGTTACATTGTGTTTTTAGTAAATAAACAAAATTTGTTTCCGTTTCTTTTTCATTCAGTACAAAAATAAAACAGTAAAAATTGTTTTTTATGCAAAAATATTATTTACAAGTTTACAATACAATGTAATCCACTTATAATGGACTCGCTTATAATAGCGATTATAATGAACCATTTTCAAGGTCCCAGTCAAAATATGTGTAAAATCCTCGGTTATAATAGACTCGATTATAATAGACTCTCGAATGAATGAACTAAAATTCGTTATTTTTACATTACAAGCGGAGTTTTTCCGTACTGAGATAACAACTCAAGAAGCATTGCGTTCTATCAGAAAATTAAGACGTTGCTTTCAGCAAAACGAGAATAGCACTGACACTATTTCGATAATAAACAAAATTGAAATTACTCAATCCAAAACGAAAATATCTCATATCTTTGATTCTCTTATGATGAACCCTCGGTCTATTTCACTTGGTCCTCTGAAGTTCATTATAAACCGATTCCACTGTATATTAAATGTAAATTTTAGTCTTTCAGAAATATTGTAAATTTCCATATATGCAATGAACTTTATGAAAGGCACTGTATATAATTGTAAAACGAGCTCACCGATTATCATTTCACAATTCTGAGAGCAAATATTGGTTGTATCAATAAATCAACAATGAATGGTCTTCAGAGCCAAAATTTTAATTCATATTTTATGTTCCGTTTGATATATTTACATTAGATTATTATTCTCTTTATTTTACGCATATAAAAAATCCAATCTTTCATTTGTATTGCCAAATTTCGCAAACACCTCTGTCATATTTGGGCAAATTCCACAAGCACATGTGTCACCTTTTCTTCGCGGCCCTAATCAACAAAGTTAATAATAAGTTTTCTTTATTTGATCCGGTACATTGACTTGATTTAATTTCCTTTTAGGGGAGAGGAGCACTGACCTATCTATCAACTGTACTTATTTTCTTGTAATTTTAGGTTTACATAGAAAAACATTTTACCATGGCCCTTTCGTAAATCATCATTGTAATCCGAGAAATTCAAAGCTCGAGATTTCTCGAAAAGCTGGCGTGCATCAGAAGCCAAAGTTTCTTAAAAAAAAACAAACAAAGTCGAAATATTAAGATACTTTTTAAACTAAATTATTAACTAAAGAGTTATTGAGCTTGATGTGCCTTGATTTGTAATAACTCACCTGAATGCAAAAATGCTTTGTATCACAGTCATTATTCCCCTTACCTTGTAGATCTGAGTTTAGTAAAAAAAAAGTGAACAAGCACGTCTTCAATGAACAAATTTTTTTTTAAATAAAATATGTATGAGGTATTCAATTTAAAATCTCAGTTTCTAAACATGACTGTAATTAAGTAAAAGCAATTATGTAGGTATTTTCAGTACATGAAAGCTAATTGAATATTTAAATATTTTTATTATTGATGAAATTATTAGATAGACATGACCATTCAGGAACACCTAGTATTAACCAGAGTAACATATGGTGATAGTCAATAAACCAATAAGCTTGGAAACGCTGGAAAAAATAGTTCTCATTTCAACACACATGCAATTTACGACACAAATTGCTAATAAATAAAATCATTGAATCAAACATTAAACAGAAATGAAAGGCTACTGTTTATATACATTGAGCATAAAGCGCTTTGACCCAATTCTCATATCCTGGAAATAAACACGGAAATGCAAGGCGGCGCAACTCGAAAGCTCATAGAATTTATTCTGGCGGACGCGCGGAATTATTACGGAAAAAATTAGAGAGAAACAAGAAGAGGAGAGAAACCACGAACACAAATATAAAAAGAAATGTATGCAACTTACAATTTTTACCTTACACCTATGCGTTTGTTGAAATCTATCGGTACTACTGTCGTTCGGGTGCGCATTAATTTGAACGTTGTTCATTTTGATATGTCAGTGCTAGAACGAATCATTTTGTAACTGAAGAGATTAACGGTGCATTGAAACGAAAACGTACGTGCACGATATGTACAAGTGTTCGTTCGAGTCGGTAGAAGACTGCAATCGTTATGAATGCGTGTTGTTTCCGTCAGTTCGGCCCTTTGCCGATCTACGTCGCGGAGGCGCCACCTTCTAGATTTCAGCGTCGCGCTGTCTACTTTGACCGGTACTCTTTGACACGCTTTTGTGCATCTTCCACCCTATTAAATACTTCATTTAACATGCGTTTCACAATCTATTTATAATTCGTTTATGGATTTACCTCCTACACAAAGATATCAAGAGAGATCACACTAGAACGCTCTTTCGATTTAATACGCACTGGAAAAGCTAAATATTCGACGGGGCAGATCAATTCGTTACCAATGTACAATTTATGTGAACCCTTCAAATTGAACTTTTACATTTTTACGGAATACGTATATCAATATTTTTATGAAATAAATGTCAAACGAAATGATCGGTGTAAAGTTCCTTTAAGCAAATGGGTTATAAATTTAATTTAAAAATTATTGAGGAAAAGTGCAGAAGCTGAAGTCGAAACATTAGTAAAAAATCGTAGTAAAATCAAAATGGATTGATAACGTCACGTCACGCTGAATGATTTTTCGATTATCATTTTGTAGAAATTGTATCGTTATACTGCTTGCAAAAGGCGTTTATGTATTACTAACCGTAACCCGTCAAAATAGCTCCGAGAAAATAACCCCCGACAAAATAGCCCCGACAAAATAGCTTCCGACAAAATAGCTCCCGACAAAATAGCTTCCGACAAAATAGCTCCCGACAAAACAGCTCTGAAACTTGGTAATAGGTTTCAATGAAAACAAAACACAGACAAATAATAACTTTATTCTAATTTAACAAATAATTTTATGCAAAAAAATGTCAATAATTTAAAAAAAAATTTGTGATATTTATAATTCTGTTATTGGAAATTCGACGACGGTAATCTAGGATATTGGTATTTGGATCCTGAGTCAAAATTAGAAGTCTTCTATTCAGTTGAACATATTTCATTTTGGATGCTTCTGGACGTCGAAATCCGGCGTTTAAACGCATGACCTGTATTTCGGAGTTATCTTGTTCTTTTTTGAATTGTTCAATTAGTTTGAATATTGATGGGTGATGACAATCAATGGTTTGCTGAAATGCACGATGCCAGCCTTCCACGGAATTGTTCGTACGAGGAAGACCATTAATAACTCTGTCGCATGTATTCCATATACTTAGTGCAAATCGCGGTTCTGTTCTCCGGTTACGTCTTCGACGTCCAATAAAAGTACAGCCTACAATTTGTACACCATTAAATACTTGTGAAACAGCATTTTGAATTCCTTTTTCGTAGTCAGACAAAACTGACATAGGATTTAAAGTTAATTTTAATTCTAGTAGCTTTTCAAATACACGAACATATGATGCTACATTTTTATCTTGCAAGAGCACATAAACTAGTGGAATAGCAGTATTTTCCACTAGAGCGTGAACAGTAAAAACTTGTGTAAATAATGGGGCAACCTTAAATGTTGTACGAACCAATTACTATGTTGTTCTGAATATTAATATGCGATGGGGGTCATCCATTTCGGAATCCCACAGCAGAAAATTCATATTTCTTGAAATAATTTGAAGATTAGGCGGGATAGCAATTTCTCCAACACTGGTAGGATTTGGATGTGGTTATTGTGCCTGTTTCCGTTTACGTTCAATGGTCCTTTGAGAAGCAGTATATTCCGGTAAATATACCGATGCTTCAAGTGACGTTCCATTCATACATCTCTGAATTATTTGCCTTGGTTTTTCAGTACCATTCTTTGCCTGTACCCTCGTGTTGAACACACATTTCACTGCTTCATTCTTCTCTGGATTTGGGGCATGATTGTGTTCTGTAACTATAATCACCTCGTTGGCGCCTCGTACTCTTAAACGTCCTCGACAATTCAGTTGGACGCACCTCCACGAAGTACTGTCATCCTTATTTATTCTTGCTTTTCTGTATCGAAATCCATCATTCAGTAACAACTCTTTTCCTTTTTGTGACTCGATTTTCTCCATTTCTGAACAACCAACACAAACAAAAATTCAAAAGCAAACGAATTGTGTAAAGGAAGACTTCTTCAGTTTTATATGTGATTTGAGGTAATTCAAAGAATTTCACTAATTAGAAAGAGCTTAAAATTTAACAAGAGATAATTTCAAAGAAAAATGGATCAAGATTGGCGACCGACGATTAATGATACGTGTTACGTTCTCGGAATCGTCCGTCCGAAAATAATTAGAATAATTTTCTTTAATAATCCGTTTAGTTTATGTTTCTGTGATGTGTTTACATGGAATATTGATCAAATTAAATTTTTTATTGAGAATATTTACATAATCAAAATAACATATAGTACAGAAAAAACTTTGAATTGACACTAATAAGGCGATTTCGTCGGGGCTGTTTTGTCGGTGAGCTGTTTTGTCGTGAGTTAGGTACTAACAGCTAAAATGTTCATTAAAATAACACAGACCGGCAAAATTACAGTTTTTGTCTGAGGTTTGGATTATTTTGTGATAAATAACAAAAAAAAAGAGCACAAGGAAATTATATTTGATTAAGAAAATACAACTTTTATGTCTGGCTACAATTGTTGAAATTAAATTGAATTGAATTAAACACGACCGCTGTTTCGTCGTTACGACGCCATTTTCAAGTGTTAAATCAAAAGAAAGCGCTCCGAAGCACGTGGTTTGAAGACCTGAAGAGTTAGTTACAAAAACCATAAGATGTTCATACTTAGAGAAAATACAACTGTACTAGCCGTAAACTGCGTGAGCTTGACATTAATTGAAAGCGACACTGTGAAATGACAATTCGGTTGCGATTTTTTTATGTAAGTGGCACCAGCGGAGAAACACTTGAAGTAATAAATTGCACAGGCCGGGTTTCGTAAAATCTAGTAGGTCGTGATCAAAACAATAAAAATCGGGAACGTCGTGATTGGTTATTTTTTAGTGGCATGCACATTCTTACAGCGTCGCCAATCTGCGTGAAACAAATTTTCTGAGAGTAGTTCATTTGGTCACGTGTGTTGTATATTTGATCAAGTTTAGAATTTAGGAAAGTTTACGCATTCTCAATATATCCTTAATATACGAGCAGGTTTGTTTATTTTGTCTATGGTTTGGTAATGTGATACGGGTATATGCGTCAGGCAGAGGGATAGAAGGAACGAAAGATGCGAGCACTTAGTCTCCGGCCGGTCCTTGAAGGGTGAACGTCTTGGTAAACTTGCGCTAATTACGCAGACGAGCTCGCGAGTGTTGTAATGAATTGCAGTGACACGTGATGAAGTAGTTGCGCAAGGATTAAGGCTTGCTGATGATAGAGTAAGGTGCCAATCACGTGGTGTCCGCTGATGGCTCGGACAGAGAGTAAGAGATTGGGCATTCTATCATAAGGGTGATTCGCCGATAGTCGGAGAGAGGAGGGGATCACTCCACCTGCACACGGCATTTGACCTTATCCGCTAACTGCAGAGGTGTGAGTAGTAAATGCCGGAGACATAACTAGTTGTACACCTGACCACCTGAATTGCCTTGTGTTTTCAAGAAGCAAGCAAAAAGCTTGGGCCGGTGTAGCAATACTGTAGGAGGCAGTAGCACCAATGATTCTGAGAACGTATGCTCGGAAGGCAAGGTATGCTAATATCCACCTGGGGTTCGTCCTTATGCATGCGAAGTACGAAGATGGACATTCGAGGACACCTTCTCCGTGAGTTCGCATCCCAGCAGGGAGCTTCCACATCTACAGCCGGTGACATAATTATTAGGCACCCCTTAGAATTATGAGTTTTATTAAAACTAAACAATGAAAAATGAATATGATATATGTAAATATTTATTGATTGTAAGAGAAAGTCCGCCATGCGCATGACTGCCTTAATCCGCTTAGGCAAATTTGAAACTAATGTTTCACATGTGGAAGCTGGAATATTTTTCCATTCATTAAAAATTGCTGCTTCTAACTCTTTTTTGGATTTGCATTTGTGTTGAGCAACCTTTCGTTTTAAAATAGTCCACAAATATTCTATGGGGTTCAGATCCGGACTTTGTGGTGGCCATCCTAAACAATCAACCCCATTTTTCCGAACCATGCTTTACTTGAAGCTGCCGTGTGACATGGTGCGTTGTCCTGTTGAAACTAAACCCCTTCGGTATTTATACAAAACAATTTTTCCACTGAGGGATATAACACGTGTTCTAACATATTTGTATAGACGTTGAAATTTATTCTGCCAGTACATACGAATACTTCACCAACCCCTTCTGACGTCATACATCCCCAAATCATGACTACCTCCAACAACTTGCGTCTAGAGGCGGGTTTATCACTAAAGGTCATGACGTCACAAACTTAACCTAGAATTGTGTACTTATCAGTTGTCGTCTCCGAAGAAGGCATATTCGTTCTTTTTCTGAATACTTGGACTGAAAATGAATCAAACGTTAAATTGTAAAGAATGTGGGAATCGTTTTCAGAATCTGTCTAATTTACGCAGACACGTACGGTAGTTTCATGAAAGCAAACTACAGGAACTGGCCCCGTTGAATCGAAAACAAAGTTTGAATTTTTTATTTACTTGTGGGGAGTGTGACAAAAATTTCAACAACAAAAACCATCTCCGGTTTCATATGAAGACGCATAACTCCATACCTGCTGTTGTTAAAACAAATCCAGAAAATGACGTAGATGGTCAAAAAAGTGTCCACTATTTTGCGGCTTTACTACGTCATGTTCAAAGTCAATCTTGGATCATTTAACAACAAATCACGACATACCGATAAACTCGCAAGAATTTGTGTTTTCAAGTTTCGAAGAATTTGAGTCATGGAAATCCAAGATTGAGACTGATACAAGTTCAAAATTTATAAAATTTACAAAATCGAAAAACGTTGTCGTATTTACTTGTCATAGAGCAGCCAGGTATGTTGCTAAAGGTAAGGACTGATGTACCAATTATCTTTGCGAGTGTTAATACTCTTGTTATTTATTAAATTACAGGTAAAGGGTTGAGGCAACTGAAAGTGCAACTTGGAAGAAAGACGACGGTTAAATCTCTAGAACTACAAAAACAAGAATTGCTTGAAAATTTCCAAAGACAATTAAATAAAATACATTCTCCAAACAAGTTAACGATCATAAAAAACTGCCTCACTATCTCCGACTTTAAATGCTACTTGTTCGAATGCAAATTTACCTATACCACCTAAAATTGCTCATAATAAAAATATAACTGTGCAAAGAAGACTTTTTTCAACAAAGTAAAAAGAACAAGAAAAGTGCTAACAACTTTCAGAAACCGTCAACTGCAAATAAAGACCAAATGGCGCTGGTCTTGTTAAATAGTATTTTGCAAGAGTAAAAAAGATGGTAACTTTACAGTTTTCAATTTTAAGTTATTTATGTGTTAAATTTAAATTATATACTCCTACTTTTTATTTTAGAACTTTTTTATTTTATTAATAAACTATCATTATTGAATAATCTTCTTTAAGTTTTTATTAGCAAAAAATCTTTGTTAACGATGTTTTCCACATTCCCTACAAGTAAATGAAAAATTCAAACTTTGTTTTTGATGCGATGTGGCCAATTCCTGTAGTTTGCTTTCATGTGGCTTTCATGAAACTGCCATAGGTACGCGAAGCCGTACTGACTGCGTAAATTAGACAGATTCTGAAAACGGTTCCCACATTCTTTACAATTTAACGTTTGATTCATTTTCACTAGTTTCAGTCCAAGTATGCAGAAAAAGAACGAATATGCCTTCTTCGGAAACGACAACTGTGACGGGACAGTTTGTGACGTCATGACTTTTAGTGATAAAGCCGCCTCTAGACGCAAGTCCTCCATGTTTGGCAGTAGAAACTACACATTCGTTTCGATATTCTTCGCCAGGCGTATGTAGACGGCGCCAGATGTACCAAAAACCTAAGACAAGTGTACCTGAAATTAGTACTGTCGTTTTTATTTGTTTTTGAAAGTATTTTTTAATTTAATTGTATATTTTTAATACTATTTGAGTGCCTCATACTTATGCATGACGTAGCTCTATATTGCTTTCATCGGACCATATCACTTTAGCCCAGTCTGCTTCTGTCCATTGTCTGTATTTTAGCCCATGCTAAGCGTTGTTTTCTGTTTTTTTCAGACAACAACGGTTTCTTTCTTGCTTTTCTTGCAGACAGGCCAGCTTCTCTGAGTCGTCTACTGACGGTTTTAAATGAAACGGTGAAATTGTATTCGCGATTTAACGCAACTGACAAATCTTTTGCCGTCTGACGTCGCTCAGTCAAAGATTGCTGCTGTAACCAACCTGTAGTTTTTCGTTTCGGCCCTCTTCCCGGCCTAGATTTCGTATCCCCTGTTTCATGGTAACGTTTTAGTGTCGTTTGTACAGCACACCGTGAACATTTAATCTTTTTACTAATTGCTACTTGCGATAATCCTTTGGAATTTCCTTTCGAATTTTCGCGCATTTTAACTGACTCAGTTCTTTAGTTTTCGGCATTCGTACACTTTAATAGAAACACACACTATTAAACTACGCGGATTTGTAATAAAAGTTCTGCATAGAAATTTTAAAGTATTGATGCGCATAGGTCTCTGCATTAATTACAACTAAATGTGGAATAAGAGCATTTTAAGATAATACCCCAACACGTTGTTTATTGAGAAAATTGCACCTGTCACCCTTCTGTCTAGATCATCCATAAATCTAGGAATTATCAGGTAAAGACCATTTGTTTACTGGTGCCGCAATACTGAGAAATTGTCACCGGCTGTAGATTCGCCGCTGGAGTTGGCGGGGCCGGAAAGGGCCCCGGTAAGTAAAGTGTTCCACATTGTTGAGTAGATGCTCGTAAATGGTTATTTGTAATTTTGCATGACATCCTTATCGAATCGAAAAGCGAAGCCCAGATGTTGAAACGTTTACCCTCAGCTCCGCAGTGGTCGAGAAAGAAAAAAGAAAGCAGGGAAAGAGAGATCTAACAGAAGGGTGAGTGAATGTTTATTGTAACTCGGTCCTCTGACATTGTTATTAGTCGAGATTGCTTAACAAAAAAAAAAACTATCCTACACGTGGAACCCGGAAATTGTTGAAAGCACGGTATAAAATAAATACAGTTTGCTCGCTAAAAGAATGAGGTCATAAAACATCGATTTTTATTTTTAATAAGCGAGGGAGGAAAATATTTTCTGCGTAGTACCACGGGTACAGTTTATAATTTATGATCCTATTTATTAGATTAAACTCTTTAAACAGAGAAATGAGTAGGTCTCTAATATCCTCCTACGATTGAATAGGAAAAAGTACAAGTATTATGCAGTTTTATTAAATTAGTTTCCAATTTGATAACCATAACCATACAAGAGGTTTGTTTCCATTTCCTTTCTTATTTGTTAGGAATTTTCTGTGCCGTTTTATTTTTAATAAATGTTATGTTTTTGGCAATCGCAAGAATATTGATCAAACTAATCGAACTTGAACGTTTATTTATTTCTAAGCCAGTAAATCATTGCATTTTTACAAATCAAATTAAGTAATGAACCCAAACAAGAACGGTTTTATCGTAAACATTTACTATGGAGAAATACGTTTCGATAAACAAACATGGAAGCGATCCCTTTAGTTGTTTATTTGCCCAGTTCCTGTTTAGAATTCTAGCACGCACGCGATCACAATAAATCAAATTTCACCGCAATGAAATTTTAATGCCGTTTTTCTAAGGACATTCATGGAGGTTGTGCGGTAGTTAATACAAAATTAATTGTAACTAACCGGTTCCAACACCGACAGAACAGACGCAGAAAAATCGAAACCGTTACAGATAATAGAGATTAAAGTCTACGATCTACTTTAGTTTGCCATGTTGAGATGCTTTGCTACATAAATGCATGTGTTAATAAACTTGTAATATTAACTATCATAATTACGTTGACATATTTACAAGAACTGGAAACTAAATATTTAAACTGAAAAGTACTCAGTATGTTACATTTTTAATTATCAATTTTCACTGTAAATAAATTATAAATCAAAAGCAAGCGAAAAGTATCCTCAATTGTTTAATTAATTAAATTATACCATATGTTAAAGACCAAGCCTTTATGCCAAGCACATAATCTGACTTAAATGAATTTAGTAATGATGTCAACCTAATAATATTAAATTAATCAATATGCAACGCTAATAGAATGTGAAGATGAGACGTTTTCTATTTATACTTTTTATATCATATATCAGCCGATTAGTTTTGTAAATTGTCTGTTAAAGTCGAAGGAGATAACTTATTTGCCTTTACGTCAGATTCATTTAAAACTCTGACAAAATTCAAACTTTTTAACGAAATCCCCATTCGTGGAATGAAGTCATTTAAGTGATTTAATTATGTTGCTAAAGTAGACATGACACTGACGACATTGAAACCAGAAAAACATCAAACTCCCGTTAATGTTGTGCAATCACATTTATATATAAAATTATCGTGGACGTAAATAAGTTCGAACATGTGCTGACTCGACTTGACGTGGACTGATTAATTATTAATGCACTGCATAACCAATATAATTAATAGACTCTCGTGGTTAAAATTCTTTAAATACTTTGAAAATTGCATTTTATTTTATTATGTTCTAAGAGTAAACAATAGTGACAATTAACTTAGAAAGATTCAATACACAGTGCTCTCATGTTGAAGAAAAAATGACTTTAAATAAATGACTCATATAAAACTAAAGACAAAAGAAACAAAATTGGACTCAAAATATCTAAAGTATTTCGTGAAAGGAATTCAATAAACAAATGGTTATTAAAAAATATAAGTGAGAACTTGCATGACAAAATTTAGGTATACAACTTAAAAGTGATCTCCATTAACATTCAAATACCAATTCCAACGCTATACAAGTGAAAAGTGAAGAAAAGGCGAAAACCACTGAGATTAAGTCAGAACAAATATAGAGAAATTTGGAAGGGCCTAGCTCTTTCGAAAACCAGCTTAAATCTATGTGTTGTTGTATATTTTATCAAGTTTAGAATTTAAGAAAGTTTAGGCAAGGTATGCTAATATCCACCTGGGGTTCGTCGTTATGCATGCGAAGTACGAAAATTGACATTCTAGAACACCTTCGTGAATTCGCATCCCAGCAGGGAGCTTCCGCATCTAGAGTCGCCGCTGGAGGAGGCGGGGCCGGGAGAGCGCCCCGGTGAGTAAATAAGTCCTATAAACTTGAGTAGATACTCGTAAATGGTTATTTGTAATTTTGCATGACATCCTTATCGAATTGAAAAGCGAAGCCCACAAAAATATGTTTGCTTTATTATACAGAGTGAGATAAAGATCAAAGACCTGGTTATGAACAAAAATGACAGAGGAAAATAAATTTCTGAAAATTATTTAACTTGATAATGGTATCAAAACGGTATACATGAAGGAAACCCAAATGAAAAGCGTATTTTCTTTAATGTCAGATAAAAGCCGAGTGTGTTGTACGTACTAAGGACTTAGTCCCCCCCCCAAATTATTGAGAAATTCGCCTACGCTGTAAGTCGAATCTTCAGAAGTTTTTAATCCAGCCGATCAAACATTACTGAGTCATGTGGACCTATTATGTGTTTCAAAATGATTTCCATTTACTTAACTTTGCAATTTTTTTTGTGTTTACTCTTTTTTAATTAGCTAGTTAAATCAACAGACTGTTATCTATTAATCAATTGACGTCAGATTTATTAATTTATAAATTAGTAAGCGACAAAAATGTATACTATGAAACAAAACACTTTTAGTATGGAGGCCTATTTCCGAAGTGGACGCTTAGTAAACGGAGAATGATAATATTTCATTGCTAAATGCACAGCATGTAACGTAACAAGTAACCCTATTTTCCTAAAGTGGAATTTTTTTATTTTACATGAAAAAGTTACTGGTGACTAGATGAAAATAATTTTGAAACACATTGTGATACTGTTGCGATGCAATTCAGTAAACCCGCAGGTTTTTTTATTTGTTTTCCGAAACATGACTGAAATTTCAGGCCAAAAATTTCTATGCTGCGGGATAAGCGTTTTAATTGGTGAAAATCCTGTAGAAAATAGAATAAATGTTAAAGTATGTAATATCATAACTAAAGACACTGAAACTTTTTGCTAAATTTGTTTTCAAAACAAAAGCGGTGGTTGCATGTTCTATTTCAAATAACGAACACATATCCGTATTCTGGGTATTTTTTTTCAAGCGATAAGCAGCAATGCTGGGCGACGTGCAGTCCCTTTCGGGTAAGGATAGACTACACAGAGAGCCGTAAATCTGTAAAAATGTGAAGTAGCCTTATCTTTGTGTTTCGAATTTCTGTACAAAAGTTTGTCGCGCTAAAATCACGGGAACATGTACGTTAGCGGAAAAGACAGAGCGAATTACGCTCGAGTTGAAGTGTTTTGTTTTTGTCTGTTTCTGTTCCCAGTCTAGCGTCATAATTCTCTGTCAATTCAAGAGGCTCTTGAAAGGCAATTAGAGGAAAAAAAATCGCAGACATCGTGAGACAGACGCATTCTTTACGACAGTTTAGAGAGCATAATTTATACTTGGTTGTAAGAAAATGCAGTCAATTTCTACCACATTTCTGGAATTACCGATTATATTTAATTGGTTAATAATCGAATTATACAGATTATTTGAATAATCGAATGACCGGTTATTTTTAATTCGAATTATCTCGTCACTAGTAGATTAGATACTACAGAGATATTTTGTTGAAATACGAAATTGTCTGTTTATATTCTTGCTTCACGTTCCTTTATTCCTTGTCATTCGCTTTCCTTTTTGAAATCGATCGCAGTTTGTTTTCATTCCTCTCTATCTTACTTCTTTGTTCCTAAATTATTTCGTTCATTCCGACTGGCCTAAAAATTTAACGAAGTTTCATCTTTCAACACCGTATTTACAAAACTAGTTTCTTTTAATTAATTATGAAACATAAATAATATATACATGCCTCATTAATGACAAATGATTTATTTATTTTAAAACTACATCATTAATGACAAATGATTTATTTATTTTAAAACTACCGACGGTGAATTAACCGCTGGCGAATTTATCGATGGCGAATTTACCTACGGCGAATTGTACCTACGGCGAATCGGCGACGGCGAATTAGCGACGACGAATTTTCCTAGACCCCCAAAAAGGGTATAAATGTCAGTTGAATCGTTATATCACTTATGTTAAATCTTTATGGTTCTAATTCTTTCAATTGATATCTAACAATAATTGAAGAGAAATGAATTATTGATACATAACCATAGCAACCACAACAATTCACCAATGACTCTTCAATGTGTTATAACAGTAAATTGAAAAGAATGCAGTTTTTAGGAAATCAATTGTTATAGGCTGAGAGATATAAGAAGTCCACAATCGAATTAAGTACTCGTCTCGGGAGGTGAGTAAGAATAATGCCAGGAGACTAATGGTGGATTTCACAAACGTTACTTAAATTTAATCAAGCGTTAAAAGTAAACGTTGCTATGGTTACATGTACTGAAGGTATAGGAATGATTATTCTTAATCAATGATTAAGTTTAATCGACTTTTATGAAACCCAGCATTAATCCGACCGTGGACTTCTTATATCTCTCAACCTATACTTACGCTTGTTACAAATCAAACGTTAGTGTGTACGGTTTAAATAAAAAGTTTTTGTTCTAATCTGCTTCTGGGGCGTTAGAACATATGGGTGGGAATTTACAGGCGTTATTAAAAATGTCTTGCGATTGGACAGGTTATAACTTTTATTGAGCTTATTTCACATTGCCCTAATTGAAAATTTGATCGTCCATCCGTAATTCTGGTAAAAAAAAAGGTTAATATCAGCATATACAGGGTATTAATAAAAAACTGTACACACTTTGGCAGGTTATAGTAGAGATCCAAACAAGAAACAAATTCAATTGTCAATAATTTTCGAAGTACGATTTCATTGAAAAAAGTTTACATACAGAATCAATAACTCATTTAGCGTACTTAAAAATATCACAGAAAACATGAAAATCTAGAGGAATTATATCTTGATAACAGGTCCTTCCCGACCAATTCATGTGTTTCCGAACCGTTCATTTAAATAGTTTCTTATGATATGCGAAAAGTGGGCTGGAGCTCTATCGTGCATAAAATAAATGTATTTATTTAATAACATCCAATGGCACATCCTCCAACAATTCGTTTAAACTGTCACGTAAAAAGTTTCGGTAGGATTCACTATTCAACCGATTCTACAAACGAAATGATTCAATAAATCCATTACCAACAAAGCCTGCCCAAGACGTTAATCGAAAACCCAAATTGATGGTTTTTAATATGAACTTCGTGAGGAATTTTCATCATTTTTATGGATTGGTGGGAGAGGACCTGTTACTGTCGTGGCCAAAAAAGTGGACTTATCATTGTTTGTCAATTTAAGTGTCAATTCATAATTGAAGACAAGAGTGGATAAAGGTGTCATGTCGCATTTTTGAGATTATTGGATTTATTGGCTTATTATTCAACCCTGACATAAATCTATCTTTCAACATATATGAAATACCTATATTTTTATCAAATTTGAGGAATTACCACTTGCTAAAGGTGTTATGTTCACCATCAGTATACAGTTGCCAGTGGATGAAGGTATTATGTGTGAAACATAACACCTTCTTCCACTAAAAATATAAAGTTCGATTGACGGTGAAACAACGGACAGACAGGTAAAAGGCATTCATTGACAAAAACATCGCTTAATATATCAACAATGCCGCTACCTAAATTGTTAACATTGAAAGCGTTTTATTTATGCTAAATGTGGCTCTTCAATTTCGGTGTGCATGGTCTCACTCATTCAAAATACAAGTCTTACTTTTTCACTTGAACTGAGGATGTGGCTACTGCTACAAATCTCGAAAACCGTAAAACAAAATGTTTAGTGGTTTGTAAAAAGAAATAAATAATTTCTTTGATTACATAACTATTATTCATAACAGCATAATCTCTTCTTCATTTGGAGTTCACTGGATAATGATGTTATATACATAAAACTTATTTTTTCCCTCTGAAATAAAACTATATTCAAATAACAAAGTGGGGGAAATGAAAGTACTAATAATATGGCTGTATAATAGGAGTCACCAGTTTGAAGCAAAGAAAAGCAAAAAAATTCCAGTTTGAAACGCTTTATTTGAATTTACTCTGAATTTCAATTTTGCGACATAACACCTTTATCCACTTGTGTTACAACCACCCAGCAAGTTTTAGTAAATTATTAAATTTACTTCAAAAAAAGTGTCCACTTTTTCTTGCCACGACACTACATGGCCACCAAGATCTCCACATCTAACTCCTCCTGCATATTATTATTTTATATGATAACTTTAAGGTCACTAAATGCATCACTGATAATATACGTCAATTTTTTTTATTAAACCATATTTCGAAAAGCATTGAGTATTGGATCTGGGTTTATTAGAATTTTTTTCTTGTTTCGATCACCTGCCAAAGTGTGAAAAGTTTTTTTATTAATACCCTGTATATATTTGAGTCACCATCGCCGTTTTCGACGGTTCCTTTGCAAAGACCATTTTACACTACACAATTTATTGTAGGTACAAGAAATCGTACAATTTTTGACACCATCTAAATTGTGTACTTTCAAACAGCAAATTGCGTAAAATATTGCTTGCTTTAAGAATTGTGTCAATCTGTTCTATTTTTCACACAATTTCAATTTGTAACAATGTTGCTTTTCATTTTTTTTAGGCTTTCTTTGCTTCTTCCTACTATTTAGTCGCTTTTACAACAACTTTTTAATTAACACACAGGTAATGGTGTAATCGTGGCTTCTTCATCCACTTTTAAATAAAGACATTCAGCCCAAGTACGTATCCGTTCAATTGCTATAACATCACGTTATTAGAAGGGCGGACGTTATTTTGTATCTGATGTAGGTCAGAGATGTAGGTACAACAAAATAACGTCTGACCTTCTAATAACCTACTAGTTATAATGTTGAACGGGATACATAAGTGAAAATCTTGTCAAAAATTGCATTGTGTATAATTCTTGCGCAAAATGGCACGTTTAAGTGAAACCGAGTGTATTGAAATATTAATGATGATAGGGTATGGTGAATGGTGATAGAACACGAAGTTTTGCCCAAGTAGTGAATATTTTTAATGAATTGCACCCGAACCGGGAATCTATCTCCAAATCAACCCTTTCAAAAACATTGCAGCGTTTTCATGAAACCGGAGGTGTCAAAAATCGACCAAAAAGAGGAAGACCAGTAAACGTTACAAATGAAGAAAATTCTTTGAATGTCATGTTAGATGTGTTGGAAAATCCAATAAATTCGACACAACAGAGGGTTTTAAATCATAACATGAGTCGATATTCCATTCAAAAATTACCAAACGGGAAAAATTCCACCCATATAAAATTCACTTGTTACAAGAATTAAGTGAAGATGATTTCGATCGTAGAATAGAGTTCTGCGAAGTTATTATGGATATATTGAATCAAAATGCCAACTTTGTCAACCATATGTTGTTTTCTGACGAATCTACATTTTGTTTAAACGGACATGTAAACCGATACAACAGTAGGTATTCGTCAGACCAAAATCCACATTGGATGGAGCAATGACTTTGACATTGACACTGACTTTTTGTGGTCGTTGGGTGTGCCCAACGACCACAAAAAGTCAATGTTTGGTGGACACGTCTTAGGACCCTATTTTATAAACGGAAATTTGACCTCTGAACGATATTTATTACTTTTGCAAGAGAATGTTGTTCCAGATCTTAGACAATTACTCCCGAACAATCATAATCTCAATTTATCGGCAGAACAAATATGGCTTCAACAAGATGGGGCTCCTCCACATTTTGAGCGTCAGGTGCGGGAATATCTAGACGAAACTTTTCCTGGTAAATGGATTGGACGCAGGGGTGCAATTGAATGGCCTGCTAGGTCTCCCGATATGACACCACTTGACTTTTTTCTTTGGGGTCATGTAAAAAATTTAGTCTACAAAAATAGGCCACAAAATATCGAAGAGTTGCGAGAAAGAATAAGGCATGAAATTTCGAATATTCCTCCCGACAACCTTTTAAATTCACTATAAAATTTTGTTCGACGAATTCATTACTGTCAGGAGGTCAACGGTGGACACTTTGAGCACCTTATAAAATAGAATTTCAAAGAAAATAGTTGAGTATTAAAACATGTGGGGCGTTGTTATCGAGTTAGAAAATTTCTAAGGTAACTCGATATCTCGAAAATGGTTAATTTTAGGTATGTGGTGTGCTATACAATTTCTTTTTAGAATTTTGAGAAGAACTGAAATATCGCATAATATACAGGTTGTTCCATTAAAAAAAGTAACTTTGTTTTCCTACGACTTTTTGACTGATCCTGTATACTTAATTCTTCTTTATTGTAATAGATTTTTAAAGCCCTAAAACTTTTGTATTTACGAGGGTAGTATGAAAAATTTCCGACCTGAACGTGAAGATGGCAGCAGTCGTGGATGAAAGCTAAGGAATGTGGTTGTGCATCTTTTGACAGGTACTCACCAAAATTTTGGACGCGCAGTTATTGTTTGACAATCGTTTTGAGTGAGTCGATGTGAGTGTTTTTGTGAAAATGGAAAAAATCGAGTATCGAGCTGACATAAAATATTTGTTTTTGAAAGGCAATATGCCTACGCAAATCAAAGATGAGTTGGACGCTACGTACGGAGACTGCACCGTCATTTACCACCGTGAAATTTTGGGCAGCTGAATTTAAACATGGCCATACCAGCTTGGGAGACGAAGAACGTTCGGGACGTCCAAAAACTGCAACCACTGACGATAACATCGCTAAAGGTCAACAAATGATTCTAAACGACAGTCGAATTAAGGTGAGAGAGATAGCAGAGGCTATGAATATGTCCATAGAACGTGTTTGTCACATATTGAAGCAAGATTCAGGCATGACAAAGCTGTCGCACGTTGGGTGCCGCGTTTGCTAATGTTAGAGCAAAAACGTGTTCGAATGAACATTTCCAACTGTTGTCGTTGTATAATTTATCAAGTTTAGAATTTAAGTTTACGCATTTTCAATGTATCCATAAAACACGAGCACGTTTGTTTATTTTATCTTATGGTTTGGAATATGATACGGGGTGCGTCTCAGGTAGAGGGATGGAACGAAAGAAGGATGCTAGAACTTCAGTCTCCGCCGGCGGTCCTTGTAGGGCGAACGTCTTGGTAACGTTGCGCTAATTACGCAGACGGGCTCGCGAGTGTTGCAATGAATTGCAATGACATGTGATGAAGGGTGATCGCTCTTTATTCGCCCATAAATGGGAAAGAGTAGGGGATCATTCCACCTGCATACGGCATTTGACCATATCCGCTGCTGCAGAGGTGTGAGTAGTAGATGCCGGAAACACAACTAGTTGTATATCTGACCAGGTGATTGTATTGTGCTTTCCAAGAAAGGTCATGGCTTGGTGTTGACTGTGCTTAGGCCGGTGTAGCAACACTGTAGGAGGCAGTAGCACCAATGATTCTGAGAACCTACGCTCAGAAGGCAAGGTATGCTAATATCCACCTGGGGTTCGTCGTTATGCATGCGAAGTACGAAAATTGACATTCGAGGATACCTTCTCCGTGAATTCGCATTTCAGCAGGGAGCTTTCGCATCTAGAGTCTCCGTTGGAGGGGGCGGTGACGGGAGAAGGCCCCGGTCAGTAAACAAGTCCTATAGTCTTGAGTAGATACTCGTAAATGGTTATTTGTAATTTTGCATGACATCCTTGTCGAATCAAAAAGCGAAGCCCAGATGTTAAGGCGTTTACCCTCAGCTCCGCAGTGGACGAGAAAGAGAGAAAGAAAGCAGGGAAAGAGAGATCTAACCAAAGGGTGAGTGAATGTTTATTGTAACTCGGTCCTCTGACATTGTTATTAGTCGAAAATGTTTAACACAAAAAATAAACTATCCTACACAACGCTCTGTTGGCGCAGTTTAGGTCAGGTTTAGGCGCAATAAATCAGAGTTTTGGCGCCGATTAATTACTGCAGATGAAACGTGGATTCATCATTATACGCCCGAAACAAAAATACAGTCAAAACAGTGGACTGCGAACGGGGAATCGGTTCCAAAAAAAAGCAAAAACTGTTGCTTCGGCTGGGAAAGTGATGGCGACTGTTTTCTGGGATAGTCATGGAGTTATCTTAACCGATTATCCTCAAACAGGAAAAACCATTATAGGAGCATACTACGCATCATTACCTGACAAGCTGAAGACAGAAATTGCGGAAAAACGGCCACATTTGCAGAAAAAGAAAATTCTGTTTCCACGAATTACGGTTTAAACTGCTTGACCAGCCTCCTTACTCACCAGATTAACCCCAAGCGAGTTCTTTTTGTTCCCTAATCTAAAAATTGCGCTCGGAGGACAGAGATTTTCGTCAAATGAGCAGGCCATCACCTTCGTAAACAACTATTTTGCAGAGAAAGATGCCGAGTACTATTTGAACGGGTTAAAGAGATGGGAGCATCGCTGGGAGAAGTGTGTAGACTTACAAGGAGACTATGTAGAAAAATAAAAATAAATTTAACGAAAAAATGTCTTGTATCTTTGTTAGGTCGGAAATTTGTCATACTACCCTCGTAACATTTTTCGCTAGCTATCTTATTTTAAGAATTAATCGACCGTTTCCATACATAAAAGCGACCCTGTATATGACAGATTTCAAAGGTTTAATTTTTTACAATTTTAACGAATTTTAAATCTTCCTAGCTTCATTTACTACAGAATTTTATGTAGTTTCGATTTTTAAACGTAGAACTTTCATAACTTATTCTACTCAAGTACAGTCGATTCATATTCTGTACTTTACATATGGGGGTACTGACGGCCAATGGTTTGGGGGTAATGTTGACCTGTCAATATTACCCCCAAACCAATGTCGTATGCAGATTTCAAATATTGCATTTCTCTACAGACATGTCGCGTAAATGCAAGGTGTTCCGTGAGGAATTACCTATATTTGGAGAATGTATTCAGGGGACCAAAATAAACAAAAAAAGGACTTATGAACATAGAGTCAATTTGGTCAAGTCAGTTTTTGGACAATGGGCACATAAAGATTGCACAAATTTTAAAAAAATTGTTTTATTTGCGATAAGAATTAGTATCATTTTTTCAAAAAAATATTTACTAAGAATTTAAACCTCTTTATTTTATGACAAAAAGCTTTTATATTTTAAACGGAGTAATGCTGGCATCCAGCCGGCATTGCCCCCATCTAGTGGTAATACCGGCCGGAACTGTTGTTTTGTTTTTTTATCAGAAAGTTTTTATTTTTGTAATTTTTATAATAAATACATTACATATTAATAGCACTGAGTTCTTTTATTAGATGGATTCTGACTAGCAATTTTTAAAAAACCTCAGCGGGCCGCCATTCACCTCACTTACCCTACCATATACAGCCTGTCCATTTTTCGAGTGCCACTATGGGGATCTCCCTTATCTTAAGAGATACGAAGTTGGTTAAATTAGGGCAAAGTTGTGCATTTTTGTGCTGAATAATAATCTGAAAAGAAATTTGAAATATCTTCAATAGTTTCGAAAATATCGCAAAAAAACGAAAACTTCTGGTTTTCGTTTTTAATTTTTTCACGATAAACTAATCGTACTAGACATTTCTAACCCAGACATTATTCAGACACTTTTTTATGGAGAATTCGAATATGGCATCCCCTTTTCAATAATTTTCAATATAACGAAGAAACACTTGGCAACTTCATTTTTTCTTATGGACGCCATTTTGAATTTTAACATTTTGAGATAACGTTCTTTTTTCTCTTTACAATGATGTATCACACATGGTGGTCCAATATCACATTCTTGCCAAAAATCCAATTTTTCATTTTTTGCGAAGAGTGCTTTGGAAAAACAAGACGTTCTTTTGTTGTGAACAAAAGTTTGACAGTTTTATCCTATTTCAAGTCTTGTCATTTACGTTTGTGCTAGTTTTATCGCGAAAATGCCTTTTTCAAGTGAAGAACAAAGAGATATAATACAAATTTATTACACTTCGCATCGAAATGCCCACATGACTGCGGCAAAATATTCGGCAGCGTTATCCAGAGCGGCAACAACCTAGTTTGAGGTATTTTTCTTTGCTGCACAGAAACTTGAGCGAATATGGTTCATTTAAAAGACGTAGATGAAAATATGGCGATAGGCCCAATGAATATGATCAGGAAATTTTGCAAGCGGTAAAAATTTTACATGATTACAAATACTAAAATACGTATTCATCATTTAATTCGTAATTAGGTGCAAGACAATCCATCTGTTTCCTCAAGAGAAGTTGCAGCCCAGCTGAATTTGCCGTCACATCAAGTTGTTTGGAGAACACTTAAAAAAAAACAAATATCGGCCTTGGGCAATTCATATTTCTAAAACGCTTCATCCTGGAGATCATGAACGACAGTTAGCTTTTTGCGCGTTGCACTGTGCTTAGAATTAGGAGATGGGCAATTTGAACACATGTTGTGATATTACATTTGTTAATTATTATCTATTCTTATTATGTATTTCGGGGAATCCATATTCGAACTCTCAATAAAAAAGTGTCTGAATAATGTCTTGAATAGAAATGTCTAGTACGATTAGTTTAGCACAAACATAAATGACAAGACTTGAAATAAGATCAAACTGTCAAACTTTTGTTCACAACAAAAGAACGTTTTGTTTTTCCAAAGCACTCTTCGCAAAAAATGCAAAATTGGATTTTTGGCAAGAATGTGATATTGGACCACCATGTGTGATACATCATTGTAAAGAGAAAAAAGAACGTTATCTCAAAATGTTAAAATCCAAAATGGCGCCCATAAGAAAAAATGAAGTTGCCAAGTGTTTCTTCGTCATCTTGAAAATTATTGAAAAAGGGATGCCATATTCGAATTCTCCATAAAAAAGTGTCTGAATAATGTCTTAGTTAGAAATGTCTAGTACGATTAGTTTATCGTGAAAAAATTAAAAACGAAAATCAGAAATTTTCGTCTTTTTGCAATATTTTCAGAACTATTAAAGATATTACAAATTTCTTTTCAGATTATTATTCAGCACGAAAATGCGCAACTTTGCTCTAATTTAACCAACTTCGTATCTCTTAAGATAAGCGAGATCCCCATAATGGCACTCGAAAAATGGACAGGCTGTATACTTCGGCCAAATATGTGGATATTATATAACCAAACATCTGTTAAATGACTGCACAGAATCACTTACCATTTCTTGTGCAAGAATTATCAAACAAGACACCTTGAGTCTACTGAAGATGCTATACAATTTTAAAAATTGTACAATTTCTTGTACAATAAATTGTGTAATGTAAAATAACCTTAACTTATTTTTTATGAACAAGAACGCACCTAACAAGAAGAGAACGTCTTCTTGTTCATTTTGCGAACAGCTAAGCATCTTGCAACTTGGATGTTTCTGAACTGTTTTATTGTTGGCCAACTTTTGAACGAATTTACCCTCAACAGGATCGCTAACAATTGGCCAACTGTTGTTCGACAATGTTGACCAGCCACCTTAAAGGTGGAAATACACGATTCAATTTGGTTGATTCAACCGATTTAAAGCAATTATATTGGTGGAATTAACCAAATTGTTCGATCAAATGGAAGCAATTGTTTTGGTCGAAAATATTATCGTTTTGCTTTCGGCTAATATAATTGCTTCAAATTGGTTGCATCAACCAAATTGAATCGTGTATTTCTGCCTTAAGGAATACATTTGAAAACGGATGGAGTGACAAGCAAGCCTTTACTTTATTAATTATTAATTTTTTCTGCATTTAGAACGCTCAATTTTTTTTAATTTCATATACTTATCTTAAAAAATATTTTAAAAATAATTGAATGAATCCGTTAACAATTCGTTAGTAAAACATACTTTTATTTAATTTATACAAAAAAGGATCGATAATGTTTTTAGAACAGAAACAACGTAAGAAAACCATTACGAAGGCTATGCTCGCAAAACTTGTACTTTAATGTTGCCGCACTCCTACGACAAATTTGTTGCTAGCGTGTCGCGGTGGCGCATCCAGGAAATGCACTTAAATTCCCTTAAGGGTCGTACACCCCCCGGACACCTGTTACAAACAAAGCATCACGACGCTAGAGACGCCGATCGAATATCGACGCCTACTAACCAGGCTGAAAACATTAAACCAAAACAATCGACCTCAAAAGTTTACAAATTTCGTCTACGTCGGAACGTAAAATAATAAAATATAAAACAAAATCATTACATAATATCTAATATTTTTATCGTTTAATTAAAAAAGTAATAATATTTATTGTACCTAATTAGAAAATAATAATTAAAAAAGTTACTTACAGATCCATTTTATAAAAAAATTACGGCGACATTGGATAAAAAATCGCGAACATGCGTATCACTAGATTTATTTTCTTACGGGAAAGTTTTAAAAAGTTTGTAATTTATTGTAAACTCGCCGAGGTTTGTCGCACAATACTTTTTTGCCTAGGACATAGGAGCGCAGTCTTTCTTTTTTTTTTGAATAAAATTTTTTAATTCATTTTTTTTAATGTCACGACCGCACTACCATTCACTCAACTAGCTAGATTCCTGTGTTCTCTGTTGCAATGCGTCAGTGCGTTTCATTCTGTTTTGGTCCCCCTCTCTTGTTTTGTACCACGTGATCCTACAAGCTCGAGGGTTCGCATGCATAGTAGAATACGTACTCCCTCGAAAGTGTAATTTATTACATTAATGTCAGGTCATTGTATTTTTAATTAAAATTTTGAACGCTATCGATTTTCAAAAACGTCACCAGTAAAAGGATACAAGTTTAATTTTACTCTAAACTAAAAGAAGTCTTCATAAAATTTTTGGATTCGTGTTAGATACGCCTTCTTGGTCATTTTAAATAGGAATTTAACTTGGTACACAAAAAAAAAATTATTTAATTTGTTGACATTAATTTTTAAAATTATTAATTTAAAATTGAATCTTTTACATGCAAAATCATTATGTACAGGGTATGTCACTTTTCATAGTTTTATTCAGAAACGAGTGTGTGCCCAATAGAGCAGATAAAAGCACTGTGAAATATTTTAAATGTTAGTATTATTATACAGGGTGATTCTTAAATATGCCAGCAAAATAAAACAAGTAAGAGAATCGATGTCATAGCTTACGAGAAAAATGTAAAAATAATTCTGTCATTTGGTTTTTAACTTTTGATTTTAACTCTCCAAAAATTGTACCCAAAACGATGACACTTCACGGCTGTTGCGTAGAACAAAATGTAATGAAGGTCTAATAGTTTTATTCTTTTATGATTGCGATTAAAAATTTAAAAAATTTAAAAAAATTTAGAAACCCAAAATTTGCAGTTAGCCAATTCCCTATCGTTGATTGAAAATTTTAAGTCTAATTTAAGTATTCCTAAAACGCTAAATGCAATAAAATCTTAAATAAATTGGAAGATGTTTAAAAAAAAATGATGGCTTGAAAACACTAGAAACGGTAAAAAATATTCTAAACGGAGAATTAGACATTGAATTAAGTTCCCTTGAGCATCCGCAGATAATTGTTAACAAGGCACATCTCTTTAAATATTGTCCAATAACTTCTTGCGATGTGGAAAGATCATTCTCAATGTACAAAAATATATTAAGTGACGATAGGCAAAGTTTCTTGGTAGAAAATATCGATTATTTATTGTAATAAGTTTTAATTCATGCATTGTATATGTAGAGCAATTAAATATTTGTATATTAAAGTGAATAAAAGTATTATATAATTTTTTTGTAGAGTTTATATTATTTTTTACCTTCTAACCATAAAAATATAACTGTGTGTACATTATACATATTATTATTATTATAATATATGAAATAATTCATAATCGCAACATTCTATTTTTCTGTGTTCTATGATTTGATTTACCAAATGCATATTTAACAGCATATCCGATAATTAACTGCATATATATCAGTTAAACAGCATATATTCGGCATATATTTACATCTTTTTAAGACATATTGCATGCATATATTCAGACTTTTTTACGGCATATGTGCCCAGGCCTACTTATAACATAAAATATCCTAAACATTTTTCTCATATTCCCTGTACATCACACAGGGTGTTTCATTGAAGATACATCAAACTTGAGGGACACGTTGCTGACATTATTTCAAACAAAATATCTTAATAATTTTTTTAATTGGAGCAAGTTGAAATTTGCATAATTTCGAGTCGATATTTTTTGAAATACTGTAGGCGCGCGGAATCGTGAAACCAAACCGGCGATCTAAATTGCATTATAAATGGACACAGCTGCAGGGGCCAATAAATCCAGCCATATAGCCATAAACAGCGAAGAAATTTATGATTAGATTTTGTTTTGACCTTGACCAAAAGACTCGCTCGCTCGGTCATTCAACTGCAACAGCAGCAGCAATGTGACATCGGATGGATATTTAAACTTATTTAATGTAATAATAAATTACAAATGTGGGGCTCTGCAAAAATGTGCATTTAGTATGCATTGCTGTCGCACATGACAAATTGTTATTAAAATAAAATTTGTCGAATCTTAAAAATAAAAACATTTATTTTTATTATATTATTATCACAAGAAATGTTCAAAAATGCCTCCTTCCTTCCTTGTGTACACACAAAAAATACCATAAAGTCCTTAATTGGGGTAGTACGGCGAACGAAATGTTTTGGGTAAAACCAGGCACTTGGGCGCTAAATTTCTACGAACGATTTCATGAAACGGTTTATCATTGAATGTGCATTCTTAAATAAGCGCAAACTACTAAATGTTTGAACAATCCTAAAATTCTTCAACTAACAACTAGAAAATTCGTATTAAATCGAAATAAACGACTAATTATTATTTTTATCGATTTCCAACAACCACGATGTTTTAAATGTGTTTTGCCGAATAAACTGCACGACATTCTAGAGACAATAAAGCGATTCGTATGAGAATGCGTAACAATCCATTCATTCTCATTTAAAGTCCATCCTAAAAATATGCGACTTTGCTTTCTCTTCGATTTTTTCGAAATGTATTCACTTCACAGAAAAATTTACAAAGAAACTTTTCTTTTTTTTTGCGACATCTACCCGCATACCAAATTTGATGCACCTTCAATGAAACGGGCTGTATATTGTGGTGTAGGGTAGGTGGGGGTAAAGGTACGCACCTAACAGCTTTTTGGACATACACGAACCTGTTTAATAGATATGGTTGGGAGAAAATGGTGAAATTATTTATAGGTTGATCCTTTGCGTATCATGTGCCATAGGTAGAAAACTATATTGATAACAGAAGTTTCAAAATTTCGATTTTCCGAAAACTTGTATTTGCGAACGTTTGCCCCACGAAATGGGGCAAAGATTCGCACTGCGAATTTTCCCCCTTTTGTGTGATTTTTTAATAAAACAAAAAAAAAACTAACTAACCTAGTGGTTATTGCTAGAGTATCATACTCTGGAAAGTTAAACAACACAAATAAATAGGTACCTCCTTTGAATTATAGCAATACTGAAAGTTGTCAACTTGGTAGGTAAAAACATCATGACTAGGTAGGACTGAAGACATGAGATCAAACAATACCAAATCAGAAAAGATTCGCATGCGAATTCCTTTACTCATATTGATATTGATATTATGTTCCTGAGCAATTTTGGTAATGCGATCAACAAAGTCAAGCACGCTTCAGAAAATTAGTTTGTTGAATGATCGAGTATGAAATTCAAATATTACACAATGAGGGTTGGTTCGACCAACACCCTACACCGAGAGATATATGGAATTGTATTTACAATCGCAATAATTAATCATGACGCTTCGTATCCATCCATGGACATCGTATCCATCTCCTTAAAAACTATGAACGTCGAATGTATCTAAATCCTACTACTTAATTAAAAAAAAGTGAATCTCGGATGTCGTAAATTATTTTTTGCTTAAAAACCACAAATAAAATGTCCATGATTCTTTGTAAAAGTTGTGATGAAAAATTATTGACTGTACCGTGTGGCCCAACGGTGTGTATTTCTTCTGTGGAGTCTATAGGAATAACAAGTAGAAAAAAACGGATTAAGAAAGTTATACTAGACATCACGCAGCACATTATTATTTTTAACTATACAGGGTGTTCCAGAAAATGGTGGTGTATAGAGAAAGATTTTTTTTTTTAAATGGAACACCCCATATAGTTTTATAAATTTAGATGTTCCGCGGAAAGCTGATTACAACAATATAAATATATATTGGTTTCAGTTTCATTCGTAAAAAAAAAATTTCTTCGAAAATTCCTTAAAAAATTACAAATTTTGAACTTATGTTTCTGACTATGGAGATGACACAGACATACGAATATATAACAAAATATTCTTAGGACTTTGGACTTTATAAAAAAAGTTAAAATATCTTGTAGCAGTATACAGTACTTGCGAAGCACTCTGTACCGCATTTTTTTAAAATATCAGGTTATGTATTTTTTTTTGTTTAATCTGTGGTGGTTGCCCAACGGGGTCCCAAGTCAAAGACTTGTCAGGACCTCAGGAGCGGGAGTGTATTTGAATGTGTGTAAAGTGTTCCATGGCTTTGTTACTTCCAACCTTCTCGCCGTTTAAGGGGAAGCAGTGTCGAATTTTATCCCCAACACTGAAGGGTGCCTAAAGTCGATACGACCATGCGATTGCAAGGCCGGTCCTCTTACCACTGGACCGTTCAGGCGTATGTAACTTTATTTCTAACATTTGTTTAACTAGAAATATTGAATACCATTAGAATTTTCTGGTTTTTACCCTTTTATTTTTGGAAAAAAATAATAACCATAAATTTGAAAGCTAAAAACTACATTTTTCTAAGTAAATTTTCATTTCTTTATTGTTAACTATGCAATAATGAGTAAATATTATAAGTGACCGAAAGTGACAAAAAAATTTATTCTTTATGAAAGTTCCTAGAGCTTCCCAAACTCAAGATGCAGATATCAAAATTCGAATACCACTGGTCACATACCGAGGAAATAAAAATATTTGAAGTGGACATAAGAGTAAAGTACCTTTATTTTCCAAGATACGCGGAAATATTATTTGAAAAAGTTATTCAGAATTGTTATAAGATCTCAAATATGAAATCATGGCTGACTACGATGAAAAATTTTTTTCCACATATTTATCTGTTTTTCTATCAATGTGTGTATAGTAAAACGTTAAATGTGTAGACCTGGACGTTTCTTCAGGTGTGATATAAATACACTCTGGGATTTAATTTTTGGTCATTTACTATACAAAAATTATAAATGGAAGGCTAAAATGTTCAAATAGTAGTAAAAACAAGGTTTCTAATGAAAGAAATGCTAGAAATATAGGTTATAACATGGTATCAGTAGAAAGCTAAGTTTAAAAACTACCCATTTCTGAAATAAAAAGTAGGTCATTCCATTAAAAAAAAAATGAGATACTGAGTGCTTCGCAAGTACTGTTTGCCCTGTATAAAGCTAAAAGATATTTTAACTTTTTTCATATATTCAAAAAGCCCAAAGTCCTAAGAACATTTTGTTATATTTTCGCAATCTGTGTCACCTGCATAGTCAGCAACATAAGTTCAAAATTCGTTAATTTTTAAGGAATTTTCGAGGAAAAAATAGCTGAGCGAAATTAATATATCTTTATATTATTGTAATCATTTCTCCGCGGGACATCCAAATTTATAAGAATATACAGGCCATACAGGACATTCCATTAAAAAAAATCTCTTTGTATGCACCAACTTTTTCTGGAACAGCCTGTATAGTTGAAAATAATTTTAAAATATGCCACGTGATGTCTAGTATAACTTTCTTAATCTTTTTTTCTCTACTTGTTATTCCTATAGGCTCCACAGCAGAAATACACACCGTTGGGACACCCAGTACATACATACCTATACATAGAAAGTGTTATCGAACTTAATTAATTAGACAACTAAGAACATGACGAACGTTGCACATTCAATCATTCATGTTTTTTTTTTTAATGGAAATTACTATAATCTTCAAATTGTGATTAATTTTATTTATTTATAAATGAACAATGAACGGCGGTAACTAAATAAAAGAATTTTTTTAATTATTAAATTCTAAATAATTTTTATTAAATAAAAAAATAGTAGTGTTCAATGAAAATAAAATATATAGGTTTTCAAAAATAAAACAGCTAAAGACATTATGATGAATATTTTTATTTATCTGTAAAATCAAATGATTCTAACAAATTACATTTCATTTAACATTTAGGTAAGCACTTTCATACAATCATTTAAAATAATTCATAATTTTTAGGTATGTTTAAATGTTAAAATTTAGAATGCGTCTTTAAAAAAAAACTTAAAACATCCACATAATTTATGTGCCGTTGTAATTCAGAATGTTATTCGATATTTTTAATAACTTAATTTTTTTTTAATTTTAATTAAATAAAACCACGCATATGAACGATTTTCCTAAATTGTTTAATTGTCTACCGGGTGTCCACTTTGATTACGCACCATAGGGATTTCAATGCAATTTTTTTAAATTGTAAATTCCGGCTCTCCTATCGAATATATCATAAAGCACTAAACGACATAATACGTAGCTTTGTGTTGTTATGCATTAGCTAAGATTACTTTTAGTATGTTTTTCGAATAAATGGGAGTCTAATAAGTTTTTGATTTTAAATAAGGCAACAAGAAGAAATCGTTTGGTATTAAATTCGACGAACAAGCAGATCACCGTGGATCAACAAGCGTGCATTCAGTATGGTGCTTTTTTAACAACAACTTCAAAAGGGCAGCAGAAATTTACAATTATAAAAAAACGCATTGAAATTCCTATGGAGCGTAATCAAAGTGGACACCCGGTATGCATTCGGAGAAATGCATGTCTTTCCTAATAAGTATGCGATTGTGTTGTCAGTTATCAGCTGATATTTCACCATTTTCATCTGCGTTTGAATTCCAAAATATAATGACTGCTTTCAAATAGTGGTTGAATAATTTTCATTTGTGTGAAGCGTTTTATTTCTTGGGAAGTGAGGTTATACGTTACAAGGTTTTCAAATAAAAAACTTCTGTAGCATGTAATAGAAAAATTTGACAGCTTGACGCAGAAAACGTACAGGCTTTTTATTATATTTTGAACGGTACCTACACATTTTATTATTAGACATACAAAAAAATGTTAAATGCAAAAGTTTTAGGGATTACCTGAACCGCCAGAGTTTACTAAAAAAATAAACAAATGACGATATAACGAATGAGTATCAGCTTTGTTATTTTAAATGGAACACTAAGTATAGATATTTTCTCGAATTAAAAAAGCATTTTTTTTCTTAATTCCAAAAATATGTAGTTTAATAATAAATTATTAAAGATATACCAAAACAGTAATAATTTCAAACTTAAATATCGCGAAAAGTATGAGACCAAATATAGACAAACTACATCTTTTTGGAACTAGGAGAAAAATATCTTTCTTAATTCTAGAAAATAAACTGAGTGTTCCATTTAAAATAACAAAGTTAATACTCATTTGTTAAAGTGCTCTTACACGAGCAAATAAAACTGCCCAATTGCTGGCAACTTCAGTCAATTTTTACGTCATGGCAACATCTAACAACATACGGCAACACATTGTACGAAATACATGGAGCAACTCTTTGTCAAATAATTGCTCAATATTGCCCAGCAATATGGATCAATATCCAACAATTAGGTAATGAGAGCGTAATATCTAATATTTCTGGTTATCTAACTTTAAGGTCAAGCAACTCTGAAACTAAGCCAAATTTTTATTTTTTTTTATTCTTACATTTTAACTTAAAATAACAGTATGTATATGAGTCTCCATTTTTTTTTACTTGTTATGAAATACCCTGTATAAACAAGTGCGATAGGAACAAAAATTGCTCAGTGTTTTCCAAACCCGATGGATATACGGCCACTTGTAGCGGCGACATAAGCAACATGTGACAATATGGAGCAATATTGCTATACGTTGTCGAAATAATTGCTAGGAATCGCATGATGTTGATCGATATACCAAGGCGGTCAAAATAATACCAGTGGCACCAAATTCTCAAAAAAATATGTGTACTCTGAAAGAATTAAATTATTTGTAAAATTAATACCATCTTAAGTGTTTTCAATAATTGAAGGGAAAGGTATTTTTTTAACCATCTTGGCGTTCTACTGCTATTATTTTGACCGCATATGTAGCTTCATTAATTGCTCCACTAGGTCGCTGAGCAACTAATTGCCGTAAAAATTGCTCGTGTAAGAGCACCTTTAGGTTTCTGTCTGTCATGTATTCTTTTTAAAGTAAATTCTGGCGGTTCAGGTAAATCCATAAAATGTTTGTATTAAATACATATTTTTTGATACGTCTAATAATAAAATGTGTAGGTACTGTTCAAAATAAGGTATAAACAAAAAGCCTGAACGTTTTCTGCATCAAGCCGTCAAATTTTTCTATGCCTATTCGTATATAGATTCGAAATAATCAAATAATTTTTGGGAGAAGCTTTAATAGATCTAAAAATTTCTGAAAAGAAACAATTAAATAAAATAATACTCTAATACTCTTTTTATAATCATACAATTTAAAAAGTACATAATCGAATGTTTCTAGCATTTTAACATAACTGTCAATAAGTATTTATAACTGAACTGAATGTAGAAAGAGGTGAGATTTCAACAGGAGAAACCTGGGTTGGTGAATTTGTCACTAAAAAATAATAAAGAAATAATTTTGTGCATCTATTTTGCTATACAGGGTGTAATCGAATAAGTTTCACTTACTGCAACCACTGTAAATACACAATATAATAACTCCGAAAAAACCTAGCTTTAATTTTTACAAAAAACATTTGAGAAGCACTGGATGTGATTTAAATGTCCCATCTGAACGAAATATACTATTGTAAGGAAACAGCATTCTGTGCAGAGATTTTTTTACTTTAAGTAGAACGAAATTAGAAACAAAATAGTCTCGGATACTGACTCATGAATACTTGCGTCGATCTATGCCGATATTCTGTAAGAAGTTTGTTTATTTTAAATAGAATGCAATGATACACAAAACATGGCGAAAAGCGTTCAAATAAGATGCAAGCAATCTAGCAATCTGATTCAGCATGCAGATTCTGATCATAATTAATCGGAGATGTTCGATAAAATAACTAAATAAAAGGCGGCTATTATCATAGAAAAATGATCACACAGATAGAAGATGAATTGCCGAAACTCATCGGCAGAAACTCCGTTTCTCTTTCCGTATCCACTACCACTATGGTTTGGTGAGCGTAAATTAATTTGTTTGCAAACTATTTATGTTTTTAGTTAGTAACAATTGATTTAATTGATGTACAGGATGCAGCTTCTCTTTTCAAAATTATTTTGAATTTATTTGTACGATTTTATTTTGAATTTGTTATTTGTTTCAATTTTTCAATATTTAAATTATCCTCATTAATAATTTTTCTTAACTGTTATTGTTATCTAAAAATACATGCTTTTCAGTTACTGTTTTCATGTTGCTCTGAATTTTATTTTGTGCCAAATTTCTTAATTTGATTTGTAATTGTTTTTATTTATTTAGAATATATTTATACATTGTTATTCTTTTTATTTTCAACTAAAATTCAACAATCCCGAAAAATATACGTATTGGCGAGCAAGGGCAAAATTTTCATTCCATTTAAAAAGGGCGCTAAGGACGCTTCCTGACTTCAACCTCAAACCAGAAACTTACAAACAAAGGGATTGCGACTTGAGTCTGTTATGGTTTGATTAAAATTTTGGTAGACGAGCGAGAAGAGATGGAAATAATTTGTTTATCTCTAAATAAAATTAAGGCCACAGATTTCAGGCATAAAATTAGAGAATCTCTGTCACTCTCGTCGTGATATCTAAGGAGAAAGGTATCTCACCAGGCCTTGTTAATTAATTGATGAATTTGAAAGTAAAGGATAGTTCATCCCCTTTCTTTTACTTTTTTAACCACCCGTCCCTCACACTATTTCGATTTCGGGCATAAAATTAGAATCTCTCACTCTAGTCGTGATATCGAAGGAGAAAGGTATCTCACCAGGCCTTGTTAATTAATTGATGAATTTGAAAGTAAAGGATAGTTCATCCCCTTTCTTTTATTTTTTTTTAACCACCCGTCCCTCACACTATTTCGATTTCGGGCATAAAATTAGAATCTATCTCACTCTTGTCTATAACTACAGGTTTGCAATACAACTTAAATTGTCTGCAAGCCACCTGTAACGTTTATGGTTTCTAATTAGTTCAGGAGGCCGAGATCTGAGTACCTTTTGTCAAGTAAAATTTTTAAATGCTTCCCCTGAAAATCTGTTAATTTTGAGTTGTGACAGTCTTCTTTCAAACCGATGATGTATTCATTCAAAAAAATAAATAAGTGCGTTGATTGTATTTAAAGCATTTCTTTTCTGGGTATGCAGGTTGCTCAATGTGAACTAACTAATAAACATTCATTAATTTTTTTAAATTATTTTAACACGTGAAATTATCAAATTACATCACCTAAGGCGATTTCGTTAATTCGCTTAGAGCGTTTAGGATACCCTATTTTTCTCACTCTTACATGCACTAAGTCTCTAATGTTTCCTCTCATATTTCTACTCCGGTAATATTCCGAGCGAATTTTCGAATGTATTGTTTACAAAGCATGGAATATCATGATGTAATTATTGTCAATTATCTGATGAAACGGTCGAAAATTGCAATACTTTGTTTTATTGACATAAATTGCTACACTTTTATGTCAAACTGTATTAACAAAACGTAAAAATTGGCTTATAATCAATTATTTTTCTTTTTTTACGAGTTTTGTTTTACGATGTATTTATAAAAACCGCAATCGCATGTGTATTTAGGAACGAGCAGAGGCTTTCAAACAAGCACCCAGCACTCTTGTGGTAAGTTTTTTTTTTTTTTAACTAATTAATTGACTTATGTGATGGAGAACTTATTCGATCACACCCTGTATATTATAAAAATAAACTTTAACTATGAAAATTCGTGTACAATATTTAATTTCAAATTGCTAGATTAATGCTCAATATACCTACACATAAAGATATACCTGGTATCCCAGGAAATCTGAGCTATAGGGAATTCACATGAGATTTCACATATTGTTGATTTTATCTTCCCAAGACAAAATACGACAAAAATTCATACTATATTTGCTAGTTCTCGAACAAATACAACTTGTTATTGAAGTTCGGAAAAATCTTGCCACAATTATTTAATAATTAAACAAAAAGATTCTCGAAAAGACAGTTTTATTTAAATGCCCTATTTTTGCCATTTGATTCGAGCAAGCAAGTCGGTGAAATTACTTTCAATGTTTTCGATTCGCTAGCAGAGGCAACGTGAATTTTTGCCGTATTTTGTCTTAGGAAGATAAAAAAAATCAACAATATATGAAATCTTATGTTAATTTTCTATAACTCAGATCTCCTGAAATACCCAGTATATTTCCTGTATTGTACATTTTTGACATACTATCACTTTCACAAGTGCAGACACTTTTCGCAATCTACTGTGAGCATTTGTATTTCTCAATGGCATCAACAAAGATTTCATCTAACACCACCCACTATACCAAAAAAAGGTCATGATTAAAATGTGCTTGTCATTCTTAAGCCTCTTTATTTCGTTAGAGTTTCACACTTTCACTCATTTTATTTATTACCAAATGAATAATTGAATGACAAATGTTCATAAAATTTACAGCGTTTTTGATTCACTGCTCTAGAATCTAGATCTAAAGCACTTGCACTTAACATTAATCTGCGGTTACACTTAAGCTTAAATTACTCGTTATAAATTTGTTTACTTTTCTATATTATCATATCACGAGTAAAAACTACATCAAAATAGTCAAATTAGACTTTGAAAATCACGTTAGGCGTTACATTAAATGCAAATGTGGTCGGGACATCAGAGTATATCCATCTTCTATTATTATATGAGTTTTAAACAAGATGAGAATACTCTGAGAAGGTTCTAGACATCTAGACTCTAAAACAGTGAATCGATAGTGCTATTACCATTTACATCTACATCATATAATCTCTTAAACTGCTTTTATTATCTAAAAAATCATCACCTGGTCTTTGCAAAACATCTGGGGCCATTTTATATTTACAATAATCAATACTGCGCTGCAATAAGTCATAATTAAGAGATGAATCGGCATCTTCGAGAAACTGATCACCGCTTTTCAACACTTCGAACTTGCTCCACTTATAACTACCGCATTTCCTTGTTCCAGGCGAACTCTGTATCAAATTAAGAACAGTAGGATGCGTCAATCCAAAAAAGTCGTTTCCTCTCGGCCTTGTGCTCACTACATTCAATGACAAAACATCATTAATACGCTGCAACAATAACGAATGACAAACATCCGGAGTTCCACCGATTATGGGAGCTTCGTTATCATCAGAGGCAATTTCAAATCTACACCCAAAATTATAATTGAAATAACTTTTTTCTTAAACTAATTAACTGCATTTACCTTGGCATTCCATTAGCATCTGAGATTTTACATGTGTACATACATTTAATTGTAGGATCTTTTAAACTTCCATAGATTCGCGTTGATACATATCCTACAGGGTAGATAGCTTCTTCACAATGAAATTCCTTACGTTCTGAAATAACCTCTCCTAATGAATGCACTGTAAGATTTCCTAGCTCAATGGGAAACACTGGTCTTCCTGTTGAATCTAAAGGGATTGGTTGCACAAGTTTCTTGCGAACTTTGTTAGAACTTTTCCTTGATTTAACGGGTTTATCTAGTAAAACAAATATAACGCTATTGCGTACATGGTATAACATTTTTACCACTTAAATCAGAGGTTTTCTTTTTATTTTTTTTGTTCTCTGGTTGATTTGAATTATTTGACTGATTGAAGCCCCTCTTGGATAAGGCTTCTACCTCAAGTTCAGTCTGCGGCTCAAACTGGCATAATTTCCTTAGGAGAAATTTACGTTCTTCCATTCGTATCAAAATTTGTTCCTGAACTTCACAAATTTCATCACATAACGCTGCGTTTTCCTAAAATGATACGGAAATGAAGACACTTTGAGGTTAAGACACTTAATAAACATACGTGAACGTATTCTTTTATTTGTTGTTTTAATCTTTCCACCTTTAATTTGTATCTGCTTGGTTCTCTTTCGTGTTTAACAATTTTTACTGAATGCAGATATTTATCCGTCATTATAATAATAATCGAATTTACGAATAACTATTAGAATACATAACCTAAACACGTTTGTAAGTTTGAACTGCCATTAAAATCAAAAGGTGGCGCCACTTTACTACAAAGTGGTCAAGAATAACCAGGCGTGCGTTCAGGAACAGTACCTAGGTAAGAAAACTTATCCACGGTCGTTCATAAACTACAAAATGTTATCCGCAGTATTTCACCTTAATCGTTCAGAAAGTTCCGCTGATTCACCCACGGGTGCTCCTAACTTCCCCATTTCATGAGGTGGTTAAAAGTTACCCAAGATATTGCGAGCATGCGCAACGCGTGTTCATTCATTTTTCGAGTATAACTATACGTTTCTGTACGTGTTATTTGGTGATTGTTTATTTTGCTGAAGACCTAATTGAAGAAAAATGGCAGAATATGAGTGTGTAATTGATACTAACGTCCATTTCATTCATAATGAGAAGGGAGAATTATTATTTACAAATTTAACCAGTAAGTAAATTCAAGCAAATCTAAGTAGACAAGTTGAAAATTAAATTCACTTTCAATTTTGGCAGCAGGTTCACATAACCTAAATTCAACATAATTTATCAATATTTTCTTTGATGTTAGTACTAATACGTTCACCGTTATCGTTCAGAAACTTCGCTTCAATTTTCTACCACGACGTTATTACCCAAATAGGTAACTCTTACCTGTTAGGTAAATAGGTAGGGTATCTAAACGCACTCCTCTTTAAGTTGGCAATACAATTAAGAGCATTTTTTTATTCGGCTATTTGCAACACTGCACCGGACATATGTTTTGTTGATTTATTTGACGTCTGACTTGACATAACATCAACAGCGACAAGATTGTAGGTTATGTGAAGAAAAATTAGCGTTTTATTTGAATTTGAAATTTCAAATGACGCTTGTAAAATGACGGCTGTCAGAGTCAAGCCGTCAACAACCGGAAGTTACTCCAGAGTAGCTTTCCATTTGTAATTCAATATGATCAGATCAGTTTAAATCAGAGTTACTCTGAACCACTAGAACACAATGCAAATGGAACAAATTCGATCACATGTCACTATATAAACATAACCTTGATTCTCAGTATATTAAATTACTTGACATTTCACAGGTTTAATTCGCATATTTTTCAGAAATGAATAACATAAATAAACTTTTGTCTGTTTTAAAAAGTATTAAAAAAAGTAGGTATTACCTGCAAATGAATATTTATATTCGTTTCGTGACCCTGCAATTTAAGGAGAGCCATTTTGTATGCTGGTATGTATTGTATATATGAGATGTCGCAAACATAACCGAAACAAAAATGTTTTTACGGATTTCTGTTATCCCCTCTCTTTTTATTCAAAATGATAAGTTTTAAAAATAGGTGCTTGAGGGGACGGACGCAGGTAAAAACAGGATCAGTTGGTGAAAACTGCTCTTATCAAAAGGAACATGTTGCAGATCAATTAGAGCTACTCTGAGTAGTTCCGACGGTTAAAAGGAAAACGCCTCAGAGGCGTTGATTTTAATGCGGTTTAAACACAATTCCATGTTATTTTTTTATTTAAATTGATTTGTTTAATTGGCAGTATTAGAGAAATAGAATATCTTATAAATCACGTGAATTATTTCAGCCTGATTGGGCCTCATCAGAGATATGTACTAAAAAATTACTTTTTGAAAGGATAATAATTAAATCATACACTTACATATTTTTGAATTTCCAATAACCCAAAAACAAACCCTGAAAGAAAACTTTTTGAAAAACCGTCTAGTATTTTGCAAAATTGAAAATGTGACAGTAAAACTGTCACATTTTGCCTTTTGAATGATGAAACATAACTGTTCCTTTCAATTTTGCAAAATACTAGACGGTTTTTCAAAAAGTTTTCTTTCAGGGTTTGTTTTTGGGTTATTGGAAATTCAAAAATATGTAAGTGTATGATTTAATTATTATCCTTTCAAAAAGTAATTTTTTAGTACATATCTCTGATGAGGCCCAATCAGGCTGAAATAATTCACGTGATTTATAAGATATTCTATTTCTCTAATACTGCCAATTAAACAAATCAATTTAATTACAATTTCATTTGGCAAGAACTACAGCTGTCGTTATTTTTTTACACTTTTTCAAAATTCATAACTTTTTGTATAGTAAAATATCAAAGTTGAAATTTTTACTGTAGTTTCCTCTTATACAGGTGGACACTCTGTAAAAGAATTAGATGTTTATCCCATGTCCCACCAGAGATATCATGCTTCAAACTTTGAAAAAATTGCAAATTTTCAATTTTTGAAAAATCATAAAAATTAAAGGACACATTTATCAGTGTTATGACTCTAGCTATAGTGGATGTAGTAGTATATGTAATTGTAATTAAAAAATCAACTGTGATATACCATCCCTTCATCATAAACTTAGGCTCCAAAAAGTGGCATTTGTTAAATTCCGTTGCCAAACTTTAAGGAACATTTTCACCTATAAGGAAACATATAAGTCTTTTCATGCTGAGACACAAAATTAAAGAGGAGGAAATGCTGAATAAAATAGTCTTTGTTGCAGTGTTCTAGCGTAATCCAGTCCTAAGAAAAATAAGTTTACGTTAACGTCTGCAAACTCCCGAATTGGTGCGCGTTGCAAAACAAAAATGGCCGCCACAAACAAACGGGTTGAGATAAAAATTTAACATCATTTTTGTACTCCCAGTACATATGGCAATAATATATAAAAAAATTAAAAATATTTAAAATGGTCAAGCAACCTTCATTGGATCACTTCATATGGTATATGGAATATGGAAGTAAATAAATAAATAAAGTAAATAAATACAACTTATAAAAATAATTTCTTTTGAAAATACCCTCTCTTGCTATTACTATCAATGAACAAAAAAATCTTGCTATAAAACACAACAAAAAATGAAAACTTTTATTCCTATTCAATTTTAAGAAATTTGTTTAAGGATAAGAGAGAAAAGATTAGTTTTAGATTTTCTGAGTTTGTGAATCATTGATTGAACCTCCACGTATGATTCATTAATCATTACTTCCTTGTTGTTCCTGTTGACGTTTTGGATGGTGGTTGTATTTATAATTACTTATATCTGCTAGTGGTTCTTCCCTAACCACAAAGAATAAAAAATTGGTGATTACGTTTCATAGATAAGTATTTTCATTCATTTAATCTGTCTGAATGTTAGGTATTTAAAAGTATTTATATACATACAGGCCCAGTAAACAAAATAATATCACAGCAATGTGAATATGATGTGCAAATCATACTTGGGACATCCTTATTTTTGTCGAATTAACATCACAGTAACATACATAACACGGTTAAGGGGCGATTACACGAAGCTAGTAGAGAGGCAAGTTACTTACTACAAGTTACTTGCTTTGTGTAAACGTTTACTTGCTGCTGCATAAATATAGGAAAGTCAAGTGCAGTGCAAGTTGCCAGGCAAGCTGGTAAGAAAGTCAAGTGGATAGAGTGCGGTTCTATTTTCTGGCCAACTTGCTTTCCCCTTCTACTATTTATTGCCAAGTAACTTGCCGACTTGACTTGTGTCTCTACTAGCTTCGTGTAAATGCCCCTTTAATGACCGCCTAATGTGACAGAATTGGAGGATGTATTATAGACGTAGCAAATGTAACATCATATGCACATCAAAACCTCATCACATCCACGTAGAAGTAATGTGAAAATAATGACGCATTCAAGTAAAATTCAACGTTTGGTTGACGTTTTTATACAAAAATGTATATAAAGCTTCAGGTAAACTTATTCCTCTGCAATTTGCTGATTCTAAAACTGCAAATAACATGTCCTGTGGTGGCGTACTTATCTTCGTACAAGAAAAAGTACGTTACTAAAGTAAATGTTATTTGCAGTATCAGCAAATTGCAGAGAAATACGTTTACCTGAAGCTTTATATACATTTTCATCATCAGTACAGGACATTTGAAAATATGATATAGGTATATTTTCGTACGCTAAAGGCTGTTTTACATTGATAATTTATTCATGAATTAATTCATGAACTTCTTCATGAATTTATTCGTGAATTTATTCATGAACACAATTAGTATTACATTGATGAAGAAATTCATGAATTTCTTTGATTCTAATGGCCGTTTACAGGTATTACCAACATAGCGAAAGAATTTACAAACGATTTAACACTACCACGCGCAAATAAATACCATCAGCGCTGTTCAAACTGGTACTTTGGTACCAAATTTGGTACTTTCGTAACTGCTTTGGTACCCACTGTTAAAACTGGTGGTACGTTTTGCAATATTATTTTTTATATTATTTTTATTAAATTCGTAAAAAAACATGTAAGTAAATATGTGCATTTACTAAGTCGGTGGTTTTGACCAGAAGCCCTGTGCTACCATTCTAGTGAGTTCTGGATTTCTACTGCTTTTTACTTTTTTTGTTTTTTGTGGTATTTATGGTTATTGTTTATGTAGTTATTTTGTTTTCTTTATTGCATTTTGACCGGTAGTTTTTAAGATTTTTGGTACTGAATATTTAAATCTGGTACCTTTGGAGCTTTCAATCTGGTACACAAGAAGTTCCTGCTTGGAACAACACTGAATACCATAACCTTTGTTTTCTTTTGTCGGTACCTCTGAAATTCACGCAAATATTGACGAAAAATAGAACTTGCTGTAATAGTTCGTGAATAAGTTGACGAAGAAATTCATTAATTTATTTGACGTCAAATTTGGTGCATTACACTTGTACAATTTCTTCATGAAGCGACTTCATGAATAAACTGTCAATGTAAAACGGCCTTAAAACAACTATAAATAAGATGTTATCCATAAAAGAGAATATTATTAATATCTTTATTGAAGACATAAAAATATACACAAATAAAAACACAATTCAGTACGTAAGTATATAAAATAATTTTTTAATTCTGTATCTGATCTGAAAAGAAAAAGAATAACATTATTCTTTTAATAAATAAAAATAAATACACATTTCCGTTAATGTTCTACAATTTAAAACAAAATAAGGAGCAATAAAAATAAGTACATACTTACGTACTTTCTAGGATTGCACAATATCACAGCACAATATTCTATCACCCGTCTACATTCAAACCTGTGATTCAAACGCAATATACGAAAGCGAAAGTGCGAAACACCTAAGAAAGAATTTAAACAAATAAATCATAGAATACCCTTACACTCATAGAATAAACACATTCGGAGAACGCAGTAGCTGGGGAGGTTGTGTCTTCGCATCAACAGCGAAAATACACGAACAGATGTCATACTTTGAAAGTATATGCAATGTTGCCACAATGTTACAAACATGTGTACTTTTTGATAATATTAACATTGCATCTTTGTGTAATTGATGTTATATAATTTTTATGGTATAAAATTAAAATCACATAGACATCAAAGAAAAACATCCCAAATGTGACTTAAATACAACATTTTGTGATGTTTAGTGTTTACTGGGGGGTGTTCCTCAAGTTCGTGCAAAAAAATTAACAGTACGTTTTCTGTGAAATATTTAATAATTTGTTAGAAATGGCCGCAGTATCACTGGCTGTAAGTAAGTTCCTTTCAAGTACTTTTAGTCATAGAACTCCAGTGTATACTGGGTGCTGCATTGATGAACGCAACATAGGAAATCCCATGTTAATTCAGAGGTGTTCAAATCTTGGCTTCCCTAATTATTTTACAGCAAAATTCCATATGGGTTTTTTAAAGTACTCTTCAAGATTAATCTGTCTGTTCAGTTTGAGAATTTTTCATTTGCTCAATTTCAAAATATTTTAAGAAGATTCAGTAGACGCATTCATTATATATCGAGCTATTAGCACGGCCTTGATCTGTTGCTTTACTTTATTTTAACGTTCACTATTCAATGCCTTGTTCGATATAAATTAAATTTGATTACTGAATCTTTTGAAACTGAGCAAACGAAAAATTCTCAAACTGCACAGATAGATTCACCTTGAAGAGTACTTTAAAAAACCTAAATGGAATTTTGCTGTAAAATAATTAGGGAAGCCAAGATTTGAACACCTCTAAATTAACATGGGATTTTCTATGTTGCGTTCATCAGCACCCTGTATATTTAATATAATTGACAATTATTGTCGAATCTTATTTAGTTAAATTTAATGTAGTAAATGTAAACAAATAAACTTTTGAATTTAACTTGAAGGCTTCCGCGACCGTCGTCGCTTCTGCTGCTGCTGGTGGTGTTGCTGCTGCTTCTGGTTAGTCGTTGAGACTGAGTGGGTATGTCTGTTGTCGTGGTATTTATAGTGATCGGTAGGGGTAGTGAGTTGGAACGGTGACCGGGGATTGGTCTGTTGGGGCGTGATGGATCGTTAATGAGATGTTTCCAGGCATTGTGGAGGTAAAAGCCAGTATCACGGTTCAGATTATTGGGATGTTTGAGTATTTCTATGGATTCACGGATTTTACGATTGAAAAAATGAGATGAGCGGGCTAGAAGTTTTGTGTCGGAGAATAGGATTTGGTGACCGGTTTCTAGTTTGTGTTCAGCTAGGGCCGAGCCCTTTATTTTTTAAATTTATTTTCTTTAGGTTATATTGCTTTTTGTGAGCGAAAATCTCAAAACTGAGACTTTTAGCATGGCATTATAAAATATTATTCTTATAAAATTTCTATTACTCGTGAAACGTCTTAAGATTATTAAAACCAGTAATATGTTTGTACTTGTACATTCTTCTAAATATACTCGTAGTTTATGTACAACAAAGTCTGAGAGCGATAATATATATTTCCTTCGTTCAATCTCCTCTTAGTAATTCATACAATTCCCTGTCCGTATTCTTTCATTCAGTGTACCTTAGGAATAAAAAAAATCATAATTTTATTTCCGCACACTTCCGCACTTTGAAACAAAAATAAATTTGAAAAGAAAGTGTCACTTTGTGCCACTTCTGTTACAGAGCTGTTGAAACATGAAATTACGATTTAGACTTCTTATAACTAACAAAATTTAATTTTTAGGCTAAAATTAGGATTTTTCAGATTTTGGGCGTCGGTACTCACCTCTAGAATCATCACTCACTCAAAAAAAAAAAATTAATATCACAATGTAAATCAAAACAGCACTTTTATTTACACTCAACCCAGCCCAACTTTACCTGTTTTTAAAAGTGCGGACTTAAGAGGGGTTTTCGTACACTTTACAAGCGGAGAAGGGAGACAACCTGTACGCATTAAATACCCTCCGACATCTGGCAACAAAATTAGAACAATAAATTTAAAATATTCATTACTTCATTTTTCGAATTTTGGTCGGCTAGATACGAAATTCCGTCCACTGTGCATCGTCTGGAATCCTATGAAAATTTTTGTTATACTGCAGTGAAAATCCGAACAATTGGTTCATGGGGAACAGCTTGAATATTTTCGTTTATTTATACTTGTTTTTGTTTTCAATTTCAAGATTATCATTAGATAAAATAAAATAAAATTGTATTTTTGAACTGTAACGTCTATTTTTTCGTTTGATCCAAATGCAACATAACGCGTTTAGATTCAAAGATGGATGCTCTCTTGCAAATGGATCTTCGTGAAATTTCAATTCCGATAGGTAATCTCATTTCCCCTTTCAATCTTCCAATTTTACGATCCGTTTGGATTGAAATACAGAGCAGGTAACGAAAAATTACTCGAATCACGATTCAAGCTTTTCAGCGAAAGAAAGTAGCTATTGTTAGGGTTGCCTTTTAAAAAAAAATTAATGATGACTTCGCAGCGGAGAAACAAATGCCGATCGAGAAAAGATTTTTGCATTAAAATGTGTTTTTTTAAAAAAAATTTACCTGTTTCAAACATTAAGTAAACAAATTATGAGCTCTATCATCACCGTGCTTTGGTAATTTGTATTCGAAAAAACGAACTTTTCTCGACGTTCCTGTCATAACGCCTTGTACAACATTACTAATACAAACCGACATGTGGCATCTGAAAAACTATAGCAAATTGAATTGTACCTACTAGTAATTTATTTACATGATCATGTAAATGGAATGACAAAGAGTGCAGCAATATTAAGAGGATTAGGTGCGCGATTGATCTAAGAATGGTCACACTCTAATAATATAGAAATATAGCATAATTGAATTTATACCTATACCACATGGTCAATATTTTATTACACCTTCCGGTTCGCGAAAATTTTTGACATCATTTGCCGGTCCGCGATTAAAAAGCGGTTACAAACCGCTGCTGTAGAGCAGCGATGGCAAACATTCTTTTTGCCAATGGGTCAAATTTAAGTTAAAAATAGTAAAAACGTATAACACTACAGCGACAGGTTAATGTTGTACATACAAGCGCTCGTTGCCACCTTGTTTTGAAATAAACCTAGCAAAATACAAAATTCCGTTCATTATTTATTAGTGATCTTAGGTGTGGCGGAATATAAAAATTAGCAGAGAGCCAATTTCATTGCCGTCATTAATTTCGTTCAAAACTAAAGTTTCGAATCACAGCCGGGAATATTTATTGGTAGTTTCGTCCTAAATTTCACACTCGAATTATTCCTCATTCGAAGATTTTCGAGCGAAGTGGAAAATTGAGGCCCAGATGTGGTAGAAAATTTCGAAAACCTTAATTTTGGATCACTTAAAATGGAGTTTAACTAAATTTAATTTTTCTTATAATAAAGTACTTTTTTTAATTCACGTTAATCCTTTGCAAAGCTTCACAAAGGTCGCAATACATTCAGATTACTATGTAACTTCGAACAAATTCGGAATTTTTCAGAAACTTTTTTTACTAGCAGCTCTCTAATACAACTTATTGCTTGATTTAGGCAAGTGTAAATCCCGTTTTATAAGTGTACCATGAAGTTAAAAAATTTTTTGTTTGACACAGTTTTATTAATTAATGTTTAACTTGTTCAATCCCAACAAATGTAAAAATTGATTAAGAGCCTGACTATAGTTTAACAAGTTTAACTGACAGCTCAGTCTTCAAAATGAGATTGTTCTTGAAATTGGTGTTCATAATGTCCCAGAAGTCGTTGATTCGTAGGATCGAATGGACTCTTTAAGTGTAACTTCGCGGGATATCTTTTCCCCATTACTTCCACCTCATAAAGACCCTTAGTCAAGAAATCGTCGTCCAATACCTTACCCTTAGGATGCTCTACATATCTAAAAGAAAAAGCAGCCTTTATACTTTACTATTTGATGTTAAATAATACTAACCCTATTCCAATGCTACTATCTAAATAGTATCCGTATTCTCCTCGTCTTAAAAATCCAATAATAGTGTCATCTCGCCAGATGGTTTCAAGACCATACACAGCAACAGTTCTGTCGGGGACAGTGAAGAAAACTCGCTTCTTTTTCACGCCTTCTTGTTTCAATTGGTCAACTTTATCTTTTCCTATATAGCTACCATCTTTTCTGCAGGTGAAACCCAATCCTGCTTCAACTGGATTATCATTGCTTCTTAAATCTACGTTCCATAGATGATAACCTAAGAAACTGCAATTAATATCTTGATGTTGTAACACTTTCATGAATATCTTCAATTTCTGTACCTAGATTATGATTCGTATACATAGTTAATGTTAAGAAATCAAGAGAAAGAAGAAGGATAATTTTACTGTAGAACGATGTAGATGTACATCGTCAAAGAGGTGTAACTTGCATAAGGAATTAGTTGGTAAAATCCAACAAACTACAATAAGTACCTTTCTCGCAGCTAAGTGAATACATTGCGCGATATCCAGCATGTCGCATATCAAAGCTAGCTCCAGCTTCCGTAATTTTGTTATAGATTGGAATGCAAGATGCAACAGGAATATGAAGTTCATAGCCAAGTTCACCGACGAAACTTAAACGAATCGCCCTACACGTATGTCCATTGATGGTGATCAAATGAGACATGCCAAGGGGAAATCGGTCGTCAGTTATTGGCGTTTCCGTGACTGATTGTAGTATTTCGCCACTGAAAAGAGCAATTATCTTAACTCACGTTATCAAAGTCAACTATCCATTAGCGCAAACCTTTTTGGACCTTGCAGAGATAACATTCCCAATCTTTCTGTAACATCAGAGATGACAGCCCTAAAATTGCGTTTTTCTATTTCTCTTCGAAGATGGCACGTCGTATGATATCCCGATGCTCCGCCAGCAACTATGTAATATCCTCTGCCCTAAAGTTATGCGGAGACATGGCGTCACTGACTTTCGAAATTAATTTAAAGTACCTTTAATATCGGTCCCACAAGTCGTCCTACTCCTTCTTTTAACGGCATAACTGTGAGATCAGCTTCAACTCCTCCTCTGTCATTTAAAGTACATGTATAATTGACCCTGTCAGGTTCTCTGTTGGTGTTGGCCGTGAATAACCAATCGGCAGCTTGTTGAGAGTCAGGACCAGTTAAGTACAATTTGGCAAAGTAAGAGAGATCAAAAAGAACGGCGTTGTTCCTGCAAGCTAGAGCTTCTTCTCCAATCTAAAAGGTATTACTCTGTTTATTCTGTACAAAAATAAACAGTTTTGTGTTTACTAAATTGTGGTGTCTTGAGAATCCAAATGTGTAATCTCCTTCCAATTCTCTAACATATCGCTGATCCTCATTTATGGCGTGGTCGTAATAACCATACCAATCGTAACCCCTCACCGGCACTGTTCTGTCCTTTACGAAATAGCCGGGTCTTTCCCACCCCTGTGCTTGCTCCATACAAGCGCCGTGAGCAACCAAGTTCTACAAAAGCAACTGGCTTCAAATTTATTTCCACTAATCACGTGGATTTACCTCGTGGAACGGTCCTATTTTGATATTTCGCCCGGACAAAAACTGATCGTGTGGGAAGACGATGCTATAATTTTTAACGTAACTTTCATGACTCGTCTCAATTGTCCAAGATCTTGCACTTCTCATTTGCGGTGTAAATCTTCGTATATCATAGTTAAACATTGGCAGTTCCGGTCTACCTTTTGTTATCCATATAGCTAATTGTTCACTGCTACCGCCGCTCAGCATAATACCAGCCGAGTTGAATCCACATGCATGATACAAACCTAAAATAAAATGTATACATAACATGTATATACAATCTACAATGCTTAAACTATTCCAGCTAGCAATGAAATTCAAATATTATTAAGCAGAAGCACTATGTTCTAAAATTTCAATATCAGTGGTAAGACTTTTTATTACCTCCAAGTCTAGGATCTTCACCCATTATTGGTTTATGATCAGGCGTAAAAGATTCAGGACCACACACATCTGATTTAATGCCAGCTTTGCCCAAAGCTGGGCATAACGCAGTTGCTTTTTGTATGTGTACATCAAAAATCGAGTGATCTAAGTCGTACAAGCTGAACTGGAAGTCATTTGGAACCTAAACAAAAAATCCTAAGGAAGTATCAAAAATAAACTCGCAGATACGCGCTTACATCTTTAATGATTTGAGGGTTTGTTTCGTAGCCACCCAAGCAAATGGATTCGCCTTGGATTCTAAAATAAACGGAAGCGTCGTGATCGCGTATGTTCGGTGTATTCCTTACTTCAGGAATACTTTCGGTGACCACATAAGCGTGCCTCATCGGAGATAACGGTATATCCAAATTGACCATGTTGATGATTTTCCTGGACCAAGCACCAGCTGCGTTTACCACACATTTTGTTTTGATCACACCTGAAGGAGTTTCCACGCCAACTACTTTGGTAATTCCAGAGCTTGGATCTGTTACTATGTTAGTCACTGGGCAGTTTTCAAATACCTAATGATGTTCAAATTAATTGGTTTGTTTTATTTGCATCACATAAAAGTAAATGAATTATAAAAAATTACTTTGGCACCATTTGTTGTCGCTCCTTTTATTAACGCAGAACAGTACATCGATGGATCTATACATCCATCTCCTGGACTGTATAAAGCTGCAGTAAAATCGTTTCCATTTAAAACTGGCGAGAGGCGAACTGTTTCTAATGGGGTCAACATTTGACTCTCTATACCGAAAAGGTGGCCAATTGTGTGCAGTCTCTGATATTCTTGTACTCTTTGCTGTAAATCAAAATTCTATTGTTAGTTTATTACGGAATAATCACAAACGCCAATCATAAACCAGAAAGCTTCAAAATAGTAGAAGATGACATACTACAAAGAGGTCCTCTAGCAAAGATGCTCGTCTTCAAGCTGCAACATACAATAAGAGGAACGCAAGAAACTATCTAAGTCACAAGCCACAAGCATCTATGTCGAGCGTGCGCATATGATTTAACAATAATAGCAAAAACTTAAATCAAGACATGACAAAGCATGTAGACATGGTAATGTAAATGTGGAGACGAACAAATGGATGAAGACTTGACACCGCCGCAAAAGTTAATAGGTACTAAATTATATTAGATTTGGAATCGTGGGCAACATACTCAAGAATTTACAGGAACAACGAAACAGTAATAATCAAAATCAGATTAATTAAATAATAAAAAATTCAGTATTCTTCATGGCAACGGGTTACGAAACATGGAGGAAAAAAACTAAAAGTAAGGGGACGAAAAATGATGATAAGATAATGAAGATAATAGGAAAAAAGAACAAAACAGAAATTAATGGATTTATACCCCATCCTAGTAATCAACGAAAACGCTGGTTAGGGCTATTGCAAGACTACCAGAAACCAGAGCAAGAACAACTAAGAGACCGCGAGAAACAATCAACGAACAGGAAAAAATTGATATCAATAGTCGAGAAAGCACTAGGTCTTTGTAATCTGTTGTCTGTATATCTAAAAGAACACCTTCAAATACTTATTGTAAATAGATCATAAAATAGATTGAATTATTTCAAACGCCACTACAAAAATTTGTAGTTTTCTTTAGTTATATCGACGATACTATGGCAAAAGGGTACTTTATCTAGTTTTTACCAAATTAGAACTTTCATCATGACACTTCGATGTACTCCTTAAATCTTTAATTATACTAAGACTTCAAAACGTTAGAGTGTTTTTACCTGTGATCGAGCAATAAAAAGACCTCCATTTTGAATAAAACCTGGATTAAGGCCAGTTTCTTCTTCCAGTGAATTTAATACTCTTCTAGTTCCATCTAAAAGTTGTATTTCTACGTCGTTAGGTCGAAGTCTCCAGAATAATCCAGCAGTGTGCCATGTCGTTCCGCTCGTGATTTTGCCTTGTTCCAGTAAAATGGCACTGATGCCTCGTTTGCTCAATTGATATAACGTGCTGCATCCTATGGTGCCTCCACCTTAAAAGAGAAAAGTTTGCATAAAATAAGAAAGTATGAAATATTTAATAAATAATTTCATATACTGGGTAAGTCAAAAATAGCAAATAAACTCTCCAGTACGTTATTCTAGACAGTTAGGAGAGTACCAGAAAAATGTCGAAAAAATTCCAAATACAACTTGGCAAAGTCAATTTTGTTGTTGTTATAAGCAATTTTTGTAAGTTTAATTTTTATTTAAGTTCATAATTTAATGATTTTTGTGTGGAACAAATAATAAATGCAAACTTGTGAATTCTAAGAAGTTAAAACTAAACTTTGACTTCTTATATTTTGTAAAATTTTGAAATAATTTTTTTTTCTATATTTTTCTGGTACTCTCGTCAGTGTCTATAATAACGTACTGGAGAGATTATCCGTCATTTTTTACTCAACCTGTAGATACGAGGGGATCTTGATAATTTATTTCCCTTGTCAAAAACATTAGCGGCTATCTTGGAAATAATTACGACGTCTGACAAATAAACGGTGAGCAAATAAAAATCATATTAGAGTAGGCGGTACAAAGAAAATGTATGTCTGTGATTAAATAAAAATGTCCATGAATGTATTACATTAATTAATTCACTTAAACAGAGACATTGCACTTCCTACTCTAATCTGATTTTTATTTCCTCACTTTTTATAATTTCACCAAGCTTGAAATAATTTCACCAAGTTTTACGACCTGTAAATTTTTGAACGGAACATGTCCGAGAAAAACTTGAGTTTTGACAAAATTGAGTACAGTCTGTGAAGGGATTATCGGACAAAGAAATTTACGCGGAATAAACTACATTGAGGGAAAGTTGCCTATCATATTCTACTGTGAACAACTGGATTACCGAGTTTTTGGTTGCATCGCCAACTTTAATTCGTTCTTCATTTGATCACTTAAATATAAACGAACAGCTTCATTTTGTTTGTCAATGTGAATTACCCTGTATTTATTAAATTTAAATACCAATATCTTAGTAGCGAATTGTTGTTTTGTTTAATGTAGCCATTTGTTGTCTTTGGCATTGTTTATTTATACAGTGTTCAGCACGTTATTCCTGGTCGTGTTCAGCATTTTTAGTAATGTTTTCTCTGATGTAATATGCACATGCAGTCGTTTTTGCTGATTTTTTCTTGTTGTTGGTGTATCGTTTTGAGGAAAATTCTTTCAACTTTTTGGAACGAATTATGACAATGGATAAAACTTGGATTCACCATTACGATCCAGAGACAAAAGGACAGAGCAAAGAATCGTACCGTGTGAGAACCAGCATGCTTCCGAAGAAATTTTGAGTTCAAGTCCAAAGGTTCTTGTATCCCAACGTTACGCCATATACAAATATATGAACCACTCCAAAATATGATAAATTTATAGTAATAATGGACATGTCCGAACGTTTTTGCAAAAATAAAATATTTCGGACTTTTTATCCACTCTAGGTATATAAACTTAAATTGGACAGCATGACATATTGCTACGTTACTCGTTATTGACAAATTCACTTTTTTTTTATTTTCAATAACATACATATTTGGCTTTGTACATGAGATTCTTTAGATTCAGGGCGTAACCGAATCTATGAACGCTTTTGGGTCCTTTGACGTTCGTAGAAAATTTCTTATGCTCACTAATAAATTAAAATAAACTCTGCTCAAATTAAAATTCTTTAATAGGCTGCGTTTAGTTGATAGACGAACCGTCAAAGTTTAACGAGCTCGGGCGGATTGTTTTCTAAACGAAACTCATACCTACCGTGGTTGCCTAATGGTCGCATCTCAAATCACGACCATCGTGACCACTCAGCTGATTAGTCAATGTAAAATAAGTACGGACTAAACGAAATCGACAACGTCGCCCATGAACTAAACGCAGCCTTAATAATTTCTTAGTTTGCAACAATAGTGACTGTTAGTTTGTTTAGTTGAATTTAATATAAATTGTTTATTCTCACTTCACCTCACCTAATTTAAATTGATTGCATTAATTTTTAGCGTCGCTCGATATGTTATTCAAACTCGCGTATTTTATAAAACTCTGACATGTTCAACCTCGCGGATTTTATTAGACTCTACCCCAATTTAACGTTGCTTGTATTTATAAGCTGTGTTAAAAAAACTGAAACGTGTCATAAAACGTTGAAAATAGAACAACAATTTTTTTGTGAAAACGCGAATTAAATTCTGATACAAAAAAATTACTTTCTGATTCTTTATCCCACATATTCGTGCTTGATCTTAAATGAATCGCCATTTAATTCTGATTTTAGTTGTCAAACAAATTAAACCGTAGATGTTATTAAATCGGCTAAATTGGAATCGCTCCTGGTCTAGGAAGTTTGACTTTGTTTGATCCTCCACGATGGTGTACATCCATCAGAACTGGTTTTAGATTGGTGTGTGTGTCAGTCTAGTGATGACGATTGGATCTTTTAATTGTTCCCCTCATGTTTGTTTTTCTTAACAAAAATTTGTGTTTCAGTAATTTGTGTTGAAACACCTTGGGATCACAATTCTCCAGTGTCATGCAAAATTAAATTGATGTACGACAAATCACGAACTAAAATACATTAAAATCATAAATACAGAAATATTGTTACAGTAAATTTCAAACTTCAAAACTAAAATAACATAGAAATATGTACGAGCCCCGTCTCAGTGAAGTTGGCCCAACTAACAAAATGTTTTTTTCAGAAAATTTTTCATGTATAAGGAAAACTTATGAAAATCAATACAATATTGTGATGATATGGGAATTGTTTATTAACTTTTAACACACAAAACTAAATTGTAACTAATAAAAACAGGAACATAAAGCTATCATTGCGTTACGTTGCTTTTTCGACTTAAAATTGCTTCGATACATTTGGACATTGTGTTAACTAAAGTCTGGCATTCATCAGATAGGAAATTGTCTCAAATTTGTTGAAACCGAGCACGTAACTCTGAAACGGTTCTTGCTGGCTACGAGCGCAGCTTTCTGAAAATATCTGAGAATATTTTCAAGAAATACTTTTAAACACATGTGGATGGATTAAAAACTATATATCTTGAACCAGTTTTTTCTTATTGTAACATTATATTCAGTTTCCTTATTTTGAATACAACTTCACTGAGACGGGGCTCGTATATCAAGTTCCCTAAAGCTGGGTACACATTAAGCGAACGAACACCGAATGACGAACGATCGCCGAAGAGCAAACGTTTGCTGTCCGTTACTTTAGAGTATAGGCGCAAGTCGGCGTACTTAGGGAGCGAACACAACCGTAGACAAACCGAACGTTTTGCTCGCTGTCGTCTCGGCGTATACATTGACTAAATTCGCCTTCGTTCATTCGACGTTCGGTGTTCGTTCGCTTAATGTGTACCCAGCTTAAGGAATTTCACTAGAATCGGAACTCGAATACTAGCTCTGTTCCAACCGCGCTTTCTGACCGTTCAAGAAACCGTCATAATCAGTTACCCACCGAAATAATGATCGATGTTGACAACTTTGTCGAGTATAAAACTTTGATGAGTGCATGCTTGTGACGGTTTCGAAACGGTCACAAAGCGTGCTTGGAACAGACCTACTATCATACGCATAAGTGCGGATAAATTACAGACGAGTCACATTTCAAAATAATAATAATAATTCCATCATCAGCCATCAGTCATTTTCAGGGGAAACCTTCAGAAATCTAGCCTAATTAAACTTGTTTTTGGAGTTTGTATATCGTCCTTATGTGAATATCTTTAGTAAAAACACGTTCAAATAATTAAAAATAAAACAATATAGACAACATCATTTAATACTTATTAATTAAGAAAAAAATAATAACTCCAAACAGGTATTCCCAATTCTAATATAACTCGGCATAGGTACAAAGTTAACATCAGAAATTTGCAACGAAAATATATTCATTTCTGGGCTAAAAATGTATACAATTGTAATAGTACATTACATAACGAGAGTTGTAAATAGCATATTAAGCATGATGGAAAAGTTGCGCAAGAGCCGCGCAGCGGCGAGAGCAAGTAATTCCACAAGTGCGTAATTGCTTTACAACTCGAGTTTTGTACTACTTTTGTACACTTTATCTACGACCACAAAAATTTTATTATTATTCAAGTTCAAAATAATCAGCAGTGACAGTCGCAATTTCGACAACTGTCAATCTAATGTGATGCAGCTACATAGATCAAAGTCGGCTTTCACAGCAAAGTAGCATACTGCGTGCTACTTGCATCTTTTGAGAAGCAGCGTGACGCGTAGCGCATCTTAGAATTTTGCTTTCACATCAAGGTAGCGTAGCAAGACTCTGCGATTCGCGAATTGGCAGTGTCTTGCGAGTTATTATAATCAAGATGTCATCAGAAGATGAAGCTATGGCGTTAATTGCAGCGGTGGTTGTTAGGAGAAGAAAAAGAAAGAGAAGGTGTGATTGTTAAAGACCTCCATACTGTTTGTAGCACGTGTATGAAATGATGAAAAAGCATCAAGAACCACAACATTGTGGTTCCTGATGGTTTGGTGTCAGCATATTGTCAAGAACCCTCGTTTAGCTTGACAATGTTTTAATTTAAGACGAAACCGCGGTCTCTACTGAAGTAGCGTAGTAAAATATAGAACTTGTCCTATGAGCTAAGCTGCACGACGCAAGTGGCAGGTCACATGAATGCTATACTACACCGGTGTGAATATTATCAATTGTTTACATAGGTTCTAAAATTAATGGCATGCAGCGTGCATCCAGGATGCAAGTAGCACGTAGCATGCTACTTTGGTGTGAAAGCCGACTAATTACAAGCGTGGGTAATGTTAGGTGCAAATGCCCTCGCTATGCGATTTTGTTACTTTATTGTTACTTTACGCACGACAGTTTGTAAACACTCGCTTGCTTATTTTATATGTTGTGTGTAATTTGTCATTTACAGTAGTGGTCGTAGATAAATATTTTTATTTCGATAAATAACGGCCTTATAAAACTTATTACTTACAGTCCGTTGGAATTTTAAAGAAAAATTCACAACAAAGATAAAATAAATTATTAGAAAAAGATAATAAACGATTAAACAACAATAAAACGGTTACACGATCGATTTTATAACAACGATAATAGTAATGTTATTATTACTATTGTTTTGAGACAGGTAGTGGAAACAAAATCTTGTTTCTAATTTCTAAATAAAAATTAGCACTTTTTAATTTGTTTGTTAATCGCCCATAATATTTATGAATTTTTTTTCACGGTGATATGGAAAAACTAGAATATTGTGTTGCAGTCACTTCTTTCTTATCGGGCTAAATTTCTGAATTATAGTCTGAGTTCGGAACCTTTCTGACAGTCTTAAAAGTATGTGATTTTTTGCGAAGATGAGGCAATCGAGTGCACACGTTAATTCTAAAGCAGGACATTCACATACGTCCGGAACGTCATTGCGTCCAGAACGTCATAAACGTATAAACTCGCCAGAAGGTATATAGGCGGAGTTTTTAAAAAAACTTATTATTTCGCATGCGCTTAAGCAGCATCCTGACGGTGCGTCCAAAACGTCATTGCGTTCAGGATGTCATCCGTTCGTTTAAACTCGCCAGAAGGTAGGCGGAGTTTTAAAAAAAATATTATTTCGCTTAGTACAATTTGGTAATTCTCTTCGCGAAAAATCTGTTGTTCGACTCGATGAGTTGATAGAGCGGTGAAAATCAAAGGTTTTTTTAATGTATTTATTACTTCATCCACATTAATTCGATTAATGCAATCCACATTAATTCGACTCTAGGCGTAGCTATGTTTTTTATTGTAACGCTTGCAACGCCCACATTTTTATTCGACTTTAACCGAACGTATGACATCCTGGACGCAATGACGTCCCGGACGTATGTCAGTGTCGGCCTTAATAAAATACACGATTGCGGTTGAATTTTTGCCGACTTTTATAAATACTATGTAGTACTAATTACTAATAATTACTTAATTAGATAACAATTACAAGAAAAAATGTCTAATGCAGACCAGTGGAAGTGTCAAGTCAATCGAAATATACGTAACATATTGCAGTGCGATTGTTTTAAACCTCGGCGTAAAAAATAAATGATTTCACAACAGATTTCATGAGCGTCACATGGGGAAATATTAAATCGGTTTACATTTTAAAATAAATTTATTCATTGGTATATTATCGCATCTCTTGTATTCAAATGTATAATAAAATAGAGCTATGACAGGAAAGAAATAATGTTAATACTGTGTATGCGTTAAATAGAAAATAATATTGCAATACACAATCGAAGAAAAACGAAAAATTGCGATTTTCGAAAATCGGACATAACTTCTTTATTTATGATTTCTCCCAAAACTTGTGAAAACATTCCTGAAGCAACTTTTCACGCTTGATTGAATGCCGAACGTACTTTATATCTAGAGCGATTCGTTTTTGTTTTTCCAGAGCCAACTTCATTTTTTCTTATGGGCGCGATTTGTGTCGTTTAGACAGATAGATATCATATTTCCTTCTGAATTCATTGGTATGCCACACTTGCTATTTTATTTTAATTTTCATTGACAAATTTGGAAAAACTGAAATTAAATTATGTGCAAACATTAAGTTAGCTTAGATTCAACTGTTTGCTGCGTAGCCAACCTTCGTTTAACTGGTCTGTCATTAAATACAGAATGGCGTATCCAAACGAAGAAAAACTTAAACGTTTTTCATTCTGTGTTTAATGACAGACAGTCAGTTATCTGAAGCCAGACTGAAATAAAGGAAATCTGTCAGATTTTCGTCCATCCTAAGCTGACAGCTATCTGAACGTCATACAAACGTCAGTTTTTCTTCGGCTTCAGATATAAACGGTGAGCAAATAAAAATCAGATTAGAGTAGGCGGTGCAAGGAAAATGTATGTCTGTGATTAAATAAAAAGTCAATAAATTTGACACTCCATTAATGTATTGCATTAATTCATTCAGTTAATCACAGACATTGAACCGCCTACTCTAATCTGATTTTTGTTGCTCACTTTTTATAACTGGCAGTTATGAGCAGCTTGAGGTTTTAAAGAATTCACTTATATACCATTCTCAAGACAAAATAAGGAAAGTACGACATTTTCAACTAATGCAAACTAAATTCAGAATTTCTTTGATTATAAATTACTTCTTTTGATTGTAATGAATAGTAAAGTAAATGAATATTAGAGATGCAGCGGATAGTGATTTGTCCGGATTACCGGATATCCGCCTTACATATATCTAGGCCGGATCACCGGATATCCGCCTTATACCTAGACCGGATAGCCGGATGTCCGGCCGGCCAAATTTATTCAACTTATACAAAGAGAACAAGTTAGAAACAGTAAGACTATGGTCACACTATTTCTGATTTTTATACTGGCATTTTGTATAATCTTCTTTTATCATATGTAGCTACTGTGGTAGAACCCTTACCGGCCTTTAATAGGTATACAAATTCCAATATCTTTGTTCTTTTGGAAAAGCATCAACAAGATTCTCAAAATCAGTCAATAATTTTGCAGTATTAATTTTGATTGGTAAACTAAATTGTGGACCTAAAGATAATAAACTTTTAATTTGTAATGGTAGTCTACATTAGTTAATTTCACAAACCATTTTTCATTATTGTTAAAAAGTTTTATTTCATTTTTTATTTCCAAATTATTAAGTTCCTTAATGTTACTATATTAGTCCAATTTTAAAGGTCTCATTTACGTAAATATTTGTTTTTAATTTCTTGCTAAACACATTAACAATAATTCCATGAATTTTCGATTTCATATTCAAAATTTAAATTTAGCATATGTATACATATTTAATTAAATTAGATTTGAGAATAATGATAATAATTCAAATAATGTTAAATTCACAAACAATCTGTCTCAATAAATCTATATTCACTAAGTAAACTCTAAATTATAAAAAAATGATGCACAAAATAAGAAAAAAATTCGAAACGAGACAGGTGAAAAAATTGCTAACTTGCAAAATTGTTGGTTGTAATCCGGCTGGATTGCAATGGGGCTCCCGAGTATATTCTGTATAGCTATTTCGGCCCTAGTTGGGGTTGTTCTGCTGATGAGGCCCCAACTAGGGGTCAGAAAATACTCGTGCTGCGGCGCGATTACATGACAACAAGTATAACTTATTTAAAATTATTTTGTATACATATTAGAGTAATTTTTTAAATTATTTAATTGTAATTAAAAATTGTAACCAATATTTTGTAGTGCTTGTAGTGCTAGTATTTTGTAGTGTTTGCCTGCAATGCGAGTTTTATCTACGTTCACCCAGACGGTTTAAGATGCCGGGGTCCTCTTGAGTTTATATAAACAATAAACAGTTTCGGGCAGCAAAGGTTTGCTTTGGGAATCGGGACAGTCGAGTTTGAGTAGACGTTATCGATAGGCATTAATAAGAGCTTGCGGTGTTAATTAATATGATAGAAAGGTGCGGAAAATAATTAAGCAATACGCGCGTAAAGTTGGCCAACTTGCAACTTATAACTCGCGCTTGCAACTCGCAACTAGCGTTAATTGTAGAGTGAATGTAATTAAAGCTCTAAGTGCCAAAATAAAAAAAAATGCGAAAAGTACACAGAAATGCTCTAAATTCCAATGCCAACGTTCTGTGTGATGCTCTAAGTGCCACTGTTGAGTATAACAATTGGAAAAAAATATGTAAGAGGGCGATGCAGGTAAGTTCCCGGCACAATGTATTTGATTTATATCAGTTTATCTCAAAAAGAGCATTTTGGCACTTAGAGCTTTAATTACATTCACTCTACAATTGTATATCCGCGTGTATTATATACCTGGCGTGCGTATACAGGATGTGTTCGGAAAGTATTGTGCGCTACGCTGGTAGAAGCAGGAAGGCGGTACCTAGAGATAAGTTATACATTATAAGGTATACATTGTATACATTGTATACATTGTATATAGAGAATTAGCTCGAAGTATTTCTTGCATGGTACGAATGAGCGATTTCCCTGGGTTAAACTCGGCAAGGCGTGGCAAGTGCTACATCGCTTGACCGCTGACTAGGAGGTTGGCGGGGGTGGCCAGGCTGACGTAGGGTTTGTGACGACAGTCGGGAATGTGCATGTGGTGGCCATCCCCGAAGGGAAATCGTACTAATAGGGTAAAAGCGCAGCCGAGGGTGAACGACGTACTGTTCACGGTCCCATGAGTGACCCCTTAGGGCCCCGATGTAGCGGATTATAAGCCCCCCCTAAGGTTATTATGTAATTGTAAACCCCTACGTGTCAGGTTGAGGTGAAGTGAGTCACCGTGGCGAGATGTCAGTCACCTGGCGGAAGAGTGGATTGGCGGTAGAGAATCCACGGGTCGGATATGACAAAGACTAGGGTAGAGTATGTTTGCATGTCATTGAAGCTATCTGTGCTGCATGTGGTTTGTGTTTCTGGAAATAACATTTCAGAGCAATAGTTTATGAAAGAGCAACAGATATGATTCTGAAGGCTCAAGGTTGGATATCATCAGGAGCGATGATGGAGGCACTAGGGTGAGTTGTGAATTGACCAAGGGGTTGCAAATGACTGTAAACACATGTTATTGTTGCATGAATGCACCATGTCAATGGGAGGTGATGGTAGCGATTGGTACCCGGTAGCCAAAGGTAATGGTGAGCGTTTTGATTACTTAAATTTATGTGTACGCATTATCACGTTTTAATAATACTAAAAAGAAAAAAAAGAATATGTCAGTAATTTCGGCCGACCTTACATTATTTATAATAAAAGACTGAAATAAAACTTCTGATTTATTACTGAGCCTTAATTTTTCCCATATCATATCCTGCGTTAAATATCCGGCATGGTCAGATATTAATAGCGAGTGTCCGGATAGTCAAAATGTGGCCGGATAGCCGGATTACTAGATAGTCCGCTGCATGTGTAAAGAAAAGGGCAATTTATTATAGTACTTTATTTTATTTAAGAACCTAGAGATATTTTATTTTGGTGATTTCAGATTTTTTTGCTGAGAAATATATGAACGAAATATTGAACTAAAACTTTGTTTTTGCGGCAATGTGAGACTCTATAATATGTTAATCAATATTTTTTATGGATGATGAATTTCTGTTCAATAAACAAGTACATCATTTAATTAAGTTTTGGTGAATTATAACGCACATTTTTTTTAATTGTTAAGATTATCGCACAAATAAAAATAACTGCGGCGAATTATGTTGTAGTTAGAATGGTATCCGCATACATAATTATACACGTTATATATTCTGTCAAAGTCTAGCGACTATAAAAAACACATCGAGTTTACTATTAATATTAATGAAGTTTAATATTCCGGCAGTTACTACTGCGTCTTATTTCCTACATAGAACGAACACCGTGTAAATTGAAAGAACGTAGGATAGGCTTGCCTGGTTCCAATGTCAACGGGAAATAAGCAAATAAACTCTTTGGTACAGTTTCGGTGAAGATTTTCTTGACGTGGCTTGATTTAAAACGAAGGGGAAGAAAGATTCAGTTTTACTTAATGCAAAACAATCCTACGTATGTTCTATTTTCAATATTTGCAAAATTTTATTTAGTTCTCTTTTTTTATTCTAACATTAATTTGTGATTAATTTCGTAAAATTTAATTTAAATTATAAATATAAGGGCTACAATTAATAAGAAATTATTTATGCGTGGATATTAAACGAAATACTTATTGATATAAGTTATTTCAAAAGTACAACAGATTTTTTTTCTTAATGGTTACTTTCGATGTTAATTTATATTTTTTTATTTTATTAAAAAAAATATATGTAGATTCTTGCCAAATATAAATCCCTTTTAGATAAATGATATTTCCAAGGAGAGGGTAGAATTTGAATCGTGTACATTTCTGCCGGGCTAATTAAGGAATTTTATGGTACAAATCAAATTACTTGTTATTATAAAACCATAAAAAGAATAAAATCTAATTAAAATGTTTAGCTTTGTATAAAAATATCAATTTGATTTAATCTTGCCAGTAAAAAATCATGCAAAACTTGCTAACCTTTCTGATTATATGCAGATAAAGCTGCTACTAAAATAATTGATTTTGTGAATATGAAAACATGAGATCAATGTAAATATATTCGTTCAGTGCTGTTTTATCGACAAAATACTTGACGCAGATTGTTACAAGAGGTTTGATGTTGTTATTAGCAAATTTTCCACAGCGGGAAATTATTTAAAAAAATTGTATACTTTCAGATGAGTTCATTAGAGTATAGATTTTGAATTGCTTAGTTGTACAATTATTAAGACATTTCAAAATTTAAATTAAAAAAATATTTTGTTTAAAATGTTCATAATAAATTAATTTTGCTTTAATATGAAAATCACATCTAAAAAATATATCGAAAATAGAACGTAGATAGTTAACATAATTGCAACAAACCTTTTGCTGAATTAAAAATTTTATAATGTTTATCTGTCAACTTAAATTTAATTACAAGCAAAGTAACCCTGACCTTACACGCACAGTTTTAAAAGATTGTTGCTCTGGTTGGTATATTATGCAATCAAAAAATTTCGAACAAGTTTCTAGCGCAAATAAAAAAACTGCATAAAAATTCTCCTACATTTTCGTTTTTTTTTCTTTCGATGTTTTGAACTTGTACTAAACTTATTTTTCGTCTTCGTTGACTTTCAGTGCATCTTAATTTACGAAAAACAATGACGTAATACCCACTTTACTTAAAAAAAATTGTTAACTTGAAATTATTTTCACTTTCACCTTAGCTATGAATTTTCTTTTATTTTATATTTTTTTGTACTGAACGGCCAGCAGTTTGGAATTGTAATAGAAATAAAGAGAAGTCTACATACCGATAACAACAACGTCGGCTTGCGTTGGAATATTTGTTTCTGTCGCATAATTTTTAACACTTGTTCTGGCTACGATGGTTTTTCTGTGCTTCCTGAGCAGGTATCTTGAACTGCGAAACATGTTTAAACGGACGGTAGTTTACCGTGCCCTAGCCGCACATACTTTGAACGATCTCTCGGCTCGACTTGTTGAACAAATTAAATGATAAATTGAAAATGATTGCTGCGACAGTTCATTTTATCAAAACATTGTTTGACCTCTATATGTGCCCATAGTTTGAAATATTGATATGGGCTACAGCGAGAATGTTACTTTCTTTTTCTCCTACTTCAAGAGCCTAGTGCATTACATTGCACCTATCCAATAAACGACGTAAACTCTTTTATTAAGAAAAAAATAGTAACAAAGACCATATAAATACAAAATCATCTAACTTGTAACAAGTGAATCAAATTTTTTATTTAAACATTATTAAATAAAACAGCTAAATGAAGGCCTAAGACTTTTATAAATTAGAATTAAATCTAATTCATTGGCTACCGTTTCGAACAAATGGTGAGTGCCTTTTTACAATGTAAGAGTAAAAAATTAAAAATAAAATTGAAAACAAAAGATTACCACTCGTACAAAAATTAAATTGATTAAAACGAGAGTATGCATACGGTTTTATTTAAAATAATACATACTTACAATTTTCCAAAAGGTGCGAAATTCCAATAAAGAACATGTTTGAGTATTATACAGGGTGTTTCAGGATTAACCGATCAAACTTAAAATCGGAACTCAGGATCTCCAAATAAGAAAAAAAAATCTTATAATTTTGCTTTGAAGTTGCAGATAACATACCATGACATACAAAAATATGATATTAAAAAAGTTTACCAAAGATTTCAAACATTTAAAACAAAAAAAAAACATATTGATAATTTCCACAAGGTTCAATGAGCAAATTGAGTTCTATTACAAATTTTCTTTTTGATTTTTTATTATTGACTTGAAAATATATATTTTAAGTAGCGACATCTTTCGATCGCTTTTTGACCTGACATTGCAGTAGGATTGACAAATTGAAGCCAATTCGCTACATAATAAGTCATCCCATGCAATGCTTGCTGTCAAAGCATATGAGAATTTTAAAAAATTTTGTGCAAATCGGTCTCGATTTTTTTAAAATTCTCATATGATTTGACAGCAAGCATGGCCGCCTTGCATTGGAATGACTTATTATGTGGCGAACTGGCTTCAATTTGTCAATCCTACTGCAATGTCAGGTCAAAAAGCGATCTAAAGATGTCGCTACTTAAAATATTCATTACTCTCACATCGCAATGGCGAATAACCTGGACAGATCGGTTTGGTTTGCAGTGGAGTTCTCGAGCTACGGTTCTGCTGACGAAGGCCCAACTAGGCCTGAAACAGCTGTACAGAGCCTGCTCGAGGAATCCGCTGTAATCGAGACCGATTTGCACAAAATTTTTTGAAAATATTACGAAAAGACAAGAAATACTTAAAACGAGGTTTTTATTTAAAAATATAACAAAATCTAGATTGTTTTAATTTCAATCAATTTTTGATTTTGAAAAAACCGAGCGGCCTAAGACTATCGCGCTTCTATAGCATCGAGTATTTCGATTAAAAATAATTTAAAATTTAGAACATTTCTAAACTGGTCTAGTTTTTGTCCTTATGTTTAAGGTATATATTTTATTTCCTATTTAATGATTGTGAAATAACGGCAAAGTATCATAATTGAGAATAATGGAATCTATATCGTTTATTGTTACACTGAACTCGATTACATACGCATGCAAATAATTTTCTTAATCGTAAGCGATAACGCTCCGTGAAATCATTAAGATTACACCATTCACTTATGACGATATTCCTAAGTGTTATTTATTTATACAGGGTGTAAATGTAGAACACACATTGGCCCATAAAAATATCAAAATTGAAAAAAATCGCTGTGCTTTATTTTTGAAAATGTAAAAGGGTGGTGTACAGTTCATTTTTTTATTATACGTTGATCGGATCAATCTGAGTTAAGAATACAACCTCCAACTGCAAGCGGAAAAGTAGTTTCAGCTCTTAAACTTATCAATCGATCGATCGGAATAAAATAAACAAATGAACTGTAACTTTCCTGATGAAAATGTTCCTAACATTATTAACAATACCGCCCTAATATTTTATTAAATATAAAATTGTGCTATGCAATCGTTTTAAAAATTAAAATCTTTGCAGATTACCAGAATTTACAAGTAGACAACACTGTTTTTTTGTTTTTGTTATTTCGTAAGTATTAATCAAACATGAGTTAATTTAGGTTTAAGATTGCTTGCAAACTGGTTTAGTAATAATTCGATTTTTGTAAAAAGTTTGGATTTACAGTAGGTATGATATTGTCATTTTTAATAAACGAAAGCCATGATCTCAATTTTTGGCTTGCATTGGCTATTCGTTCATACTACCAGGCTTCCACTTAATTACACTTAATTTTTTAGAGGATAGTTGAAAAGTAATTCCAATTCGAAATAATTTCCGCTGTCTAAAAGTCATTTATTTCCAGTATAATACCCAGTATGTTTTTATTTCCTCTTTGACAACAAACTTTTTCACTTATATTTATACAGTGTGATTTATGATGTCGGGGAGAACTTCACTGGGTGATTCCTATGAGTAATTCGAATAAAAAACTCAAATAAACATGTGTCCGATAATGCTTTCTAACGGAAGTGTAGCCCTTCAAAGTTTATTATATGTTGAATGTTTACAACTTTAATACTATGTTAAGGTACTAATTTTTGTTTTCCTATGTAACAAATGAAATAAGAAATATGCCTACCGCTATTGTTTTGATTGATTGACGTTACATGTTATAAACTTTGAAGGGCTACACTTCCGTTAGCAAGCATTATCGGACACATGTTTATTTGAAGTTTTTTATTTGAACTACTTATAGTAAATATCCGATGAAGTTTTTCCCCGACGTCATAAATTATCCTGTATACATATCATATGTTGCATAAAACTGCTTTAGATTTTTGAGAGGAATTCAAAAATGAAATAAAAAGTAGAGTTTTCTTTCTATTTAAAATAAGGAAGTTGGTAGCAATTTCGTAAGCATCCGGAAATTGAAAATATATTTAAATAGATCTTTATAATTCTAAAGTACTACCGGAATGCCAGAATGTTACCAAATGCATTTCTACTGGAAATTTGGCGAGGAGAATATTCTCCGGTTTATTTCAACCAAAGATTTCATAAAGTGTTAAACTTGTAAGTGTGTGTGGGTGTGTAAACTAAGAGATAACTTTTAAGTAAAACTTGGTATATCTATACAGTTATTACTTGTTTAAAAGAATACCAAATTAATTTACAGTTGATCAAGTTATATTTAAAAAAAAATTGTCGTGCTAAGCATACAACAAACAATAATGATTACTTTTTTTTGAATAGTGTTTTATTTAAATAGTGTTAAAGACTTTAACTCTCTAATGTGTTTTGGAAGACTATTTATAACTTGATTATTAACATTTGGAAAGAAAACACTTTTTTGATGACTGGCGGTATTATGAGTTGGGGGCGTTGAGGTATAGGATGTCAACGCGAGAATACCCACCCCTTTTAACTCTTTTAATTTTTGAAATGTATTACAAGAAACACGAAAGAAAATCGTGGAATTATTGAAAGCTGGGCAGTCCTCGTATACAATTGCCAAAAAATTTAATAATTTCGCGGTCTACTATTAAAGATGTGATCCAAAAATTTTAAAGACGGGCACGTTTAGTGTAGAGAAAAAATATGGACGACCAAAAAAGCTTTCTAAGAAAGATGCGAAGATTTTAAATAGAATCGTTAAAAACGATAGACATTTTTCTGCTGCAGAAATAACTTTAGCAGTATCAAAAGCCACAAAAAAGAATATATCAGCCAGTACTTACAGAAGAGCAATAAAAAAATATACTACAAGTTTTACAAGGTAAGATAATATGACTATAAATTAACGCAACAATCGCAATCAATTTTCTTATTTACGCAGGCAAAAGAGAAACCATTGTTAACAACAAGACAAATAAAACATCGTTTAAAATGGGCTCAGGAGCGACAGAATTGGACGTTGTAGCAGTGCGAATCAATAATATGGAGCGGTGAAGCAAGATTTGAGTTTTATTCAAATTCGAACTGCTCACGAGGCGAGGCTTACCATAAAGATTGCTTAAAAAGGACTACAAAATGCTGCAGTTCGTTAATAGTTTGAGGATGTATTACTTGTCCGCACAAGGGGGTGGGCCGTCTTCATAGATGGAAATATCAATGCAACAAAATATCCAGATATACAGGAATATTCACAATAAGTAGCCTACTAATAGAATATCGAGGGCTAAAACGTAGCACCTCGCAAGTCGCAAAAAGTAAATCTTACAGGGGACATATAAAACATTGTCATTTTTTAAAATTTAATTCGTCTGACGCAGCTAAGAGGTACCCACTGTTTTTACATTATAGAAACTTTCTTAATAAAAAACTACAACATTTTTCACCATCAATACATGGAGTATGAAAATCTGAACTGTTTGCTCGTTTTCCAAAAAAAAAAGTTAGTTACAAGGTCCTGCCTTTTAACCTTTGATATGTAACAGGTGATCAATATCTTTTCTAATCAAGTGACCTATGGAAATAAAATCATGTGTCTTTGATTAGTTCATTATTTCAAATGCCACTTGAATTACATATTTATATTGCATTCCTATACAAAACGAAAGGAATGCAATAAAAATAATTCAAATGATATTTGAAATAATCAACCAAACAAAGAAATAATTTTTTTCCATAGATCACTTGATTAGAAAAGATATTGATCACGCGTTAGAAAACTACGCTATACAGATCCTTGAAAATTTGCATACGGATGACGAACTATTTAAATACCTAATACAGAATCGTATTTCCGGTTCTATCGGAAGTCGATACTAATTTTCTTATTTTAAATGGAATATCCCGTATATTGTTCCATTTTTAGATTCCCCGTTCAATTATATGTCTTTTGTATTCACATACATCAGGGCTAAATGCATGATTTTGACGATATTCAATTTTTTCTAAAAATTACCTGATTACAATAAATTGGAATATTTCAAAAATTAAAAAAGAGAGAGAATTGTACTTTTCACTGTTGATTACGAAGATGAAGTTATACGTTTCTGATAAAATATAAATTGTATACATTACACAGAGATTTCAGAATATCAACAGAAGTTGCTAGTTTTCAACAATGAATAACTTATATATGCATGCACTTATACAGGCTGTCCCAGCGAGACCTTTCATTAGAAGTTTATGGGGTTCTGGCCAAACTAGAAACTTGAACATTTAGAATTAGATACAAATGATTTCGTTCTCTTCAGCTAAAATTTTCAGGTGTCTAGCACTTCCGGTTATACCGGAAGTCGCCATCTACTTTGTTATTTTAAATGGAACACCCTATTTATTTTTGCACTTTTAGATGGGAATCATAATTTTGAATTTTTTTTATTGAAACCATACAATGTCTGTCTATTACAGTTTTTGAGATAAAAATTATTTTCCGAAATCATGGCAGGTGGTTGACGTTTTCAAAATGGGCTGTAACTCTTATTTGAAACGAGATAGAAAATTGAAATCTAATTAAGTTTGTAGTTTAAAGATCCCTTTATCGTAGGTATTCTTTAAAATAAACATCTTTGCCTGAGAATAATTCTTAAATTTATACTTTTCATCAAGAGTTAAAAATGTAAAAGGATCGATTTTTTCAAATGGAATGCCAGATTTTTCGTTGCGTAATCAAATTGGTGATAAAATTTGGCACAAAGTGGTATTACATGTTCCTATACCCAGAGCTGGGCAAATTACTTAAAAAAGGTAATTCAAAATAACAAGCTTCAATTACTTTGAAAAGTATTGGCAATTATCAATTATCTTTTTCTCTTCATATACAAAGTATTGGCAATTACCAATTAAAAAGAAAAGTATTTGAAGCTGCAGAGCAATTACTAATTGAATTACTTTAGAGTATTTCAATTGCTTTGACTACTTGAATTATTATTTGAATTACTTGAATTATTTGAATTACTGAATTACTTTAGAGTATTTCAATTACTTAGACTAATTCAATTGCTTTAGAGTAATTGAATTACTCTAAAGTAATTCAAATGATAATTCAAGCAGTCAAAATAATTGACTAAAGTAAAGTCTAAAGTAGTCTGAAGTAATTGAACTACTCTAAGTAATTGAATAACTTTGAATTATTATTTTTTTCAATATTGACGTTATTTAACCTTTCCGACCGGTTCTTCTGTTTTGATTTTCTGATAAATCAATGAATATGTTTTATTTTTTGTTCAATATAATTGAAGTACTTAAAAGCAATTCAATTACTCAAAAGTAATTCAATTACGTACTAAAAAGTAATTCAATTACTCAAAAGTGATTCAATTACTCAAAAGTATTTCAAATAGTGAAAATTAATTGAAATAACATAAAATTATTTCAAATACCAAGCATTTCAATAAAGTAATTGAAATAACAATTATCAGGACCAGATGTCAAAAGTATTTGAAATATTTTAATTCAATTAATGAAAACGCTTCAATTACTTTTTCAAGCATTTTAATTCAATTAATGCCCAGCTCTGCCTATACCTAAATCCATGATTTCGGAAAATAATTTTTATCTCAAAAACTGTAATAGATAGACATGGTATGATTTGAATAAAAAATATTCAAAATTATGATTCCCATCTAAAAGTGCAAAAATAAACAGGGTATTCCATTTAAAATAACAAAGTAGATGGCGACTTCCGGTATAACCGGAAGTGCTAGACATCTGAAAATATTTTAGCTGAAGAGAACGCAATCATTTGTATCTAATTCTAAATGTTCAAGTTTCTATTTTGACCAGAACCCCATAAACTTCTAAGGTCTCGCTGGGACACCTGTATGCACTTATCTTGTTTTACTCATCTATTTCGAATCTAAGCTCTGCTGGTGGCAACTATATTTTCTGCTGACCAAACGACAAAAGAATTAAAACTTGATTTGTGGAGAACGGAATACAGACAATAGACTGGTCCTCCGACAGTCCTGATCTTTCGCCTATGGAGGAAAATGAAAAAGGAGCTTCGACGAAAGCCTGCTGAATCAAAATCTGATTTGCGTCAAAAAATTCAAAATATTTGGCATTCCATGACAAGAGAAGATTGTAATAAGCTTGTAGCTACAATATCTTCCAAAATACAGGTGGAAGTTGCTTAGTGGTAGATTATTTATTTTTCTAAAATAATTTTTAACAAGCTATCTTTTTAATTATAAATTTCATTTGCTTATACAAGACCAGCACAACACAGCTTTGCCCATGGAGATTTAACATTGTCAACAATGTCGACTTGTTAAAACCGGGCGAATTCGCAAAGAAAGGATCGTACTGACATCGCCCACCGTGATCGCCCACTGCTGATCGGGCAATGTGGACTTTGCCCTATTAAACCGAGCCAAATCCCCAAATTAATAATTTCTGCGGTGGTTGCCAAGCAACGATATTCAATCTTGACATTGCCTGTGACATTGCCCGGACAATGCTAACTCTGCACCTCTGCTCTGCACACCTGCGGACATTGCCCGTAACATATGCATTAATTAGACAGTGTCCCATTACAATTTAAATTAGACTCCAAATACCTAAAATATATAATATGTACAACAAGTATACCGAATGTTCCATTAAAGAAAACAAAACTTCAGTTTATATCTTGGTTTAACCGATAGTTTATAATAGAGTGCCTGTTATTCCTTCATTTACATGTATGTACTTGATTATTTGGTTAAGAGATGATTTAAAAGATATTTAAACTGAGGGGATCGTAATACGGCCGTCAGTTTTAAATTTTCAAAAAATTTATCAAACACTATTATCTAGTTATTTTAAAGCACTTACCGAAATAATTACTAAATACTTCTATGTCTGTACATTTGGTTTCCTTTTATTCTTACAACATTAGTAGTATTATAAATGTCTGCTGTGAATTTAAAGACACCTACAAATTTTGAATATATTCAACCAACCACTAATGTATAAAAGGTTTTGACATACGTCAAACAGCTAATAATTTCTGACTAATTTCTGGAAATTTTGATCGCAAAAATTATTAAGTATTGTTTTAAAACTGCTAAGAAGAAACCTCAAAATGGAACGAGAAGATATTTTCGATGAATCTATATTAACGATTTCCACAGAAGGTCCTGTCGGTGGAGATTCGACCATTACCAGTAGTTTTTTCGATTCGCCGACCAAATCACCTAAAACATCACCTCATCATCTTTCTCTTATGCATTGGTAAGTTTTATATTACATACTTGTGTTTAATGCGATTTACTAATTTTGATTTTATTACTTTTTAGGTTTGATAAAAGTGTAGAACACGAACTTTCCAAACGCCGCAATGATCCACTTTCACCACCCGTTAATGTCCTAGGACAATCTGGTTTAAGGCATCCTCTGGTCGTTGAATCAAGCGCAAGTGGTGTTGATATTACCGGTAAATTAAGATCTGAACAAGATACTGATTTGTTAGAAGCAGTAGACAGATTCGCGAAAGCGGAAGCCATGGTCGCTTTTGAGGGAGCTGTTAAGGCTGCAGAAGAAGCGGCTTCTTCAGTGCCACCTGAATATGCTGAGGCAGCCGCAGCAGAAGGAGCTAGAGGTTTCCAAGCGGAACTTACAAGTGTTGTCAAAGAAGTCGTTCCAGGTATAAGACCCATAGAAGTTGTGGGATATGTTGGAATAACCAGACCGCGAAGACCAAGAAAACCATAATTTATAACTGCACCAAACTCATATAACTAACAAATTTAGCTTAATGTAATAGCTAAATTTTTGCTAAAGAACTACTTTTAAAATGAATTGTTAAAAATTCATTTGTTAATTCTGCTCTACTTCATATATATGACGTTTCTTCTAAGCGTTAATAGTAATTTACTATTTTAAATTTTGAGCAGACAGTTAGAAATTAAGTAATAAAAATAAAAATTAAAAAAAGGTTTTAAAGCTATAGGTTATCCGTTCCACCCGACAAAATTGTAAGGAATTGAAGTGATTTCCTAAATATTACATGTGTTCCCTCTTTTCTAAATTTCCAATGTTTTCTTCTGCGAACAAATGTCATATTTATTCAGCTTTACACTGTAACATTATTTTATATTTGTTCTATGAAATGAGGTAGTTGAACTTATTTCAAAGTTATATCGTCGGACAAATTGAACCGATACGGCTCGGATAAATTGAATGGTTTCAATTAAACAGAATCAGGAAATAGGTGTTTCTTTGTTACAATAAAGAGGTAAGTAAACACAATTGTTGATTCAAGAATATCTTGTTGTGTTGGCCGCAGCAGATAAGAGATTGGGACTGATTTGATATGGGGTTCCTAAAACGTCCACAAAGAAAAATGCTGAAGATACAAATAAGCGGAGCAGAAGAGTATTTGGAAGACCATCTCTGTTGATAGGAGAAAGAAGCTCGTCAGACATATTCTGCAATTTGAAGAAAGGATGTCCGGTCTCGCTATAAAAGATGTAGGAAAGTTAGTTTTAAAGTTGCTCAAAACAAAAATATTACTCGCTAAATAAAAGAAATGACAGGAAAACCATGATAAATCTCCTAGCAAAGGTTCAAGTTTTTTTAAAGATTCTCGAGGGCCTGATAACTAAAAAAATTAACAGGGGCTTGCTTAATGGGCGCGATATTTGTAACAAAAAATTAGATCTGTTGATTACTAATGTCGGTAGACATTAGCTGTAGCTTTTTACATCACTAGTTCCCACTCTTCCCAGGTTTTGTTCAAAGAGAGGAGAGAAGCAAAGTACGCAGCTGGCTATCAAGAGATTCTCATCGATTGTTTGAAGTAAAAATTAATAAAATTCTGCTTATTTTGAAATTCACCTGTCGGAAACTGTACGGGTTTTTGTTTATATTTTGAACGGTACCTACTGAAGCGGTCGCTAAATTTGCTTTCAAAATAAAACCTTTTTTGCATGTGTTATTTCAATAACAAACACAGGTCCGTATCCTGTGTAATTTTTTTTCAAGCGATAAGCAGCAAAGTGCCGTGTGTCCCTTCGATTAATGTTAGACCACACAGAAAGCCGTAAATCTGTCCAAACCGTATCTTTGTATTTCGCACGTCTGTACAAATCTAGTCACGCAGAAATCACAGATGCTTGTACTCTAGCGGAAAAACCATATCCATTACGCGTAAGTTGAAGTGTTTTGTTTATCTGTGCTGTCTCGAAACCTGCGATACTCGAAGCAATGGAGCCACGCAGGCACCATAAACAAACCCATTTGACGGTTTAAATTGTTTTTCTAAATTTTTGTATACATTGCCGCGTCAAAATTGCAGACGAACGGGCCAAGTGGTCGAAGATATCGAGTTACATTGCGAGTTGAAGCGTCGCTGGAATCTGTCTCGTTTCAGTCAGGCAACGGATACTTTAAAAATGTCAACTTCCACACTTGAATAGTAAAATTTATAGAGGTTTCATTTAAGACATACGAAGAGCGAACACTCCGATGAGTTAATAGAGTATCTCGTCTAAACGCAAACGTCTGACGCTCGGACATCGAGACAATGGTTTTAAACGTGTTTGATTTCCTACACGTGCGATCTGACGCTGCGTATTGCGACTAACGCATACGTCTGTCAGACGTCTGCCTCAAAAGCAGTCAAGACGCACGTCGCATAGGACTAGTTGACAATTTTTTTATTTGAAATGGCTTCAAAATTTTGTCTTACTGCCGAAGAAGATGAAACACTACTAGAATGTGTCAAATCGCCGTTCGTACATATCTTTCACCGATTTCTTCTTTGTTCTTGACAGCAATGTTAATAAAATGTCATCATCGTCATGCTCTTCTAATAAGAGTTGCAGTAAATAATGATTATTCATTTGAAACGGAGTTTTCTCACAATCAATCGGTACAAATCCCTTGAAGACGCTATGCAAATTTTACTGTTTGGACGCTTATTAAAAAACAACCGCCTGCGATCTTAACGTTGCGTCTAGACGCGTCCGACTGACGTGTGCGTCAAACGCAGACGCAGACGCTGATAGCAAATTCCACCTTTAGGCTGCGGTTGCCATTGGTCGAATGGATTTCAGAATTTTGCTGCAATTACGAGGGGGTGTGTTGTAATTGTTTTCTTGGGAAGCGGGAACGGGAAGATACGGCAGATAAGATTGAAGCTCTAGCGAGACCGGTCGAGTCGAATTCTAATTTGCCTTGATTGTGTCTTATCCTTAGGTGCTTGTAGTCTGTATTCAAATTTGTATTTTTTGTTGTTTGTTAAATTTATTCCGGTCCGGTTTAATTACAGTGATAAGAAAGGCAATTAAAACGATACGCGTAGGCGTCGCGGCGCGAGTGAATAAGCAGAGTGTTAGTGCGTGGAAGGGGTGCACTGACGATACGGCTTAGGTAATTAACATTTATTTGTTTCCTTCAGCGCACCTTTGGTGGTAATAATTGCGCAGCGATAATTGGATTTACATTAACAGAATAGAAGAGTCAGTACATTTCATAGAACCATTACATTGAGATAAATTTAATCAACTATTTTTAGTTACTTTACAGCGAATATTAAAACGTGCTAGTGACTTTCATCTTAGAAAAATTGATTGGTCAGTGTTTCGTAATTAGTGGACGAATTCGGTAATTTAATCAATCAACAGCAATTTACTATTTCCCACATCTACCTGGGCTTTCAATACAGTGTGCTTTTAGAAATCATTCTATGCTAGGAGAATTCTCTCAGTCAAATTGGAAACCAAACAGTTTGAAATACATTCCTGACCATTTTCTTGACAAAGGTTTCACATGTGGGAGGGTCAAACTGTGGTCTGGGCCGAGAGATTTGTCGGTTAATTAGAAGCGATTGCCTAGAGACTGCTAAACGCCATAACCACACATAGTGGAGAGCGAAATTAGTCAACCAATTCCTTGCGCTATTAAAATTAATTAGCTAGGTTAGCCGGCAGAAGAGCGATATACAGAGGGTCCTCCAAAGTGAAGGCAAAGGGTTCAAACACCGCTCTCAAAAGCACTAATTACGCTCAAGTGATGTAGTAGAAGTAGTAACGGCTCACTACACGCACTTATTAATCAGGTTAGCTAGAGATAGGGTTAAAACAACAACTCCCAAGGGAGCCCCTGAAAAACAGGTGATTGCTACTGATTTACTTGCAGATTGATCGCTGAAGGCGACAGGTGTATCACATACTTCGCCCAAAACATCTGATCAATTCATTAATTAACTCCATTAATTAAGTACACTGTAGTCCCACTGAGACACTTTGTGCGTTGGTTTATTAAATCGAACAAGTCTTTGAATACAATCAGAGTGACGAACACTGTACCAAGACTCGAACTCATTTGAAACTCAATTAATTATTAATCTAAGTGAGGAGCTCTCCAACAAACATCTGTGTAAACATTATACCACCAACGGTGTGAATCGCGCCGATATCCGAAAGTGAAGGCTGTTAAACGAATTACGCTGCACTTTCTGAGAATTGCAATTGTTGTTTATTTGTATTGATTTCAACAACAGGGTTTTCGCTCAAGGTCTCCGATCCCACAGAGGCGGGGACAAGGAGTTTTCCCTTTTCTTTCTTTTTTTTCCTTTCAATAAATAATTACTTAAATTTAATTGTTGCATTTCATTATTAAATTGCCAAATTCCTTGTTGTAAAACAATTATTATACTGCTCCACCAAACAAAGAACCAGGATATCGCAACGTAACTGTGGTATTAACCGTTAGGGTCCGACAAACCCGTAAGCAGGTAGCGTCGTCGAGTGCATGCATAGCGGTAGTCGAACATAGGGTGACTTTCTCGGAACTCGCGATAACGTCTAGACAGGCATTCCTTAGCAATAAATCTTAATTGGGGTTTTGTTGGTACATATTTATTATTTGTTTATACAATTTTATTGTCTGTTTACTTGTCAGAATTAATCAATAACCAAGTAATTAGGAGGCGCAATACACTACACATTTTATTATTAGACATACAAAAAAATGTTAAATACAAAAGTTTTAGGAATTTACCTGAACCGCCAGAATTGACTAAAAAAAGAAACAAATGACGATTGGATACATAACAAATGAGTATCAACTTTATTATTTTAAATGGAACACTAAGTATATTTTTCTTCTGTTGCTGGTAATGCTCTCAAAAACTCTTTTGGCGTCCACACGACAGGTTCTCCTACGGTGGACCAACTTAACACCAAATCTTTTGCTTTTATTCCAACTGATTCTGCGGAAGTAATTAAAACTGTCAACAACTTGAAAAATAAGAATAGCTGTGGTCTGGACAACATATCTATTCGCATGCTTAAAACTATTGTCGAACATATCGCTGAGTCTTTATCTCAAATTATCAACCAATCGGTCGAATCCGGGGTATTTCCGGATCAGTTAAAAACTGAAATGGTTGTCCCTGTATATAAGAAAAACGATGCACATAATGTAAACAACTATCGGCCCATCGCCATACTTAGCTGTCTATCAAAAGTTTTTGAAAAAATTATGTATAATCGGTTAAGCTCGTTTATCGACAGTTGCAACTTACTTTGTAATTGCCAGCACGGCTTTCGCGCGGGTAGATCAACTGAGGGGGCTGCGGCGGATTTTCTTGAGTTCACCTATAAAAAAGTGGATGAGGGTCATTTCGTTGCGGGCCTCTTCTTCGATCTTAGTCGCGCCTTTGATAGCCTTGATAGCAACTTTGTCGCGGATAAATTGTACAACTTAGGAATCAGAGGAAATGTACTGAACTGGTTTTTATCGTATTTAGACGCTCGCAAAATCCGTGTTAAAGTGAATAATGCTCTTTCAACCGAACATAAAATGGAATATGGAGTTCCTCAGGGTTCTGTGTTGGGGCCTCTCATATTTTTACTTTACTTTAATGATGTTGTCAAATATATTTCTGCTGACCATATTACTATTTTTTCAGACGACACGTCTATGGCAGTTTCTGCACGGACCCCGGAGGAACTCAATACGAAAGTAGAGTATATTTCCACTCAATTTGGCGATTGGTGTCGTCGAAACAAATTAATACTTAACGTTAACAAAACCTGTGTAATTCAGTTTTATAATAGAAAGAATCCTGGTAATCCCACTTTCAATGTTAATAATAATTTCGTTGTTTCTAGTCCTTCTACCAAATTTCTTGGTATCTATGTCAATGATCAACTGACCTGGCAACAGTAAATTGATAATATTTGCAAGCAACTCAACAAAGCCTATTTTGCTATTCTTCACCTTAAAAACATCATTAACATCGCCCAATTACTGTCCATATATTATGCACTAGCATATAGCCACCTTACTTATAACATAATCCTCTGGGGCAATGCACCCTACTGTTTGCGAGTTTTCACCGCCCAAAAAAGGCTTATACGTTTAATTTTCAACTTGACACCCAGACAATCATGCAAAGAAACCTTCATTAAGCACAGCCTGAGGACGCTTCCGGCAATCTATACATATATACAAATGCCTTCAATACATTAAAGTCAATAGCGGTAATTACAATACTAACTCTGATTTTCACGATTATGATACACGTTCTAAACAATTATTTTCGACTCCCGGTCATAGTTCTACTAAATTTGAATATTCACCCAGCTATATGGGTCGAAAATTTTTCAATAGGCTACCTGATACGCTTCGGACGGTAAATATTATAACCTTTAAAAACTCCATCAAGAAAATCCTTTTACGTAAAGCTTATTACTCAGTCTCTGAATTTTTAACCGACGACACCATAGCTCTAAACTAAATGTTTTAGTATGTAATTTATCTATTATCAATTTATATTATATTATTCTGTAATCACTTCGTCGCCGAATTCTTTGGCCGACACCATGACTTAGAACTAAATGTTTTTAATATGTTTTGTGTTTGTTTACTTATTTAATTATATTATACTTAAATTGACGTGTACATCCTTTGTTACAATGGCTTACGTACAATAAATAAATTTGAATTTGAATTTGAATTTTCTCGAATTAAGAAATGCCAAAAATATGTAGCTTGCCTATTTTTGGTTTCATACTTTTTGCGATATTTAAGTTTAAAATTAAAAAAAAATGCATTTACTTTCATTAATAAGAATTCTATTATGTGTGACAAGTGTTAAACTAATTAAAAAACATTTCAGAAGTCAAAACGCTCACATCTAAGACAAATTAACATATTATTTGAAATAAATTAATAAAATTATACCAAAATAATAATAATTTCAAACTTAAATATCGCGCAAAGTATGAGACCAAATATAGACAAACTACATCTTTTTGGAATCAGAAGATAAATATCTTTCTTAATTCTAGAAAATATAGTGAGTGTTCCATTTAAAATAACAAAGTTGATATTCATTTGTTAGGTTTCCAACTGTTTTTTGTTCTTTCTAAAAGTAAATTCTACCGGTTCAGATAAATCCATAAAACTTTTGTATTTAACATTTTTTCATATTTCTAATAATAAAATGTGTAGGTACCGTTCAAAATATAAACAAGAACCCTGTACATTAGGGTGGCCCTTATTTATTCTTAAGGCGATATTTTCTTTTTTGTTTATATAGGGACACCCATTAGATTTATTCCATTTCGTGTAAAAATAGAATTTGTAAAATTTCAGACAAATCGTATTACTGGAGAGGGAGCCTATTCGGTTTTAGGTCTGTTAACATACGTCTACATACCAAAATTATGTTTAAAAAGGGTTGGATAGTTTATCCACGTATAGTATTCAACAAAGAAACAAAGAATTCTTGAAAAAGATGTTCTACATCTTCCTTCCATTTGTACATAGGTTTCACATCCTTGTCTCTCGAATATCCTTGGATCTTGGGGAATAATTTAGCAGGCACTTTCTATTCACTACTGCAGCCCATCTATGTTATTAATGGGGTTATAAAGAATATTTGGAAATGACAATAATATTTCTTAGAGAAGTTGAAGGACGAAATGCAACCGATGCTTCCTTTCGTGTACCAGAAGCTTGCCAACATACTCGTTAGATGTCTTAGACAATATACTGCCTAAAAATGTACGTGTTTCGTTAGCAATTTCATATGACTTTAATAGAATACAAAGCTTTAACAGACATTTGTAACAAGCGATCAATATCTTTTCTAATCAAGTGACCTATGGAAAGAAGATTGTTTGTCTTTGATTAATTCTTTTCTTTTAATGTCATTGAAATTATTTATAACTATCAGTAAGTTTAATTTATTAACAGAAATCATTGTTTATAAGAGTTTATTGGTACATCTTAAGAAGTAAATTTAAAAATGGTGCTTGTACCTAGACAAAAAGCATTTGTTTTAGAAGCTGATTTTCGCTCCGGGCAAAATAATGAACTAATCACATACACACGATTTTATTTCCATAGAAAAGATGTTGATCACTTCTTATATTTCTCGTAAAAGTTTATGTAAAAGCATGGTTTCGGGCACCTCTGCTGCTGAGGCATCAAGAATAGATATAGAATTTTTGAAGCAATTTCTAGAGTAGGTACAACGAAATTGATGGTGAAATATCAGCACTATTACCAACATTAATGGTATTTGAGCCCGAAGCAGTTGCTGTAACATTCTCTGATGATAAAGACCAGTTACTTCGAAGAGAAATTTGATTGCAATATTAAATTAAAATGCAGAGGATGATAGGTACTGTTAGCTATACAAAAAAACTAAACTGATGGCTTCTGAAATACCGAATTAATTAAAACAGGGCTCTAACATTTTGTCACGCCTGCTACGAAAGCATTTTTCACTGGATTTAATGCGAATATACAGTATGTTATCAATTAAGGTGGCAATTATTATACTACGTATAGAGGTCATTAAAATATTGCGATTTAACATAATTTATCTATATCCAAAAGTTTTGCGTTTCTGAGATATAACTTCCCAAAGGGACAACTTGGAAAGTATATTTTCTTAAATATCTCTTTAAGATAGATGGTTAAAATTTCATATGTAAGACAACTGGAATACAAGGATGGGTATGTCCTAGGTAAAATTCTTCACCACTGGCGTAGATCCAGGGTGGTAGGTCATCATTTTAGTAAATAACTTTTTTATTGTCACTTTTTCGAGAAACCTGAAACAGAAACTAAAAATTTCGAATAAAATTGTACAAGAGATGAACTAAGTTCCATCTTCGCCAGGTTAACCGTTTTCGAGATATTCAGGTCGAAAGATTACATTGCTTCAGAATTCCAAATTTTTAAAAAATATCAAATATGCCTTGACAACGTTAGCTGCTATTTTACATATCAATACACAACTGTTACATAGTTTTTGTTCAATATATAAATTATAATGTACTCTAACAATGAAATACCAAAAATACCAAAGACCAAATTGTAAAGCGTAAAGCCCAACTGTTTCCTCTATTTTCCCCAAGAATGCGTATCATGCTCGTTATTTCATTGTTAGAGGAAATTTTTAATTCAGAAATTGTGAAAAAGCTATACAAGAGTTGTGCATTAATACGTAAAATAGCAGCTATTGTAGTCAAGGCATATTTAATTTTTTGAAAAAATTTCGAATTTCTGAAGTTATGTAATCTTTCCATCTGAATATCTCGAAACCTGTTAATCCGGCAAAGGTGGAACTAGTTCATTTCTTGTATAATTTTGTTCGAACTATAACCTACCAACCTGGATCTACGCCACTGGTGAAGAATGTTCAATTTTGCCTAAGACGCATCCATTCTTGTATTTCAATGATCTTACATATCAAATTTCAACCCTCTATCTTAAACAGTTCCAGAGATATTTAAGAAAATATATTTTCCAAGTTGTCCCTTTAGGAGGTTAAATCTCGGAAACGAAAAGCTTTTGGATATAAATAAAAAGGGGTTAAATCGTAATATTTTGATGCCCTCTATACGTAGTATAATTATTACCACCTTAATTGATAATACCCTGTAGATTTTCTTTCAATTGATACAAGTTCATGGCACTTTATCATAATTATCAGTATCATAATTTGGCAAATATTTAATACAAAAAGTCCCTGTAGGCGCCGTTCCTTCTTAGTTGACCCGTTTCAAAAAAAGTAGGCATAATTTTTTTCGTAAAATAAAAACATTTTGTGGGTGTCCCAGCGAGAAATTGTTAATCATAAATTAAGGGCCACCCTACTATACATAACGGGTGACACGAAAGTTTTCGGACTTTTTAAAACAACTGATAATTAAATTTTTTAAAAAGTTTATTAATATTGAATAGTGTTACATTATTTTTTTCAGTTTAGACTTAAATAATCTTCAATTATAAAACACGCAACGGCCCATGCCTTTCAATAAGGAGCAATTTTTGTCGAATATTCTGCATTAGAGTGTGGCAAGTATCTGCGTCAAATTCGTACAATTTTCGCTGTATCCTTAACCTCAATTGTGCTTCGTTTTCTGCTGCCCATTCATTTGCGTACACTTTTGCGCTTAGCTGAGACCAAAAAGATTCAATAGATCTTGCCTGAGGTAGGTTGGGAGCATTATCTCTTCGCGCCACAAAAGGTATACTGTTGGCTTCAAGCCATTTAATTGTTTCTCTGGCATAGTGACTGGAAGCCAGATCAGGCCAGAACATTATTTGTTCATTTTGATGATGATCATTAACAAAGTTAACCAATTTTGGAAGACAGCGCCGAGTGTAAACATTTGCTGTTACTGCTTCACCTCTGACATGCCCAATGTAAGAACAGGAGATGCCTCTTTCCGAAATTGTACACCAGACTAAAATTTTTCTGGAATCTTTGCTTTGGTTTTAAATCTAATATTCTCCGGAGTTTCATCTACACTTTCCGTATAAAAACCAGCATTTCCTGGAATTTCGTCATTGCTTAAAGGAAAATATTTTTCATCATCCATGACGATAATTCTGTCGTAAATTTCTACAGCATCGGGGTATTCGCTCCAATTGGGCAGCTGTGTATTTGGGACATTTTTGTCTTTTCCTATACTTTAAGTTGGAAATGATTATTCATAGTTAACTTGAAAATTTTTAAATTAAAAAAAATATTTAGAAAACACTTTAGTCCGAAAACTTTCGTGTCACCCGTTACTCCGATTGGTCGAAACCGTTCGTCATTATGAAACCTTTCGTCATCATGCCTCCATCGCTATTTCAAACATTAATACTGATATTCATGCTCTTATAAGTACATCGTCGAAGCACTGTCTTCACATTAATAGCAAAAAAACCTCGGTATTGGTTTTTGGTCGCGCTAAAACTAGATCAGCTGTTATGAAATTTATTAAGATTAAGTTAACAACGCAATAATTCCAGTATCTGAGTGTGCTCGGGATTTAGGTTTATATGTAGATACGAAACTACGTTTCAAGGAGCATGTTTCGCGATTAATTAGGCAGGGCTTTTGCAATCTAAAAACTTTGTATGGAAGTAAAGAATGTTTAGACATTCATTTGAGAAAAATGTTATGTCAATCATTGGTGCTCTCCCGATTTAAATTTTGTATGAGTGTCTATTATCATTGTCTGGATAGCACTGACAGAACGAGGATTCAACGTTTGCAGAATGCCTGTCTAAGATTTATTTATGGTATTAGCAAATATAGCCGAATATCACATACTCTGACTTGTGCTGGCTGGTTCAATATGTCTAGGATGGCCGAATTGCACTCCCTGATTTTCTATCACAAAATACTTTTTCATAAAAAGCCCAGTTACCTTTATCGCAAAATTGTGTTTAGAACAGACGTGCATAATATTAATATTAGACATAAGGGCTTATTAACTCCCCCAGTTTATCATGTTGAGATATTTAAGAGATCGTTCAGCTATAATGTCGTTAAACTTATTGATAATCTTCCGCCTGTTTTGCGTTCGATGTCTCCACCGTTATTTACTCGTCAGCTGCGAAAACATTTAACCCCGGCAGTCTAGTCCGGATTCAATGTGTTATTGTAAGATTCTAGTTATAATAATTTATAATGAACATGACATAGTCAATACTCTTGGATACTATTATCATTGTTTATGTATTTATAGTTAGTCAACCTAGTCTTCAGAATGTGCTGCCATCTAATAACTGTTGATTAAAACAAAATACATGAACGGCATGTGTTTATAAAGTTTGAAACTCGGCTGAAAGAAAAATTATTTTATCTACTGTCACTGAAATCTAACGAGCGGCTAAAATCTCCGCACGACTCCTTGTGGTGGGAGAGAATTAGCGGTTAATTTGAATTGTGCCTACCGAAGTTAGGATTTCGGAAGCTCTTAAATACATATTTGATCATAAGAGTAATTAGAAAAGACACTGAAGAATTTAAATTAAAAAATAAATTGATTGATTAGGCTAAAATTTTCCACAAAAATTAATATATTGAACCAAGTTCATTTCAAAATTACTTAAAATATTGTTTAATTTAAGGGCATAAAATATTTCATTATAACATACTGAAAAATTCAAATATTTATTTATACGTTATTACAAAAAATATTACATTATGAAAAAAATTACAAATAACTTATAATGTTCAAGTTCTCAATTTCTGTCTACCTGTTTTTTTTTTTTAGTTCTTTCTCTGTGGTTTGCCTTTTTCTTTTAGTACTATGGAAAGATATCTGCTATTTTTATTTGCTGATTCTGTAATTGATATTACTAAGGTCTAGTTTTACAATCGTTGAATAACTGTTCGCCGAATATCCTTTAATGTTCCTTCATATCTACTCACACCTACATGGGGCCTTTTAATAATATTGAAAGTGGTATTGTTTCCTTCAATTTTCGGTATATTTCAGAAAGTGATTGTTGATCTTCTTTTAAAAAAAATACATCTTTCAAATTATTTATTAAATTATCACTTTTATTTTTAACCTTATTGCATGAGTTATTTTTTATACTTGATGTAATAGGTGCAGACAGCAAATATGTTTCTGGTTGCTCATTTTCATTACAATAATTATTTTTTTCGTAAGTATTATCCCTAGTGATGTTCTCAACAAGAGAGTGAATATGTTTACAAAATGGGTTTGTACTCACATTTTGCAATACTGACATTAATTTACAACATATTTGTGTTTCTTATAACAATATAAAATTTTTCTTTGGTATTGAACTGATACGTGTTAATATTGATTTGATTGATATTGCAATCAAAAGTTAACGATGCTCTGTGATGATTTATAATTTTTGTTATATGGCAATTAATTTCTCCTGTAGTAATTTTTAAAATTCTTTCGACCGTCTTATCATGAATAAAATTAATTACAGTATGTGGTCTCTTATCCAATCTCTGTATTTTTCTACCTTCCAGACAGAAATATCTAATTACTTTAACATGGATTATACAGGGTGTCCCAAATCTCGTTTGAGACTGAAACAGTATATAGAGAGGCGCAAAAGAAACAACTTTTTTCAATACTTTTCTTCCAAAAGTCAATAATAAGGGAGTTATAATTCCCTGAAAGAGGGATGAAACTTATTTTTCTTTTGGCAACATCTTCTGAATCCTTTAAGTTATCAAACTAATATTTGAAACTTAGATATAAGGTACCTAACTGAACATTTACAATGCATTTGTCATATCCTTCCTCCCTTGTGACATATCAAGCTGTAAGATATGGCGAATTAAACTTCAATTTTACTTAACTACTCAAGAACTGGACAATATTTTAATGTAAATAACGTAATAATTTATTTGATCCAAAATGGGCCTTCAGTAAATTTTGAATTTAGGAGTTGTTGGTCGGTATAAGGACAAAAATTTTATTATTTTTAAATTGAACGAATTGATTTATTGTTCAATCAGCTGACAAGTTTCGAACACATTTGTGTTCTTCTTCAGAGCCTAAAATTAATTAAAGGTTGTGAAATATATTTAAAAATTTGAAAAGCATATTTTTACCTCTGAACTAAATTATTGCGACATAACATTTAACAAAGTAAAACGCTACCAAAGGTAGTGGTTAAAAATTCATTAAGTAACCTAAAACCAAAAAACACTTGTCAGTAAACACTGATAGGTACAAAATTTTTTTCCCAATTACTTACAGGTTAGATATCAAAGAAATATCATGAAAATAATGTTGGAATATTACAGTAAGCTTGGTGAGCACAACACATTAAAAATTGTAAAAGACAAAGACAAAGACAAAGCCTTGAGCACAACACCGGTGTTTAGGCTCTGAAGAAGAACACAAATGTGTTCGAAACTTGTCAGCTGATTGAACAATAAATCAATTCGTTCAATTTAAAAATAATAAAATTTTTGTCCTTATACCGACTAACAACTCCTAAATTAAAAAGTAATAATTTATCTTCCATGGCCTACCTTTATCAGAAATTTATTTGGACATATGTTATAACCCCAAGGGGACACTTTTCTATCCTATACCGAACTGTCATACGTGATCCCCCTCCCTTCCAGCTCTCTAACCAATAGAATTTAAATAGGGAATGTACCATGAATGGCATGTCATTGAAAAGGTAATTTTATAGAGAATTCTTAAATTACTTAAATTTAATTTAATTTAATTAAATTGTAACAATTTTTTCCCCGAAAGAGGGCGCTAAAATCAAGTTTTCGGACATTCATATTCACATTACTCTATAAAATTACCTTTTCAATGAAATGCCATTCATGGTACATTTCCTATTTAAATTCTATTGGTCAGAGAGCTGGAAGGGAGGGGGATGACGTATGACGGTTCGGTATAGGACAGAAAAGTGTCCCCCTGGGATTATAAATCGACCTATTTTTGCGTTTTTTCAAACAAAAATTTTCTTGGGAGATATTAACTTTGTTTCGTTTTCGTTGGGCTACCCTGTATCTGCAGGAAAACGAGAGCCTGTGTTTAATTACTTTAGTTTTGGAACATTTGAGACTTTTGTTTTATTTGTTATCACACTAAAATTTACAAAAATATCGTAACTACAGTCGCGGACAAAAAAAGTTTACTTTTTTAAGCCAATTTTATAATATAAAATTTTTGCTAGGTTGTTGTAATTATGAGCTGATATTTACGGATGACAAAAAATAAATATTACTGATTGTAATCCATAAGTTTCAGTTCATAATTACAACCAGCAGGCAAAAGTTTTATATTATAAAATTGACGTAAAACAGTCCACTTTTTTGTACGCGATTGTATATTTAAAAAAAATATCAAAATCGCCTGCATTTTGTTTTATTTTTATTTATCGTTTTACATTTATTTAAAGAAAAATGCATTACAAGATCCTATTTTTTGTTAACTTTGTGAAAAAATTTTTAATTAAATTTTCTTATTTCTTCGTCACAAACTATTTTTAAGAGTGTGTATAAATATATTGAGAGTCCCTCGACATGTGAATTCCAGAATTTTTATTTTCAAATCTATTTACATGAAATTTGAAAAGTATTAATTAAGCAAGAAAAATGAATTTTCCAGCAAAATATCGAGCATAGAGTGTTCCATTTAAAACATGTAGAGTGCCGCAATGGAAATAGGATCCAAATGGTTCCAGTGTCCACCAATAATTTTTTTAAATTTTCATTTGCTTTTGTTGTGTTGCAAATATTTTGTCATATAATTTTAATTTTTATCTCTATCGGTTGCCGAGTTATTTACAGAAAACCGAAAATCGCAGAAATTTCAAAGGGTGTTGTTGCTCACTTAGGGCTTTTTTGGGCAGGTAAAATAATTCCGTGTTCACCGTAGGGTGAACTACTAACCCACAAAGTTTCAGTTTTTTTGAATTTTCGGGTTGGGGACTTTCCCTTGTTAGCGGCAATGTTCGTTAACCTGAATTTATAATCCATTTTTTACATCGTACATCGTAATGAATGGGAAAAATAAATTTTCTAAGTCCAGTGTTTCTTCTCAGGCTCTTTTCGCACATAAAATAACTACATTTGTTACCCGACATCTTAAAAAATTCGTCGAGAAATTTAAAGAAAATGTGACTAATTTAAGTATTATGTCCACAACTATAACGAAACTCGGTGAAATACACGGCAACACCACAGTGCAACACAGCGCAAACAAATCAAGACGGCATTTATTGGAAACAGTTGATGAGTGGAGATTCAAACCTGTTAACGTCTGCTGGAGTGCTACACTTCTAGTCCATCGCCCCCTATCAATCTTGGTCCAGAACTAAAATTAATTTCCGTCGGTTGACTAACTAGACATATATAAGCAATGCTATTATTAATATTTTTACACTTGTAAACATCATTTATCTTTAGTCTAGTGTGTTCTATCTGTATACATACATGTATGTTGTCAATAAATTGCTATTATTATTATTATTTAGTTTCTTCAAGTGGAGCGTGGAGCATTCTGTGATCAGTTAATTAAAATCGCATCAGCTCTGCTCGAATCAGTCGAACTCCAGAGTGTATTGCCGAACGCAGCTACAGAGAGCATGAATAGCGTGATAGGGATTTTTATATTAATCAACAGAACGTCATTTTCACATGTCGGGAGTTTTCGGAATGAATAGATACCTAACTGGTGAGCACATTATTTTTTAATTTAATTAAAAATATGGCAATTTAATTGTAGGCCCGGTTTATTCATAACAAGTTAATTTAACCTTTAGTTTATTCCCATAGTTGCAATTATTTGTGTAATTGGTAATATGGCAATAAACCCAAAGTTAAAGTTAACCGGGCCATAATAATATTAACTTCAAGTAAACAAAACGGTACATAATATGTGTATAAATAGCATTCATTTCCAACAATGTAAATAAATATTCACATTAATGTAACCTTGATAATATGTTGTAGTCCACATGACTAAACGCACTCTATAAACGCATTTACAGTGCTGCCTCAGCTGAACGGATACCTAGCGAACTGTTTTATGGAATCGTAATTTTAAAGAAATGTGGAAGGACTTTTCCAGTACTGAATATAGCAGCAGCGATACGGAAGAACGTGAAATACGAAAGATATGCTTTATGTGGATGAAATTCTTCATGAAAAAATAGTATATCGCAAAACACTATCTACTCAGGCATCATTAATCATGCTTCCTAAAAATAGAATGCAATGGATTTGTTACGTTTTGATTACATTTTATACAAACAAATTAAACTTATTATTTGTGTCTACGTTTATAATTCTCAGCTAGGCAATAATGTACAGGGACATCAGAAATTATTTCCCAGAATTGAAGGAAAGATAAGATAAGTGTAGCGTATTTTGGTTATTAATGAACCACAAAATAAACTTTAGAGTAGTTTTTAATATAATCCTGAATTTGACATTTTATAATCAACAACTAACTAAAACTGTTTTGTAACTACGTAATAGTAGATTATACCACGAGTCAATAATGATAGCTATTATTCCCGAGGAAAAGTATTTACGAACCGAGCGCGCAGCGCGAGGGAGTAACACTCCGAGGGAATAATAGCCATTATTGCGAGTAGTATACTCTACTTTATCTACGACTAAATTATTAAATTATTAAATTCACAAACACTACGTGTTTAACAATGACAGTTTTGAGTTTGTGTATTTTGTTGCCATGGTATTATTTGATTAGTGAAATTTTGTAATTGGTGAGCAAGAGGGAATAATGACTATTAATCCCTCGTCATTATTCCCTAATAGAATATTGCATGGCATTATTGTTCACAAACCACACATATAATACTTCCATTATATTTTAGTCGTAGATAAATTATTTTATAAGTGTCTATATGCCTCATTATTTCCCTCAGTATTGAACTTTTCAATACTTTTCATAACCAAATCTGTCTGGGGCTCTGCGTACTCGTTCGGAACGTCTTATCGGAACTGGTACCACTACGTTCTGATTTTCTAGTGGTTCGTTTTCCCGTGCAGGTAAACCTTTCGTTTCTTCCATAACTTCTTCAATATTACTTGAATTTTCCGACATTCGCTCACGTAACTGATCTGCATGTTTTCGTTTGATGTCACCATTCACCAAGACGTGATATGAATGTACGCCTGTTTGATCGACTACGGTACCTTTGTTACAACCCTTGCCATGTTCATTTTGAATCCACACTTGATCCTCATTGGTAAATAAACGTTCTTTTATTCGAATATCGTGTTGCATCTTTTGATCTGCCACTTGATTCGACATTCTACTTCGGATATTAGGTTTCATTTGGTCCCAAATTGTAAATGGTCGGCGACCCAAAAATATTTCTGCTGATGATAGACCAGTTGTTTTTTGTGTTGTTAAACGATTAGCACTTAGCACTTTGTTTAATCGATTGTGATAGTCACCTTCCTTGCAAGCACTGAAACGTCGTTGAAGGTTTGTACAAAGCGTTCAGCTAATCCATTGGTTTTCGGATGATAAGGTGTCGTCTTGATATGCTTAATACCATTTTTTATACAAAACTCTTCGAATTCACCTGCCGTAAATTGTGTACCATAGTCTGATACGATTTATTTCGATAAACCGAAACGTGAAAACCATTCTTGTAAAGTTGATACCACTTTTGCTGCTGATGTTTTTTTCATTTTTTTAACTTCCACCCATTTCGAAAATGCATCGATGAGGATAAACCACATACGACCTTCCATTGGTCCTGCAAAATCTATGTGTAGTCGTTCCCACGGACCGTCAGGTATGTTCCATGAATATAAAGGAACTTCAGTTGGCCAATTTCTGTTTTGCTCACACTCTTCACACTGTGCAATGAATTTTTCTATATCGCTGTCTAGTTTTGGCCACCAAACATAATGCCGTGCGAACGCTTTAGCTGCACATTCTTAAAATGCGTTGTCGATAGCAACTTGGAATCAAAATTCGGCCCTTCCACCAAATAATTCCGTGCTTTACACTTAACTCACTCCGCTTTTCATAATATGCTACCAAATCAGAAAACACTTTTTCTTTATCTGGCCAACCGATATTTAAGTTTTCCAATACCTTGGACAATACTGGATCAGTTATTGTTTTCTTTTGTAAATTCGTTACCGTAATCGGTAGGTCATCCAAATGCAGTTTTTGAATTTGTCGAATCTCCGATGAGATTTCCTCTTCTTCTTTCGATCGTTCACACGCTGGTAAAGATAATCTTGAAAGAGCATCAGCCGTAGCATTTTCATGACTCCCCCGAAATTGAATTTCATACATGTATCCGCTTAATAAAATTGCCCATCGAGCTAATCTATTCGATGTTGTTTTCCGAAGTTCCCTTTTTCCACCGAAAATATATTCTAGCGGCTTATGATCCGTTATCAAGGTGAACTTTCTACCGTACAAGTACTGATGAAACTTAGTAATGCCAAAGATTAATGCCAGCGCTTCCCGATCAATTGATGCATAATTACATTCTGATTTTGACAACGTACGCGAAGCATAAGCAATCGGCTTTTCTTCTCCATTCGGATACTTCTGTAATAATGTCGCTCCTAAACCATATTCACATGCATCGCAAGCCAACAGTAACGGTAATTTTTCATTGTAATGTGCTAACGTTGCGTCCGCAGAAAATCTTCTGGACACTTGTAGTCCATATCCATTTCGTTGCCTTCTGCAATAAGCGATGTAAAGGAGCACACAGTTGTTGTAGTTTTGGAATAAACCGTGCATAGTAATTTGCCATACCCAAAAAAGATCGCAATTGGCTTACATTCTTTGATGCCGGTTGTTTTCGTAGAGCGATTAATTTTTCTTCTGTTGGATGAATATCAGCTGCATCAATTCGGTGACCCAAAAACATCACTAACGGTTCCAAAAATCTACATTTCTTCATGCTGGTTACCATACCAGGTTGACGTAATCGCTCTAAAACTAATCGCAAATTTTGTAAATGTTCTTCCTCAGTTCGGCCCGTAATAATAATGTCATCCAAAAATACGCCTATGCCCTCCAGACCTTGTAGTATTTTATCCATGACCCCTTGGAAAATTCCTGGCGCTGAAGCTATTCCAAACGGACAACATCTGTACTGATAGTAACCTTTGTGCGTTGCTATGATCAAATATTTTTTTTGATTCCTCTTGAACTGGTAATTGCAAATATGCATCAAAAAATTATAGTTGAAAAAATCTGAAGGTGCAAGCTCAAAAAACGCTTCACAAATGAGGTGCATTTGGTTTTCAGCTTGAACCTTAAAAAAAATACCTATAAACAATAGGTGCTGCTGTGAACTAAGAAAAGCGAAAAGGAGCAAATTTTTTAAATATATAATCTTATACTTCCAAAACATAGGTAAAACGTAAAATAATCCTACTAAACTTAGCTACTCTTAATTTTTAATCTGAAGTCTGCCATAATTTTTCTCTTAATTTAGTTTTAAAAATTTTACAGGAAGATGACTTGATATCAGTGGTGAAACTGTTATAAACTTTCGCAATTTGAAACGAGAACGCACGCTCAAAAAGTGTTGTGCGGTAGACTGGTGGTGTAAGTAGACCTTTAAATCTTATATTAATATTGTGAACATCTGTTCGGAACCGAATTTTATTGTATAAGTATGAAGGCGATCTATACACTATAATCTTGTGGAACAAGCATGCTGTAGTGAGATATCTGCGAGACTTCATATTAAGCCATCTTAGGGGTATTAATTTATGGGTGACATGTTAAAATTTTCGAATTCCAAAAATTAATCTGATATAGGAGTTCTGAACGCGTTGTATCTTGGAAGATGTTTCATTCGTTATACACGAATTATATATTTCAACACCATAAGAGAATTGAGATAAAATAAAAGACTCGCATAAAGTAGATTTTATTTTAGTTGAAAGTATATGTCGATGGGGATATAATAATTTTAAATTAAGGTATGCTTTTTTAATACACAAAAATACATGTTTCTCAAATCTTAATGAATTATCTAACCAAATACCTAAGCTCTTTACTTCGTTACTTATTTGAATAATATTATTATTAATATATAACACAAATTTATTTTTTATTAAGTTCACTTTAGGTGAAGAACCAAACAAGATATAAGCTGATTTAGAAGGATTTAAAACTAAACAATGGTTAGTGGAGATTTGACAAATACTTTCAAGATCACTGTTTATTTTAGACATTGCATCAACGTAATCATGTCAATGAAAGGAATAGTAAAGTTGCGTATCATCTGCATAACTTTGCATTTTACAATATCGCATGTTACTCTGAAAGCAACTAGTGTAAATGGTAAACAATACAGTCCCAAGAACGGAACCCTGTGGAACTCCTTTAGTCAAGCATTTAAAGTTCGAGAGTTTACTTCGTAAGTTAACGCATTGCACCCTATTCGATAAATAAGATTCAAGCAAAGAAATAGCAGATGATGAAAATCCTATGTAGCGTAGTATAGATAGGAGGAGTACATGATTTAAGGTATCAAAAGCCTTTGTAAAATCTATTAGTGTTAAGGCTGTAATAAGTCCTCTATCTGTAGCTGACGCAATGTCATCAGTTAGGTTTAAGACTGCAGTAGTGCAGCTGTACCCAGGTCTGAAACCAGACTGCGATTCTGGAATAATATTATATTTATCTAAGTGTGCACGAAGTTGACTGTTAATAACTTTTTCTAAAATTTTTGAGAACACAGGTAGAATGCTGATGGGACGTAAGTCCTTACAAGTAACAGGATTGCTAATCTTAGGAATAGGATAGACAACAGCCTTTTTCCAGATGTCGGGAACTTTGTTTGATAATATACATTCATTAACTAGATGCGTGACATAAGGAAGAATTGTAGGACAGCACATTTTTATCATAAATATGTTTAAATTATCATGACCGCATGCTTGAGTTTTAATTTGGTTTATGATTTTTGCAACTAGATTAACATCAACAGTGCTAAAAGTGAGTTCCTCCATAGAAGGAGAGAATTTGTTAGAGTTATAAAAAAGTAGTGTTTGATCATCAGGAGTTAAGTTAGGTATTCCATTTACGTAATAATTATTTATTTCATCGGCACAATGACAGCTATCCATATCAGATACATTTCTATTATTTTTAATATCAAGACGCTTTAATTGCCTCCAGAGATATTTGGAATCTTTATTATGTGATATAAAATCAAAATACGCCCGTTTCTCATGTTTAACTGTATAATTAGTTAAATTTCGTAGCTGCTTATAATAATTAAAATGTTGAATTAGCTTCGTTCTTTTATATCTCTTCAGCGCTTCATCTCTCACTTTCATCAATAACTTAACATTGTCTGTAACCCACGGATTATTTTTTTTTGTAATTTTAACTGTTTTAGCTGGAGAATGTTTATCAAAAAGAGAAATTATATGATCAGTAAGAAAGAAAAGTTTGTCATTAACATCATTAATGTAAAAGATAGTCTACCAAGGGATTATTTTTAAGTCAATATTAAATTGAAACAAGTCTATATTTTTGAAGTTCCTAGCTGTTTTGTAAAAATGTGTTTGTCGTTTAGAATGCATATGTAGTGCACATTCAATTATTTCATGATCTGCAAAAATGCTAGGTAACACAGACCAATTTTCTATAATATTTGTGTCAGAAATTAAACATAAGTGTAATAGAGTTTCCGAGTAAGTAGTGATACGAGTTGGACTATCAATTATCTGCTTAAAATTAATTAATTCAATCATGTTCATCAGAAACTTAGTTTTAAAATCCCCAGCATTTAGCCAATTAATATTAAAATCACCTAAACAACAGACATAGTCACACATTACAGAAGCCGTCATACAAGATTGCGCAACTTCATTTATGAACATTTTGTAGCTCAAATTAGGTTGACGATAAACACAGCCTACTGCTAGTGAGACACCATTAATAAATATTTTAAGCCATATCTCTTCAATATTGGAATTAGTGTTTAAAACTTCATACTTATACATTTTATTTATAAAAATACACGATCAGGACAGTATAACCAAGGTGTAAGGTGTTGACACTTGGAGATAGAAAACACCTTACACCTTGGTTATACTGTCTTGATGAGGTCTAATAAGACCGAAACGTACGTCGACAGTTACTTTTCCTTGCCAGCTAAGCCGTTATTCTTTTATTATTACACATATTAATTTATTTTGTTTTCAGTTTTAGCAGTAGAACTGTTTTAAAATATACCTCGAAGCATTAAATATATTGTTGTATTGAAAAATATATTTTGTTAAACTTTTTTAAAGATTTTTTCGTTTTCTACCTTATTTACATGTAAAGTATGTAGAAAAGTTTTCATGTAATTTACTGAGTATTTTACACGTAGAAAACCATGTATATTATAATAATTAAATTGATTTGTTTAATTGGCAGTATTAGAGAAATAGAATATCTTATAAATCACGTGAATTATTTCAGCCTGATTGGGCCTCATCAGAGATATGTACTAAAAAATTACTTTTTGAAAGGATAATAATTAAATTATACACTTACATATTTTTGAATTTCCAATAACCCAAAAACAAACCCTGAAAGAAAACTTTTTGAAAAACCGTCTATTATCTTGCAAAATTCAATTTTGGGGTTTGTTTTTGGGTTATTGGAAATTCAAAAATATGTAAGTGTATAATTTAATTATTATCCTTTCAAAAAGTAATTTTTTAGTACATATCTCTGATGAGGCCCAATCAGGCTGAAATAACTGTCATCAACTGTCATCTCATGTTCTATTTCAAAAAGGACAGTTTAATTTACAAATTGTAAATGTTGCTATGGATTCTCAGATTTGTACGTAAGAGCCAAGTACAGCAATGTTTTATGTTAAAATGAATTCACGGTATATAACACATACAATGCGTTAATATATTTTTTAGATTAGAGGAGTCTATGAAAAGTAAAACCTAAGTCGTAGCTTAAATGAAATTAACTTATGTCAAAACTGAAATGTCAAGATACATTTGACGATAGTAGAAAAAATCTTCCAGTTGAATACATAAGGGTTATTGGAAATTCAAAAATATGTAAGTGTATAATTTAATTATTATCCTTTCAAAAAGTAATTTTTTAGTACATATCTCTGATGAGGCCCAATCAGGCTGAAATAACTGTCATCAACTGTCATCTCATGTTCTATTTCAAAAAGGACAGTTTAATTTACAAATTGTAAATGTTGCTATGGATTCTCAGATTTGTACGTAAGAGCCAAGTACAGCAATGTTTTATGTTAAAATGAATTCACGGTATATAACACATACAATGCGTTAATATATTTTTTAGATTAGAGGAGTCTATGAAAAGTAAAACCTAAGTCGTAGCTTAAATGAAATTAACTTATGTCAAAACTGAAATGTCAAGATACATTTGACGATAGTAGAAAAAATCTTCCAGTTGAATACATAAGGCTTTGTTAAAACTCTCTAATATGATAACGACTAATTTCAAATGCCGTTGCATTGCTTGCTGACCCATGACTATAGTGTTCAAGAGCGTTTAGACAACTAACAGATTTAACAGGGGTCAGGAAGCAAATGTGAGAATAAAAGTTTCGAATCAAGCTAAGACTCTGATTTTGTTTTTCATAGCCTCCCCTTATCTAAAGAATATATTAACACATAGTACAGTGTGTCCACTGATTTTCTACAATTGTCGAATGAAATATGTTTTTCTACTTTGCGTTCACATTGTGACACCAAAAACAGTTTCACAACGTGGCTCATTGTGAAACTGTTTTTGGTGAAATGTTTGTCAATTTTTAATTGAAGACCTTTAATAGAATTTACAAAATAATTCATTATTTATTTGTTATTTAACAGAATACTCACAAAGAAGCTGGACAAGAAAAATTAATAACTTGTCAATTTGATTTTTGTTTAAAACGAAAGGTTGCCACGTCATGTTGCGTCATTGTTGCCACGCATTACAACTAAAATTCACCATACAGGCTGATACAAATTCGAGGCTCACCATTGGGATCTCGGAAACGGTAAGAGATACGAAGTCGGTTAAATTGGGGCAAAGTTGCGTATTTTAGTGCTGAACAATAATCTGTTTTGAAATATCTTCTACGATTTTTAGTTCTTGAAATATTTCCAAAAAACCGAAAAACGTAATTTTCTTTTTTATTTTTTTCTGAAGTTATTATTACAGGGATCACAACAAAATGAATACATCCTACAGGCATTTTTTTGAGCTCTTTACGATGATATCATTAGATTGTACTTACAACGTTTCGTTTCCCTCTGACCATCATCAACTTCATTTTTTCTTATGGCCGCCATATTGGATTTTAATACCATTAAATAGATCTATTTTTTCTGATGTTTCTACATGTATCACACATCCCTATTTAATAAAGTGAACTAACTATAAATGAAAGAAACTGTTGAAAATAACAGTGCAAAGATATCGAGGGCGTCATATCAGAAGGGCGTAAGCGCCATTATAATCCTATGCTGATACGTCCTTCTGATATGACGCCCTCGATATGATTTGCTGGGAAGACAAAAACAAAAAAGCTTTGATATGCCTTCGAAATTTTATTTCGTAGGTACATTACGAAAGCTGAATTTAGTAAAATTTTCAGTTATAAAAATTACCGTTATAAATCAAGAAAGACGAAAATTTAAAAATTTATTATGTTAACAACAATAACTTAACATCAAACCAAATTTAATTCAAACAATATCCAGAAAAGAACCTGGTTGCCTAAGTTGCCTTAATGATGAGAGGAGTGAAGAAATATTAGAAAAATAATAATTTAAAACAAAACAAAACGTTCAGAGAAGATATTCGAAATATCCTCCGTTCTTTTCTATACATAAATTTATTCTTCGTCGAAATGTTGTTAATAGCACGTTGAACGTCTCTTCTTCGTAGTGAATTAAAAGAAAGTAAAATTTTATTTCGTAGGTCGGCAATGTCGTTAATTGGTTCTGCATAAATTTTATTTTTTAAAACTCTCCACAAAAAGAAATCTACTGGAGAGAGGTCCGGTGACCTTGCAGGCCAACGAACTACTCCCCTATTCCCAATCCACTGATTTGGAAATTGTTCGTTCAAATAATCACAAACAGCCCTTGCATTGTGCGGTGGTGCACCATCATGTTGAAACCATAATTCTGGAAGTCTCCTTAAATTAATATCATCCAAATATTCTTCAAATGTAGTTCTAAGAAAATTTAGATAACGTTCGGAATTTAGATTTTCCTCATAAATAAATGGTCCAATAATTTGATCTCCCAAAATTCCTGCCCAAACATTTAACCCAAATCTGACTTGATCTCGAACTAGCCTGTTGATTCTTGGATTTTCAAGCGACCAGACGTATTCGTTATTTCGATTGAATAAACCATGATTTGTAAATTTACTTTCGTCCGACCAAATAATGTTGTTTAAAAAATTTTCATCCCTATTGAAGTGATTGCTAAGCCAGTGAGATCATTCTAATCGTCTCTCAGTATCCCCAGGAAGTAAAACGTGCGATACGTGTACTTTGTAGCATTTGTAATTGTTTTTTTTTCAAGGCTCTCCAAACTTTAACATGATATGTAGCATTTACAGTATCCGCAACTTGCCGGGTAGAATTGGATGGGTTATTGTTAATCTAAAAGAACAAATTATAAAAGAAAATTTAAACAGATAAGGCAGTAGTTGATTAGATTTGTAATTAAATTATATATTTTTATTATTAACTTTATTTCCTGTAATATCTAGTTTCATACATTTTATAAATAACTATTAATTACCTCTTCTAATATTTCTTCGTTCTCCTCATCATTAAGGCGATCTCCATACTTCCTTCGAGTTTTATGAAAAGATCCATGAAGTGCAATGTTTTTATCTAATTTACCAAACGTTGTTCTATGTGGTTGGCGTCTTTCTGGGTATTGTTGGAAATAAATTTCGCTCGCTATTACTGAATTGCTATTGTTACCATAATAAATTCTTAACATGTCACGCTTTTCTTCGTTGGAAAATTCATTGTGATAAGTTTAGACTAATTACAATCGAGTAGTAAACAACACAAGATAGTACGAAGATGTGTCAAAATGTGTTTTCTTTTTTGTCTTCACAGCAAGCCATATTTTTCTTTGCACTGTTATTTTCAACAGTTTTTTGCATTCATAGCTACTTCATTTTATTAAATAGAGATGTGTGATGCATGTAGAAACATCAGAAAAAATAGATCTATTTAATGGTATTAAAATCCAATATGGCGGCCATAAGAAAAAATGAAGTTGATGATGGTCAGAGCGAAACGAAACGTTGTAAGTACAATCTAATGATATCATCGTAAAGAGCTCAAAAAAGTGCCTGTAGGATGTATTTATTTGTTGTGATCCCTGTAATAATAACTTCGGAAAAAAATAAAAAAGAGAATTACGTTTTTCGGTTTTTTGGAAATATTTCAAGAACTAAAAATCGTAGAAGATATTTCAACAGATTATTGTTCAGCACTAAAATACGCAACTTTGCCCCAATTTAACCGACTTCGTATCTCTTACCGTTTCCGAGGTCCCAATGGTGAGCCTCGAATTTGTAACAGCCTGTATACTGAGAAGATCCAATTTCTAACAATATTTTTATATTTTCGTTCAATAATACTTTGACGCAAAGTAGAAAAAATAGTATATTTTACACGTTTCACAAGAGGCATTGTACCACTCGTTCTGTAGGAGCACTCCGAGCTCGCTTCGCTTCGCTCGTCGTACCCCAACCCCACTCGTGTTACAATAAGCCTTCTTGTGAAACTTGTAAAATAATATACTATTTTGATATATGTATTTTTTATTATTTATTTTGTTTTAAGCGTTTCCCTTATTAAAAAATTGAAACCGCATTTAATTAATTTGGCCTTATGCATAATACATTTCTTACTATAAATTTTTTTATTAATTTTAAATAATATGGAAACCCACCTTTACGTACTTTTCTACCTTGCATTAAATTTCCTGTACATGTTACTTAACGATACAGAACCAGTTTCGTCAAGTTTTTGGAGTTTTTTAACGTATTAATTGTAACCTAAATGCCAGAATATTTTACATTAAATTTATGAAGGGTCATGTGGTGAATAGTTTCTCCGATTTCGTAACATTTTATTAAATAAATCCGCTACTGCAATGTATTAATTACCGACAAGCACTTTAAGAATAAGTTTAATTAATCACTTTCAAAATTCCGGCTAATGCGCTAATTCTGAATGTAATTTGAACTTATAGTCCCTTTTCACGCTCAAGCAATTTGGGCAAATGGATTTGTGCAAGCATTTGCGATACAAATTTGCATGCGTAAATGCATACAGTTTGCCAAACTTTTTGGCTTGTGCAAGCAAAAAAATTACGTTTTCATGCAACGACTTCCTGTGCAAATTTTCGTGCACAAGCATATTTGCGCAAAATGCAGAGCGTGGACTTTTAGACAAATTTTTGAGAGTAAGTAAACATGTGTTTTAAATTTAAAATTTTAAAATTTTAATTTAAAAACGAGGCTTTTTGAGAATTTTATTAAATATTTGTATGTTTTAATTAAAGCAAAAACTTTTATAAAGAATATTTTTTTCCTAAAACGTAAAATAAAAAAATTATTCCTCTATAGCAGAAAATTCGTGGACTCTCTGTATATGTATTGTATTTCTTTCAAAGTAACCAACTAATAACTTTGTATTTGTTTAGGTATATGGTAAATCATGGCGACTAACATACTTAATATTCTCCTTTTTGGTGAAACCGGAGTTGGAAAATCTACTTTCATAAATGCCCTTCTCAATTATCTGACACATGAAGATTTGAACCAAGCGACAAAGAAAGAACTACGTTACTTTGTGCCGACTAAATTTTCGATTGTGGATGATGATTTTCAACAGAAAACCGTTTGTGTGGGGCGCAGCCCCGATGAAAATGAAATTAACGGCGCGTCAGCTACCCAAAGACCAAAGACTTATTTGCTTAATTTAGGGCTGTTTACTCTAAGATTAATCGACACTCCCGGCATAGGTGATACTAAAGGAATGCAATATGATAAAATCAACATAGAAAAGTTGATGTACTGTATATCGCAACTCAAAAATTTGAACGCCATTTGCATTCTATTAAAACCAGACGTTACGAGGTTGAGTGCACAGTTCGAATACTGTCTAAAACAAATTTTAGCCAGCTTGGACAGAAAAGCTCAAAATAATGTAATTTTTGTTTTTACTCATGCTCGTTCTAACCTTGGTGGTACCGTTGCACTTCTAAATCAATTACTAACAAATATTCCAAATATTACGATAAGACCAAATGCAGAAAATACCTTCTATTTTGAAAATGATCCTTTCCGATATCTTGCCGCAATTTCATGCGGTCTCAAATTTGACAGAGAGCAGGAGCAAGTTTATGCAAACAGTTGGAATGAGTCCACTAAAACATGCCAAAGGTACGTAATCGTAAATTTCAGTTAGACCCATTTGTACAATTCCACCTTAACTTTAAGCCAAAGCTTAAATCCTTAACAACATTTGTTGAATTAATCGTTGTTATGCCTTTAAGTTTCAGCTTAAATTTAAACTAGCATTGTACACCAGGGACTAAGGCCCAGTTGTACAATGCCGCAGCTTAAATTTAAGCTGAAGCTTAAACCCATGACAACGATTATTTCAACAATTGTTGCTAAGGGTTTAAACTTTGGCATAAAGTTAAGCTGTAATTGTACAACTGGGCCTTAACCAAACTTAATTTAAGTTGAATTTTACAGACTGGTGAATTACATTTCGAGCCTGAACCCTGTTCCCATGCAAGGAACCACTACGATTAATGAAGCTCGTAGAGTAGTGGCCAATCTTGCACAGCCCGTTACTGAAATGCTGACGCTTTACGATAATGCAATCGATCGACTGCAGCAGCACAAAAGAGAACTTAAGAAGAGCCAGAATACCATAACCAAGTTAAAAGATAATCTATACATCCCTGTTATTGAATACCAAATTAAACAGGTAAATAATGTCCTGATTCGATTAGAAAAACAAGTACGCTTCGCAAAAAAAGTTATAGGAATCACCTGTTTTCCCAAGAACTTTTTTGAACTGAAAGAAAAATAAAGAACATAGGATATGCAGTATGGTAAAAGTAAGAGAGAGAAAATTGAAAACAATGCTTGCACTAATATTGGATAATTCCGTTTCTGGCTTGCGTCACCACTTTGCGTCTTTGTCTAAAAGATTTTTGTTGAAGGCTTATCTGGTTTATTTCTCATCCTGTTTTTAATGTTTTTTTTTGTCGCTCTTAGCATCTTCCGATCATAAGATAGAATTTGACCTCGAAAGCTCTTACACCGTCTATTAAATATTCCTGTTGGTATTCCAAATTTCTTGGAAGCCCCTTATTAATGCCCGACTGGATCAATCGATACCAAGGCCTCTTCTAAGCCCACCGGCGTCCAGATCATCTGAGCTGCGTTGAAAGGCGTAGTCAATCTTATGCCTTCCCGCCTGGCTATTTTATACAGTGTGTTACTTGATATCCAATACGCTTTCCGACTTTGTTTGTGGATATTCAAGGCTTCAAGTGCCGAGTTGAGGACTCATAGGTTCACGATTTCGTTAGACACTCCTTCTTAGGTGTATCTATGCTAGATCTATGCCTAATATACATATGCGCCCTCTGCCAGGGCGACGTGGATAGAATTCGCTGACGCTTTTTTCAAGCGTTCAATGCCAACTCCATATTATCTTGCGTCCACGTTTTTGGTCCTTCGCAGTGCGTTCTTCTAGTCGAGTGTTGGTCCGCATTCTGCAAGGTATCGGCGACGTTATATCTTAATTCCAAATTTTTCAACGTCGTATGCATTTCGTGTTCCGGATTTTCGTGACTGTCCCTCGAATCATCCGGATCGAACATGTGTTAGCCCTCTTTATCCAACAAGGATTGATTCCTGATTTTATGTCCGGTTCCTTCTTAATTTTGTTGTATTGTATGTACGAATCAGAGAGGACGTATTAAAGAAAGTAGATTAAGGAAACCTATACTTTTAATAAAATTAATTTCATCAGGACTCCTCGAGACACTTTACTCCTCTAAATACCACGACGAAAGTGAGAAAGAGATTCAAATATCAAAGTACAATAATAAAAATACACATATAGAGTCAAAATAATTCGAGGAAAGAAGAAACAGTATTCTGTACATTTAAAACTTTTGTTAGTTTTTGATGTTTCTCTAGGCAAATGAATGCTTTTCGGCTTATCGAACGTTGATTCTGAATTCATCCAATTACCCCAACTTGGGACACATCTATTTTAATTTTGAGGACGTTTCGTTTACAACTTACTTAAATTTATTAGAACAAAAAAGAACTCGCAGAAAGAATTTTACCTTTTCTACCGAATATAAATAAAATTAAGGAGAAAATTTATTTATTTATCAAGAAACAGAACTACAGAAAAATCGCGACGAGATTTAAACACAGATCACATTATTTATAACGTGCGTTCAATAAAAAAACGGTGATTTTTGTAAAAAGTTTAATAAAGTAGTAATAAACATTTATTTTTGCAATGTCTCTTTTGAATTAGAGTGATGTTAGTAGAAGACATTTAAAAATCAACTTTTATTACTAATCACAAAATATTTTACAAAAATTAAAGCGTGTCATAGCCTACTGAACCGTTTTTTTTTATTGAACGCACGATATAATCTATCTGGCGTGTCTAAGAGGGATAAAATGTCATCACCCGTAATACTCAAATTCAAAATATTTCTATCTCGCGCATAGCTTCTGAATGAAAATGTATTTACCGGTAAAGGGCGTGCCATTTCTCTATTCCGTGTATTTTTTTCTTAGTACGCCCACACCTGGGTCCATTTGCGGATACCATCAGTTTCTCAAGGTTTGCAGCTTGGAGTATATTCTTCAAATTGTTTGTCTACTCTAACCACAGGGACTGATTGTTACAGTTTCAACTCATTGCGCAAAATTACCTAAGTGTTTTGTTTTAACTTGATCGCTTTGTGCTATTTCATACGTTTAAATTTTATGATTGCAATATTTATTTTCTAATTTTGAAATAATAAATTTTTGTACAGAATTTCGGTTTCTTACACCATCACACTATGTTTAAAAAAAAGGGGGGCCCACAATTTATACTGTACTCGGGCCCCGGCATTTTAAGGCCGGCTCTGGGAAATGGACCATTCTGGAGAAAAATACTCATTGTCCACACCGAACTACTCTGACCAAAATACCCACATACCCACATGAACACTTATATTCAGCGGTTTACTTTGGAATTCGCTCGGTTTTCTCTTTCCGCTCTCCTCGTCCAGGGGTATTGGCATTTCATTTTCCTCGGACGAATTGCTGACGATCACGTTGTGTTTGTTATTATCCTTGTCTTCGTTTTCCTTGATCTTGAGCGGATCCGCAGTTTTCAATAGCAATTTCACTCTACATGTGAAACATCGAGTTCTACTTCGCAAAGAACTCCATGACGATGCTCTCGCAAGCTACAGTTTGTGAATTCGGTGTACCGATAATTCAAGTTTCCTTGGTTTGTGCTCATTTCTAAGCCAACTTTTTTTGCACCTACTGTATATTTCTAGGTTATATCTAACGACCTTGCAGATTAAAGACACTTTCGGCAATGCATTTAGTAACCAATCTTATAAATGATCGCTTTTAACAGATGGCATCCATCTTGTCCTATCTTGTTTTGATGCTTCCCAATTTCTCTGTATTTACGCAAAATTTTAAATTTCCGCCATTTTTAATGCAAATAAACAAATATAGTCCGTTTCACATGTATACTGCCATTCATAGTTTTATTTTAATATTATTACGTGAGTATAACAAAAAAAATTAAATAGGTTTAATTTGTGCATTGAATTCCTTAGATCGTTAGGACTACCACCGAAACCAAAACCAGCGGTTGGAACGCCGGACTCAATTGTAGTCCTAGACCTCCGTATGTATGGTTCAACATCGGTTATGATCAAAACGAAACCTCCAATACGTACACACAAGAAATCCTGGAACCAGTAGAAATCAAAATCGAGGACGCGTCCATAAAAGCACAGCTGGAATATACACAGAATACAGCTGAAGTCGCAACGCGTAAAGCAAACGAAATAAACGATTTGATTGTCGAGTATGGTAAAGAAGCTGAAACGGTCCTCAACGCAGCTGTTGAGTTTTCTACATTTCTCCAAGAACAAGCCATCGTTTCTTACGGTGATTTATTCTTAACGTATTTCGAATATCTTTTACAAAGGTATTTTTGCGTAAGCCTTTTAGTTTTGTACGCTGAATCTGTCGCTTTTTAGGGAGCGAGATAAAGGAACAGATGCTGACCATAAGATATTGAAGAATCTCCAAGATTTATTAGACAGATATAAACAAAAGAAGAACAGCGTGTCCAACGTCTCTGCGACTGAAATACTAGGCACTATTGAGCGATTAATAAATTTGAAGCACTGTGGAATTCAGTTCAGTCATTTTCGTGACAGAATCTATGCCTTAGAAGATAATTCGTATAACACTAAATAGAATACACAGTGCCATTCTTAACATATAACAGTTTAAACTGTCCTCGGTCATTTTCGTACTATACAGGGCGAGTGGGGAGAAACGGGCCAAACTTCAGGAATGTATGTATCTCGGTTATTATGAACTTTTGATGCGATTTGATTAAAGAACCATGATCTACGTTAAAGGTCGAATAAAAAATTCCTTTATCATTTTTCGATACTTTTAAAAATAAAAAAAATATGCGTTTGAAAATTTGATGAATTATTCGTTTTTCAACTGTACCGCGAAAATGGCAAGGAACGGCAAATTTTTAAGTTGGCCATTCAAATTAGCATAAAAAGTTGACCCAATAATGCGTGCTCAGTTTCTTTCTATTTCCATTATTAACGAAGATACCTATGGAATACCATCGAAAATAGGACACCCTGTACACGTAAAAATAAGTAAAAAAAACTCAAATGTTGTTATGCGATTTTCTTTTGTGTTCAAATTATATAGCACCATTACAAAACTTTCTACTGAACATAGTTTTAATCATGGCGTGCTTGTAACAAGTTCTCAGAAGCAAAATTTTTTTAGAAGTTAATGGCGGTATTTTTGAAAACTTGTTACAAGCACGCCATGATTAAAACAATGTTTGGTAGAAAATTTCGAAATGACGCTATAATTTGAAAACAAAAGAAAATCGCATAACATTTGAGTTTTTTTTTTAGTTACTCTTACGTGTACAATGCATTCCTGAAGTTTAGCCCTTTCCTCCCCACTCACCCTGTATAATCTCAATCTTTCATTTGTATTTATTAGAAAAAACAAATATGAAGATATTGTTAATGGGTTAAATATGATGTTCTTTACAAAAAATAGTGTTGTCGTTGTATAATTTATCAAGTTTAGAATTTAAGAACGTTTACGCATTCTCAATATATTCGTAAATCACGAGTACGTTTGTTTGTTTTGTTTTATGGTTTGGTAATATGATATGGGGATACGTGTCAGGCAGAGAGATATAGAAAAGATGGCAGTCAGTCACCGGGTGAGTTTTGCGTGGTAAATAGAGCTCGAGAACCATCGATAGCACATCGATAGTTTACTACTATCGAATGTAATCGATAGTTTCCTAGAACAATCGATTGTTTTCGATAGTTTTCCTTTTCACCGTCAGATATCACCTACGAAGAAATGCCGTCTGCGTTTGGATCTTAATGTTGTCGAGTGCTCTCATTTCCGTGTAGGATAGGTATTTTTTTCTTATGCTAGAAGTAATTACCCAGTAGCAACACTTAAACATCAGTGTCAAAAAAAAACTCCTTAGCTTAACTTTAAACTGGCATTCTACAACTGGGCCTAAAAGTTAACTATTTGAAGATTTTTATTGTCTTAAAAATAAAGTTTTATAATTTTTGGTTGTCTTATTTATACATCGAAAAAATTTGCAACATTTGCTTATTTATTTTGTACTATCGAAAATTATCGATAGTTTGATACTCAACTATCGATAATTATCGATGGTACCCACTATCGATAGTTCTCGAGCTCTAGTGGTAAACATATTGGTAAGACGCGCAAATTAGGCAGATGGGCTCGCGAGTGTTGTTACTGAATTGCAATGACAAGTAATAATATGTAGGACAGTTTTTTTTTTGTTAAACATTTTCTTCTAATAACAATGTCAGAGGACTTACCCTTTGGTTAGATCTCTCTTTCCCTGTTTTTTTTTTCTCTCTTTCTCGACCACTGCGGAGCTGAGGGTAAACGTCTTAACATCTGGGCTTGGCTTTCCGATTCGATAAGGATGTCATGCAAAATTATAAATAACCATTTACGAGTATCTACTCAAGACTATAGGACTTATTTACTCACCGGGGCCCCCTCCCGGCCCCGCCCCTCCAGCGGCGACTCTAGATGCGGAAACTCCCTTCTGGGATGCGAATTCACAGAGAAAGTGTCCTCGAATGTCCATCTTCGTACTTCGCATGCATAAAGGTGGATATTAGCATACCTTGTCTTCTGAACGTACGTTCTCAGAATCATTGGTGCCACTGCTTCCTACGGTGTTGCTACACCGGCCCAAGCACAGTCAACACCAAGTCATGACCGTTTTGAAAGCACAAGGCAATCACCTGGTCAGGTATACAACTAGTTGTTTTTCCGACATCACCGGTCACCTACCAGTATTCTTTACAGCGACCGCTCCCCGGCGATGTCTTACTGCTGGTGAAGTCCAATATGACCGGCAAGTCGAGCAGACTCGTCATCTCGACGGTCTCTACACTTCGCCGCGTCAAGGTCAAGGTACTGCCAAACTACCTCTGTCAAGATATCGTCATCTCGACGGTCTCTACACTTCGCCGCGTCAAGGTCGAGGTACTGCCAAACTACCTCTGTCAAGATATCGCCATCTCCAGGTCAATATTATCCCTGGCAAATTATCGCCTTTCCAAAGCCGATATTCCACAGTCAACCCTTATCAAACATCCACTGCATTTCATTAACAACACTCACGAGCCCGTACGCCTAATTAGCGCATTTTACCAACACGCGTTTACCCTGCTGCATCTACGCGGAGAGACCGCCACTATATTTTCTTCCATCCCTCTGCCTGCGTGAGACGCTACCCATATCATATTACCAAACCATAAGATAAAATAAACAAACGTGCTCGTGTTTTGCGGATATATTGAAAATGCGTAAACTTTTCTAAATTCTAAACTTGATAAAATATACAACGACAACAAATAATAATAATTTTATTTGCCATCAAGTCAGGAGTACAAAAAATAAAAATGCACATAGGCAAGAGGGCTCGTCAAGATTAAGGTCAAAGTATAAATGTAATATGTAATTACATAATTTAAAAACAAGCAGCTTAAATTACAATTGACAGTGAAAAGAAAGTTACAACAATCGTCATGATTAATTTAAGCTCTTCTAGAAATTAATTAAAATATGTTAAAATTAATTCAGCAACTGTGATTTAAAAACTCATCTACAGAATAGAATGCTCCTGATATTAACATTTGCTTTAATCTGCTCTTAAAATAACGATTACGACTGGGCAACTGATTTTTCCATAAAGTTTTAATTTTATTTAAATACACTAAGCCTGCGAAAATGGGACCATTTTGTCCAATCGACAAGCGATTGAAAGGTAGACGACAATCTTCCTTTTTTCTTGTGGAATAATATGATAATCCCTATTTCGGCTAATTGTATCTTCAATTGATCGCGCGTGTAGCACTATTTCGTAAATGTAAAGTCATAATGTTATACCGCTTGAATAGCTCTTTACCATGATACTACGAGCTTAAAGATATGATACATAGACAGACGAGTTTACGTTTCGTTTGCGCATAGCGTCACTGAGTGACAAAAATCAAACTTTGTGTGCTATAATTGAAAGAAACAAAATTAATAAATGTCCATTTATGATGCTTTTATATATTTTATCGTCAGTTTAATGCTTTAGTTAGGTCTCATTAAATGTGCGATTTAACGTATGACGTAGTCGATGCGCAAGAGCATATCTGTAAGCTTCCTAGTATCATGGCTCCTTACAACTTTGAGAATTCACAACCGAGAATTCAGATCTCCCATTAATCGAACAGCTTTCTTTTGGATTTTGAAAATATTGCCGGATGTAGCGCAGTTACCCCAGAAAATAATACCATATGCAAGAAGCGAGTGAATTAAGCCAAAATATAAACATCTCAAAACCTCGTATGTCGAAGCCTATAAAGCAGGAATACTTGACTACTTAGCTTATTTTCTAGATAATGTACATGACATTTCCAGGTTAATTTACAATCAATATACACTCCCAGGAACTTATAATAATTAACACAAGATACTGGAGTACCATTAAGTCTGACTAATGGCGAGGTTTCAATTGTAATATTTTTTGTCACTAGTGGCATTATTTGAGTTTTGGTCACATTTAGAGTTAATCCATTGCACAAACACCATTGGTTCATTTCGCACAACGTATTATTTGTTTTAGAGATTAGATCATCAGGGTTGTTGCTTGAGATTATGAAAGTGGTGTCGTCAGCATAGATGACTGTTCTTGTCGAAGATAAGACATAGGGGGAGATCGTTGATGAAAAGGGTGAACAATAAGGGACCGAGGATTGAGCCTTGGGGAACCCCATTTTTCATTACTAGCGCAGATGATATGTCGCCGTTAACCGCCACTTTCTGTGTTCTACCACAGAGATAGGATTTGATCCATCGGTTTACGGATCCTCTTATAACCATATTTTCTAATTTGTGACAAAGCAAATTGTGGTTGATAGTGTCGAAAGCTCGACTGAGTTCACAAAATAGTGCTACTACTTTCCTTTTACTATTGAGCTAGGTAAGAACGAAGTTAAGTGTGTCGGTGATTGCTGTTGTCGATTTTCCTTTCCGAAAACCATTTTGTGAATTAGAGATTATTTTGTTCTTATCAAGATAGGAAATAACCCTTTTGTGAAAGATTTCCTCGAATACTTTCTCGAACTGGCTTTGCAAAGCAATTGGCCGATAATTTGCTGCGTCCAGACGACTATCTTTGTTCTTACACACAGGAACAATTTTAGAGATTTTCAGATCAGAAGGGTACTGGCCCGAAGAAAATGATTCGTTAATTATGTGACTCAAGGGGCTTGCTATTAAATCAGCGACAGCTTTTAAGACAATACCGGGAATGTTGTCCATTCCAGCGTTTTTCTTAATGCATTTTATTCTTATAACATTTTCGACTTCATTTTTGTCAGTTGGGGCTAAGAGCATGGATTCTGGAAAAGTTAGATTTGATGCGCATTTTTTGTCAGTTGGGATTTTTGCATTATTTACAAATTGTTGGTTTAGTACATCGGGGATTTCGATTTTATCAAGTATTATATTATTACTCGAGTCCAGTAAGCGACACTCTGTGTCACCCAAGTTTAAATTAAATCTACTTGTCTCTACTTACCACGACTCCTGGATGACAAGTCTGCCGATTCTAAATCAGCTGTGCCCCAGCTAGCAACAGTGGAAAATGGGGGCAGGTTATCTCAACGATGGTAAGTTATAACGGGCGCCAGAAGACGATTTAAAAACAACTAATCGAAATTCGACTGGCCGACGTCTCCAATCGGCCAAGTCGTGCAGAAAGGAAACTACTAAATAGAGACGAGACTTATTACTCACTGTGTGTATGAAAGTAGTTAAAATTAAAATCGTACTCAAGTTAATACAATTTATTAATCAATTAAACTAATAGAAATAAGAGAAACAGTTTTACAGTTACACTAATACGTTTACTTTCTAGCGTTAAATTAAATCCGCACGAAGAATGCATGCGCAACAAACAAAAAAAAAGAAGGTTACCTCGCGACCGATGTCATATACCGTCTGAAGTTGGCTGTCACTACGCCATCTAGTGGTCTTGTCAGAGTCGATGACTTCACAATGGCGTACTCACACGACGGGGAACGACAGACGGGCAACAAGAATTGTCGGGGCACCAACACGCGATGTACTGGGAAATCCCTCGCGTATACGCTTGCGGGGATGACCTGGGCCTGCGCCGTAACTTGCGAAAAGCCAAGCAGAAAAGGAACAAACCCGAACTAAAAAGCCTACGTGGAAAAACGATATGCGTTAGCGGCCATTTTGATGGTGATATGCGTCGTTACATATTACCTGAGCGAACAGGAGCTTCAGGCTTGGTACGGAGATTAAAGTTATCTCCGCTCGGTGTTCGGCAGTGTCGAATGAATTTCCAGCCAAGCTGCGATTGATTTCTTCTCCAAAAGAGCAAGGAATCCGACAATTTTAACACACGCGAAAAGATACGTCCTTACGGCACAATGCACGAACAACAAGAGAGGACGACCAAGCCGCTCGATTACGCAGATCGCCTTGAGGCAAGGGAATTACCAATGGTAGGCGGTCTGAAAGTCACATGGACCCCCAGAACCTATCAGAAATCAATGATCGCAGCGTGCAGGCTTTCCCCCATAGCGCTGTAAAGGAGGGGTACCAGGGTTGCCACGGCTCGAAAACAAAATTATTAGTCGCTACTTTTTAGCGCCAAATTTAAAACGTAACATCTGTGCTGTATGTTTCGGGCCGACTTTCATTGATAATTTTCCAGCATTCGCGAGTCATATTTGTCGCTTCTGCAATTCTATTGGAATTATGGTTGTGTTTTGCTCTATATATTTTATTTTTGTATATTGTTTTAAATTCAGTTAGGCGTTGGTGGTACCAGTCATTGTTTAGTGTTCTATCAAGTTGTTGCATTTCATTTAGCATATTACACGTATTTCTAATATCATTCGTTAGCCAAGTACTTTTACGACTGAAGTTTCGTTTTGATTTTTTAATAGGGAAGGCAGTATCAAAGTAATACATAAATACAGTTTTAAACATATCAAATTTTTTGTCAATCCCTTCAGCACTGTATACATCTTTCCATTCTTCTGGTAACAAACTTTCATAGAGTAAGGTAGTGCTGGACATATTAAAATTACGTTTATAAAAAATTGTGTCATCCCGATTAACCTCATAAACCTCGAAGTCAAGTATCTGAAAAGTATGATCCGAAAGAAGTTTCTCCAATGCAGACAGAACAGTCGAAGTCCGTGAAGATATTATCAATACATATTTCCGAGTATTTGTTTATTCTTGTAGCTTGATTGGTTCTTAAGGTCAAGGAATTTGTGCGAGAATTGAGGCTTGCTGATGATAGATGATACTATGAGATAGAGTAAGGCACTCTATCATATGAGTGATCTCGCTGTATTCGCCGATTAGCCCGATTAAGAGTAGGGGATCACCCCACCTGCACATGGCATTGTACCATATCCGTTGATTGCTAAGGCGCGAGTAGTAAATGCCGGAGACACAACTATCTGTATGCCTGACCTGGTGAATTGCGTTGTGCTTTCCAAGAACGGTCATGACTTGGTGTTGACTGAGCTGTGGCCAGTGTGGTAAACACTGTGGACGTCAGTGTCACCAATGATACTGACAATAACCTACGTTCAGAAGGCAAAGTATGTTAATATCCACCTGGGGCTCGTCTTTTTGCATGCGAAGTCCGAAGATGGACATTCGAGAACACCTTCTCCGTGAGTTCGCATCCCAGCAGGGAGCTTCCGCATCTAGATTCACCGCTGGAGTGGGCGGGGCCGGGAGAGGGCCCCGCTCCGGTGAGTAATAAGTTCTACATTCTTGAGCAGATACTCGTAAATGGTCATTTATAATTTTGCATGACATCCTTATCGAATCGGAAAGCGAAGCCCAGATGTTAAGACGTTTACCCTCAGCTCTGCAAGGGTCGAGAAAGCGAGAAAGAGAGAAATAAACCAGGGAAAGAGATCTAACCGAAGAATGAGTGAATGTTTATTTTAACTCCGTCCTGTGACATTGTTGTCCTCAGCACGATTGTAACAGATACATTTTTCAAAGTATCTAGATTCAGATACAGATACTTACCCTAATTTGTAACTCGATACAGTTACATATATTTCTTTTTTAAAAGTAACTAGATCCAGATACAGATATAGTATAAATGTATCTAGATACCTCCTAGATACTTTTAGATACATACATAATAGATGTGTTACATAATAATAAAAATTATAATGTCCTTTATTTCAATTAAAAAAAAACTGATAAAATTGAAATTGAAATTGAAAAATTGATAAAATGAAATTGAAAAATGTCAAAGAGAAAGAACAATAATTATCGTTTTGTGAAATTAACAAAATTACACTGAAGACTAGTACAAGACATCAAATGAACAAATGCACAAGCTTAAAGTAGATTACGTTGCATATATTCGTCTGCTAAACATATGGCTCCAAAGTTAATAGTAGTCGATATACACTGTGGAACAAAAGTATGGAAACCTCTAAATATCTCAACAACGGCTAGGCCTTTCATACTAACTTAAAATTGACGTTTGATATTTCTTAGCAAACGCCATCTTTGCTTTTTGAAAAAAACCTGCGCGTTTTAATCTTACGAACTTACAAATATTTCGAAAACAGTGAACATTAGGTATAGGATATGTTACATGTTATTATGTTAATAATTATTTAAGCAACTTAAACAGATAAAAAAATGTTGGGTATCTCATTTACAATTACAAAGTAGGCAGCACTGGCGAAAAATCTGAAATATTGATAACTCCGCCTACATCATCTTGACATCCGTGCTATCACCTAAATTAACTGTTCCAAATTTCGCCTCGATAGCCCAAGCCGTTGTTGAGATGTTTGGAGATTTCCATACTTTTGTTCCACAGTGTATGTATTTCCGTGCGAGAACTTGTACTGCTGGTTAAGCTACATTTCTCTAAATGCTCTAGCTAAATGCTCAGATACATACATAAATGTAACTAAATACAGTTACAGATACCAAGTACTATAATGTAACTAGTTACAGATGCAGATACACTGATAGTATAGTTTAGATACTGTATCTAAATACTGTATCTAAATACTTGTAACTAGATATGTTACAACACTGGTTATCAGTTGAAAATGTTTAACAAACAAAAAAACTATCCTACAATAGAAATTTCGTTTTAAAAAACACGTTTTTGTTACATCACGCTTTTAATAAATAAACAAAATTTATTCATTCAACAAACTTAGTACTGACTAATAAGATCCTATCGATCGTGGAAGCACCTACGTGCGTGTCAGAAATAAAACATCAAGAAGCTACCTTCAAAACACGGTATTCCTCAAGGATCGATTGTTGGACCACTTTTGTTTTTAGTTTATTTAAACTCCCAAACTTTTTACCTAACTCACAATCAGACCGCATAGTTTGTGCTATAACATGGTGATACAACTTTATCTATTAGCTTTGTTCCTACACAGTCCCTACTAAATCAGTTCAGAACTGTACTGCTCATGCGCTCTTACTAAAAATGCTGTGTATTTAGCAAGAGCGTACAGTTCCGAACTGATTTAGTACTGTGTAGGTACAAAGCTATTAATAGAACGATTTATGACACAACTATTACCAAAATGGCCACATTGCGTGAGAGTGCTTTAAATTGATTCGGTGCTGATAAACTATACTTAAATCATAGTAAAACACAGTCGATAATGTTCTCACCAAAGACCCCTTGTCCCAACTATCTTAATTCGATTCGTTTTCTTAGTTTTCTTAATAGTCTCCTGGACTATATACAGGGTGTTTTTTTACTATATGCAAATAAAAAAAAACCTCAGTATAAGTACATGAAATGCTACCTTCGGCGCGTATTTTCGGGTGGCTCCTGTACCATAGCCAAAAAATTTCGGAGGTACCACTTGTTTGGAACTGCTGAAATGTGCGAGAAAGAAAAGTTATATTTAGCAAAGTCAATGTATGCGAGCATACTTTAAGATATTAATCAATTAGTAAATTTTGGAATTTGCAACAACGAACCACATGAGATATTCGCAGCTTCTTAAATTGCACTAATTTGTAACGGAAATAACGGTTTTTCATAAAATTATGCGGACAAAATAACTCTTGTCGTATTTTTTTACAAGCTAAGTGGTTGCCAAGGTTATCACAAGTGCCGTCGCCTTGTAATTTTTAATCACGAGTTTAATTTTAATTTAATAGTTTTTTTTCCTACACTATTAGAAAATTCAATTTTATCTACGACCACTACTGTAAATGACGAATTACGTACAACACATAAACTAAGTAAGCCGGTGTTTACAAACGTCGTGCGTAAAGTAAGAAAAACGCACAACGCACCTACTTTACGCACATTTGCAGTTAGATCTACTATGAAAATCACGGAACTTGAGTGCTGCGTAATCAATCGCCGAAGCAAGAACCGACAATTATTTCAGTATTATTTCTTTGTTAACAGTGAATGAGAAAAAAGGACGGAGTTATGATTCATAAGTCTGTTGCTGCAACACCAGACAATGACGGAACGGTCTTCTCCTGTGAATAATACTGTATGTAGCCGCATCTCATTAGATTGACAGTCGTCGAAATTGCAAGTGTCATTGCTGATTACTTTGAAGGTAATTTTTGTGGTCGTAGATAAAGTATAGTACAAAACTCAAGTTTAAAGCAATTACGCACTTGTGGAATTACTTACATTCGCCGCTGCGCGGCTCATGCGCAACTTTTCCACCGTGCGTAATTTGCTATTTACAACTGTCGTTATGTAATATACTATTACCGTCTCATCAGAGAGGAGAAAGCAAACGTTTCCACGGATAGCCCGGCAAAATGAACATAAATGCCTAACCGAGAAAATAATTCACGAAGCTTTACCACTAGGTGGCGCAACAATAATTTCTGGTTGCATGCATTCGATGCATTCTCATCGACATCAAAAAATTACCAAACGTAAGTTTTTATTTAATTCCACTGGTATTTGGTTTTAAAAATGATTAAAATTATTAAGAAAAAAAAGTCAACTTGGCAGTGGTGGGATTCGAACCCATGCCTCCGAACAGACTGATGCCTTAAACCAGCACCTTAGACCGCTCGGCCACGCTAGCACATATAATACTGCTGCTTAAAGCATCTAGATTAGTAATAATTTTAATAGTAAATCAATTTTAATATTTTTACTTCAAGAAAAAGAACGTTTGTGTGATATTAACCAAATTAATTATAATGTTGTGTAGGAAAAACTAATGTGTAAACCATGGCGGTAAAGTGGTTTTCCAGGCCTCAAGAAGTGGCCACGCTCGGCTTCTCGACCTGGAAAATAAGCACTTTACCGCCGAGGTCTACAATACAGGCTGTTCATGCTAATATTGAAACCTGTAATACACCACCACAATTGGCAAAGATTGAACTCATATGTCCTTAACAAAAAGTTAATAGTTGTCGAGAAAAATGCATTGGCAGATTTTCACCAAACCGTTTGAGAACTGCTAGCATAGCTAACGAGTGGATGGTGTAACTCGCCACCGGTCCGAATGACGAAGCGAATGTAGGTCAGTGTTTAACATTGACCTTGTGCACGAACGATGTCGTAAACGAACATATTGTAGTGTTACTTTCTTTTCTGATGTGGTAAGTATTGAAATTGTCTATCTTCTCTTTTATTCTAATCTTTACACCACATCCACTACACAATTACATAGTCGAGTAGTCTGGTATGAATTCTGTTTTATAATGTCAAAGTGACAAAGGGTGGGAACTCTCAATGTCAATTGCAATCCAGTTATTTATTATAATTTTGAAGAAAATTCTTTTGAAGATAAATTGATGAGTAATTTAATTGTTTAATTTTGTAATGTATGTCTAAAATTCTAAAGAAACATAGGTAATTTCGTATTTGCCAAGTGTTGCTACCTGTTACGCTCAATCGCGAAACAAACAATAAAATTCCTTTGATACTTCATGATGTATTAGAATTTTTATTATTATAGATAGAGTCGTATTTGCCAAGTGTTGCTACCTGTTACGCCCAATTGCGAAACAAACAATAACTCTTCTATAATAATGAGGATTCTTTGTAGATGTGTGTTGATAGTTCCAATGATTGATGAATGACAAGATGTGTTGTATGTGATGTGTTTTTAAAACCAAAAGAATTTCCTTAAATCAAAAAAAAACTTACTTTAGCGTTACGCTGTGAGACATTTCTGGACAAATTTCTGATAATGAATGAACGAGATTGAAATTTTTAAAGTTATATTATCAATTAAATTATAAGAGCAAGTTTTATAAGATGCGAAGTTTGTTGGAAAACAGCATGTGATGAATAAATTTCTGGACATAGGTAAATATCACTGCAATATGTTTGATTCGTATGACGCGTATTAACAGATCGTAATGGCATTTGCAGAAAGGGAAAAAAAACCTGCCGGAAGTCTTATGGTCGTATGCACAGACAAATCTTTAGACACTTTTACATTGAACAATGTAACTATACGACGCACAATTTGATATGAAGTTAGCTTTAAGTATCAAGTCCACCTTGAGATTTATTTGTGCATACGGCCATAAGACTCATTTGGCAAATTTCTGAATGCGGAGACGAATTTTGAGAACTTTCGTTTTACGTGAGTTTCACATTCATCTTCATGTATTAAAAAAAATCCGGTCAATCAAAACATTTAAAAAAAAAATTTTCCTTCTCCCTTCGATGATTATAATAGTATACAGGGTGTTCTTTTACTGTTTGCAAATATTTAAACCTGTAATACATCACCATAAATTGCAACGATTGAAATCATATGTCCTTAACAAAAGTTTTACACATTTCGAGAAAATCGAGCAAGAATTAATCGCACGTCTATGACTTTGAGGTAGGTCAAGAAAAGGACATTTTGTTGCGACCGCAGAAAGCATCTGTTGGGACAAGAAACAGAACTGCAATCGAGCAGTGACCCAGTGACCTTTGCCGAAGTCGGGCAACTAATAAAAGCATTTTTTTTTTTTCACTTCGCAGTAAGTCATATCGTAACCAAGGAATTTGCTTCATTTTATTTCATTTGTGATCGTGACACACAATTTATTGCTCCGTATCTTTTTGGGATCAACAGTTTAGTTTGTGAAAATTGGTTGAACGAGTTAAAGCTAAATACGATTACTATGTTCTGTGCTTAGTATTACTTATTAAAATGCCGCAATTCACGAACGGCGAGAGAACTGATGGTCCTCATCTACGGCGATGCTCGAGAAACTGAAGAAGCACGGCGGATTTATGGAAACACATTTTCAAATCAATGCAAGAACATTTACAGCTAATGTGCCCGCATTTACGCGATTATGGAACGTTTCGAACGTTTCGTGTGTGTGTCGCTAATGATGGATGCCACTTTGAACAGTTGTTATAAATATTTAAAGTTGGTTCTTGTCCGATGAAATTTGTATCACAAACACTTAACCGTCGTTCGACAGCTTCGTCAGAAGTGAAAAATATAAACAAGTTGTCAAAATAAACAAGGTTGTTATAGACATTCCTAAATTACTTTAGTGAACGTTTGAATGTGTTCTTCCACACAGATATTATTCGGTGAGTGAGTGGGCCTTTGCATATTAATCACGCCTGCGATGTTTATTGCCTACGATCAGCGAAGTAGGTTCCGTAAGTTTTTTGGTGTTTCATGACCGTCGTATAAGGAGCGGATAAATTAATTTTCCCCGTTATGAAATTTTATTTTTTATTTTTTCCGTGTTCTATGTCTGTACCTCAGAGCCAGATTAGGTTAAGTCCAAAACACGATTTTACGGTGGAGCGGTTTAAAGTTTTAAGTAATGTAAATTTGACTATTGCGAGGACAATATTTATCATAATTTTTTAAACCTTTATATACAGTATGTCCATCTGACAATGAGACATAGGGATTTAACATGGGAAAACAGAAATTGCCTTATATTATCTACCTGAGTACATATATATGAAATTCTAGGTTACAATCGGAAAGATTATTTCATTCAACGTGTTTTGATACTAAATTTGTGCAATTTTAGTGGTTAATTATTTAGAAATTAAGAAAAAAAGTTATTATTTTTTTCCGTACAAGATTAGTAGGTATTTAACGAAGAGTTTCCAAATAGATCTCGTGGTCAAGTTAGTTTGTTCATGTTACACAACCGTAAGGTCACGAGTTCAAATCCGAATGAAGACACTTTTTTCTTTTTTTTAATATTTTTTCTGATTTGAAATCGCTCTTAAACTAGTTTATTACTGTATTTATAAGTTTCATTTTAATATTAATTATGTATGTTGTATATATTTTCGTTTGCAAAATTTTATTATAACTTTATTTATTATGTTACATAATTAATATTAAAATGAAACTTATAAATAAAATAATAAACTAGTTTAAGAGTTTAAGTGATTTCAAATCTGAAAAAATATTTAAAAAGAAGAAAAAAAAGTGTCCTCATTCGGATTTGAACTCGTGACCTTACGGTTGTGAAACATGAACAAACTACGTGAACCACGAGATCCATTTGTAAACTCTTCGTTAAATACTTACTAATCTTGTACGGAAAAAAATAACTTTTTTTCTTAATTTCTAAATAATTAAGAACTAAAATTGCACAAATTTAGTATCAAAACACTTTGAATGCAATAATCTTTCCGATTATAACCCAGAATTTCATATATATGTACTCAGGTAGATAATATAAGGCAATTTCTGTTTTCCCTTGTTAAATTCCTATGTCTCATTGTCAGATGGACAAACGGTATGTTATATTTTAAGATAAAGACAAACCGAAAAGTATATAATAAAATTAGGCTAAAAATGTATGTTACTTATCATATTAGCCTAACAGCAATATTTGGACTTAATCTAGTCTGGCTCTGAGGTACAGATGTGCTCTCACAGTGCCACGGTAATGTGGTTAAAATTTTTGCACTTATTTTACAAACACCCTGTATAAACTGTGTTTCACTGTTAAAATTCGAATAATGGCGACCATAATATGACGAAATAGCCTTACTATACCAATATTAAAGCACATTTTATGTATTTTAATGCACATTCGATTTCGATTTATCATACTTTTTGGCCAACCCATTGGTAGGCAATAACTGCGTGACATTATAGAACATTTATATTGACGCTCGATTCTTCGCTCCTCTGAGTCCGACCTGTGGTTATCGTTCTCTCGTGTCCGGCTCCTAGTTATATTAAATGTGTTTTTTCAGAAATCGTCTTTTTATTTTGGCTTAAAACTGAAACGTGTGAAACTCGGAGCTTATTAAAAGAGAGGCTAGATGATTAGGTTAGCTTTATGCTTTCATCCGTGGAGTTGTCCTTGTGCCTACGTTATCATTCAATCACTATTGAAGTGTGTTTGGAAGTTATTTAACGTAACAAAAAAATATCCCTATTTTCGTAAAGCGGCATTTTTTTAGTCACAGGTGACTAGATGGAAATCATTTCGAAACACATTGAACATTACTACTATTATTTTTAAATTATTAATGTATGTATTTTATTATTATTATTATAGCTTCAGTATCCGTTTCTCGTTATTTTCTGCACGTGCCATTTATCTTTTTTTCCTTGAAAATTTCCCGATATCGTAATTAGGGAATATCCAAACAAATATTTATGTTTTGAAGTACATAAGTTACCTTTGAGGTTAGAACAACCGCACACTATCACTGTTATGTTATATAAAACAGCAGAAAACCAGCGTCGAAAATAAGAAATATTTAGTAGTGAATCGCACGCCAAAAAGTAAGTTACGGAATCAATTTTTAAGCTTTAATACAAATGAAACAATATTTGGCTTAAATTTTATAATTTAAAATAATTCAATCAGCAAATTTGAATTAAGATAATTACAATTGATGTTTCGCGAGCTTGATTATACATATTTTAATACCTACTACATATTTTCTGGTTCTAAAGTTGTGTTATACTTAATATTATAATAAGAGCAAGAACTTTGCTAATAGTATATTATGCAACAAGTTTTATAAACGTCATTTTAGTCACGAGTTTCAATTAGGCACGAGCGAAGCGTAACGGAGCGAGAGTTTAATAAACGATTGTCTAGAGAAGTTTATAAATCGAATTGCATATTTTTCTACGACCAACACAAAAATACTAAAATTCGGAAATTGTGCGTGACGCCGCTCCGTGACTAAAACGCACAAAATCACAGCGTGTCAATCAGGTGTACTCCATAATGCGGTGGTTATGCCAACAATGCGTGGGCGGAAGATTATGGCGTTATTATTGAACATTTTTAAAATCTGTACTCATTAACATACACATACATACAACATGTCCCGTAAGACATAGGCAACCCTAACTTTCATTTTTTTTAATAGAACACTCTATATATTACTGCACGATTAGATAGCTTATAATGAGTGAATAAAAATAACCTACTTAGGGTTTTATTGATCTAAAGTTTATGGTTCTCGAGATATTGACAATTTATCGCTAAATAATGGTAAAATTTGTTACTCTATAAATTAGTTATTAAAAATTTTTTTTTACTTTGAATTTTAATAAATACATTATTTAACTGTTGGGAAAGAAAAGGGCATTGTCAGACTGAAATTTCTTTTAAAACGCCCTGCATATAATAATCAATCAATCAATCAATCAATTTATTTATTTCCTCAGACTACAAGCATGTAATATGGAAACAGTCATAATAACTAACCTAAAACACATTAAAAAAATATTTAAAAATGTAATCATACAAGAATGATAATTTAGTCACAAAATTTAGTCAATGTCAAAAATCTATTAAATCAAGCTGAAACGTGAGCCAAAAGGCAGATAAATGATTATAAATTTGCGCAAATTGTAAAAAATTCACTGATTGAGTAAATACTTTTTTGGAGAAGAAGGTTTTTAACTTTGATACGAAATGTAGTATGGGAGCTGATACCTCTAATGTCTTCTGGCAAACAGTTAAAAAGTTTTATAGGCATAACATGAGCACTTTTAGATGACATAGACAACCTATGTTGAGGAACCTCTGCTTTAAGTTTATGACGTAGATTATAAGCTAAACTTCTGTTATCTAACCATTGAAATTTTTCTCTATGAGAGTGAACATAAGAAACACAACATAATAAGTAAAGTGATATTACAGTTAAAATACTTAGTTCAGAAAATAAACTTCTACAAGAAAATTGAGGATTTTTGAAAGTCATTGTTCGAATAATTCTCTTTTGAGCTAATAATACGTCATTAATGCTGCTGCAGTTTCCCCAACAAACAATGCCGTAATTCAGTAAAGAATGGACATGTGGGAAATAATACATTCTGAGAAGTTTCAAATCTAAGTTGATGCGCAGTTGACGAATTACAAAACAGGCAGTTGATAGTTTATTTAATAAATTATCAACATGGTCGCCCCAACTTAAATGCGAGTCGAGATGCAAACCCAAGAACTTAGTAGTGTCCAAATGAGGAACATTTACAGAATTTGATTTGATTAAAAGACTTGATTGACGTGATTTAGATGAATAAGTCATAATTTTTGTTTTCGCACTATTTAAAAGAAGACCGTTTTTTGCACAATAGCTTTCCATATTTCTTACTGCATCAGTAACTTTTACTGCTAGATTTTCAAAAGAAGTAGAACTCACAGCAGCAGATGTGTCATCGGCAAATAACGTTACATGATAATCATCTAAACTTATATCATTGATAAAAACAAGAAATAACAAAGGGCCTAATATGCTACCTTGAGGGACACCTATATTGATTTTAACGAAATCAGAAAAGTAAGCTTTATTATCGTGTTTAACTAAGACGCGTTGGTACCTGTTTTGAAGATAAGTACTTAGCCAGTCAAGAGCATGGCCTCTAACACCATGCATTTGAAGTTTGCGCAATAATAAATTATGATCAACGACATCGAAAGCACGAGTAAGATCAAAGAAGATACAAGCGACTTGATTTTTCTCTTCAAGATTTTTGATGAAGTTATGCAGCGAATGAATAGCATCTAAGGTATTACAGTTTTTCCTAAAATGCCTTTTCGTAGATCTTGGCAAAAACTGATAATAAAGCAATGGGTTATGTAATCAGATAAATTCAATTTATTTTTACCTTTCGGAATGGGAACGATGGTCGCAATTTTTAATCTTTCTGGAAAATTTCCTTCAGCGAGAGAAGCATTAACTAATTCAAGTAACGGTGAACAAATCTAATCTTTAGCATGAGACATGATGGAACACGGTATATTATCATAGCCAGCCGAGCTTTTAGCCGAAGTAGTACTTAGGATTTGTCTTATTTCCGCTACTGAAATTGGATATAGAAACATTGAGGAGTTGCTTTGATCATAAAAGTTAGGCTCGCATATAGTTTGTTTATTTTTAAGCAGGTCATTTACTGAATTAACGAAATATTCATTAAAAGCTTGTGCTTTATGATTAGAATTTTTTATGTGGGTATTACTATTAGGATGCACTAGAGTTTCGGGTAACATAGTTTAAAACATCTTTTATTGAAGCTTCTAATGGCATAAGTTTTTTTATGTTTTGCCTTTAAACTCTAGATATAGGAATTTTTAAACTTGTTAATTTGAAAAACAAAACTATTAAAATCAAACAGGTACTAGTTTTTTTTCAATCAGCTTTTAGCTTTTAGGTAGTTCTATTTTTGGAACATCCGATAATTCAGAATCATAAAATTAAATAATTCTAAGCCTTAAATTTTTTTTAGGTTTCGCGTTCAAATTTTTATATTTTTATCAGTGCAATTCAGTACAATCATAATTCATAACTTACCCTTTATTCAAGTTCCTTCTGATTCCAGTTTATCTATCTATTATTTATGAAAGCAAAAATCTAATTCCGTCAATCTACCTTACTAAAGGTACTTATTTATGCAATTTACATCCTAATTATTTCACGTCAATTTGCGAATTATCAAATCACATATTCCTTTTTTTTAGATAATGGTCGCAGCAAATCCCATCAACATTCTCCTTCTGGGAGAAACCGGTGTGGGAAAATCGACTTTCATCAACGCACTCGCAAATTATCTAACTTATGATACTCTAAGCGAAGCTCGAAATCATGAAATCCTTTATTTCGTACCTTCCAAATTCACGCTTACGGATGATGACTTCCAGGAAAAAACAATTTCGATCGGTTCAAGCCCCAACGAAGTACAAACACCTGGAGCTTCGGCGACCCAGAACCCGGTCAGCTACCTCTTTGAACTTGGTAATATATCACTAAGAATAATTGATACTCCCGGTATGGGTGATACTCGTGGAATAAAATACGATGAAACCAATGCTGATAAGCTGTTGTACTTTGTATCGCAGCTGAAATATTTAAACGCCATCTGCATCATGCTCAAACCAAACAATGCCCGACTAAACGTCCTTTTCGAGTATTGTATCAAACAGATTCTGGCCAGGTTAGACAAGAACGTGCAAAATAACATGGTCTTCATATTTACAAACGGTCGATCCAGCTTTTACACTCCTGGAGATACAGCTGGACCTCTGAAAAAAATCTTAAAAGACATCGAATCTAAAGAATCGCACGTCAAAATTCCTTTCGAGGCAGAAAATACGTTCTGTTTGGATAACGAATCCTTTAGGTATCTCATCGCCAGTTCGCAGGGTCTTAATTTTGCAGAGGACGAAGTAAAGAACTACGAAAAGAGTTGGGAAAAGTCGTCTGGCACTTGCAAAAGGTAAGAAAATGTTGTCCAACATTACCCAAAATAATTCGTAGGATTACTGTAGGATGATCAAGTACATTTTGAATTTGCCGCCACTGGCCATGCAAGGAAGCGTCACTATAAACGAAGCACGAAGACTCGCAGCAATACTTGCCCAACCAGTAGGAGAGATGTTGGTACTTTACCAAAAGTTCCTCACTCGATTAGAGCAACATAAAAATGTTTTACAAATGAATCAAAATTCCATTGCAAAATTGAAAGAAAATCTTTACATACCGGTTATTGATTATAGAGTTGCACAGGTAAGAACGTAGCAATGAAAAATTGTAGAGGTAGAAAGAGGGAGATTTAAATATTTAAAGTAATTAATAAGTAGTCAATTAATTACTACTGTGAGATTTGAATATATAATAATAATACCTAAGCTAAAAGCTTATATGACACGCGAAATCTTATGTCTACGTCATTTTTTTATCCTATATGCCGATCTGATCAATCTGAGTTAAGAATACAACGTGACCTCCGACTGCGAGAGCAAAGCTGTTCCATAAAAGCCAAAAGGAGATATCTATATAAAAGTTCCTAAAATTATCAATCGATCGATCGGCATATAATGAAAAAATAATCGGTAGAGTCGTGGATAGTTAAAAGAGAACTTTTTTTGGTACAGTTTTTTAAGTGTACCAAATTCGGCTTTATCTCTTTTATGCATTAAAACAAAGCAAATCTCTGAGGTTTCTCTTTTAATTGTCCACCACTATACATATGATATGAAAGTTCTGCAAAAAATAAGAAAATTTTATAAATATTGACAATGCAAATATCAACTAAATACAATATGCTACGTAAGAGCTATTTACAATTTTAAAATCACCACGCCAAAATTGATTTAAAAAAATCAAATTTTTTGAAGCAAAATCATTATTCTCCATCAATACAGTTCGCAATGAGATTGACATTTCAGTTAGCATATAAATATTATTACTAGTATTCCATCTATTTATTATATGTAATATTGATCTTTTACTTTCATATGCAATGGTAACTGAAATTTTTTTCATAGAAAATTAAAAGTACTGTTCACTCCAAATCACGGGGATTCAACGCCGGCATTGGTTTAAGCCCTTTTCCGCCGTTCGTTACATTTCATTTAGGCTACCAACAACAAGAAACCACACAAACCCAAATTGAGGAAATCATTGTGCCATACGAAACTAAGGTTGAAGACAAAAACATTAAATCGCATATAGTGTCGAAACAAGGTGCTAACCGAGCAGCGGCACAGAAAGTTGAAGAAATTGAAAACTTAATTAGCGATATCGGAATGGAAGCTGAAACTGTGCTTAATGCTGCCCTTACTTTTACGATTTTCCTCAAAGAAAACGCAATCGTTTCCTACGAAGACGTCTTCCAAAGTTACTTCGAACATCTCATGAAAATGTACGTCAATTTTATTCATAATTTAAATATGTTTGCAGATGCCAATTATACACATTATGACTTTAGAGTTCAGTAGAATTTATCTTTAGTTTTTAATTTGTTAGGAGTATTATTTAATTTATTTTCAGGATTATTTTTTAATACTTTTGATTCATTCATTAAGAACTGTATGTAAATTAAGGAGTCAGTGACGTTATTGTTTCTATTCAAAATAATTTTCTAAAAATCCATACGTGATGAAACCATTCGAATGAGGTATTACCATCTGAAGTAAAATACCAAGTGACATTCAGTCCCATCTTGCTGAATTCGGAACGTTTTCCCGTGTCGTAGTTAAATTTTATGCACATAACTTTTCATGAGTCTCGTACTCACGTCAGACTGACGGTAAATTGAAGTCGAGGAAGAAGAAGAAGAAGCAATTATGGATTTTATCTGTCAGAATAATTTTCCTTTAGTTTTCTAAGTTCAGTTCAGCTTCAGATATAACAGTCCGTGAACGGTCAAAAACTAACGTGAATACGAAGCTTATTTGAAACGTACATTTTACGATTGCACAAAAGTAACTCTTATCCACTTCAAATCAAAGTATGTACTTTTGGCCTTTTTAAAAATTTCTGAATTTCAATTTCAATTTTCATCATCTCAATTAGTACAAAAATTATCAGGAGAGAGGAGACATTTTAAATCACTGTATATTAGGAGTGTCAGAATTTTTTATTTCACTAATTTATAAAAAGTAAAAAACGTTAAAAAATTCAATTTAGAATTTATGTTTTTATATAGGGAACGATCTAAAGGATCCGCCATGGATGTCAAGCTGTTAAGAAATCTCGAGGATCTGCTAGCGAGATACAAAACTAGAAAAAACAGCACGAATAATATATCTGCCAAACAAGTCATCGATATTATCCAGGAATTGCTAGCTCTGAAACACTGTGGTCCTCAGTTTAAGCATTTCTACGATAAGCTCTACGTGTTTGAAGATGAACAAGTTTACGCCGTCGATCCTAAATAATAATCTGATATTAATCGAGAATTTGTTTGTTTGCGATTTTAATAAATGTAACTTGCTTGGAGAAAATTGTGTTTCATTTTCATTAAGTTTTAACACACAAATGCCCAACAAGCAATGAAAGATGAATAAAAATTACTTAGCTGATAAAAATATAATATTAGTACTTACCTAGTAAATGGGAAAACATAATGAATATATGGGACTGCCCTTTACTTCACATAAAAAATATTGAAATAAAACAAGTAAGAGTGCGTAATAATGTATATTTAAACGGAACGTTTAAAGCCTTTACAACTCCAGAGCTGGTGTTTACCCACCGCGTGACGTAATTGCAAGATGGCGTCCGGCCTGCGCAGTATCGTATCTTATAATTTATTTAAGGTGACCATATGTTCCGCCTTTGGTGGGACAGTCCCGATTTTTGACAATTTGTCCCGCATCCCGCATAATTTTAAAAAGTCCCGCTTTTTGGAAAAAATATGCTTTATGCCAAGTGACAGCAAAAGAATTTAATTAACCATCTGTTACGTTCAAATCTCTCGCCACAATATCGTGGCGATACAACATCATTCAACTGCGTTTTAACACAGTTGGTAACCCTACATTCCTTCTCTTTACTAAACGTTTTTTCGAGTGACACACTACGTGACTGGTTTTCGGTTTGGTATCCTAGCAACCTCCACTTGCCACAAATTCGCCTTGATGAAGGCTGATGATTGATGAAGGCATTTCTTGTTCGAAGTGTGTTACGGGTCGCCGGGTGGCTTAGCGGTAGCCTAGCCGACTTTGCAAGTCGTGTCGCTCGGCGGCGCAGGTTCGAATCCTGCCATTAGCCATGGGTGTTTGTGCTGTACGGACTAAAACCCAGCTATAACACAAAGAAAATTGTCTGGAATGGTAATTGCCGTAAGACAATGAAAGCAGCATTGCTGCGCAAAGCGAAGGAAAGAAAAAAGAAGTGTGTTCAAGTCGGACGTAATTTGCATGTGTTGTGAAATTATCGTAGTTTTCGCTCTCTGTGAGGAATAACTCAATTGCCGCTATGTCGGTAGATCACGTAATACCTTCGAACACATTTGGAGGTCAGTTTGACTCCAATTCGAAGCCCGGGAACGAATTAGTCCCAGGTAATGTAAAAAGTGCAATGGCGGGTGTATCAAAATGGCTGCTAACGAAACCTTTTCCTTTTACATTCAGGCTTTTTCTATTTGGGCGCAGTTTTCTGGCGCAGGCTATTCGACCAGACCTTTTGGCCTAGTTCTCCGGGGGCGCTCCTGCCCCGTAGTCATATCGTGACCCCATCGAGAAAATCTGATCAGCCATCTTGACGATCTGAGCGGGTCCAGTTTAGACCAGTTTGTCGACGTTTCCTGCGGTTGATAGAGGGCGTTGTAACTCTGCGCTTCGGTTGGCACCGCTGATCTTGACGTACGACTGGACACGCTGTTTCAAGGTTAAGTTTTCAATTTAATCTGACGTTTTGTGGACAGATCGGTTTTAAATTTTACTCTTGGCTCGTGAGTAGTAAACCGCGAGTACGATTGGCTGACAGGACTGTTAATAAAAAAATAATCGGCATAATTTATAGTTTTTCTTTAAAAATCTAATTTCTATTTTTATTATTAGAATAAAACTTGTTTTGAATAAATTATTAGTTACGTTAAGTTTTAAACATTTTCTTATGAGTTAGAAAACAACTTTTATAAAATCAGTTCTCGTCCGAATATTTAGTTGTTAGGGCTCGTAGTCACTTCTTATTTTTCCCTAGGCTCAACCGATTCCACCATATCCTACTTTGAACTTAATTCGTTTTATGTGGATTTATTAAAATGTTTATAACTTATAAGTACGTTTAAACTAAGGTTTCCTACACTGTATTTAGATTGCATAAAAAATTATAAAATACTCACGAAATAAAATAATAAATATTACTGGTCTACTTTCTCTACTTACCTGAAGAGTATCTTATAATACAAGTGCATAAGAAAGCCTTTAAAGCACGCGCGACGGGTTTAAAAGCGCGACGCGTAGCGCAGCGCTTTTAACGGCGCAGTACTTTAGAGGCTCTTAGGCACGTGTATTATACGATATTTTTTATTATGCCTGCGGTAAAATGTGATAATTAGAACGACATTAAAATTTAAATTTATTTTGTCAAGTTGCCTGTGGATCGCATTTTGAATCGTTAACGTGGAGATTGTATGTGTTGTTCCCTAGGCAACTTTAAAACACGGCGTGCTTTAATCGCCCATTTTCGCACGCTTTTTAGTTTTAAAATAGTATATTATTATACAAGTTTCACAAGAAGGCTTATTGTAACACGAGTGGGGTTGGGGTACGACTAGCGAAGCGTAACGAGCTAGGAGTGGCCCAACGGAACGATGCCTCTTGTGAAACGTGTATAATATACTATTTTTTCTACTTTGCGTCACTTATTGAACAAAAATATGAAAAATATTGGATCTTCTTAGTATATGGGGAATTTTAGTTGTAATGCGTGGCAACACTGAAATTTGACAACATCATCTATTGAATACTGGCATGTTTAATTTTACATTTTTGGTTTGCCATGACATGAAATTATATGAAAGTATTTTCCAATTAAATTTTTATATTCGTTTCAAAAAATATAATACGAAACTCTTGCGGGAATCATTGGGCGTGTTTTATAAATGCACCAATTCCTCGAGGCAAATGTGTTCGAACAAGCTGTCAGATAGTTCGAGAACTTGCTCGATTCTACAATTAAAAAACACTTAAAAAATGATCAGTTAGTGCTTGCGGTACATAACATACATACATGACGTTGTTAGGTTATGTTCACTGCTCTACTTTGCTGCACTACCTCAGCACTCAAGCAGCTGTTCGAGTAATTAAAAAACACGCCCATTATCCCGCGTGAGCGCAGTTTTGAAGCGCTCCCTCCTACGTCGGTCGCGCTTCAAAACTGCGCTCACGCGGGAAAAATGTGTTCCCGCACTCGGTTCGTAAATAACTATTTCAAAACTGTTATCAAAGCATCACAAACTTTAAAAATTAAATGAGATAATATAGTACTGGGTACCTACTTGAAAAAGATACATCAAACTGTCAGTAGGTAAATTAATTTTTAATTTCAGTTTAGATGAGAGAGGCTCACGTATATTTGTCAATTTTTTCTAAATATGTCCAGTCCCTTAAATGTACCTCCCGCACACAAACCTCACTCTTAAAACCTTGTGATACAAGGCTCACAGAACTGTCAAATTGTAGCACTTAAGCTGCGCGCTACTATATCTATAATCTACTACTACATCTATAAGCTACTATAATCCTGTAATAATTTTCAAGAAAGTGTTTTAATTAAGTTTTTTTTGTTAGTTAAGTTTTAGTTTGTTGTTATTGTTGCTGTCATATACGAATATGAATCAAAGAAACTTTAGGTTTTCGTTATTAAATTACAATCATAGCTTCGTTTTTTAAATTTATAATTTTAAAAAATTCCTACATCTAAAGTTTAATAGCCAATCATAAAAAAACTTATGCCGTGAGAAACTTCAACAAAAGGTGTTTAAAATAGTGTGATTACATACAGGGCGTTCCATTAATTTTTTTTTAGAAAAATGGTCTTTTGCGAAATGCATCATCCTGTATAAAGTTTTAAAAGAAATTTCCGATTGTGCATGCCTTTCTATTTCCCAATAGTTAGATAATGTATTTACCAAATTTCAAAGTCAAATATTTAAAAATAAATAATTTACAGAGTCACAAATGTTGCCATTTTTTAACGATAAATCATCAATATCTCGAGAACCATAAACTTTAGATCAAAAAAACCCTATATTATTTTCATCCACTAATGACGAGCTATCGAATCGTGCAATAATATATAGGGTGTTCCATTTAAAAAAACACAAGTTAGGGTTGCCACACTCTTACGGGACACCCTGTATTTGTCTAAATAATTTTAGATTGTGCATCTAACCCATATGTATGTTAGTGCGTACACAGATTTTAAAAATATTCAACAATAAAGCCACAATCTTCCGCCCACGCACTGTTGGCCCACCCTGTATATCACGATATACAGGATGATTGAAATTCGAGAGCCAGCATGGGGATCTCGCCTATTATAAGAGATAGAGAATCGGTTAAATGGAGGCAAAGTTGCCAAACTTCGTGCTGATTAATAATCTGTTAAGAAATTTTAAATATCTCGAACGATTTTTTCACAATCGGAGAAAAACGAAAAATTGCGATTTTCGAAAATCGGACATAACTTCTTCATTTATGACTTTTTCCAAAATCTGTGAAAACATTCCCGAAGCAACTTTTTACGCTTGATTGAATGGCGGACGTACTTTATTTCTGGAGCGATTCGTTTTTGTTTTTCCAGAGCCAACTTATTTTTTTCTTATGGGCGCGATTTTTGTTGTTTAGACAGGTAGATAACACATTTTTTTCTGAATTCATTGGTATGCCACACTTGCTATTTTATTTTAATTTTCATTGAGAAATTTTGAAAAAACTGAAATTAAATTATGTGCACTATTAAGTTAGCTTAGTTTCACACATTTAAGTTAGCTTAGATTCAACTGTATGCTGCGTAGCCAACCTTAGTTTAATTGGTCTGTCATTAAATACAGAGTGGCGTATCCAAATGAAGAAAAACGTGCTATGTTGCGTATGTTTTATTGTCACAACGATATTCCATTACAAGTGCTCAACGTTATTTAGAATCTTATCCGGAAAGAATCTAACCAAGTATTAAATATTTTTACAAGTTGGCTAATAATTTAATACAAGATGATACAACGGCTAAATATTGCGGAAAATGGAAATGCCTTCGAACAAATGCTGTGATTTTTTTCTCTATTCTATTGCTGTGCATTCTTTTGGAGTTTCAAATGTATCATTTTGAAGGAAATTGTTATCCAACTTGCAAAAATATCTAATATGTACTTGGTTGAATTATCTTCGGATAGGTTGCTAAATACCACTGAGCACTTATACTGGAATTTTTGTGGCAAATAAAAAATGCGCAACATATCACGTTTTTCTTCAATTGAATGTGCGCTTCTGTATTTAATGACAGACCAATTAAACAAAGGTATACGTATTCTTGGGTACGCAGTATACAATTGAACCTAAGTTAAGTTGATGTGTTACATGAATCTAATTTCAGTTTCTTCAAAATTTCTCAATAAAAATTAAAATTAAATAGCAAGTGTGGAATACCAATGAACTCAGAAGGAAAGGTGGTATCTATCTGTCTAAACGACAAAAATCGCGCCCATAAGAAAAAATGAAGTTGGCTCTGGAAAAACAAAAACGAATCGTTCTAGAAATAAAGTACGATCGGCATTCAATCAAGCGTAAAAAGTTGCTGCAGGAATGTTTTCACAGATTTTGAGAAAGATCATAAATAAAAAAGTTATATTCGATTTTCGAAAATCGCAATTTTTGTTTTTCTTCGATTGTGAAGAAACCGTTCGAGATATTTCAAATTTCTTAACAGCTTATTAATCAACATGAAATTTCACAACTTTGCCTCCATTTAACTGATTCTCTATCTTTTATAACAAGCGAGATCCCTATGCTGGCCCTCGAATTTCAATCACCCTGTATATCGGATATATATCATAAAAATCCGATTTTTTCAAACCTTAGGCACAGAATACTAACCTAAACAGAAGCATCACTTGAAAAGGAGATTAATAATAGAAAGAGTAAGAAGTGCGCTACCAGTCTTTCGTGTCTACTCGGCAACACTCGCGCGTTTCCTTCGACGCGTTGCTTGAAGGCGTACCGCGAGAGAGAAAAAAGAATGCGTTACCCTCGAGTTAACACAGGATGGATAAATTTGCCTGTGAAGAAGCATGGCGGAGTAAAATTTCGTAACGAGAACTACCCAAGTGCAACCTAGTAAGAGTCGAGAGAAAATTTTAATAATAATTATAACTGAATAACATTTACAGTAAAAATGTCTGAATGAGCGATAAACGTGTAGCAGAGATAAGTAAATGGGGTAATACAAATTTTATTCGAAAAATATGGAATATGTTTTATTAGGTGCATGAAATATAGGTCTGTTTCTGCAGCGTTCCAGACTACATTGAAACTGTTAAATATATTCGCCCGTCGAATTAATTACCGCTTTTAACAGCTCCGTTAAATGTTAAACTTTGTTCGACGCATGGTCCTGACAGTTTCGGATCAGTCAGGGACTGCTGCAGAAAGCAGAAACAGACCTAATGATATTCTGAATGCGCACCAGTGCCACAAGTGGAACTCGCTTTAAAATTAATACCGTAGATTATAATCCCATTTCCACCTCATCTCTAAATATTTTCAAAGCACGCACGCATCTCTACTGCACTACTGATTTAAATGGCCAAGGTCATCGGCAGGTTGTGCGGAAGTTCAAAGGTGCCGCCTCGAGTGACGCTTCTGTATAGATTAGTATTCTGTGCTTAGGTTTGAGGATGTACAATGAAAATCACGGAACTTGAGTGCTGCGTAATCAATCGCCGAAGCAAGAACCGACAATTATTTCAGTATTATTTCTTTGTTAACGGTGAATGAGAAAAAAGGACGGAGTTATGATTCATAAGTCTGTTGATGCAACACCAGACAATGACGCTACGGTCTTCTTCTGTGAATAATACTGTACATCAATTGATATATATCCGATATACAGGGTGTCTGAGACCATCCGTATATCCCTTTTATTTCGGAAACAGAGCATTTTAAAGAAAAATGTTTCAGACAAAAGTTGTATGGTTTTGAGGGGGCTATAAGATGGTTCCATTTTGTTTGACCTTGAATAGTCGTTTGAAGGTCATATGAAGGTAACCTTGAATTTTTTAAATTGGACAGCCTACATATTTTTACATATTCTTATAGCTTACCTGGAAATCTTTCCAAAACACCATAATAAAATATTTTTTTATTAAGTATTTTTCAAGTTATAAAATATCTCGCAAAAGATTTTTTTTTCCAATAATCTTATGTTATATTCAAAGCCGATCAGTCAAGGCAAGAACCGAGCGTGACCCAGCGAGATATTTTCTAACGTGAAATTAACGTCAAGCGAAAACATCAGTTCGTTCGTTGATATTTCTTGTTGAGTCAACTTTGTCGGCATTTTTAACGGAACAAATGTACAAATTAACTTTGATATGAACAAGAAATATGAACGAACCAACTGATGTTTTCGCTTGACGTTAAGTTCACATCATCGATTCTACAAGAAAAAGTTTAATAACTTTTGAATTATAGCAATTTTTCATTTTCGAGACTTTATACTTTTCAAATTTTCAGCCATATTTTAAATGATTGGTTGGATGGAATTGTGTTGTCTTTTATTTTGATTGGTGCACGAACTAACTAGTAAATTTTTTTCGCAAAAACCTATAATAAATTTTTTTCCCATTTGTTACGAACTTTATGAAAGACACTGTATTTTGGATATACAGGCTGTCCCAAAACAACTTTTTTCAATACTTTTTTCTCCAAAAGTCAATAAAATACTGAAAAGTCACCCCTACGACTACCCTTTAAAAAGGAGGGAGGATCTAACAAATACGTTGTAAATACGTAGTTAGGTGCCTTATACCTGAATTTAAAATGTTAATTTCATAATTTTAAGGATCCAGAAGATATTGCCAAAAGAACAATATTTTCCAACCCTCTTTCGGAGCTTATAATTCCTTTATTATTGACTTTTGGAAAAAAAAAGTATTGAAAAAAGTTGTTTCTTTTGCGCCTCTCTATATACTGTTTCAGTCTCAAACGAGGGTTTTGGGACACCCGGTATATCATAAAAATCCGATTTTTTCAAACCCAAATTCCCAGATGGTTTATTGCTTTACGACAAGCAAATAACGCACGTTCAGTGTCTCAACAGATTTCGGAGTGTAAAGGTTAGTGTGAGGTCAGGGTCAGCTTACACAAATAACGAAATTGTTGACATTATTCTAACGTACGGAGAATGTAGGTGCAATGCACGTGCTGTAGTGCGTAGTTATCGGTGGCGGTATCCCCTGCGTCGTACACCGAATCGTCAAACAATTATTGCAATTGTGCAACGGGCAAGAGACACTGCAATATACATCAGCTTTAATAGGCGCTCGCTACGTAAGTACTATCAGCGGCCCTCAATAGTTTTTTGCATTTTTTCAAAATGTCCCGAAAATCCATCATGTCTAGGTACTTTCTGAACCCATTTCACACCCTTAATCTAGTTTTAATTTGTCCAAGCAATAACCTAACACCCTGTATATCTGTCAACTTGTAAGACAAGATTCCGTTAGGTACAGTGTCCTAAAAACACTGTTAAGGTTTTCATTTGACTCAGGCTTGTATTTTATTCTGACCAATTTATATTTGTTCTTTACGTTCGCTTTAACTGTAATATTTCAGTATGCTTAATTTTATTGCACAGAAGTATACCTCAATTTCCACACCGTCTCCGCATATAAACTATTATAAACTAGCAGCAGACATAGGAACCGAATCTAATTTAATAATTTCCTTCGATATCACTAATCGACCATACACCATACCATTCCCAGAAACAATCAAAATCCTGAAAAACGACCGATGGGTGACCAAAATAAGAAAAAGAATCTATTAAACATTCTCAGAATAATTACAGAACAGAATTACTTACAATTTAACAAAAAAAATTACCTACAAAACGATGGATTACCGATGGCACGCCCCTTATCAGAAATTCTTTCAGAAATCTTCCTACAAAATACAAAAATAAAATACACGATTTTCAAGCAAAACATATGTTACATATGTAACATGTTACAAACACGTGGACGACATCCTATGCATAACAGACCACAACAAACCGGAAGATATACTTAACCACAACAATTAAAAAAACATGATAAGTAAGGAGCGGACTATAATATTTAATTCAATTTTGAGACTGGGCTACTTCCCTTGTCAATGGAAAGTAGCACAAATCATAGTCACCCCAAAACCTGGAAGAAGTTACAACATATCGGCCAATAAGTCTCCTGCCGATTCTGTTTTGAGAAACTATTTCTAAAAAGGATGAGACCCATACTGCTGAGTAATAATCTAATACCGACATTGAATTTAGACAGCAGCATGCAACCATAGAACAAGTCCACAGGGTAGTAACAAAAATCAGTAGGGATTTAGAAAACAAAAGATACTGCTCAGCGGCGTTTCTAGACGTATCCCAGGCGTTTGACAAAGTTTGGCATGACGGCCTGCTTTTCAAAATCAAAAACAACCTCCCGCACGAATACTACCGTGTGTTGAAGTCATACCTCTCCGATCGGTATTTTCTCGTAAAATATCAGGAAGGACATTCACCTTTATATTCGGTAAAGTCTGGAGTGCCACAAGGCAGTGTCTTAGGCCCAACTTTATACCTCCTGTATACGGCGGACCTACTGACAAATAGACTTACGTCAATCGCAACTTTTGCTGACGACACGGCCGTATTGACATCGCATACTGACCCAAACACAGCGTCGCGAATCTTGCAAATGCATCTTAACAAGATCCAGTACTGGCTGAAAAGATGGCGTATCAAGGCAAACGAAGCCAAGTCGATCCACCTGACATTTACCATGCGCAAAGAAACCTGTCCGGCAGTTACGCTAAATAATCAACAATTACCACAAGCGGAAGATGCAAAATACCTTGGTATACGCCTTGGTCGGCGTCTTACCTGGAAAAAACACATATGGTCGAAAAGGAATAAACAACTGGGACTCAAATTCAGAAAAATGTACTGATTGACCGAACATCCCAGCTTTCCCTAGAAAATAAACTGCTGCTATACAAGGCCATACTGAAGCCAGTGGGGGCTTATGGGATACAGCTGTGGGGTACAGCGAGTAACTCCAACCTGGCTGGCAATCCTACAACGCTTCCAATCAAAGGTGTTACGAACCATCACGAATGCTCCATGATACGTCCCAAATCAGGTGATTCACCACGACCTAGAAACAACTACAGGACGAGATCACAAAACTCACTGCAAAATACCGCGAAAGTCTCAGTAACCACTCAAATAGATTAGCTGTAAACTTGTTAGACAATGAAAGTGAAGTGCGCAGACTCAAGAGATTCAAACCTCTGGACCTAACAAATAGACTTAATTAAATGGTTAAAAATTGATTACTATAATCTAAACTCTAAAATACTACGCTGACAAAAAATAGCTTAGCTTAGGTTGAGATGTCGCGCCAAAGGGCAACGCCTCTCATGCTGCAATATTTATCAAACAATTTGCTGAATGTCTAATTAGATAGATTGTAAATTTTCGTAGAAATTATTAAATAAAAAAAAGTAAGGAGCGGGAGAACCAACCGACGGCCAGTCCGGGTTATTTACTTCTTCACTTGAAAGTGTACCGTCAGCGTCCTGATCGGTGCTTTGCTTTCACTAACAGACCAACCAACCATCGTATCTGAAACGGGCCTAAGACCATAATAGGCCCCATACAAGTGCTAACACTTGCCTGCACAGTTCTAGGCTCGCGAGCGAGTGCGTATGTGTATGGGGCAAAACTGACGGCGCGTTCAGTTCCAAGCACGGCTCGAAGCGAATCTGATTTTTCGAGCAAGTGCGAAGGTAAGTGCGTCTGTGTGTGCCCAATTCGCGCTTACGCTCGTGCTTGTGATGACTAATGTTTTCTGTTTTGTAATTTTCAAAGTTATGTTGCTTTTATTTCGTAAAGTTTTTAACAAGAATCTGTGGTTTTGGTGGAAAATAGAGAAAACAGCTTTTTCTACTTGTTAGATATTAGATTAATTTTATATTTAGCTTAGTTTTTTTATTGTATTTTAAGTTCGTATGATTATTTTTTGTACTCATTTATTCCGCATGTTAATTTAGCATAGTTCAATCACCCACAACGTCAGGTAAGACCCGTAATTACCTATGGCCCTATACGCATGCAAGTGCTAATACTTACCTGAATAGCGTGTGGTCATTAATGGGCATACACACGGTCAAGTATGCCTTCGCGCCTAACTGAACGTTTATGTGTGTACGCTGAACTGATGGTGCGTTCCTGGCCTAAATGAATCTATCATTCTTGCTCGCAGACTTGCCTCTCAGGCATTAAAGCAAATAGCAACGGCAAATGGATCGAGGGGGTCATATCAGAGGAGCGAAAGCATCATTATAATCCTATGCTGATACGCCCTTCTGATATAACGCCCTCGACATCATAAAGAAAATCCACAATAATTTAAAACAATCAATAAACAAATAATAAAAAACAAAGAAACAAACACCAAGAACCAATGGATCACATTCATGTATAGCCAAAGTGATTTTTCATTTGAAAACGGGACAAGATCTAAAAATTAATAATAATGGTTAAAAAATCGATAAAAACGCAAACACAAAATATTGTACGAAACAAACTTTATTAGTTTTATTCTAAAATAAAAAACACATTAACTTCATTGGTTTATTAAGGTGAATCTGACCTCGCTCGCATTTTTTAATCTGCGTCTAATATGTATATTTGGCAGCAGTGAATAGTACGCGTGATCAATATCTTTTCTAATCAAGTGACCTGTGGAAAAAATATGTCTTTGTTTGGTTCATTATTTCAAATGCCATTTGAATTATTTTTATTGCATTCCTATCATTTTGTATAGGAATGCAATATAAATATGTAATTCAAGTGGAATTTGAAATAATGAACTAATCAAAGACACATGATTTTATTTCCATAGGTCACTTGATTAGAAAAGATATTGATCACCTGTTATAAGTAGATAAGTTATTATTATAAATTGAAGTGACTTTTAATATTTTTTTCTAGTGCATTGTTTTTAATGTATTATGCCACTTAAATGGGTGCAGTTTCTTAGTCTAATAATTGTTAGATCGTTAAAAACGATGTTTAAATAATTTATTTTTTGTTTGTATTAATGTGAGTTCAGCCCCCTCTAGAATTGTACTCTATCTTACTGTGAAAAATTTCTTCAGTTAATTTAGACATCGAAAATAAGAAAAAGAAAATTAAAAAAACAAAATTACGTGGGGGTATAATTTTTCATTCTAATGAAATTAGTTTAGCGCCCTCGAAAATAAGAAAAAGTAAATTAAAAAACAAAATTACGTGGGGGTATAATTTTTCATTCTAATGAAATTAGTTTAGCGCCCTAGAGATTTAAAAGACGCGTATTTTGGTGTATTAAACATTAACAAAAAGTTCATATTACATAATACTAAAAAAAGGAAAAGTTTTTTTAGGTGGGTTAGACTACGAGTAGTCTTAATATTATACACAATGTTGATAAAAATTTCATGTTTTTAATCATTTTAAGTATTTCTTGACTTTTCGTATATATTTTTAAGTAAATAATAAAAAGTCACAAAGAAAATTTGTAATAGAAATAAAATTTGGTTTAAAAACTCAATGGACTTGTTACTGCCAGTCGAGAAAGTATGAACGCCAACAAGTGGACGCTTGCTCGCCCGTCGAAATTATCATAATATATTTTTTTAAGATTTAATGTTTACTACTTCAACTGTTTAGTTTTGAAAATAAGAATATCAAATTCCATAAAAATTTTCTATTTTATTAATTTTTATTAATGTTTTTAAAAATAAAAATCGCATCATTAAAATCAGTGGTTTTAAACGTGATTTTAATCAAATAATTTAAATCAGCTCAACCCTGGTTATACATAAATGGAGAAGAAAAGAAAAACAAATAGAAAATAACAATTTTTAAACTTGCTTAAGTGTATTTCTCTGAAGAAATTTTTTTTTTATCACTATCACTACCACCACCCGGTTAGCGCGTGAATGCAAACAGTTTGCATTCACGCGCTAACCGTGCGTATATCTTGTTGATCGTCGGGGTTGCGGTGGAGTTCTCGAGCTACTGTTCTGCTGATGAGGCCCCAATTAGAGCCGAAATAGCTATACAGAATATGCTCGGGGGCCCCATTGCGATCCTGACGACTCGCAACCAACATTTACATGTTTGCGATGACACGTTTTGTCCGCTTCGACTGCCATCTCGTGCGTGTTAGCTTATGAGGCAACGGTATTGTTGTTATTTGCTTTCACGACACGAATTATAAGTCGGAAAATAGTTGTGCTGCGGCGCAATTATTTCACATCTTAAGGTGTGGTTTATATGCATTTCAAGTTCTGTTATTCATTTATTAAATACTACCGAGTTATCCATGATGTTTGTTACTAGTAGAAAATTAATTTGGAAAAGCGAAGTGCCAGAAGGTCACAAAAAACAGCGTTGAAATTTATGTTATATTTTCTTCATAGGTACAAGAACTATTAATCAGATGACAGATGTCATCTGAACTCAAAATATGACAAATGTAAAATTCTGACACTTTAACGTCAGTTCCATCGACTATAGCTGCTTTCTTTCGTTTGATCCAAACGCAAGATAACGCATTCAGATTCAAAGATGGATGCTCTCTTGTAAATGGATTTTCGTGAAATTTCAATCCCGATCGGTAATCCCATTTCCCCTTCCAATCTTCCAATTTTACGATCCGTTTGGATTGAAATGCATTCAGATCCAGAGCTGGTAACGAAAAATTATTCGAATCACGATTCAAACTTTTCAGCGAAAGAAAGCAGCTTATATTGCTTCTTATACTCTACGATGGCATGAAGAAAGTAAAATAATAACATTAAAACAAGTAGGTAATTACTTGTGACTTTATAATACTAAGGGCCAGTTTCATAATCGAATTTAAAGGAGACTTTAAAGTTAAAGTCACTTTCAGATGTAAAAACAAATATGAAAACACATTTGTTTACACATCAGATTGTGACTTTAATTTTAAAGGCTCCTTTAAATTTGATTATGAAACTGGCCCTAAGTCAAAATGCTAAAAATCATCAACGTTTTTCGGCGTCAGTTTTCAAAAATAGAACCAACAAATTAAAATGGAACATATTCACTTGGAGGTACCAACAAAAATGTCATCCTAACATGGCCTGCTCTGAGTCTAAAAAGATCGTGAATGGATTATAAATCGAAGGAGGACAGAAATACAGTGTGTCCCAGATTGAGTAGGCTACCATGGGTAACTTTCTTATTAGTGAAGATAGAGATTTGGTTAAATGGACAATATTTTGCAGTTTTATGTGCTGATTCAGATTCCGTTGAGAAAATTTTAAAATTCCGAATAGTTCAGATTTTATCGCAGAAAAACTGAAAATCGCTATTTTCTTTAATGTCCAATAACTTCGCAATTATAAAAATATGAAAAAATGTTTCATATAAAAGTTACTATGTTTGATAAAATACAGCTGAAAATACAGTCAAAATAAAATTCAAGATGGCGGCTGTCAAGATATTGATAGCAACTTTCTTATTTTAAATGGACGCCATATTGAATTTTTGTACGATTAAATAGCATTTTTTTTCTCGTTTCAACCGTGTATCACAACCCATATCTAAAAAAAAATTATTTAAAAAATTTAATATTTTTTTTTTAAATCAAGTAAGCAGGTTGCCTTTACTTATTACTAATCAAGTAAAGGCAACCCGCTTACTTGATTAGTAATAAGTAAAGGCAACCAGCTTACTTGATTTAAAAAAAAAAAATTAAATTTTTTAAATAATTTTTTTTTAGATATGGGTTGTGATACACGGTTGAAACGAGAAAAAAAAATGCTATTTAATCGTATAAAAATTCAATATGGCGTCCATTTAAAATAAGAAAGTTGTTATCAATATCTTGACAGCCGCCATCTTGAATTTTATTTTGACTGTGTTTTCAGCTGTATTTTATCAAACATAGTAACTTTTATATGAAACATTTTTTCATATTTTTATAATTGCGAAGTTATTGGACATTAAAGAAAATAGCGATTTTCAGTTTTTCTGCGATAATATCTGAACTATTCGGAATTTTAAAATTTTCTCAACGGAATCTAAATCAGCACATAAAACTGCAAAATATTGCCCATTTAACCAAATCTCTATCTTCACTAATAAGAAAGTTACCCATGGTAGCCTACTCAATCTGGGACACACTGTATAATGCTACCCTTACACAGAATACAATAAATGTCATTTATTTCCACCTTCTTAGTAAATGACATTTTACAGGTTCATTTTGCTGCTTATGGTAACCAAGTAAACGATACATTACGGGAACGGATCTGTAATATTTTACGGGCTGATATAAAAGACCTGTAAAATTTTACAGCTTGGTTGTCTGTTTTATCACCAAGAAAACGTCTAGCTAGAAATAACGGCTCCGATAAAAAAACGTTTTCATAAAAAAAATTTAAAGTAAATTAATTAAAAATCGCCATGTGAAGGTGGAAATAAAAGTTTGTACTTGACACGCTTTGCAATTAAACTTTACTAGGCTCACTGGATTATGGGACAAACTTCCAGCTCGCCCGTAAAAATTAATTTACAAAGCTTGACACGTAAAGAACTATTACTCCAATAACGTATCTCCAAATTTCATATTTTTGAAATGTCTTATGTTCTCTTAAAATAATGCCCGAACTGAATGGTATAATATATTTTAATGCTAATGGGTATTCTGTAATTGAAATAGGTCAATATTGTTTATTAAATATGATACAAAGGTATGTATGTATATGATAGGTACTTTAAAAGTGTACTCATCCAAGAAACAAAACAGTCAGATACGTCTTTTTCGTTTAGCGGGGCGCTACTGTATTTTGTAACATTATAATTCGATTTACCTACACTGATTCACTGTACCTGACTGATCCACTGTTGATACTTTGACCCTACTGATTGGTCAAATAAGTCACTTAACGATTGTCGTTATGAGTTACAGAAGAAGAGGGTCAGTTAGATTTATTTTTTAGTTACCTCCGACATTTATTAACTATGTTGTATATCTAAAACAGAATACAGGGCTCTATTAAAGAAAAATCCATATACAGTGCGTTAAGAGAGTCTGGAATAAATTCATTATTTTTGGAAATGTTTGATTTTTGTCAATTTATTGTTTTTTCTTGGCCACATTTTGGTTTCAAAATTTCATAGAAAGCGTTGGAGAAGTACAACACTTCATACTTTCTTTTAAAATCAAAGCCAGAAGTCCTGTCGTGCTCAATAGTATGTCGAAAAATTAGTTTTTTTTACAAATTTTATGTAAATGGATTAAAAAATAAAAATTCTAGTGGAATGAACACATGTCGATGTTGTGGGACATCCGATATAAAAACACACTGAAAAGTTCTCAGCATCAGCTAATAAAATGATGGCAAAAATAAGATCTGTTTATACAGATTCGAACATTCAATCATCAGATAAGTTAAAAGGCGGTTTTTTTAAATAATTATCTTCAAAGTATTTTATCTAACGACCTCATTCTTACAAAAATAAAAAATGTTTTGTTTGTCGTAAACATCCGTATTTCGTTATCTATTCCATATGTATTTTCCACGTGTGAAACCCACATCCTGTGCGTCCACTATATAACTGCAAACAGAAACTATCAAGCAATCATTTTGCAGTGATTTTATATGAAAATCAGCACCTACTGAGAACAAGGTAAATATTTTTGTTTATGTAAAAAATAATTAAAAATTTGAAAGTAATTATATTAAGAAATTTTTACGGATTCTTGTTTCGGCTTTTGTTTTTGCTTGTAGTATTTTTCTTCTGAAAAACAATTTTGTACGTGCAGTTTCCCATAAGAAACTGACTCAATCTCTTGAAAATTGTTCGTCAGAATAGGAAAACAACAGTAACTATTTAAAAAACAATTGTTTTAGAAACCACAAAATGTCGGATCCTACGCCTACGGGGGATCCTAATCCTACACCTAACACCATTCCAAAGGTAATTCGTGGTCCTCCGAAGCAATTTAATATTTTATTGGTCGGAGAAACCGGAGTCGGAAAATCAACGTTCATTAACGCTTTCGTTAACTACATGACTTTCAAAACTCTGGATGATGCTTTATCCGCAGAAAATATTGTATCTCTCATTCCGTCCAGGTTTACCGTAACAAACGAAGACTTAGAAGAAAGGCAGATAGTTTTTGGGGAAGATGTAAACGAATCGGAAGTTGTGGGAGCATCTGCGACCCAATCAGCAAGGAGTTACAAATTTCCAGTTGGAAACGCGGTCATTCGTCTAATAGATACTCCTGGAATAGGTGATACTAGAGGTATAAACAAAGATGAGGAAAATTTCGATAGGCTACTGACTGTCATAGGGGAACTAAAAGACATACACGCCATTTGTATACTGCTCAAGCCGAATAATGCTAGACTGACGGTTTTATTCGAGTACTGCGTGAAGCAATTGTTATCGCGTTTACAGAGAAGTGCCAGCAAAAATATTTGTTTCTTATTCACGAATTCACGCAGCACGTTCTATCGCCCTGGTGATACTCTGAGACCTCTGAAAAAAATTCTTAAGGAAATTGAATCGAGACCACCAAATGTTACAATCCCTTTTCAAAAGCAAAATGTATTTTGCATGGATAACGAAGCTTTTAGGTTTTTGGTGGCCAACAAGCAAGGTGTGAATTTCTCCGAACAAGAGAAGGAAGATTTCTCGATCAGTTGGACCAAATCTTCTCAAGTTTGCTTTTCGTAATTATTTTGTCTCAGTTTAAACCATTTCGTATAAAAACTCTTTTTCAGACTAATTGATTATGTTGTAAAGGCCAAACCGCACAAAATTCAAGATACTGTTTCCATTAATGAAGCTCGTCGTTTAATCCTGAGACTCAGTTTACCACTAGCCCAAGTTACGGAAAATATCGATAAAAACATAGGACTTTTAGAAAAGCGAAATGCACAACTAAGCGACAACAGAAGATCCATTGATGATTTGAAGAAATTGCTGTACGTTCCCGTTAGTAGGCTTAAAGTAACAGAACTGCCAGAACCAAGAACTGTTTGCACCCACTCAAGCTGTACTGAAGTTGTTAAGGTTTCGTGGCGATCAAATTTCTTTGTGAAATACTATAAATTTATATAAAATTACAGGTAGAAGGAGTTAAGAAAATTCATTACAAAACAATATGCCACAATCCGTGCTATCTACGTCAAGTACCAAAAGAAATCATCGGATCTCCGGAACTGATTTACTGTGCCGCAATGAAATCAGACCGCAACTGTAAAGTTTGTGGTCACAGTTATTTAATTCACATGCACATCTATTACATCACCGAAACTTATCCCGATAAAATCGTAGACGCCAATGTGGGAGAAAATATCAAGCAAAAAGAAATTACAGTGGAGGATTTGAGGAAGACAATAAGAATGTTAGAAGAGAGAAAGGCAAAATATGAACAAGAGAAAAAAGTAATTCAAGAATCGATGGCAAAATTTGCTCACTTCTTAAAGAATAATGCCATTACTGTATATAACGATAAATACAAAGAATATATCGAATATCTCATCAGCAAGTAAGTAATTTTATGTCTGCAGAATTGCATAGTTAACTATTGAATTTACAGGGAACAAAGTTACGGTGAAGATGCTGACAAAAAACTCATAGATAGTTATCGTCAACTGATGCGCACCTACGAGGAACATAAGGCAATTTTGGATGAGAATTTACGCCGTGCCAAATACGCAGATGAAAACGTAATCGCAGTGGTAACGGCTGATCAGGTTCTTTCCACAGTTCAGAGTTTATATAGCTTGGAATTGAGCGGTCCAGACATAAAAGATTTCTATGAGAAACAGCGCCATGTTCAAGAGAGAGCAATTTTAACGCAAACTGAAAAGATATATAGACCGCTCAACATACCTTCAAGCACTATGGGTTTCTTTGGCACAGTTGCTCAATGGTTTACTTCCTAAAATTATAAATTTTAGTTGATATTATTGGAAATTTTCAAAGTTTTCTCGATAAAATAAAAAATGTATTGCATTTGATGTGTTATAATTTCGAATATATTCATATATTCAGACTGATTCTGTATTTTAAAAATAAGTTTCATATTTTGGAGGACAGAGCAAAAAGTCTTTAACAACATTTGCATTGAATGTTAAGAGCTACCTATCTTTAAAACTCATAAGATCTCGATCAATTCAATTGTTTCGAAGCAGCCGGGCTTCTTTAGTTGTAATCTGTGAAAAGTTTACCCCCTCCCCTTAGATGACAAAAATTTCGAAGAAAATGTGAGAAACTGTCACGTCTGCTTTTCTAACAAAAAATGATTATGTTAGCTTTTTGCACTAAAAGTTGTCAGATGGTGACTGTTAGTAGTGACAATGGCCTGTATTCTCATCCTATGGGTCAGTTGTACAAAGGAGGTTTAAACTGACGCTCGACTGAACCAGGTTCAAAGTGAACAAAATCGCATCAAATTTTATTTATGAATGCATTAATTGCCATATGTCGTTAAGATTCTATGCGAATTTGTTTACTTTGAACCTGGTTCAGTTGAGCGTCAGTTTAAACCTACTTTGTACAACTGGCCCTATGAGTCATTTAATAACCTGTTTATTTCCCATGGCAACACTCGTTCGTCACTCTCTTACACTATAAATTCTGATTCAGAATTTTTAATTAAGAAATCAATTGCAATTGTAATTTCTACCAGGAACGATACCCTGAAAAAAGGCAACCCCTTATAGACATTCTTTTCCGCATAAAAAACAATTTAGTAAATTTTGGATCATTTTTATGTGAAAGAAAATGTCTTTAAAGGGTTGCAATCATTTTTAAGCGGAAGAAAATGTCTGTAAAGGGTTGCCTTCTTTCAGGTTATCGTTCCTGGTAGAAATTACAAATTAAAAAAGATAGAAAGTTGGCGCTACCTTCTCAATACAGTTACCTAATTGTAAAGTCCTAATTGACCATATACATCTGCTGCTAGTGATTTTAAAAATGTGTCTCCAAGATGAGCGACAAGAAGTTGCCAGGTGGCGGGCGACTTTGGAGACTACATCATGGATGCAGAATTAAATTAAATTAATTAAACCGAATTAAATTCGGTTCCTTGGACCGGTTTATTGCGCTTTGAGTGCTGCTGGAACTGTGGAACGGTTTCGGTTACGTTTTGTATCCTCACTACATGCTCGACAATTCATCCCTTTGGTGCCGTTTAAGCCCAGCTTTTCAATAGCTTGTTAAGGAACTACATACATACATAAATTGCAATTTGAAAGTTCGGAATTTTGAGCTTGCTTGCTGTGTTCCTCACCTTAGTGTCAGCAGCATAAAGCAGTGTCTGTAATAAAATTTGTAGAAACTAATACAGGTAATATTCATTTGAATTTTTTATTTTACCCTAAGCATTACCCGGGTGCAAAAGGAACACTCCGAGCGGCGAGCGCTCCGAGCCTCATGAGGAATGCACCCCCGATAACTGATTGTGATTAGCGCGCCTATCGTTTATTGTAGTTGTTCCTGCAACATTCTGTTGCTTAAATAACGAAACAGTTATTTTCAGCAACTGTTATTTCCAACAATACATTTGCCGGTATATCAGACACGTACTGCTGCGACACGTTATTTTTAACCTGTTATTTTTGAAAGAAAATAACATTATAGGGCCTATTCTGTATCGAAGACGTTAAATTTAAAGGGTTGTTAAATTTCATTACCGTGTAACAGCCAAACACAAGACGCTGTTTTCAATTTTAACGTACCCTTAAATTTTAACAGCCTGTTAATAAGTTACAGAATAACCCTGTTGCGATTGAATAACTGTTCTAAAATAACAGATTGCTTAATAACAACACGTCCATACTTTCTAGACCGATTACCGATTAACTTTTAACAGATTACAATTATCAAACAGTTATTTTGTTTTGCTTTTAACCTGACCTATTAGCGGTTTCTTTTGTTGCATTAGTGCGCACTCGGAGTATGTATCGTATGGGGTAAAAACAATATGTGAATATTGCGAATACTCGAGTGCATCCTAGTGCAGCAAACGAAAACGCTAAACACCAAAGGCGTTTACGAAAATTAACCCGGTGGATACACCGTACCACAACCGTACTCTATCTTTCTCACTCTTACATGCACTAAGTCTCTAAATGTTCTCTCTCACAGTTCTAACCCGGTTATCAACCGGGTGACTTTTCGTAAACGGCTCAAGTGACATTTCCCGGTGATCTCATTTAAGACAATTCACAATGTTCTGAAAAATTCTGAACTGCTTGATGAACTTTTCAATTGAACACCATATTACAATTTAACCCAAGTGGAAAACTACATTTGAATTTTGTTACCAACGGGCATAGTTTTGATAGTGTTAGCACAAATAAATCTCAAATTACAACACTGGCCCCATCTTTTGTTGATAAATGCCATTACGTGGCCATTACTAAACGACAATGAAGTTATCTATGCATCAATCTCATTATCAAAATCAGAGACTTTAAAGAACTCTCTTTTAAAGTCTCTGATCAAAATTATCAAACAATGATTTTACATTTTAAAACCAATCAAGCTTGAAAGATCGTTGTTTAATAATTTGATTTTTATATGACTTGTAAAAAATTGTTAATTGTAGAATTCACAAAATTTGGTTTGCAGCCAAGATTAGTAATTACAAAAAATAATTTTCCATAAAAGGTGTGTCGTTCAAGTCACACATGTTTCTCTTAATTAAAAAACTATGCTACCAAAGAACCCCAAGCCACAAAGCCGGAAGTTACTGAAGAAAGGTGCTGTGATTTTATTTGTTGCTGAAGGATTATTATTTCTTGGGAGCTACGGAATCTGGTACAAACTCAACACCGATCGAAGTAAGTGTTTAAGAAAATTAAGAAATATTTTGTTGTAACAAAAATTTTAAATATGTGTAGGTTTTCGACAGTATATGTACAGTACTTGTCCTTCTATATTAGAGCTGTACTATACGGTAGGTGAAAAGTTTGGGATTGATACCAACAATATAAAAAGTATTGATTTGGCCTATTGGAACAAGGATAAATAATCAGAGTCTATGAATTAATGGCTAGTCCCTATGTTAAGTCAGCTGCCTGGTTATTAGCTTGTAGTGGTTTAGGTTATGTACTTCTTCTGACTTGCACACCCGGTGATACAGAAGTAGGGAAAATAAAAAAGGTAAGAAACTTTTTTCCAAATGTCACTTACTGTCAAAATTCTTTTTGTTTAGTCTAACATAAATAAAACAGAAAATCTGAAGCACCGAGAACAATTTATAGAAGCGCTGCAAGCAGCTGCAGTGGAGACTCCCGTATACTTGCGTAGTAGAAAAGAGTAGCGAAAGTAACTTCCTCATCAGTACAATAAAATATATGTACGAAAATGGATGTCATGCAAGAAAAATGTGACAAAATGATTGAAATGCTAACAAAACGAAATACGGTACGCAAGTTGGATATTGCAAGGGATAGGGAAGATAAGAAATTAACGAATGCCGAAAATGAAAAAATCGATTACTTCGAAAGAACGTTTGATGAAAAGAAACACGAAATTGATTATTCTCTTCGAAATTCACACAATTTAAAAATTGAACAACTGCCTTCACATTTTAACAATGTTTCAAAGGACATATTAGCTTTACAAAAATACGTAGCAGCATCTAACATATTTCTGAGAACATACGATATTAAAAGATATCAACAGGTACTGCAAGAACTAACTTCTCAAGCTAAAGATTTAGAGGATATTTTAATGCCGAAAAGAAAATTTGGGTTCAAGAGCAGAAAGCCAAAGGAAGTCAAAGTTAATGGATTCACTACTAAAAATGTCATGAATGGGAAAAACGAGGATGAAGTTGATGCTTGTCTACATGTAACTTATAAACTACAAGAGAATTTATGTGGTTTTCATAATGAGAAGAACAAAAGTTTATCACTAGATAGAGTAGCCATATTAAGAAAAGATGTTTCACTGGCAAACTTAGAAAATTGTAAAGTGAAACTGTTTGGTTCTCCATCCACTATGCATATAAGCTCTTTGAGAGATAGTTTAGTTTTCTGCGGACCGGTTTCCACCTCAATATTTGTAGAAAACTGTAACAACTGTATTTTTATAATTGCTTGTCAACAGCTGAGGCTTCACAGCTCTTCGAATATTAACATTTACCTACATGTAACTAGCCGTGCTATAATGGAAGATTGCAAACAGATATATGTCGCTCCTTATAACTTGGACTATGAAAATCTTGATGAAGATTTTGAAGTATCTGGCTTGAATAAAAAAATAAATAATTGGTCAAGTATTGATGATTTCAATTGGCTGAACATAGAAAAGAGATCACCAAATTGGGATATTCTAGAAGATATCAGAAGGGTTAATGATTGGACGCAGGAATTGAAGAGGTTTGATTAAACGACAGTTATTTATTTATTTATTTCTTTTGTAGTAATCAGTTAATGTGTATTAAAAATTGTAATTAAAATATTTCAGATTAAATTATTCAGTAAAGAAAGTAAAGATAAAACACCAATATATTTATTAACTGCACCGGTTTATTCTAAAACATTCAATAGTTTTTAAATAAATAAATAAAATAAACTCTAAGGTTTCTTTAGCCGGTAAAACTGATACATACATTTCACTTATGCCTACAATACTGAGCATTAAATAAAAAGTTAAAATATATACTTCATGATTATAACATAATGTAGTAGCATTAATTTTAAAATGAAGTTTTAATTGTTTAAGTGATACAGAGGGTTACAGTAAATTAAAAATGAACAATTAAGTTAGCTTTACATCATTTTCGATTGACTGCTCTAGAGCACTCTCAGAATATCTCCATCCCTTATTATTACATGAGGTTAAAATAAGATGAGAAAACTCTGAGTACACTAGAGCATTCAATCGAGAACGCTATTAGACTAATTGCTCGGGATTTGAACTGTTGAGTTAGAATCACAATGCAAAAACTATTGCATTACCAAAGCTCTTGATTTATTGTAACCCTATATAAAAAGTTAATTTAATTTATATTTTATTTTTGAAAACTGAATGGCATACATAAAATACCACATAATTATTAAGTTACAATCACAGTCATTCTTTTATTCAACTGCACAGTATTTTTACTGAAACATTTGAAATAACATATAAACATCTTTAAAACTGCATATATTTGCAAAATTTTATTAAAGAGAAGAACAAGTTTAATTGAAAAAATGCTATATGTATTTGTAAATTTGATAAAACAAATATCCTGAGCATCTATTAAGATAAGATTTATTTACAATACCACCAAGTTATGTATATTCATTTTACAAGAAATTGTGTGCACTTCTTGAAGAAGATTATACTATACTCTTTCAAAAAATTTAGTAAACACATACTATCTTTATTTTCTACTGAATGTTAAATCTTAAGTGTACTTTGCCACATTTACTTCTGATAATATAGCTTTTAAATATGATATTAAAAAAAGATTTTTGTGCAAACAAACTTAAAAAATGAATAAGAATTGCAACTACAGTTGAAAACTACAAGAACAATATGACATAAAGAATATAAAAACAAATGCAAAAACAACTTTTGCTTAAATTTTAAAATAAAATGTTGAATTAGTGCCAATTATAGTAACTTTCAAAACCAAATTCCTATTCTCTACATTTCAATTGTCTCAGAATTTGATCAGACACAACTTTTGTAGCTCTGTTGGCGTTTGGTATCAAAAATTTATCCATATCCGTAATGTGTAATAAGTCGCCTTCAGGAACTCCATACTTAAATGTAATTAGTTCGGGATGTCTTTTCTTTGCTGTTATTTTAACAATGCTTGACAGAGGCCTCTTAACAATAACTTCTGCTAGCCCCTTCTTATCCGGGACTTCACGAAGCACAACTAAAAATGAGCTTGTAACCATGAGATGACTTTTATACATGAATCCATTCAGCTTGACTTCTTGGCAAGGGAAATGTTCAATGACTTCGGGATTTTTCAACCAAGATTGTATTTGAACAAGTTCCCTAGTTTCTTCTTGGGGTGCATTCTAAACAGAAATATTTTTAATAATTAGTGCCACATTATAAATTATAAAACTTACAGGCATATCTGTAACATTATCATGATCATCATCGATACTAAATACAGGCGCAACATTTCTGTACCTTTTCCCCATTCTATCGGAACTTGAAACATGCCTTTCCTGCACAGGACTATTATTAGGATTGACAATATAATCAAAAAGTTTTCCTCTGACTTCTGCTGACTTTGATTTCATTGCAGCTGAAATTTTTCCAAAAATATCATTCGACTGGGTGCTTTTAATAGATGTATCGATTGCCTTTGAATGTAAATAATTAGGACCACACACAATACACACACTAGGATTATGATCCTGAAGATATTCATTAACATTATCACCAAAATAATTATGTATTGCAATGTATCCGCCAGTCAACAAAGAAACATACTGAGTATGTTTTTGCAGAAATGAAGCTACAACCATGTGAGTGTATTGATCCTCTTCATTGCGACCTGAACCAAGGAAACAAAGATGTTCTCCACCTGAAAGTTTGTGCATTACAATTAAAAAAAAAAAATTGTTAACTTTGATTTCTCTACCTGCACTTGAATTAACTGCTAGTGCTTGTTTTTGAGCATTCAACAATCCTTGAACAGCTGTAGCAAAGGCACTTGGCTCTTGAAGCATCAAATTACAATCTAAATGAAATGCCGTTGGTAAATGTCCTGCATTATATTGTTCAACAGGACGACAATCGACCAAAAAGAATCGAACAGCATCAATATTGCCAGTTTCTATATTAACATTTTCTACTAACTCTTGCACTGATACAGGTAAGCAAAGAGCTTGCGAGACTAAAGCTGAATCTTCTCCCTTACCATTATACAAAACCTGCATAAGATCAGTTCTAAAACTGGTTGGTGTTTTCATTGTGTAATATTGAGCCAAAGAGCAAAAATCACTGACGTCTTCAGCTTCTAAATCAGCCGGCATATTTGATAAGCTCACTATTATTTTATCTCGTGATTCATTTTTCATAGAAATAATTTGATCTCGAGCGTTTATCACCATAATTAACGACAAGAAAAATATAAAAAACGGATCTGATTGTTGAAAGTAAAAATCCCACATCGATATAACTACATTTAAAGTGCAAGTAGCGGCAAATAATGATTGGAACCAACTTAAACAATACATCTCTGGAGTGATACGTTTTGTATCCAAGAAACTACACAGTTCCGGATCGTGATACAATAGTAACAAACGTAAAATATGAAAAGCATTTCCATTTTTGTGACAACTCTGAGGAATATACGTGTCTCTAATTGCTTCGAACAAGTTATACGTTGTTGATTTCGGTACTTTTAATGTAAGCAGGGGAAGCATGAGTTCAAGAAATCCACTGTTCCGTTCATATTTTACATTTCGTGATTTGCAGTAAAACGTCAGTATTGATTCTAGGTCAGACACAACAGATAATTTATCGGCTTCATCATTGCCCAAATTCGATACGAAATTCATGCAATCTTCCCTTAGGACTGTTTGATTTGGAAGATCGAAGACTTCATTGAAGTGATCAAGTTGATTCCCTTTGTCTCGCACATCTAAGCATATCTAAAAATATTTGCAAATAACAAACATAATCTTCCGCTCTATTTATCTTGCAATATATCAATCATCTATTTGCATAATTTCTAAAGAAAAATTTACTCTCACCTGCCATACTTCAGGCTTTAAAGTTTCAGGAAGTGGTTTTCCTTTACATATACAATATATGTCGGTGGCTGAACATTCTTCGAGGAGTGCATTTTCAAGTTCGGTAATCCTAAATACAAAATGTAGGATGATTGAATAACAAGGTTACTGTAACGGGGTTCTCATAATGTAATGTGAAAGAAAATTATATTCTACAAAGAAATACTAAAATATAAACTCACCAAGCATTATCTGCGTCGCATGCCATTTTTTACATGTTATCTTTTCAGCCTTATTTACTTTCAGATTAAACGTGTCTTATTTTGTATAACTGACAAACAGCTGATTGCAGCTGATTCGTTGGAATCTCGTTCATCAGTATCAACTACCAACATAATAAAAACAATTGTACCAAACTCAAACTCTACCCAAATAAAATCCCTTTGAATATAAACTCTCAGGAACGAGTCTTTGGTCTTTACTGTAAATTTTAGATTGAAATGTGCGTCGGAAGTAGCCGTTTTGACCTCCACGTATGTTTCATTACTTGACGTTTTGTTAACTCTGGGTGGTTGTATTTATTGGGGAATTCAAAATTTGGTCACGACCTCTGGAGGTATTTTACGGAACTAACGTTTTACGTAAATGTGCTGTGACGGTGTTTGAAAGAAATTGGGAATAATAATTCGATGGATTTATGGCAAAAGGTTCTATGTGAAGTTTTTTTGCCGAAATACGTTTTTCGTGGCAAAAAGTTCTATCGTGGTTTAAAACATCACAGCTCTATTTGCCACAATAGGCATTTACGAAAATTAACCCGGTGTATACACCGTACTCTATTTTTCTCACTCTTACATGCACTAAGTCTCTTAATGTTCTCTCTCACATTTCTAACCCGGTTATCAACTGGGTGAATTTTCGTAAACGCCTAATGTGATTGTAATCTTACAATGTCAATACCCAGCCAACAATAGTATATTACATATCGAGAGTTGTAAATAGCAAATTACGCACGGTGGAAAAGTTGCGCATGAGCCGCGCAGCGGCAAATGCAAGCAATTCCGCAAGTGCGTAATTGCTTACAACTCGAGTTTTGTACTATACTTTATCTACGACCACAAAAATTACCTTCAAAGTAATCAGCAATGACACTTGCAATTTCGACGACTGTCATCTAATGTGACGCAGCTACGTAGATCTAATTTATATAATAGTAATTATAATAGTAATCAACTGTGATACACCACCCCTTCATCATAAACTTAAGCTCCAAAAATTGGCATTTGTTAAATTCCGTTGCCAAATTTAAAGGAACATTTTCACCTATAATGAAACAAATAAGGCTTTTTATGCTGACACAAAATTAAAGAGGAGGAAATGCTGAATAAAATGGTCTTCGTTGCAGTGTTCTAGCATAATCCAGTCCTAAGAAAAATAAGTTTACGTTAACGTCTGCAAACTGCCTAATTGGTGCGCGTTGCAAAACAAAAGTGGCCGCCACAAACAAACGGGTTGAGATAAAAATTTAATAACATCATTTTTGTACTCCCAGTACATACGATATATAAAAAATATATATAATATATAAAAAAATTAAAAATATTTAAAATGGTCAAGCAACCAAAAATATTTTTATTGGATCACTTCATATGGATTGACCCACATGCGAACTTACCGACATGTTGAATCGCGTCTACAACGAAACATATATGTACCTGCACGTGCAATGACACACACCCACCCGCTGCTCAAATCGCATTAAGAACGGTTGCAATTTGCAAGTTTGACGTTCAGCTATTTTGCATGGCGCATGTCAATAATGTCGCGCTATATTATTCTTAAGGTACGGTCTATCTTCAGCGACTATTCGATGCGAATAAACGCAGCGATTAATCGCATTACTTGTTCATATGCATTCCGACTATTAAACGCAGCGACTTGTTGCTGAAGATAGACCAATCACATATGCAATGCATATGAGCAACTAATGCGATTAATCGCTGCGTTTATTCGCATCGAATAGTCGCTGAAGATAGACCGTACCTTAATAGTACCTCATAGATGCCGCATCACAAGTGTATCAGAAAAATGTATTGAAACGTTTCTGATACATTTAGAAGAAAACATTGAAACATTATGTCACAATATTGAAATGTTTCTAAAACATTCACTGTTATCTGGGTATATTACAGGTTCAAAATAAAAAGTTATTTTGCATATTAAAACTTTCTTTGGTCTCTCCTGTGAAATTTCATATTTTGTATATGACACCTTTTGCCATAAAACCACCGCATTAATCATGAATAATATAAATTGTAGTGTATTTTGTTGCTATTCGCGCAAAGGAAAAATCTGGAATTATGTTTTGATAGTTTTCCACGTAAAATAAAACTTGTATCACAAAATCTTTTAACCGGACACTAAATCTCGCACTATACACTTAACGTTTCACCGTCGTTCGACAGCTTCGTCAGAAGTGAAAAATATAACACGTTGTCAAAATAAACAAGGTTGTCAACGGAAACAGAAAATGTAAATTGATTTTTTTTTTAAACATAAATATTTTATTTTAATAAATGTTAAAAATTGACAGATCTATATTCTATTTAAAGAATCGAGAAAACTAGAAAATGTATCGTTTAAACTCGCAAAATCTGTACGTTTGTTAATAGAATTCGACGACATTTTTATTTTACACATTTCTATAAAACGTCTTTTAAAAATATTAGACTCATAATATAAAATATTAGTGTTTTCAAAATCAAAATTATGGTTATTTTCTAACAAATGTTCAACAAGCATTGAATGATTTTGATTATTTTTTTGGATATGATATTTATATTGATCTAGACGTTTTTTTACATTTTGACTTGTTTCTCCTATATAACATGAATTACAATTTAAACATTTAATTTCATAAACCACGTTAGGTTGTTTTAATATCATTGTTTTTGTTTCTAAATTTGAGAAAATAATATTTAAATTTTAAATTGTTTACAGATTTACTAGCTGAAATTAAGTTGTGTTTTTTGAAAATGTGTTTAAATATGTTATATAGCGGTTCAATATAAGGTAATGATATGTATTTCTTGTTTGAAGTTTGTTTTATATTATTGTAGATTTTTGAATTTTGTAGATATTTAACACGATTTTTAATTACTGATTCTATAAGATTGACGAAGCTGTCGAACGACGGTGAAACGTTAAGTGTAGGTATAGTGCGAGATTTAGTGTCCGGTTAAAAGATTTTGTGATACAAATTTCATCGGACAAGAACCAACTTTAAATTTAAAGATATGATACATAGCATACATACCTACTTTGAAAATCACGGAACTTGAGTGCTGCGTAATCAATCGCCGAAGCAAGAATCGACAATTATTTCAGTATTATTTCTTTGTTAACGGTGAATGAGAAAAAAGGACGGAGTTATGATTCATAAGTCTGTTGATGCCAACACCAGACAATAACGCAACGGTCTTCTCTTGTGAATAATATAGTAAACAGCGAGTTTACGTTTCGTTTGCGCCTAGCGTCACCGAGTGACAAAAATCAAACTTTGTGTGTTATACCTAATTGAAAGAAGCAAAATTAATAAATGTCCATTTATGATGCTTTTATATACAGTGCAAGTCTCTAACTAGGAATAAATTCAGTAAAGCAAAGACAGTTTTTTTTTCGGAAATATGCTCGGACACGTCGATTAGTATTTTAAATTGCGCTCTTTTTCATCTAAGAACATTTTATGCAGCGTGTCCCAAATTTGAAATATGACGTCATCGACTATTTTCTTAAATGGCAATCCTATTTTTCTATGACTATTCTTAAAGTGTATAATCAAGTTACACATGCGTACCAAATTTCAAATTTTTATTCCTTGTCATTTGAAAGATATTTAACAAACATCAACTAATTTTTTGTCAAACTGGGTTGACGTCTTATCACAATGTTATAAAAACACTTAAGTTATTAAGAACAAGTAAAAAAAGCAGCATCGCATTCGACTCGTATTGAGTGAGGAGATTATTAGTTTGTCGTCTTGTGATAAACACCGTTTGTTGAAAAATCGGCCAAAATGCCTTACTTAACTGAAACCCACAAGATTGAAATTTTAATGATGATTGGCTACGGAGATAGGACAAGAACACAAAATGAAGTTATTCACTTATTCAGAGAGAAATATCCTGATTTACCACCCATATCGCAAAGTACCGTAAGCAAGATTGAAAAACAGTTTCGGGAAAACGGGCATTTAAGAAAAACCAATAATCATCGTCAGAGTGCGCTCAATGAGGAGGTCAAACTTAATGTACTTCTCTCTGTTCAAGAAAATTGTCATGTCCTCACTAGGCAGATAGCTAGGGAAGTCGAAATTAGCCAGTTGTCAGTGGCAAGAATTTTTAAAGCGCAAAAATTGCATCCTTATAAAATGGCAATCCTCCAGGAACTCACCGAAGATGATCCGGATAGAAGACTCCAGTTTTGCGAACAAATGATGGATCTACTAAACATAAATTTTCTAAACATAGAAAACGTCCTGTTTTCTGATGAATCAATGTTTATGTTAAATGGTCAGGTAAATCGTCAAAATTGTCGTTATTGGGCAGACAACAACCCACACTGAATGAGGGAAGGCCACACTGAACATCCAGAAAAAGTCAATGTTTGGGCAGGGATTGTTGGTGATCGAGTAATAGGACCAATTTTCTTCCAAGAAAATCTCAATGGAGCGAGATATTTAGAATTCTTACAGGAAGAACTAGTTCCGAATTTGGCTACTTTGTTTCCTGATCCGGTTGAAGCTGATGTCCCAAATAGAAACATCTGGTTTCAACAAGACGGTGCTCCTCCTCATTTTGCAAGACCTGTCCGTGAGTATCTGTATGATGTATTTCCAGGCAATTGGATTGGTAGAAGAGAAAGAACCCTTTGAATGGCCACCCAAGTCTCCGGATTTAACACCGCTAGACTATTTCTTATGGGGGTACTTGAAAAGCAAAGTTTTTAAGACCAAACCAGAAAATATTGAGGTGTTGAAAGAACGAATAAGACAGGAGTGTAGGCTAATTTCCGCCGAAGTAATTAGAAATGTTCAAAACGAGTTTAAGTTCCGTTTAGGATATTGTCAGTTAGTACATGGACAACATTTTGAACATTTAGTGAAGTGAATTTATGACTATTGAGTTTCAGATTTCTTCATTTTTTGAATTAGTTAATGTTTGTTAAATATCTTTCAAATGACAAGGAATAAAAATTTGAAATTTGGTACGCATGTGTAACTTGATTATACACTTTAAGAATAGTCATGGAAAAATAGGATTACCATTTAAAAAAATAGTCGATGACGTCATATCTCAAATTTGGGACATGCTGTATAAAATTCTTAGATGAGAAGGAGCGCAATTTAAAATACTAATCGACGTGTTCGAGCATATTTCCGAAAAAAAACCTGTCTTTGCTTTACCGAATTTATTCCAAGTTAGAGACTCGCACTGTATTTTTTGGTACACGCTCCGCAAAATGGTCGCTTAGGGGACTATTTTCAGAACGAGAAACGTATCTTTAGTCAAGTAACTAAGTATAAAATTCAACTCGTTGCTATGATTACCGATCATTGCGATGTCTGATGAGAGGGACAATTTAGACTTGCTAATTCGAAATTCGAGCAATTTAACATTAATGTTGGTGATCTGGCGAGCGTGTACCAAAAAATATTATATGTACCACGGGGGACTCATCTCATTAATTAATTACGATTCTTCCCCTAAAACCTTATTTTGCATAAACTATTATTTTGGTACACGCTCCGCAAAATGGTCGCTTAGAGGACTATTTTCAGAACGAAAAACGTATCTTTAGCAACCTCAATCGTCATAGCAACACTTAGAATCCGCTGAAAAATTTTAGCGACCTAGTACTTAGTACCTAGTACTTAGCTGCCTAGTAACCTAGCTGCCATGGCAACACTTTAGCGTATTTTTTTTTGAGCAGGTTTCAATGAAATAAATCAAATAACTATACAGGGATTTTTTCTTTTTTGTATACATAGTAGCTATGTATACTTTTATTAAAAAAACAGGTCAATGCATTGCTTTACTGTAATCGTTGTAGCCTAGAAACATCAGCATTGCGTTAACTTTGATTTTAAGCTTTATTTTTTGGAAAAATCAAATTATTATTGACAAATTGAGAGCAATCAGTTTAGACCAATTTCTTGAATTTAATGTAGGTAAAAGTGATTTTCAAAATGTATAACAAAGACGAGGAAATAGAAATATTAATGTGGTACCAGAATGGGAATAGCTTAAGAACAGTTAAAGACTTTTTTTCTACAAAATATCCAGAAAGGCCTATTCCTTGTATTAGAACTATTCAAACCATTATTAAGAAATTTAAATCAGAAGGTTGCATAATAAATTCCCATAAGAAGAGAACAAAATCCAAAAATGTATTGACTGAAGATATGAAATTGAATATTTTATGCTTTGTCGAGGAGAAACCAATAACGTCATTACAAGAAGTAGCTGGACATTTTAATGTGTCTAAAAGTTCCGTACTTAAAACCCTTGAAGAATTTAAATACAAAGCTTATAAATTTTCAAATCACCAACTACTATCTGAAGAAGACAAAGCAAAAAGAACAGATTTTTGTGAAAATATGTTTAATTTATTAAATGAACATGAAAAGATTTTAGAAAAGATTATTTTTAGTGATGAAGCAACTTTTACATTAAATGGACAAGTCAGTTCTCAAAATTTTCGGTGTGTAACATAATTTCTCATTTATCCGTTTCATTCTGCCAAGCTTTTTTTTTCCTTAGATATTGGTCTCGTACAAACCAGCACGTCCAAAATTTAACTCGCACTCAATACCGGCAAAAGGTCAATGTATGAATAGAAATAGTTAATACTAGGCTTATCGGTCCATATTTTATCGATGCGAATCTTACTTCAAACAAATTTTTAGATCTATTAAGAAACAGAATCATTCCGAAAATTGGTTTCAAATGGACGGAGCCCCTCCACATTTCACAAATGCTGTTAGAAACTTTCTAAACGTTAGACTTCCAGAACGATGGATAGGAAGGTACGGCCCCATACCCTGGGCACCGTGTTCTGCAGACTTATTGTCTAACGATTTCTTTCTCTGGGGCTATCTGAAGTCAAAAATTTACAGCAATGAGTTGAAGCCTGACTTTCTCAGAAATGCTGTGCGTGCTTTTCAAGATCGCTTAGCTTACTGTTTGCAAGTAGAAGGTGGACATATTGAATATTTGTTGTAACAATTCCTATTCTAATTTGTATTTGTATTAGAATTAATAATATTTTGTTAAAATTGTCATTAAAAATTTTAATATTCAAATAAGTTTGCATCTTATTCATTAAGATTTTTTAAGATAAAAATCTCTAGTTTGTGACAAATAAAAAAAGACTTTAATACCATCTAGTATCATCTACATCTACAAAGTATCTAGTATTTTGCAAGTGTCCTCATACAAAAAATGTTTTTAACAAGAAAATGGACTTAAAACAAAAATACCAAAAATGGAGCTAACAGCTTCTTGTTGCTGCAGCTCCTTCATTCTTTTTTTCCGTCTTTACTGTACATATTGGTTTAAAGAAAAAGTTTTGATTCAAAAAATTAAAAATTAATTGCTACTAATTTGACATTAACTGACATTAATAACTTTATTTTTCACAGCTGACTATTCTTACCAAAAATTACACAACGCCTTGACTCGTGAAACGTGGGGGTCTCGCTTATAATAAGAGATAGAAAATGGTTAAATGGAGGCAATGTTACGAAATTTCATGATGATCAATAATGTGTTAAGAAATTTGAAATATTTCGAAGAGTTTCTTCGTAATCGGAGAAAAACTTAAAACTGCAACTTTCGAAAATCAAACATAACTTCTCTATTTATGACTTTTTTCAAAATCTATGAAAACATTCCTAATCAGAAGAAATTTGCCAACTTTGACACCATTTAACCAATTCACTATCTCATATAACAAGCAAGATTCCCACGCATTCCTCGAATTTCAATCACCCTGTATATGGAATATTTTACGTCATTTTGATCTAGAATTACCTGTACATTCCAAAAATGCAAAAATATACAGGGTGTGCTATTTAAGTTTTCTTACTTCACACCGTTTCCGCTTAAACCGGAAGTGGTGCACATTGTTTCATGCTGTCAAATAAACTATTGGTAGGCCTATGTTATTTGCACCAAATGTCAGTTTCCTTAAAATAGAAATAAAAAAGTTATAGGGGTGCGAATAGCAAACTGAATCACCCGGTATACAATCCGTCTGCTTTTTATTTCAATACGGCTTTGTAGTTACAGAAAGAAAATAGTAACGATGAACCGGTTGGCACCACCTAATTTTGAACTTCCCTCTTATCCCTTCCAATTTAGTCCAAAAATGGCGCCGTATGTCTTCACTCTTTGGGTGAGTTCGAGTTTAGGCTCAGATCGATTGGAGTGTTTCTTTTTGTCACTCTTACATACTGTGAAACGCAGTCGCTCTCCCTCACATTTTTGATCAGACTGCTCGGCGAGCGTCAACGCGAACTCACCCTAATTTAAGGCACTCTAGTTTAGTCTGACCAATTTGTCCATTCACCAACCGCAGGGGCGTGTTCGAAAATACAGGGAGTAAGTATAATAGCGTTTACGATTTACGATTCACTTGCACTCAGTGTATTTACATCTTCTTTTAACCTCATGTAATTACACGAAAGGAAGATATTCTGAATGCGCACTAGTGCGGTCAATCGTTTCATAATCGAATTTAAAAGGAGACTTTAAATTTAAATTTAAAGTTGGTTCTTGTCCGATGAAATTTGTATCACAAAATTTTTTAACCGGACACTAGATCTCGCACTATACACTTAACGTTTCACCGTCGTTCGACAGCTTCGTCAGAAGTGAAAAATATAAACTATTTATATTTACATTTTTCGAAACTGTCGAACGACGGTTAAACGTTAAGTGTATAGTGGGAGATTTAGTGTCCGGTTAAAAGATTTTGTGATTTACATTTAAAGTCACTTTCAGATGTAAAAACAACTGTGAAAACACATTGTTTACACATCTGAAAGTGACTTTATTTTTAAAGTCTCCTTTAAATTCAATTATGAAACTGGGGCTCGATTCTCGAACCGTGCGAAAAGATTTGTATACGAAAATGACGTCAAACCGACGCAATTTTCGAACTATTTGTATAGTTTTGTATGAGAGTCTACGTCATTTTGACGTCATTTTCTCATACGAATCCTGTCGCACGATTCGAGAATCGGGCCTCTGGCCCTTATACCAACAGAGTGAATAAAGTGAAAAGCAAGATATACAAAATGATTTATATGAGAGAGAAAGAATATTACCCTAGGGATGTGCGGTACGATACATTTCCGTGTACCGGTACTTTTGCTTCCGATACTCGATATTTTGTACCGGTTTTCCACTAAACGAAACGATTCGATTCGCTACAGATTTACCCGAATATGGTATCGATTATCGCGAATCGACTATTCCTATATTTAGCAGCGTATTCTTGCGGACAATGGCAAAAACGATACCGAAACCGTATTATATGGAATCCTACAAGAGGAGAATTTCTACTTTTGCTTCACGAACGTAGGTAATTTCCAGAATTGAAGTTTCATCCGCCTGTCGCCATTAGGCGTTTTCCCGTTAGCTCTGAACCATGCTCTGAACTTTGCGTACTAAACACAGTTGAGTTTTAAACCCATGAGCTTCGAGTACAAACTTACGGGAACGTATTTGTAGAAGCGTGACATACAACAAATTGAAAATGAATTTTAAAAATTGTTTATTAAGTGTTTTATTAAAATATTTGACAGTAATTATTTTTCAATAATACGTATTTGTTTTGTAGTCATCTTGTAGGCTGGTGTCTACAAGATGACAAGGCAGAATTCAACGGTGGGGGAACATGTGTTTCGAGCATAAAAATAATAGGTGGTGCTTGAGAGGGCAGGGGAAAGACATATTGAGCGTAAAACGCGAACATCGAAATGTCAACTGGAAAGTGCGCTTCGCGAATTCTTGGGCTTTTGGGCTCGTTTGCGTGCACAAAGTGGGTAACGGGAAAGCAGCTATTGCAGCACGCGTTCAGGCGTTTACAACATTAATATTAATCACAAACTCTTTTAAACGGACACTAAATGGCGCATAAACACTTTGTTGTCAAAATAAACAAGGTTGTCAACGGAAACTGACAACCTTGTTTATTTTGACAACATGTTTATATTTTTCACTTCTGACGAAGCTGTCGAACGACTGCTAAACGTTAAGTGTTTATGCGCCATTTAGTGTCCGTTTAAAAGAGTTTGTGATATAATTTTCATCGGACAAGAACCAGCTTTAATTATTAATATTAATATTAATCCGGATCGGAAGTGTACCGGTACTTTAGATACCGGTACATAAGCCTTCGATTTTATACCGGACCGGTTTTCTCTAAATCGAGACGATACGATATGCTGTACCGGTACATTTCGCAGTATTGCACATCCCTATATTACCCAAGAGTAACGCCCTAACGGCCGGTATTACCAACATTTTAAAGAGACCTTAAATTTAAGTCGTGTTTAGATTGTGACATTTCTGCTTGGTTTGTATAGAATCAATCACAATCTAAACACTTCTTCTTCTTCTTCTTCTTATTTTGGCAATTGGTTATAAACCATGGGCCAGACACTCAAGTTGTCAGTACTTGCTTTTCTTCTTTTTTTCTCTCAATAATTTAAATTCATAATTTAATCTTAGATTGCGTTATGAACAAAATTAGTTCCTTAACTCTGTCTATATTTAAATTCGATAGAATATATGTAGCATTTAAAGGAGCCGCTAGCCCAGTCTTAATAAGATTTAAATATAATTTATGAGAATTTTGTTTTTTATTTGGACACTGGAATAAAATGTGATCTAAGTCCTCTACACTCCCACAAGTGCAGTAAGGAGAATCCAGGACTCCTATTTTAAGCAAGTGGGATTGAGAAAGGCAATGATTGAAGCGCATTCTGCATATTGTTGTGATTGCTTTTCTTGGTATACCAATAGATTTAAACCAAGATTCATAAGATACCTCAGGGGAAATTTTAAAGTACCATTTGGCTTTTGTTCTTGTGAATATTTCCCAGTCTTTTTGCCAGTCATTTAAAATGTTTTTTCTGAATAAAGTGAAAAAGTCGCTGTATATAGATTTTACTGAATTTAATAGTTGTCCAGAGATATCTCCTCGCTTTGCAAGCATATCAGCTCTCTCATTACCCACTATGCCTTTATGCCCGGGGATCCAAACGAAAACTATATCAAAGTTTTGTTCTTGAAGTTGAAAATATTGCTTCTTAATTTCTAAAGTCAACGGGTCCGATTTGGCAAAAATTCCGGCGTTTCTGATTAACTGCAATGCACTTTGAGAATCTGAAAATATCACAGACCTGGTCCACCTATTACATTCTATTATTTTTAAAGCTTCCTTGATTCCCAACATTTCAGCTCTACAAACATTGGTTTGCGAATTAATTTTTAGTTCCTTTTCATAATTTGTTTGCGGACAAAATATTCCGATACCTGCACCTAACGAATGATCTGACTTAGATGCATCTGTGAAAATCCATTTTGCATCATGCCATTTAATGTTTGCTGATGTTGTAAATACTTTTTGAATCAACGGAACCGGAAATTTGGTCAAATTAAATCTACTAGAAAAGGATAAGTCTACATTTACAGTGGTCATTTGATGTTTGTATTGATGTATAAAACAAGGAAGATAAGATGTTTCTTGTATCAATGTTGTTAGGTTATTATACTCATTGAAAACTTGCAAAAAGATAGGGGGAGGCTGTCGATTCCAGGTATTTGTCCTGCGGGAAGTTATTAAAGTAGATAATTCTTTTAACTTATCAATGGTAGGGCTGTTGAAGCTACATAACTTAAAAATCATTTTGGCTGCTAGGAATTTGCATCTATATATTAAAGGAGGTTCTCCTGCTTCCGTTAATAGGGCAGCTGTGGGAGTCGACCTCATAGCTCCTAGACACAATCATAAAGCTTGGTATTGAATTTTGTTCAGTTTTTCAGTTTTGGATTTATTTCTTGGGAAGAGAAAAATTCCTGGGTACTCGATGTGAGAACGTATTATTGCTTTATAAATGGTAAGTAAGGTTAATGGGTCAGCGCCCCACCAGGTTCTACAAATAGATTTTATAACGTTAAGTGATGCAAAACATTTTTGGGAAATATTCTTAATTTCAGTTCCAAAATCTAATTTTTTATCAAGAGTGATTCCAAGAAATTTTGCTTCATTTTCAAATGGGATGTTATTTATCCCTATATGTAGTTTTCCAATATTCGTTTTCGGGAATATATAACTGCCCTGCATTTACAAGGAGCAATCTCTAGGTTTTTTTCAGCTAGCCACTTCCTAAGAAGTTCGATATCCTGATTAAGTGCTGTTACTGCAAAATTCACATTGTGAGAAAAATGGTAGATGACTATATCGTCTGCATATTGTAAAATTATGGAGTTATTGGAAATGGAATCTTCTAGATTTTTGGTGTATAATGTGTATAATAAGGGACTTAAAGGAGATCCTTGAGGGAGTCCTTTAGAAGATAATTTGATCTGAATAGGACGATTTGAAATTATGTCCATTATGAGATGTAAAAAATTTGATGGAATATCAATTTCTTTTAGGACATTGGATAGGGAGTTCCAGTCTACGTTATCATATGCTACTTTTATGTCTAAATAGCAGGCTACTAAATATTTTTTCTCACAAAAGCTCTTATATATATCTGTTATTAAGTGTATGATTCCATCTCTAGTGCCAACGCCTTTTCTAAAACCTTTTTGACTTTGTGGTAATTTGTTCCCGTTTTCTGCCCACCATTCCAAGCGAGTTTTGACCATGCTTTCCAAAGTTTTCAGGAGACATGAGGACAAAGCAATAGGACGGTAAGAAGAAACATGTCCAGGAGTTTTGTGAGGTTTTAAAATTGGTACAACATATGACTCTTTCCAACCGTTTGGTATTTCTTTGCCACTTAAGAATGAATTAAAAATGTACACTAATAATCCTTTGGCATTTAAAGGAAGTTCTTGAATCATGCGGTACCATATGTTGTCTGGACCCGGAGATGAGTTTTTGTGATTGTTGATTGTACTTAATAATTCTTCCATAGTGAAGGGAAGAGAAAGGATATTGTTGCCCTCGGAGTTACTTTGGGAAACTTCAGGAACGAAATAAGTTGAACATGGAGTTAATGATTCATGGAAAGAAGTAATCCAATCCATATTAAGGGGAATGTGGTTATTATTTGGTACTAGGGCGTTTCTTAAATGTTTAATTTTTTTCCATATTTCTGTTGAGGAACAAGGGTGTGACAAAAATCAATAAAGTGATTATTTTTTTTTCTTTTTTAGCAGACGTTTACTTTCTGCCATTGTTTTTTTGGCGAGTAAGAAGTTATTTATTGTCGGGTTGCCTTTAAATTGGCGTAATGCTTCTTTTCTGTTCTTTATGCTGTGTGTACAGTCGTCATCCCACCAACTCGGCGAGGGTTTCAAGTTGCGAGTATTCACTTTATTAACTTGAAGGTGGTTTTGTGCAGCTTCGGTAATTATTCCTGCAATAGCTATCTCAGGATTTTCAGTGTCTTCTAGGAATGAAATTTTCTCTCGGATACTGTCTTTAAACGTAACCCAATTTCCCTTTTTAAAATTATATTTAATTCTATGAGGTGTTTCCGAAGCCATTCGTCTTTGAGGGAAGGTAAAGTTAATCATAATCGGAAAGTGATCACTTCCATATGTATCATCTAAGATTTGCCATTGAGAAAAGAAGTTTAGTTGAGGAGAACAAATCGATAGATCTAATGTGTTATCTCTCGTATTAATGCTACCAAATCTGGTAGGAGAATAGTCATTAAGGATATTTAGATTTAGATTCAAAATTACTGAGGATAGTATTTCCCCAATTCTATTTGAATTAGAGTTACCCCATAAGTAATGTAATCCATTAAAGTCTCCACAAATAATGTATGGGTGAGGTAAACTATTAAAAAAGTTTTCCATGTCAGTCATGTTTATTCTTGAATTTGGAGCAATGTAAACACTCGCCACTGTCATCTGTCTGATTTGAATAACTGTTGCTTGAAAATTTGGAATATTAGTAACAAAGTCCAGTTTATTAAAGGGGATGTCTTGTCGCACTAAAATGGCGGTACCTCCTTTTCCATCAGCTCTATCGCATCTGATCATTTTATATTTTGGAATATGATAATGGTTCTCTGGTTTAAGCCAGGTTTCGTTCAGGCAAATTAAGGAAAAATTATGATCATAAATTAGTTTTATAAGGTCACATTTGTTGCCGTTTAAAGAACGAATATTCCATTGCAAAATTTTTATGTCCATTTTGATGAAGAATGAGGAAGCATAATTGACCCAAGTAAGTTTATGACTCCATCAAGCATAGTATTATCTCCAAGTGATATCTTTAATTGGTCTTTGATGTTATTCAGCTGAGTTATAAAAGAATTATTGTTATGGGAAGATTGGTCTTGCATGGGCGTTTTTTTTATTTTCTATTGATTTATACACCGTGATTCAAAAGGACCGCACCATCACTTAGGTGGTTTTCAGACCCACTTATTTGTTATCAAAAGTGTAAATAAAAATTTTCTAGATGATTTTTTTACGAAGATATAGGCTTTCAAAGTTACGAAACTGATGGTGATTTTATAGTAATTAGATAATGTAACTTTATGTTTTTATTAATGAAAGGTGTAGATAAACGCCTCTAAAATTATCCTTGCTAATAAAACATAATATTTATTAAGCAATCAAGCAGGAAAAGTCTTTGGAAATGTTAACATTATTTTAGAAGTAAAGCCGGCAACGGTGCACCGAAAATTCGGTTTTACTATGGTTACCGTAGTGTGACCTGACAAATAAAATTTATCAATGATGTTCACATTTTGAAAGTCAAATTTTTTTATTGATTTGAAGAATTTATTCAAATTCAAAATGTTTACTTTAAATGAATACTGTGGTATGTATCTTCTTCTGGGAGAGAGTGGTGGAAACTTTCGATGCGCTGCAGCAGCTTATCCTGAACGATACGGTGAACGTAGACATCCAGACAAAAATGTTTTTCAACGGCTTGATCAGTGTCATGTATCATCGGTATCATGAAGTGATAGGTAGGCCACGCTCCGCCAGAACTCCCCAAGTCGAGGAAGCTGTTCTACAAGTCGTTGAAGGCAATCCTAACGTCGGCATTCGAGATATTGGACGATATTTAAATGTAAATTACAATGTTGTTCGGCATGTATTAAAAACAGAAGGTTACCATTCTTTCGACTATACAAAAGTTCAAGCTCTGTGTGAAGCTGATTTTCCTCTTCGTATTAACTTTTGCCATTGGATGCTGGATCAAATCAACCAACTCTTTCATTATTTTTTTTACTTAAGAACTTTAGAATAGCTGAAGAAAGTAGGATATTAAGAACCACAGTTAAGAATTGACATTTATTATTATGTCAAATTTTATTTCCAAACGTTTTGACAAACCAGCGCATATGCAGTTGTCAACAAAAAAGAGGGTACCTATGATCTATAATTTCAAATTTGTAAGTGCATCTACAAGGTGCAGCGTTGCCTATTTGCGTTGTTTTTAAACATTCATATCTTAAAAACTATTCATGGCAAAAAAATTCTAAAAACATATTTGTGCTCCTGTTAATGGTCTGTATTTACACCGAAGCGATGGTGCGACCCTTTTGAATCACGCTGTATATTGGGTCCGAACGTTTTTCTGGGATATTGCCACTTTGATAAAAAAGACATGATTTGTGAGCATTTAAATCATATGTTTTTTGAGGTATTATTTTTTTCCTCTTTGGAGAAGAATGGATTACTTTTGCGAATGTGGTTTGTCCTGATGGTGAATTTTGCAGTGTCAGGTTCTCTAGTGACTCAGTATTTATTAATGGAGGAAAATCTTGAGGTTTAGAGTAAAAGATTGAATTTTGTGGTTTTTTGTATAAACTCATCAAACGTCATGGAAGGACAAATTTTGGAAAGCCATAATGTCTTTGATTGATTTTTGACGAGCAAATTCCGGGCACTCACGATCGGAAGAACGATGTGGTCCTTGACAGTTTATACATTTAATAGTTAGATTATTACATACCCCATCCTTATACTCTTCTGCACAGTTCTTACAAATTTCTTTACCTTTACATAATTTAGCTGAATGGCCGAAATGTAGGCAACGGTAACACTGGGTCACTGGGTATCTGTACACTTCGACTTCTAAGGGAGTGTAGAATAGTGCAACTTTTTTCGGTAGTGTAGTGCCTTCAAATGTGATTGCAACTGTTTGGGTAGGTTTATAAATTATTCCTTCTTCAGACGATTCTCTTCTATTTAATCTCCTGACTTTCAAAATTTTACTAGTTGATTGAATATTTTGAGCTATTATTGACTCATCTAACGATTTGTGAACATTTCGGATAATTCCCTGGCATGATACACGATGATTTGGGATAAAGGCTGTTAAGTCATTTTTCTCTAGCATAGGATTGGAAAGAAAATTGTTTGCATTTTTTGCGTTTTGAAACGTCACGGCTAATCTATTTCTTCTTTTGCTATCAATTTTTTTAATACCAGGAACAACAGAATCGTTTAAGAACTTTCCAACTAAGAGAGGATGAATAGTTCCAACTCCTCTTCCGGTTTTTTCTTTTTTGGATTCAATATATATTTCAAAAGGTCCTAATGTCTTATTATTATATTTGTTTGAATTGTAATTACGTGTGGGAATCCAATTATCTTCCATTTCAACATTTTCTATGGAGGTTTGAGTTTGAACTTTTTCAATGGTTTCATTTATTTTTGCAAATGATCGAGGAGTTAAAACTACCGTAATGTTAGATGGATTACTAGAATCATGTATAACTGGAGAGACTGGTTCAATTGGAGTGAAATAATCAATGGGACCGGGAGACAAGTCTCCCGGTTCCGAATCACTCATTTTAAAAATCAACCACGCAAGTCAGTTGTATGATATAACGCACTTTTTCAAAACACTTTGACAGTTCGTTCCAAGTAACTTTTTCAAAAGTTCAATTTTATCTTAACTTCAATGTCTAAGTAAGAACGTAAACACCAAAATATTCACGAGTCTTTAGTTCGTATGATAATTCACTTCTCTCACAATACAGTTTTTTCTCAAATATTATTCGTTTGATAAGATGTAGATAAGACGTTGAATCTTGACAGTTCGCGCCAAACTCAAAATACAATCTAAACACGAATTAAATTTAAGGTCTCCTTAAAACGTTGGTAATACCGGCCGTGAGTTTTCGAACACGCCCCTGGTGTTGAGACTTTTTGAGAACCCCTATTGGCAAGTCTGCTCACTGCTGCAAAATATTTGAATATCGTTGATTTGAAAGAATATTCGTAGATATTAAAGCTCACTATAAATTATTATAAATTGAATTTGTGTTTAATTTATACATTTATCGTGATTTATGCTTTTTGATTTATATTATTTGATTACCTGTGGTATTAACTCAAACCTCAATTTAGGTATGTAGCCTTAGATGTCGCCATATTTCGCCGCAAATTATCTTTCTAACCTATTTTTAGATGATAAAAACGTCGCTAAATGTGATTTCAAAGTAAAACTGCTGAAAGGAACTTGTAATTTATAATTCAATGGCCTTGTCAAATTCAGGAAGTAGTTCGCCTTTCCCGAAGTGGCAAATAGTCGCCGTTGCTTTGGGTGCTACCGGTGCTCTCGGTTTAGGTTATTGGTACTTGCGACACCTCAGTAAATCAAAAAAGAGCTCTATCGAAGCATCAGATAAAAGTGCATCAATAGACGAAACTGTTGCGAAATCAGAAGAACCCTTATCGCCCCTGGAAGAGGCACAGAAATACAAAAATCAAGGAAATGAGTTTTTCAAAAAAGGCAAGTACGATGAAGCTATAAAATTTTATAACAAAGCCATAGAAACATGTCCAGTAGAATCAGTGATAGATATATCTACATTTTATCAGAACAGAGCCGCTGCATATGAACAATTAAAGAAGTGGAGCGCTGTCATAAGTGACTGTACGAAGGCTCTAGAATACAATGAGAAATATGAAAAGGCATTGTATCGTAGGGCAAAGGCTTATGAGATCACAAGAGATTGGGAAAATTGTTTAGATGATATCACCGCGGTATGTCTAATGCAAAACTTTCAAAATCAAAATGCCCTGTTAATGGCTGATAGGGTGCTTAAAGAGTTGGGGAAGAAACACGCTACTGAAGCTATGCAAAACAAGAAACCCAAATTAGCATCGCAACAATTCATTAAAACTTATTTCATGTCATTTCCTAGTGATCCCGTTTATCAGCAGTTAATGCAAGTAGAACCGCTCATTGGTACAGAAGAACCTAAAGGTATGGCATCAATTTGATAATGCTAAAGTAATCATAATATTATTGCAGGTTTTCTAAAAGCTAAACTGGCTTTTGCAACAGAAAACTATGAAGAAGTAATTCCTGCTTGTACTGAAGAAATAAACAGTAGCGAAGCAGAATCATCCCATATATTAGAAGCCCTTTCCTTGAGGGCTTCTTTTTATATTTTATCTGGGCAGTACAAAGATGCTCTGGTGGATTTAAAAACTATTATTGAAACTGAAGACACACCCATTGCCATTAAAGTGAACGCTTTAATTAAACGTGGATCACTGCATATGCAGATGGAAAATACAGAGCAGTGCCTTAAAGATTTTAATTTGGCAGCAGAATCAGGGCCACAAATTTCTGGTAAATTACACATAATTCTTACATATTTCGTATAAATAGTTCAGCATATTCAACATTTTGGACTAATTAATATTTCTGTAAATTAAACAGCATATAAATAAGCTTTACGGAATTTCTTTTCTAGATGTTTATCATCATCGCGGCCAGGTTTATCTCTTGTCTGAAAAAACTGAAGAAGCAATAAACGACTTTGATAAAGCCGTTAAACTGAATCCTGATTTTGCGATTGCCGTTGTACAAAAGTGCTATGCAGACTATAAGTTTGCCCTGATGACACAAAATGTGGATTTACTAATGCAAACAATGGATTCATTTAGAAAGGCAACTGAAAAGTTCCCTACCTGCTCAGAAGCATATGTCCTCTTCGCTCAAGTTCTAACTGAACGCCGAGAATTTGAAGACGCAGAAAAATTATATAATAAAGCAGTCGATATCGAGCCTAAGAATGCCAGTATTTATGTCCATAGAGGTATTTTGTGCTTACAGTGGCTGGGTGACATTGAAAAGGCCATGGATCTGATGAAGAATGCCATAAAAATAGATGAGAAATGTGAATTTGCGTATGAAACATTAGGAACTGTTGAAGTTCAAAGGTGGATCAAGTCTATTTTGTTTTTTTTTTAATTGTGTAATATGGTCTTTTCTAGGGGTAATTTAATTATTGCGATAGAATACTTCAACAGAGCTATAGAATTAGCAAGGACCGAGTTGGAAATGACCCACTTGTTTTCATTACGAGATGCAGCGGTTTCCCAATTAAAAATCACAACTAAATTAGGAATTGGTCCGCAGTTATTGAAAATGAATCTGTAACTTTTGCGTCCACTACTATACATTCTTTATTTCTTGTTGGAAGACAATACTGTGAAATTCATTTGCATTTGATTATAAATTTGTTTTCATTTTATTGTTTTTTTTTTCTTTTTAGAAGTTTATTCATGTTTTAGAACATTCCAAGACGCCTTCTGTTCTTAGTGTCCTTTTTTGTGCTTTGTTTTATTGTTTAAATGATTATAATAGTCATTTATAGAAATTTGTTTTTTCTTTACTCAGTTCTTACCACAAATACCTTAACTAAATAAACGTAGGTACTTACACACAAACACTCAAAAATATGACTAAAATATAAATTCTGTTCATATTTTTATATGGCATTTGTTCAGATTTATAGAGAATGTAACATATGATTCAATAAATTTTAGATCTTGAGGGGCCATGAAAAAAACCCGTAACAAAAGCCATTTATTGAGATAAACGAAACATCTGGTCTAAATTAAAAATGATATTATGTGTATGCAAAAATACACGGTGGTAATAAAGTCCCACAACAAGCTCATAATTTGTTTATTTAATATTTTTCGCAAAATCCTGAAACAGGTGAATTTTTAATTTTAAAAAGACACCTTTTAATACAAAAATCTTTTCTCGATCGGCATTTGCTTTTTCGCTGTGACGTCATCATTATTTTTTTAAATTAATGGCAACACTAACTCTTATGCAGATTTTGAGAGGCCTTCTTGTCAGCAAAATGATGATGTAAAAAAGTTAGTACTTTCCATAACAAATTTTTCGAAAAAAATAGACATTCCAATTTAAAAATTCAATGTTATTTAATTTTATTTTAATGATAATCTTGAAATTGAAAATAAAAAGAAATAAAAATTAACGAAAGTATTGAAGCTGCTCCCTAGGAATCAATTGTTCAGATTTTCATTGCAGCTGCAGCGTAACATAATTTTTCCAAAAAAATTCCAGACGATGGTTTGGATTAGGGCTGCGAAAATTTATCGATAAATATGGAATAACGATATTTCAATTTCGGATATCGATATACTAAGGTCCAGCTTTGCACTAGAAACACAAATTTCCTACCTCTAGGACAGAGAACTGGTGCAGGTAATATTAAATGCTATTTAAAGTTGGTTCTTGTCCGATGAAAATTGTATCACAAGATCTTTAAACCCGACACTAAATAGCGCCCAAAACACTTAACGTTTCGCCGTCGTTCGACAGCTTCGTCAAATGTGAAAAATATTAAAAAACGTTAAGTGATTTGTGCGCTATTTAGTGTCAGGTTTAAGGATTTATGATATTAAATGCTATAACTTAACGTTGTGTTGGAATTAGGGCTCCGAGAATTTATCGATAATATCGATATTTTTAAGTTATCGATAACCGATATCGAAAATATAACATCGCGCAACCCTAGTCTGGATCATGTATTTTTTTTTTTCGAAAAAGTTGCGTAAGGCACTATTTTTTACATCACCATTTTTCTGACAAGAAGGACTATCAAAATCTGCATAAAAAAGTTGCCATTTAAAAAATTAATGATGACGTCACAACGGAATTACAAATGCCGATCGAGATTTTTGCACTAAAATATGTCTTTTTAAAATTAAAAATTTACCTGTTTCAGGATTTTGCGAAAAAACATTAAATAAACATATTATGAGCTTGTTGCGGGACGAATCCATTTTGGGGATCAATTTTCATTTAACTTGGAAAACTAAAATATTTTAAATATTTTTCCCATTTTTTCTGTGTCGATTTCTTCAAAAATCATCCCGTATGTATTTTTCGGCACAGCTGGGCTGCGTTCAGATTTAGAGGATAGATGCGCCCGGACCTGTGCCCGGACGTTAGATTTTGTGCACTCAAGCGTTCACATTTTTAAGACGTTCGTTAAAATGGATGTACGTCAAAGTCGTTCAGATGCGGACGTCCGGGTAGAAACATTTTAACTACCTCTAGCCGTCGATTTAAAATGTACCCGACATGCGTAATTTAAATATTTTAATATTTACTGCTTAAGTAAAAGGTATCTGTCTACTAATTAAAATCGTTAATATCTGCTATAGGCGCCATGCACATCTCTGCGTTCAGCGCCGCCTGGCGTGGTGATTTGTGAATTAGTGATATGAAAATATTCCTTGAGACTCATTGCATGGGAATAATATCACTCTTATGACAATTTGTAGTACATAATACTTGAACTTCCTGGGCCTGAATTCTCGAAACGAGGGAGAGGGTTCGTTTTGCGGGAGTGACGTCAAAATGACGTAGACTCTCATATAAACCTATAGAAACTTTTCGAGAAATGCGTCATTTTGACGTCATTTTCGGGAGCGATCGCTCCTCCCCAGTTCGAGAATAACCCCCCTGGTACTGATAGCGTTTTCACCAGAAAAGTTCGGGTCACACTGATATTACGTCGTGCACTCAATAAGTTTTGCCAGAAAACGAAACTAGTGCAATATCTCCTATTTAGTTTACAATGGCAAGTATGTGCGCTCGTTTTTAAATAATAAGGACGAACTTTTTAACGGTCTTTGTTTAGACGTTTACCTAGCTTACACTCTGTAAATCTGAACGCAGCCCTGATACAGATTAAAAGTGTTCATAAGATTCAAATTTCCCGGTAATAAATAGTGCTTTTCGGTATTCAAGATTAATAGCACTGCACTGAGAGATTTCTTTTGGCATCTGTCAGTCATTGGTTTTAGACGGTTTTAGTAAGCGTAAAATTCTTGTTCCCCAGTACAAAAATGGCAAAATTAGTAACGCAAGCACCAGTTTTCGTAAAACGTAAGTACAAAGTAGGTACACTGCCTCAACACCTTCAACTTGTGTTATCAAACCGAAATTACGTAACATAACCTTCAACTTCATTCGGATTAGATAATGGGTGGTATGTATAAAACGAAGTAGATGCTAATACTTCTCAAATTAGTATATTCTTCGAAGTATCTTCTATTACATGAAGTACCTACTGCAGCTCTGAAGCATATACTACGAAAGCAAAGTTTATACTACAGCACGTAGTAAATACTACACTGCAGTAGTAGAGTATATTCACCGTAAGAAATACACAATGCGCAGAGACGAGTTTTTTTTGTTAGTGACCTATAAATTATTTCAGACATTCTTGCATACCTTGGCAATGAAGCCACGTAAAGAATTACCTATACCTATTATAACAAATACAAGAAAATACCTACGGCCTCTGCTACGACATTGATCATCAAATGTTCGCAGCCCGACGGTCAGAAACCGATGAGTCACCATGTACTTTTAAAAGTGAATCTAATCTATTTACTATTAAAATGAATTTGAGGCTTTGAAGTAGATACTACAGTAGGTGCTTCTACAGCGAAGTAAGAACTTCTATGTGCTCTAGTATCTACTAGATCGCCTAGTAAATACTACGTTACTATAGTAGGTACTTCACTTTCGAAGTAGGTGCTTGAAGTATTAGCATGTACTTCGTTTTATGCATACCACCCAATAGGTTTCTTTGTAGAGAGTTTCTAATTTGAAACGGTCAAAAGCAAGTATTCGTCAAATAACTTTTTCTTTTCACCAGTACTAGTTGCACTCAGTGTGTTTGCTCTTGTTTTAACCTCGTAATAATATGAGATGAAGATACTCTTAATGCATACTAGTGCAGTCATTCGAAAACGCTAAAAGTTTTACGTTTGACGGTGCTGACTTGATTATTATTTCGATGGACACTAATTTTAACGGTTACAAACTAGTCAAAAACTGCTCTGTGAAAAAAGCTAATACAATGCATTATCTTCTAGAATTGATTACTCAGGCTGAACCAAAATTTCAAGTTTTCTTAAAATATGCAAAAGTTGAACTGACGCCACCAACACCGGGTGATATTCCACAAATACGAACAGGAATAAGCAAGTTGATTGACGGAGCACGGACCGGAAAGTGGAAACAGACCACAGTCAGAGAGGCTTGGTTGAACACGCTTGTAACGATTGAAGTACTGTGCTGGTTTTATGTCGGTGAATGTATTGGAAAGCGCCATATTGTTGGATACAAAGTTTAATGAGAAATTTAGTGAATACTGTACCGAGTACTAGTGTATGAAAATAATTACAGAATTATGCAATAAATCAGCTTGATAAATTAATATTTCTTTTTAATTTTTAGAAAGGAATTGTAATAGATACATAATTTAATGCTGTTTATGTAAACATCTTAATTAAATATACATATATTATTTTTGTGATTTTAAATTCATTCTTCAGTGTACAGGCTTTTTGTTTATATTTTGAACGATTTTTGTGATTTTAAATTCATTCTTCAGTGTACAGGCTTTTTGTTTATATTTTGAATGGTACCTACACATTTTATTATTAGACATATCAAAAAATGTTAAATACAAAAGATTTATGGCTTTACCTGAACTGCCAGAATTTACTTTAAAAATTTTAAATGGAACACTCAGTATATTTTCTAGAATTAAGAAAGATTTTTTTCTTCTGATTCCAAAAAGATGTATAGTTTGTCTATATTTGGTCTCATACTTTTCGCAATATTTAAGTTTGAAATTGTTATTGTTTTGGTATGTTTTTATTAATTTATTTCAAATAATATGTTAATTTGTCTTAGATGTTAGCGTTTTGACTTGTAAAATGTCTTTTAATTAGTTTAACACTTGTCACACCTAATAAAATTCTTATTAATCAAATAGCGCTTTCGATTGATTGCACCAGTGCACACTCAGAATATCTTTATCTCATGTTATTGAATGAGGTTAAAAGAAGACGCAAATACACTGAGTGCAACCGGTGCAGGTGACTCGAAAACGCTAAAAGTAAATGTATTTCTTTTAATGTTAAAGTGGTTAAAGTATGAAACCAAAGGTAGACGAACTACATATTTTTGGAACTAGGAAAAAAATGTCTCTTAAATCGAGAAAATATACCTACTTTGTGTTCCATTTAAAATATCAAAGTTGATACTCATTTATTGTGTCCAATCGTCATTTGCTTTTTTTAATAAATTCTGGCGGTTCAGGTAAATCCCTAAAACTTTTGCATTTAACATTTTTTTTGTATATCTATTATAAAATGTGTAGGTACCGTTAAAAATATAAACAAAAACCCTGTATAAAATATTACAATAATGATACGCAAAATAGCATAATTGATACGATTTATTTATTATTTATTTTTTTCTTTATAGAGTCCTTCACAAAAACACTAGAAATATTTCATTCAAAATTTCTATTCATTTGCACGTACAGTCGGATTCATAATTCATGACATAACCTTTAAGAAAAATTCATCGTGGACATTTTTGTGATTTCCAAGCAAAAGTTTATTTACGGCATCCTGGCTTCACTTTTCAGTAGTAAGATTTGTATGCATTCGTTCATAGTTTTAAAGGAGATCGGTATGACGTTTTATAAGCTTTCTGTAAGCGTAAAGAATTATGATTGCGAGAGTACTTACAGTACTTAACTTTGTAGAATGGAAAAAAATTTAAGCTACCTACTCACAATCAGTTAAGCGGATAGCGTTTTGCAGCTCTCGTGCAGCATTTGTGATGGTTCGTTCAAAATTATAAACAATTCTGTACGAGAGCCGCGAAATGCTATACGCTTAACGACACTCACCGTTTATATCATGCGTCCAACAATTATTGTAGTCCTGGGTGGCTGTGGTATCACATAAATGCGATTTTTACTTCGTATCGTTGAATTGAAGTCTCAAATATTGACTGTTAAGGCCGATTCCCATGCGAGCTGCATAGCGGTAAAGCTGTAAAGCGGTGCGTCGTACATTGGTAGATTCAAATTATTAACCGTTGGCGTCATAAATTATTCACACCGCTGAAAGTTAACTCAACTTTAACTTTTTGCGGCGCGCTGCGCGTTTCTTTGTTCCTTTCCTTGTTTATCAAAGCAGCGTTCTTTTTCGTTTGGCGCGAAAATGTGTACCTGTCCTGTACCAGTCCTGTAGAGAAAGTTGGGAACGTTTATGGTTTATATTGTGCTTCTAGTGTGTTGAAAGAATGGTAATATAAAATAAGTAAAATAAATTTAGTCCTATAGTAATTCTATTTATTTATTATATGCATTTACATATATCTGTGAATTTTCAGATTTGTTATAAATGCAAACGGGAGCTGAACGAAATACAATGTGAAATTCATGGATGTTTTGCGGGGACAGAACAACTTATTTTAGGAGATGATGATATTTTATATCCTGGCACTGTTAAAATGTAGTACAAAATATGCTATTTAAAAATGAACTTAATTTTATAGATCATGCAGTTACAATGTCACAAGATATTGAAGCTAGCACTAGTTCTCTAACCCACATTTGTCGTTTATTGCCGTGTTTCTTGCTGCGTTGTTTATTGTTTAAAAGATAAAGTGCTCACAACTTTCAACGTCTGTTTTGATATATTGCACTTTGGTAATCCATTTCTATGACAATTACACAACAAAACACTAATAATCTGTTTAATGAGAATTGTTAGTATTTGTCAGTCGAAGTTTAAATTTTAAATTTACATGACGAGGCACGCGTCATACAGCGCACATGTGAACGACTTAATGTAAAATACAGCCACAATACCGCGTCACGAAAAACCGCTGCAGTTTTACAGCTCGCATGGGAACTCGCCTTTAGACAACAAATAAATGTTTCTTTACGTATTTAATGTTTTAATGCCACTTGAAACAATAATTAGTGAAAAATGTTTGACTCTAAGTACAGCCACCCAGGACTACAATAATTGTTGGACACACGTTATATGAATATAATTTGCAAATCGATAGGTATCAAACAAAAAGCCAAATTTAACAGTTATACTTGAGTGACGCTACCGCATACACGCTACTGCTGGGGTACGTTCGAAATAAAATATATTGGTTAGCATATCAAGGAAAGCAAGTATACGATCAGCTAATTAAACCTTGCAAGGGAAAATGGGAGATAATTGTGCGCACGGGGTATTTGTATGCACTCTTTCATCTCAAAAAGTAATAGACACACCGGTTGCACTCAGTGTTAGAGCACAGGTTAGAGTTCCTATACATATACAGTGTGTCCCAGATTGAGTAGACAACCATGGGTAACTTTCTTATTAGTGAAGATAGAGGTTTGGTTAAATGGGCAATATTTTGCAGTTTTATGTGCTGATTCAGATTCCGTTGAGAAAATTTGAAAATTCCGAATAGTTCAGATATTATCGCAGAAAAACTGAAAATCGCTATTTTCTTTAATGTCCAATAACTTCGCAATTATAAAAATATGAAAAAATGTTTCATATAAAAGTTACTATGTTTGATAAAATACAGCTGAAAATACAGTCAAAATAAAATTCAAGATGGCGGCTGTCAACATTGATAGCAACTTTCTTATTTTAAATGGACGCCATATTGAATTTTTGTACTATTAAATAGCATTTTTTTTTTCTCGTTTCAACCGTGTATCACAACCCATATCTAAAAAAAAATTATTTAAAAAATTTTATATTTTTTTTTTAAATCAAGTAAGCGGGTTGCCTTTACTTATTACTAATCAAGTAAAGGCAACCCGCTTACCGAGCTGAGCGAGCGCGATCTTTTTCATCTGATCTGTATTTGTCGAACGCTCCAGATCTGTCAAGCTAAGCTCAACTTTTCATTACCGAACGATGCAGAGGTGATTGATGAAAAAGATCGCATTGCCGAACTCAGCTTATGTATGTTTGGATTCCCAAAACTTAACCCGTAAATAAATTAATTATAAATATTTTAATTTCAGTATTGTGATACGGGGATACGGGGAAATTGTGCGCATTGTGAAGGGGTAAGTGTGCGCGCGTATATATAGTTACCCCAAAATTTATATTTATGCAAAAGTAACTGAAATCCAGAAGAAGATACATACCTCCGCAGATGTGGGGAGTTGCCACTTAAAACTAAATGGTTTAGATGTACTCTCTGCTCTGGATGGGTGCATATATTATGCAACGGTTGGGACCAGGGGTGCGCGATATCATATTTTCAATATCGGTTATGGATAACTAAAAAATATCGATATTTATTGACATATCGTTATTGTCGATCTATCGTTAATATCGACATCCGAAATAGTTATTCCATATTTATCAATACTATCGATAAATTCTCGCAGTCCTAGTTGGGACTCTCGCGAGAAGTATATTTGTGATTTTTGTGATACATAAATAATCCTTCAGATGTCAATTACCAAAGAAGAAGAATATGTTTTCTTTTCAGTTTTTATTTTCAAAGAATCTTATTTTTGTTGTATCACCCATGTTTTTTTTATAACATAATATGCATATAGTGTGCTCTAGAAATATTTTATTTCAACATATTTTCAATATTAATACCTAAAAAGAGAAATATTCTACTGCGCTAAGTTACCCAAAACCCGCGCACAATTACTCCGCAGGGGGAGTTGCATTTAAAAAAATTGAAAATCTGACAATTGCACAGGCTTTTGAAACATTTTTTGAACATTTGAAAAAACTAATAAAACTAATAGCGTTTTCGATTGACCGCACTAGTGCGCACTCAGAGTATCTTCATCTCGTATTATTACTTGAGGTTAAAAGAAGATGAAAATACGCTGAGTGCAACTGGTGCATGTGAATTGAAAATGCTATAAAAGGATTTATATCTAGGTCCTTATACTTTAATAACACTACCGATTTTTATTGCTGTATGACAAACAATGCGTTTACAGCAAGCGAAGTAGAAAATCAGACCGCTTTCAACAAAATATTAATTTACCCTTAGTTGGTTAAATAAATATAAATATTTTATGTGGTACTGTTTAGAGGATCAAGTGTTATGTCTTTCTATAAGAAAATATACAGGCTGTTTCACTTAAAAAATCCTGCTGCATGCTGCCATTATTTTACATAACACTCTGTAAGTATCAAAATAATTTTAGGTTATAGGGACCGTGCACATGCGATGACAGCGCCACCAATGGCCATATTTTGCATAAGTGGTAGGAAAACACGAGTGACAGTATGATGACAGTTCAAATGTACATATGTCATTTCAAATGCCCAGTGTGCATTTGAACTTGAATTTTGTAATTAATTTCATACCAGAAGATCAAATAGTTATTATGTACTACAACTGTAAATTGTCATAAGAGTTATAGTAACAGGACGAATGTTAAACTTTACAATTATCCAGACAGTAGCAAGAAAATATATATGGATTGAAACATTTAAGTTTGTATGCTGTTTTGAAAGTGATTCATAGATTTCAATATCGATTAGTCATTACGTACAACCATTGGTACAACGTACTCTATTCGAGAAATGTGCAGGAGACTCAGATGAAATGAAAGTTTGAAGAATTTCATGAGAAGTCGGAAAGCAAGTCAACAAATGCAGGCCAGTTTCAAATGCGGTTGATGATTAACGGATGGTTAGTCTTGGTATTGTGAATACATTTACGGTCAGGATACTGATGGTATGCGTTTCATGTGAAGAAGTCAATATAAACAATAGCCCCAACCGATCATCAGACCGACTCCATGTCAAATGCATGTGGAACATGTTTTATACTATTTAACTGGAATACTTTGTGTTAATTGTATTAAAAGACTGATTATATTAGTGATGTTTCTTAAATTGAGGTTTGTACTCAGATTTTTGTTTAATTTATAGCACTTTTACATTAATTCTATGAGTCACTCTCGTTAACCATTTTGTTTATACAAATGGGTGTAAAAGAGCAAAAAAGAGTGAAGAATACGTTCCAGTTAGGCAAATTTCCATAAATTTGTGTACGGAGGTCATGCATTTAAAATCCACTGTGTTTGAAAGGAAAAATTTAGAAATAACGGAAAACGCCCATGTCCAACAATAATCAACTGCCGATCTTCTGATGTGTTTTCTGAAATACTGTGCTCATAAACAGAATTCAATTTGTAGTATATTTTCACATCTATTAGTGACACCACGCAGGATTTGCATAAATTTTGCATATTTAGAAATTGTACTGATCATCAAACAATAAAACTTGTTGCAAGATTTGAGTAAATTTAGAAAAAGCCCTAAATATTTTTAATACAATTACAAGAAATAACAACAAATCTGCACACAACCAAAAATTTTATTGACCATCAATGCCATGCAAAATTTCTTCCGCAAATACCAAAATTTTCGCTCGGCTATTGAAGTTATGCATAGGGTGGCCGCGTCTGATGGCCGGCCACTACCAGCTGGTCGTCCACTTACATAAATAAGATTTTAAAATATATTTCAACATCCATTGTAATTGCAAAATTAAAAATTACAGAGTGACGTTAATAACGTCGCTTCAACGTGTCAGGTGTATTAACCTAAAAACAATGTTTTCCTACCACTAATGCATAAATCACCGCCAGGCGTCGCTGAACGCAGGCATGTGCACGGTTCCTATAGTACTTAATAGATCGGAGAGATCCTTGAGAAAGAAAAAAGATTCTATCTCGTTCTATGAATGAGTTATGGAAGAAGGGGCGCTTAAAAACTCACACTGTATAACCACAAAATAAAATTATTGCCAACATGAACTTCGGGAGTGCGTTCAGAAAGTTTACTCCTCCGAGTAGAGTTAGAGTAGAGTCGAGTTAATGTTGAGCTAAATTTACTCACAGATATTCGCTATTTCAGTCACATGCTGATATCAATCGAGAATGCAGGAAATATAAGGCACTGTGCATCTACCCCCTACCAGATCATTGGATATTTTTATAACATAACCTAACATGAGTATGCGGTGTTGGTGTTGTCAGGTCAGGATAATTATCAAATAAAAAGTACATTAAGCAAATTGTACAAACGATAGTGCACTGATAACCTACAAAATGTAACCTTTATCGAAATATTCATTCACTAAAAGGAACAAGCAGATATGAACAAAATATCCTGGTTGGAATTATTTCCAACCAAATTGAGTCTCATCATTTTCATTTTGTACATTTTATTATTCGTTAATCAAGGTGTGATGTGATAATAAGTTTAATATAATTAAATTAATAAGTAATTTGCTTCAGGAATTTTGGTTACTGCATCTCAAGGTTCGAACAATGAGTATGATTATAATATTGTAATAGTTGTTTTGTTAACAGAAGTATTAAAGTTAATAGCATCGATTAGTCTCTACTGCAAGGAGTAAGTGCATTCATTCTGCTTTATTATTGTACCGCAGTTGTTAAATTTACAGCCATGCTATCATTGCATTAGGAACAGAAATATTGGAAAATAGAAAAGTATTATTATTATATTGTGTTCCTGCTTTTCTTTACTGTTTATACAATAATTTATCATTCGTAAACTTGTCCACATTTGATCCAACAACCTACTATCTTTTACTTCAGTTTCGAGTTGTCATAACTGCGATATTATTTCAGGTAAGCATCCATTACATTTAATCAACTTAGATCCGGTCTTTCCATCTCCAGTAAACTTTATCTATGGGAATAAACCGACAGATAAAATTAACTGACGATGAAAAGACTGGACCTTAATATTTAACATTCTTTATTATAGGTGATATTTAGAAAATATCTTAGTAGAAGGCAATGGTTTTCATTGCTGCTACTTACAATAGGATGCATGATGAAGCAGTTGAATTTTACCAAAGAAGTTACCACCACGTTAGAAAATCAAGTGAAAAAGAGTGATGCAATCGATTTTAGTTTAAGTGCTGTTTTTATTTTAGTACAAATGATTTGTTCATGCCTTGCAGGAGTTTATAATGAATTCTTGCTAAAAAAGTCTGGTGCTGCAGTCAATATTTATGTGCAGAATGTTTTCATGTATATTGACTCTATTTTATGTAATGTTTTATTACTAATTTTGCAAGGTGGTATCATCGAAGCTTTTAGTATAAGCAATGTGCATAAAGTATTAAAATTCAAAGTTTTGATTGTCATGGTGAACAATGCTGCTATAGGCATTGTTACTAGCTTCTTTCTAAAAACTATGAATTCTATTTTAAAAACGTTTGCAAGCGCATTGGAGTTAATTTTGACGGCTGTGCTGTCGTATGTATTTTTCAGTATTCCTATTTATTTGAACACATTCCTATCGATATTTATGGTGTTATTTGCTGTATATTTGTATTCTCAAAATCCTGTTACCAATATATATCAACGTAGTGCACGTAAACAAGAAGAGGAAGATGAAAAAGAGTTAATGATGGACGAAGTAGTTTAAATAAATTAAAAGGTATATTATATCAAATGATACAAGAAAATCAGCTTCAGTAAACTATGAAAATAAAACTTGTGTTCCATCTTAAGTTTTTATAAAGGAAATCTTTATTAGGAACATTTGGAGTTATTAACACAAGAGCGTTGACTCAAATCATTTGAAGGATCGAGAGGTATTAGAAAATTAATTATTTATAAATCAAGCCAACGTTCTTGTGTTAAGAACTGTACAGGGTTAGTTTTATTAATGTAACCCCCCTTTATTATTTTAATTATTAACCGATTCAAAAAATTTAAAAATTGCTCTTATATGGATTTTTATGTAGATTTCACATATACTATAAGTTTTGCGGTAGCGTTTCATATATACCGGGTGGATAAAAAATATAATTTTTTTTAAATGGAACACCCCATAAATTTTAGAAATTTTGATTCCTTGAGTCACCCCGATAACAAACATATAAAATACAATAGTGTAATTGGTTTACTAGTTTTTGTGTTATTCGCCAATTTATTGAAAACTTGATAGTCGTTTTTTAAATACTTTGCAGCTTACTCAGAAGTATTATTTTAAGAGATAGAAAATAACTTTAAATACAGTAATTGTAGGATTTTGTGTATAATAACGAAAAGTGGAGAAAAAATTACAATTTTAGTTTTTTTTAAATAGAATACCCTATATAGTGAAATATCATTGTTTGCTGATTTCAAAAATATATAACATTTTGATACTTGGATGAGCGGTTTGTGAGATTGAGATATTTGATTCTAAAATAACAATAAATTAATATTTAAAAAATTAGGGCTTGGAAACATGTTTTTATTGTTAACTAATTTTGTATCGTTTCAAATATTCGAATTTATGTTGTCATTTGCTAACTAAAACAGTGATTTAGAAGTTTGTAAGTATTTTTGCCTTAAATGTTTATACACGGTGATTCAGAATTGTCTCCCGATATCATCTTCAGGGTGAATAGAACATCAAAAAATAAGGTCCCTCCTTTTTAACGGGTAGTTTGAGGGGATTAGACCTCATCAGGACAGTATAACCAAGGTGTAAGATGTTGACACTTGGAGATAGAAAACAACAAATGAAGCAACAGACCACGAGACCGAATGCACATTTGCTGCAACCACTGAGAAGACCCGCATTTCGAGGGCAACATCACAGTATAGCAACGGAGGCAAACAAAGTCAACCTGCGTTACTTCAAGAAAAAGCCGGGATATAAATATAATAATAATATATGTGACGTATGTAAGTACTTTGTACATTAACATTAAACATTAATAAACATTAAACGGAAAGGTTAAAGCCAGGAAAATACAATAAGTAAAAGAAGTAAATAGCGGCTTAGCTGCCAAGGAAAAGTAACTGTCGACGTTTTACTTCTTTTACTTATTGTATTTTCCGGGCGTTAACCTTTCTGTTATATTTATATCCCGGCTTTTTCTTGAAGTAACGCAGGTTGACTTTGTTTGCCTCCGTTGCTATACTGTGATGTTGCCCTCGAAATGCGGGTCTTCTCAGTGGTTGCAGCAAATGTGCATTCGGTCTCGTGGTCTGTTGCTTCATTTGTTGTTTTCTATCTCCAAGTGTCAACACCTTACACCTTGGCTATACTGTCCTGATGAGGTCTAATAAGACCGAAACCTACGTCGACAGTTACTTTTCCTTGCCAGCTAAGCCGCTATTTACATCTTTTACTTATTTGTTAATAAACATAGCATCCGACGCACAAGCTCTCCCGCCATTTTTTCGAGCGTCGCTTTCTTCTATTATTTTCGCGTGTAAACCGCAAAAGTAAAACACGTATAATACTAACATAAAGTTTTTCTTTATCTCTTAAAATAATACTTCTAGGTAAGCTGCAATGTATTGAAAAAACGACAATCAAGTTCTCAATAATTAACGAATAACACAAAAACTAGTAAACCAATTACACGATATTTATATCAGGATGACTTAAGGATTAAGAATTTGTAAACATATATATGTGGGATTCGAGAATTGAAGTAAGTGAGCAGTGAAAAAAAGTTGTTGATGTATATTTTTGACGGATGAAAAATAAAATATTCTTTGCCACTAAAACTTACAATATTCTTATATAAAAGGAAAAATTCTACATTTTGGGGGCTCAGCCGGGATAGTGGCAAAGGATTGGAGTTGAAAAGTTGAAAAAGTAGACGAAATAAAGACGTACTGGCGAAAACGAAGTACAAAGAAGACGAGTAAAAAAAGACGACTGAAGTTGATAAAAGACGAAAAAGGAAGACGTACAGAAGTACACGAAGACGAAGTACGAAGAAGACAAGTAAAAAAGACGACTGAAGTTGATAAAAGACGAAAAAGGAAGACGTAGATGAAATAACGAAGAGACTAAGAAGAAGTACACGATAAGTAGTTATAAGAAAACGAAAAGACGAGTATAAAAGATATTTAACAAGCAAAAATGAAGAGTTTAGCGCAAATTACTCAAGTGAAGAAGGCAATTTTGGCGGCACCGCGTCCAGCAGTGAATGTGTTGTATAAACTAATTTTTGAGCAAGATGGTGATGGCACAAATCAACAAACTTTGTGTAGCTTTTCTGGGTTTTCTTTTGATGAAACATCAGAAGAATATCAAGAGAAAATTAATTATTCAGCTAGATTTTCGTTGGGTGACTTGGTATCCATGTGTAACATATTAGGTCTTGATTATGTTGGCAGAAAAGAACAATTAAAAAGAAAAATAATTGGTGCATTGATGAATATTAATGTGCTGGTCGTTGATGAAGATAATGATGACACAAATGTGGAAACACAAGATTGTCAAGAAACTGAGGCAATTAATGAAGAGGATGAACGTACTGAAGCAAACACCGGTCGTCAAAAGATAAAGTTTGCACTTAGCTTCAAGGACATCGAAGATTCCATAAGATCTTTTAGTGGGCAAAATTCATACTCAATCGAAAAATGGATTTCAGATTTTGAAGACACGGCAGCTTTATATGAGTGGAATGAATTGCAAAAGCTAATTTTTGCAAAAAAATCATTAACAGGACTCGCAAAATTGTTCATTCAAAGTGAAGGTGTCATTAAAGATTGGAAGACGTTGAAGAATGTGTTACGCAATGAATTTTCATCCCTTTTGAATAGTGCTGACTTGCATCGTTTGTTTGCAGCTCGCAAGATGAAGAAGGGTGAGTCTGTCCAAGAATATTATCTCATCATGAAAGAGTTGGCTACTAAAGGCTCAATTGAAGAGGAGAGCGTTATTCAATATATTATAGATGGCATTCCGGATGAAATTTCAAATAAAACCAACTTGTATGGAGCTAAAAATTGCTTCAAAATGTACTAAAAGTAATCGGAACATTAGCTGCGTACGCTCCATTGATGAAAAGTTTATACCAATCAAAGTAAAAGGAGCATGTTACTATGCACTGATGGATACCGATAGTGATATCAACCTAATGCAATCACATATCTACAAAAAACGAATTGCCGATTTAGAGGCGGAAAATGCCAAGCTGAAAGGCGACTCAGGGGACCAGATTGCCAAATTACAGGCAGAAAACGCAAAACTCAAGAGCGACATGGGAAGGCAAATCCAACAATTACGAGACCAAAACGCAAAGTTGAAAAACGAGAAGGACAACCTGGCCGTAGATATGGGAGCAGAGATAAATCGTCTGAAAGGAGACCTAAACAAACAAGCGGGGAAGATGAAAGGCGAAAATGACAAACTGAAGAGCGATATGTCGGACCAGGCGCAACAAATGCAAGAGGAAATCGCCAAGTTGAAGGCAGAGCTTGCGAAAAAATGCGCCGAGTTGCAACAAGCTAAAGATGAAATTAATCAGAAAGATAAAGAATTGAAAGATACTATAGACCCACCTATAGACCCCTATGACCAGAAAATGAGGAGCTCCCAGCAAAAACTTCTTGCCTCAGATAAAGAGAAAACAGAAAAAGACAGAGAAACACAGTCGTTACAGAACAAAATCAAAGCACTGCAAGATAAATTGACGAAACAGAAAAAAGAGTGTAATGACACAATCAGTGCATTGAGGCTTCAACATGAGAGAGAAATCATGCGAACTTTCTTCGGAGACCGAAGGTTTTGCAGGATGGCCGAATGTGGGATTCGAGAATTGAAGTAAGTGAGCAGTGAAAAACAAGTTGTTGATATATATTTTTGACGGATGAAAAATAAAATATTCTTTGCCACTAAAACTTACAATATTCTTATATAAAAGGAAAAATCCTACATATAGGGTGTTCCATTTAAAAAAATTATATTTTTTTGTCCACCCGGTATATATAAAACGCTACAGCAAAACTAATAGTATAAGTGAAATCTACATAAAAATCCATATAAGAGCAATTTTTAAATTTTTTGAATTGGTTAATAATTAAAATAATAAAGGGGGAGTTAACATTAATAAAACTAACCCTGTACACTTTTAGCTTTTAGCAAAACAACCAATAATGTCTACTCTAATGAATTCTTTCAAATAGAATTTTCTGTATAGTGCAAAGGCATTGTCAACAAAAATAAAAAAATAAAACAAATATGTAAAGAGAATATTATTTTTTTAAGATTGCTGATTGGTTTATTGAACTGATTAAATATTCTGAGCTATTTATCTCAAAATTTGAACAAGTGTATATGGATTATATAGGTTCCGCCAAAACGTATGACCTATTTCAAACATAAAATCTTGTTTACTTAAATTACAAATCAGACAAATAAATAGTTGTATATACAGGCTAATTCTCAACCTATATGCATAAACTTGGAAAATGATAGCTTATGACAAATAATGCCTAATGATGTGAAAAAATTGTAGAAACTTTTTAGTTACCGAGATAATATAATGAATCTGAAACAAAAATTTTAAAAAATATTATTGAAAGTGCATTTTAAACTAATGTGAAAGCAAGTGTTTAAAGTTATTTCCACTAGTTAATACATTCTGAATGATATCTTTGGGGGTATCTTTGTGCATAAAGACGAGTTGCGATGCGGCGAGCTCAATTGTGTATTGAAAGTACGCGTATAGGTTAAGAATCACCCTGTATATTATAGGGATGGGAGTTTTATGTTTCAAAAATAGTATACTTTAACTGACCGCTTTCTTCAGCAATACACTCCTACAATAATTTTACTTAGCAGGATGAAGAACATGATATGGAATTGCCCTAACTTCGTTTCTTTATTATTCTTCTAAATTTTTCTAAATTCCAGGGCTTACTAACGTGTACTTTACTTTTCAAATATTCAGAAGAAAAAAATTAGAGATTGAAAGTTCCGGTAATCTTGGAAGCCAAAAAGTTGCACCGCTTTAAGAAGCCACTTATAATAAGAATAGTATTGTACAAAGAAATAAAAGTGTCACAAATTAATTTTTGCTGCAAGATTTTATAGTTATTTTACAGTATTATCTACTTTCGGTGCGGTACTGTATATTACATATCACAGATAATATTAAGATTGTTTATATTTTTGAATAAATGTTATGAATAAAAACAGTATAACAGCAATAAAAATGCTATTAAATCAATTGTCCTGTTAATAGAATTCGCTTTCGAAAAACTTGTGCTGCTCTCAGTTGAGCTTTCGCCGGAATTGATTTCTTTTGTGACGTCGCCTTCAAAATTAAACTCCGGGTTTGAACTTCTGCCTAAAGTCTCGTAGGAAGTGGAGATATGAAATTCATCAGAAGAATCAGTTGTTGGGTCACTAGAAGATTCGGTTGAATTTCCATCTAAATCTAAAATATTGTCTCAATTAATTTTAATCGATTGGAAAATTTAAATATTTTTCAGTAAATGAAAACTATAGCTGATGACGTACAATGTGATCGAAAATGATTGAGCGTCCTTCAAAAATATGTACTAGTTTCGATAAGAAAAACTCGTAGAAAACTCAAATAATAAATAAACCAAGCCAACATACGAACGCTATTGATTGTCACCTGACCTTGAGTATTCAAAAACACGAAAATTCTCTAGGCGGAAAGTAGTTTTGATCACCTTTGGGTATTTATTTTCTCAAGGACGCTCAATCATTTTCGATCGCATTGTACAATGCTTTCAAAGAGTGTACAACAAATGTGATTTTTCTTTATTATCGATTTTTATTAAATCTTATTGATGCGGAACGCTTTTGCATTGCTTCAAATCAAATTGGGAAATGCCAGATGAAATTTATCTTTTTCGGTATACAGCGTGGACACCGAGAAATGAAGATCGCTTAAGAATAAAGTGCCCTTATTTTCAAATTAAGAAAATGCCATAAGAAAATCTTATTTAGAATTAAAAGTTGTAGTCAAATATTAATTATCAAATCAAGTCAAATTATAGCGTCCTATCTTAAAAATAAACAAAATTCATCCTTTATTACGAATCACACACTACATTAACAAACACCGGTGTGATTAAAGTATTCGCCAAGACAGCATGAATGGAAAAAGACTAATATTGTTGTTTCTCAATGATTTCATTTGGTTCTGAGTAATTATTTTTATGCGTTCCGAAAATTATAACACATTTAAACTAATAATAAGTGATATTTTAAATGATAAAGTTGTAAAAAAGACTACAAATTACAAGCTTTATCATTTAAAATGTCACTTAGTTATAATTTTTCAATGGATGGTATTTTCGTAAGTGTCACTCCTTTGTTAATATATTGATTTCTTAATCTCAACTAAGTCACAAACGGCTGATCCAAATAAATATCAACATTTTACATGTTTTTGAAATCAGGACACGATGATTTTCCATTATATCGAACAGGGTTCCATTTAAAAATACAAAAATTGTATCTTTTTCTCTATTCTATGTGCTCTTATTTTTTGTGATAGCTCTAAAAGATTAATGCCGGATTTCACAAACGTTACTTAAATTTAATCATCCGTTAAGAGTAAACGTTGCTATGGTTACATGTGTTGAAGGTATAGGAATGATTATTCTTAATCGATGATTAAATTTAAGTGACGTTTGTGAAATCCAGCATATATGTACTTAGAAAACCCTACAACTTTTGTATTTAAAGTGTTTCTGTAACTCTTAAAATGTATGTAAATCCTCTAGGTGTCTAGGTAGTTAAAAGTTGATCATACAAGAAGATACTAACTCACCTTTTGGTAAGTGTATCCTAAAATACCGGTCCACTTCGATATGATCTTCAAAATCATCCCAATCACTATCCCCGGAATTTACAGGTACTAAATCGTGGTCATCATCCAAATATTTGTCGATAAACTTGAGCATATTTTCCGACGTTAGTGGACCCACAAGTGTATCATATTCTTTACCCAATATAATAACTTTAAATGTAGGATAATGTTTTATATTATATCTCTTGCATATGGATTCTTCTTCGGGACATTCTACCGCCCCAATGGTTGCGTATAAATTTCCAACAAATCTTCTTTCTATTTCATTCATGCTGTAATGGTAAGCTAACCAAAAAGTCGAAGAATCACGCGAAAGGAAGGTAACGAAAACTACTTGGTAGAACGCTGCGGTTAAAAACGTACATAAATATTATTGTATAGCAGAGACGTTTTATGTAATTTGAAACCTAATATCATGATTACCTATAGTGTGATTAAAGTTAGCTTCGGTTAATTCCAACAAGGGCAGCCTTACACTTTGAGCCAAACTGGTTTCCTGAATAATATGAGAAACGAAATTGGAGTTTTACGAGTATAATTTTACTTACCAACATGAAGAATGCAATAAAAAAAATTAAAAAAATTTTGCACAGCATATTTCTTTATTTATTTTCACCAAATTAGTCTAGATTAGAACGCAACGAGGTGGTGGAATCTTTTATACTCGCGACAAGATGATCCGTAGGTTTCCCCCCAAGAAATATTTAAAAAAATATAAACGGCGGCAAATGAATAATAGTGTGAAATCAAAATTATGATAACCGTTGCGAAGATAACATTTGAACTCGGTTGACCATCGCTTTGATGTTGTGCAATTTTTAGTAAAAAACTAGAGTGATGATGAATGTTCCAGGGAAAAGTTCATGACTCAAAACGACGTTTAGACTTTAATATGCTACGTAATTAGCAATTAGTTTTCTTAAACCCAAAATTTAAAAAATATGTATTTTTCTGAGATGAAATTTTAATTCGCAAAACAAAATACACTAGCAGGTGTTATACATAGTGCTGCATTGATGAACGCAACATAGGAAATCCTATGTTAATTTTGAGGTGTTCAAATATTGGTTTCCATAATTATTTTACAGCAATATTCCGTTATATATTTTTCATTTGCTCAGTTTCAAAATATTTTAAAAAGATTCAGTAACCAAATTCAATTTATGTATATTAATTAGCACGGCCTTGATCAGTGAATGTTCAAATAGAGTAAAGCAACTTACAAAATTTGACAGAAATAAAACCAGGTTACTTAATTTGATGTTTTCCAGTCATTTATTTTAACATTAACTGATGAAGACCGTGCTGATAGTTCCGTCGTCTTGTAGTAGGTCAGTTTCTCATTTTTGAGCTGGATTATTGAAATCTGGAGAGTCAATCCCTTACATGATGAGGAATTTTATGATTTTAATGTATTAATTGTAATTTAGTTCGTGATTGTTGGAGATGTGTGATTCTACTGCAAGTATACGATTCAACATCAAAATCAAATCATCATATGAAAAAACAATCTGATGTATAAAATTGTAAACAAGCACATATTATATTTTCTTGTATCATTACATGATCATTACTCAATAAACGTTTTCGTGCGTAAATAAGTTTCCATCAAGTTCCATCAGGTTATGGGCCCAGAGGCTTGAAAAGGAATAGAATTTAAGAACGCTGCTCAGAAAACGTAAATTCGCCTGTCGACGAAGTAATAATTGAGTAGAAGAAATTGTAGAGAGTGTTACAAGACTTTATAAGAAGTTCCAAGCTGTGCAGAACAAAGAGCTGTATAAAAGTCAGGATAAAGTGTATTTAGTGCTAAAAATTGACATTAGTATTAAAAAGGAAAAACGATCTTTAGTTGACTGTATTGTGTCAGCTTGTCATTTTTTCGTTGCATAAGCTAGATTAAAGGAACATGAACAGTGTTGTGAGAATTGAAGCGCTGGGACGTGACAACTACGACACGTGGAAACTGCAAATGCGTGCTCTGTTAATCAAAAATGATGCCTGGGGTTACGTTAGCGGTGAAATAGAAAGGCCCGAACCTACCGGAGATAATGCTGTTGCAATCCGGGATTGGCACGCCAAAGATGAAAAGGCCCTGTCAGATTTGATTTTATCCATAGGTGCAGGTCAGTTAAAATTAGTCAAAAATTGCACCACATCCCGAGAATTATGGTTAAAATTAAATAATATATTTGAGTCAAAGGGACCTGCTCGTAAAGCCACATTGCTAAAAGGGCTTACGCTGCAGAAAATGAATGAAGGGGATGATGTACGTGAACACCTACACAACTTCTTCGATGCAGTGGATAAGTTATCTGATTTGGACGTACATATTAATCCAGACCAACTGGCTATCATGATGTTATATAGCCTACCGTCAAGTTTCGAAAATTTTAGAGTCGCTATTGAGAGTCGTGATGAGCTTCCTACTCCGGAAAATCTACGGATCAAAATATTTGAGGAGCAAGATGCTAGAAAAAACACGACATCCTCAAGTTCGCAGCAGGATGCTATGTTTACCAAGAAATGGAAAAAACAGCAGAATAATTCATTTAACGGCAAAGAGAAGAAAGAAAAGCAACCATTCAAATACAGATGCAACAAGTGTCACGAAAAGGGACATAAGGCTTCAGATTGCACATCTCAGAAAGTGGACAAGAGATCTTCTCCTCGAGTATCTCTAATATCAACTAATGACATATGTCAAATTGCTGACAACACGAATATTAATTGGTGCCTTGATAGTGGGAGTACGTCACACCTTTGTCGAGACATAAATTTGTTCACCAAGGTTTGCAATAGTGAACAAGATACCTTAAAGTTAGCAAGCAATGCGTCTACTGTAATAAAAGCAAGGGGAATTGTGGAGATAGAAACTACATTAAATGGCAAGAAGCGCGATGTTATTTTGAATGACACGTTACACGTGCCTGAACTACGAACAAACTTATTGTCAGTATCCAAGATGACAGATAAAGGATATAAAGTTGTGTTCGACGAGCAAAAGGCTTCAGTAATAGATGTAGATGGTCGCGTAATATTGACTGCGAAACGCGACAACAATCTATACTATGTAAAAGGTACTGTATCTGACAGATGTCAAAACGTTGAAACAGATGCTGAAACATCAACTTCATCGGTAAATGCTGCTCACATTTGGCATCGGCGAATGGGTCACCTAAATTTCCATGATCTTGTCCAGGCATCGAAGAAAGGAGCTATTCGAGGCATTAACCTGCAAGATGAAATTGGAAATGTGAACTGCGAAATCTGCATTCAGGGGAAGATGACACGTCCTCCATTCCCGAAGATTTCAAATCGAATAACGGAGAAAATGGGACTCATTCACATGGACATATGCGGTCCAATGCGTGTCCAGTCTATCAGTGGAGCAAATTACTTTATTACATTCACGGACGACTATACGAGATGGACGGAAGTGAGATTCCTAAGAAGTAAGGATCAAGCTTTAGAAAAATTTAAAGCGTTTAAGGTATTTGTTGAGAAGCAGCACGATATAAAGATAAAAACCATTCAGTCTGACAATGGCAGAGAGTTCGTAAATAAAGAGTTTGACGAATATTTGAAAATGGAAGGCATCCAACGTAGGCTTGCAACGACTTACAGTCCAGAACAGAACGGAGTGGCAGAGAGGAAAAATCGAACTTTAGTGGAATCAGCACGATGTTTTTTGCTTCAGTCAAATTTACCACCGTCATTTTGGGCAGAAGCAGTCAACACAGCAAGTTACATCAGGAATCGCTGCCCAACTAAAAAGCTTGATGGAAGAACTCCTCACGAGTTATGGCCTGGCAAGGTGCCAACCGTAAAATATTTCCGAGATTTTGGATGCAAGGTATTTTGTATTGATAAAACTCCAACAAAAGGAAAATTCGATGCCAGATCAAGAGAAGGAATCTTCGTTGGATATTCTGAAGAGTCAAAAGGTTACAGGGTTTGGCTCCCAAATTCTAAAAAGATTGAAATTACTCGTGATGTTAAATTTCTTGAGGAACCACAGAAAACTCTGAAAGCATCGTCTGAAGACTTTTATCCAGAGAAAAATTCTAGAAATCATTGTATCGACACCAATAGAACCGGGTCTGAAATTACAGAAAAAAGAAAACGAAACGGAAGATTACCAAAAGAAAAATCCATACCGTGAGTTAATAGGAGCATTGATGTATTTGTCAGTGGGAACCAGACCTGACATAACATACGCAGTTAGTTACCTGAGTCAATTCAATGACTGCCACGCAGAGGCGCATTGGAAGGCTGCCAAACGCGTGCTACGATATCTCAGAGGAACTAGCGACGTAGGCCTTGTTTATTCTCGTTCTAATATTCCTCCTATGATATATGTGGATGCTGACTGGGGTAGTTGTAACATAGATCGCAGATCGTACACAGGGTATACCTTCATTATGAATGGGGGACCTGTTAGTTGGGAATCCAAAAAACAACGGACAGTGGCTTTGTCATCGACAGAGGCCGAATATATGGCCCTTTCAGAGGCAACTAAGGAAGCCTTATACATGAGGAGGATGTTAAGAATTTTCGGAGCAGACTACAAAGAAATTATATTGAAGAACGATAACTTGGGAGCTCAGAAATTAACGGAAAATCCTGTGTATCACGCTCGTACAAAACATATAGATATCCGACATCACTTTGTGCGCGATGCGGTCAAAAACAAACTGATATCTATAGGATATGTACCTACAAATGAAATGGCCGCAGATGTACTTACTAAAGGTTTGGTGAAAATACGACACGAAACATGTATGAAACTTCTTGGACTTAAGTTCATCGAATAAAATAGTGAATTTTTGATTGCTCCCTCGAGGGGAAGTGTTGGAGATGTGTGATTCTACTGCAAGTATACGATTCAACATCAAAATCAAATCATCATATGAAAAAACAATCTGATGTATAAAATTGTAAACAAGCACATATTATATTTTCTTGTATCATTACATGATCATTACTCAATAAACGTTTTCGTGCGTAAATAAGTTTCCATCAAGTTCCATCAGTGATTTGTCACACATCAATTAAATTTTACTTTAAAAGGAAATTATGATCCCAACATCCCAAAGTATTTCAACACAAATATTGTTTTTACTGAAACACAAATTTTTGTTAAGAAAAACAAACATGAGGGGAACGATTAAAAGATGCAATCGTCATCACCAAACTGACACAAACACCAGTCTCAAAGCAGTTCTGATAGATGTACAGCATCGTGAAGGATTTGCAGTTCTTGAACGCACCTCCGAAGTCAAATTCCTTGACCAGGAACAATCCAATTTAGCCGATTTAATAACATGTACGGTTTCATTTGTTTGACAACTAAAATCAAAATCAAGCACGAATATGTGGGATAAAGAATTAGAAAGTTATTTTTATATCAGATTTCGATTCGCGTTTTCATAAAAAATTGTTTTCAGTTTTTCCATATTCATCATTGTATGACGCGTTTCAGTTTCTTTTTAACACAGCTTATAAATACGGGTAACGTTGAATTGGGGTGGAGTCTAATAAAACCCGCGATGTTGAATGTATCAAAGTTCAGTGAAATTCACGAGTTTGAAATAATACAAAAAAAATACAAAATACAAGGGTTTGAACGTATCTATTGACCTAAAAATTAATGAACACGAGTCAATTAAATTACGCAAAGTGAAGATGATAATAAACATTACTTTAGTGTAAAAAACCGTAAGGAACTGAACAAATTATTAATTTTGTAAATAAACAATTTTAGAACTTGCTTTTAAATGACAATAATAATTACGCATGCAATTGTTTTCATCTGTTTTGTGATATACACATAAATATTTAAACAAATGGCCATTACTGGAACTTAATTTATATTAAATTCAACTAAATAACCAAACAGTCACTATTGTTGCAATCAAAGAAATTGTTAATAAAGAATTTTTATTTGAGCACAGTTTATTTAAATTTTTTGTGAGCATAAGTAATAATCTACGAACGTTCATAGATCTTATTAAATTAAAACAAAAGAAAAAGGTTACGCTCTGAATCTAAAAGAATTTCATATTTATAGACGAATATGTACGTTATTGAAAAATAAATGAATTAATTTCTCAATAACGAATAACGTAGCAATATGTTTAATAACACCCTGTATAAAATCAGTAAGTATTTTCACGTCAAAGGTCACGTGGTTCTTCGTTTTATTTGAAGGTTCTGTATAGGCATATTAAATATCTTATTAGAGTTATTAAAAATACAATATATAAAAATGATTACCTATTCCTAAGATAGAAATAGAAACAACTTTTTAAATTAGATATCTATTTATTTAAAAAGAAAATTTTCGCAATTCTAAGAGTATTAAAAAACAAATTTTGCAAAAAATTATAATAATTTTTTGAACGTTATCGATAAAAGATTTTTTTAAATAATTATTTTATATTTGTTAACTTATAACGGACAAAAAAACTACTTAATATTTTATTAAACAGCGTCGTTTTTTAGAAGAATTTAATTTAGAACATCTACAATTTGTTTTATGTTTTTCACAAATTTTACTCCCGCTCGCGCTCCCACATATTCAAACAAAGCCAGCGACCCATTCATAAGGATTTTAATATGTGGTACAGCTGAGATTTTATATTGGTCGCAAATCAACTCTTCATCGTCACAATTTACTCTACCAATGATAACATTGTCATGTCCTGAAATTACTTCGTTTACGACACTTTTTTGTTCTCGAAATTCTCTCAGCAATTTTTTGGAATTCGAGCACCAATCAGTGTAAAAAGTCACGATTGCGAATTTGTGTGCGGCTGAAAACCAATCGGTTGGAATTTGATTTTATTCGAATATTTACTCACCCAGAGTTTCGTTGATGTTTTGGCGAGTCAGTTGAATGATTTCTGTTTTTACTGGATTATAAAACGTGTACACTGTCTTAACATTAAAGCCAAAGATAATAATTAATCTTACACTACAATGTTTAAACTTTACTTACTAAAACAATTATAGTGAAGTAAACGCTTTGGTAATTCATTTCTTCGGTCGGAATGTTCTTAAATATGTATACTACACTTAAACGAGGTCTGGGCTTCTATATAATGCAAAGTTATTTATGATGAAACATATCGACTTTTTTCAGTAGCAGATAGCATTCACGCTAGTGATATTACCAAATCACACATCGCACAAAGCAAAAAAAGTAATAATAAAACAAAAATTCGTAGCAAATTTATTCACGACGAATAGACGAATAGACAGCAGTTTATACTATTTTTTATTTCATTGATGCAAACGATGAAAAATCTAAAAATTCTAATTTAAAAAATAGATATGAATATTTTACAGGGAGTAGTATCAACGATATTTTATGCCGTTTTTATTGTATATAATTGTATAATTGCATTTCGCTCACGTGTGATATACGATGTTTTGTCCAACAGTTGCAATCTTTAACAACAAATAATCTTGAAAAGATATTTATCTACGACCACTACTGTAAATGACAAATTACGTACAACACATAAATTAAGTAAGCGGGTGTTTACAAACGTCGTGCATAAAGTAAAAAAATGCACAACGCACCTACTTTACGCACGCTTGTAGTTAGATCTACGTAGGCACATCACATTAGATTGACAGTCGTCGAAATTGCAAGTGTCATTGCTGATTATTTTGAACTTGAATAATAAAGTAAGTTTTACTTAAACGTACCATCTTCAACCAATTATTGCACACAAGTTCAATTTTTGGCTAATATTACAAGTGACAGATTAATAATAGAAGCATTTTCTAAGCTGTCTTAATTTTACTTTTTCAAAATTAAATTTTTGAAATATTGTATTTTTTACCTTTTAATACAAATAAAGATGAGCATGTGATACATCACTGAATTCAGAAGAAAATGCGCTTTTCAAAAATGATAAATTTGACCCCTCGTGCAATTAAAAAAAAATCAAGTTAGCCTTGTATCTCTGAAACAAAAGAAGATAGAAAATTAAAAGCAAGCTCAAGTAATAGACTTTAAACTCTTCTAACGATTCCCCAAATTTGAACGAATTCTGTTGAACTGTTCCGGAAATATTTAGCTGTATCCATACATAATAGCGACCCTGTATATTGCGTTGAATATATCATATATTTATTTTAAGAGCACATGTATTAGACTTAAATCTCTCCTTTATTTACAATGAAGATTTGATTGGTTATCTTTAATATTGTATAGGCATTTTGTCTTGAGTATACGTTATGTTCGTTGGAAACACGAGTTTATTACAGTCAAATTTATTGCTTAGTTGCGATAAAAAATTGACAATTTTATTTCATTTTCTTATACAGGGTCCGGCAATAGGTATAGGTATTGACGGTTTTTTGAGCGCTGTGGTGTGAGTAGCAAAATAATCTGGGGGAAAATATAATGCGAAAGCCATTCGGTGTGTTATGCAGTTTTAGTAACCATGAATTCGTAGCCGAGGAATATTAGATTCTCGTCGAAATTGGCGTTGAACGTCTATTATGGATCCCGTTTGAATGAACGCCGTAACGCAAAAAATACGTTGTTGCACGAGCCACGAATTCATGGCTACTAAAACTACTTAACACACCGAATGATTTTCGCATTACATTTTCCCTCAGATTATTTTTTTACTCACACCACAGCGCTCACAAAACCATCAGTACCTATTGCCGGACTCTGTACTATCTATTTTTGAAACAAAAAATAGGTCATTCCATTAAAAAAATGAGATACGGAGTGTTCGCAAGTACCGTTCGCCCTGTATAAGGCTGAGAGATATTTTAACTTTTTTCGAATTTTCATAAAGTACAAAGTCTTAAGAATATTTTGTTATATTTTCGTAAGTCTGTTATCTACATAGTCTGAGTTTTCCAAGAAAAAAATGTTTTTAACGAAAATAACAGTGAAACCAGCTCTCCGCAGAAAATTTGTAAAAATATACAGGCTATTCCATTTAAAAAAATTCACTCTCTACACACCATCAATTTCAGGAACATTCTGTATAGTTGAAAATAATTTTAAAATATGCCGCATGATGTATAACTTTCTTAATAATTTTTTTCATGTTATTTACACCGTTGGGACACCCTGTATATTGCATTTGAACATTTCTTTGAATGTTATTCATTTTTATATTTGTTTAGTAACGTTCTAAACAATATAAAGGGTGCGTTTTTAAATCACACCAAATATGTTCGAACAATTTCCAAATTGTTCAAACACTTGCTCGATCGCTAGAATATAAAAACGCTAAAAGGTCATTTATGTGTATGTACATAACCTTAAATTTTTGTTTTTTGTTGCTTATGTAGTTATGTATCTACATATAAATAGGTAACGAATTTAAATGTTACGGTCAAACCGTAAAGTAAAATGTGCACAGAATTGCAATGTCTCCTGAATCCTACCGTAAATGATTCGATAATACGTTACGATGCTTACGATTGAGTCAGAATTGCAGCATTAATTACAACTGACATTTTACTAAAATTGTTATAATTTATTTTGTACTAACCTCATCCTTACAATATATAGATAAGATTTTTTTAATAGAAATTAAACACTTGTATGTACACACAACCTCAATTTCATATAGGAAACAATATCAGTGAAGATAGGTGCATATCGTAAAGTAGTGACCGTAAGGTTTCATCCTAAAATGCTGCAATTCTAATAGCGTTTTCGATTGACCGCACGAGTGCGCACTCAGAATATCTTCATCTCGTGTTATTACATGCGGTGAAAAGAAGATGCAAATACACTGAGTGCAACCGGTGCAAGTGAATCGAAAACGCTATAAGTAATTTTACGGTTCTCTCGTAAGATCGAAAAATCGTAGCTTTCGAGTCAACCGTAAATTACGCTGTTACAGATTAACGATATAACGATAATTGCAATTCTGTACCTACTTTTCAATTTCAAATTACGATCGGTAGCAGTTTTATGCAGATTAAAAAGTCTTGTCCTATTAGTTTTTTATCATAGCAGTGGTACAATTTAGAGAAATTTCTCGTAATTAAATATTTATGTATAGTTGCGACAAAAAAAAATTGTCGTCAGTGTCTTACTTTGACACATTGACTATTTTATTGCCAAGCGTCATAAACTTTGTACAGCGAAATGTTTTAGGTGTCAATTTTATTTGTCAAATTGATTAAAATCACACCTGACAAGCAGACAATTTGTGACGATTCCATCATCCGTCACAACACGAGAATATGCAAACAGGAAATGAGCAATCCTTTAGGGTGAAATAGTGACGTTACTCCAATCTCTCAGAGCAAACTTCGCCTTATTAATTTTTATAAGAGCATTAATTGTCGCACTTTGAATCATTTATATGATAAACATTTGTTTCTCGTAGAAAGGTTTTAACAAAAATTGTGAAAAATTGAAACGTGTTAAATTCGTGTTTTTCATAGATGTAGGTGGTGCATTGAAGACTTCTATTTTAATCTATCACTATCAATACAAATCGTTCGTAAAATATTATACTTGGCGATGCGCTTTTGTTTTTTTGCAATAACTCTAAAAGATAAAATACATAAAATCCTACAACTTGTATTTACAGTTTTTTGGTATCTCCTAACAGAAAATCTCTAGGTGGGGTGCAAAATATAAAAAAATAACCTCGTAGATCCGGCGTTTGCTCATAAATTCAAATATATGGCGTTTTCGATTCATATGCACCGGTTGCACTCAGTGTATTTGCATTTTCTTTTAACCTCATGTAATAAGTAATAACACGAGATGAAGATATTCATAGTGCGCACTAGAGTGCGGTCAACCGAAAACGCTAATAGTTAAATTAAATGATAACACTCTCAGAATTTTGGAACGGTAAAGGTAACAAGTTTAAAAGCGTAGCGATAAGTCGGAACGCACCCAGTTTTACATGAGTAAGGCCTGGTCTTTCCATTTCCCATTAACGTGCCATTAACTTTATGGGAATTAATCGTCAGATAAAGTTAATTGGAGATGAAAAGACCGGGCCTTAGGCCCGGTATTTCAGTCACAGTTTAACTTTAATCTTCATTTTATTCCTATAGCAACAATTATCATAACAAATATTTCTATGGGAATAAACTGAAGATTAAGGTTAAAGTTAAACTGTGACTGACATACCGGGCCTAAGTCTTCCTTCAACCTTAAGATGGCAGCACATTACATAGCAAATTTTTATATTACGTATTTTTCATTTTGCACCTTTAGGAATGATAATCTCATATTTTTTTTAAATATGATCAGTTTTTTACCTAGAATGTCGGAAAGTCATTTTCTCCACGACCATTAGTGCATGTAATAATAATTCCGAAATCATTTTTAATAATAGAAACTAAACATTCTCACTCTTGAGATAGAATATTTATTCTGAAACGTGTTTTGCATGTATTTTCATTCTATAACAAGGGACAGAATGAATATTCTATAATTATGCTCAACGAAATACATAATATAGCGTTTTCGATTGACTGCACTAGTGCGCACTCAGAGTATCTTCATCTCTTGTAATTACATGAAGTTAAAGGAATATGCAAATATGCACTGAGTGCAATCGGTGCATGTGAAACGAAAACGCTGATAGGTTGCCATGAATTTCAAAACTGTCAGTGTCAGATATAAATGTGACGTCCTAATTATTTTCTGATCGTGGAGAATTATTACATTTACTGATGGTCGTGGAGAAAATACAGTCTGTTAGGCTCTTTTCACACTATACGGTTTTGATCGTACGGTAAAAAACCGTACGGCCACATTCTTTTAGTGGAGTGAAGAAGCGTATAGCACGTTTCACATTAGCGAGTTATCGCAACCATCACGTTAACTTACGGTAAACGTTAAAAATTACATGGCCCCATTCATTTTCCATTGGATCACATGGTCGTAACGTTTACCGTAAGTTAACGTGATGGTTGCGATAACTCGCTATTATACAGTGACGGACGGCAAAATGCCACTGCACACACGGCGCGCCCGAACGGCGCGGCGCCACAGTGTAACGATGTAATGGAAACTACTGGACCTACTGGACATAGTTGTTATAGCTACATAGATGTACAGATTTTTATTAAAATTTGTATATGTGTTGTCAATGTCACCTGCAATAGATGGTAAAAATTTAACTACGATTAAGTCAATAGTTCATACACAAAATAATAGGAGTAACAAATTTCTCGTTTTATGTAATGTCAAGCCGTGTGTTAGAAGAGAGGGATAATGAAAGAAAATTGGAAACTGAAATTAATTTTTTTACATTAATATCGTATGTTAGCGGAGAATTAGCTAAAATTTGTAACATATAAGTGTAAATACATATAATAATATACAGCATGGTCCATAATAGGTCTCACATTTTTTTTTACAAAAAATTACTCTACGAAATGAAATTTGGTAGTTTACTGATAAAGGGAACGTATCAACTTTTGCCATTAAGTACCAAGATTTCTACACAAAAATTCACCAACAAGAATTCTTGATAGAAATTAAAATTTCCGTTTACAAACACCAAAAGCTTACGAATCTAATCGTCATTAAGAAAAATGGAAAAATGTTTGAATAATCGAAATGACAAATGAAAAGAACACAAAATCTTGAACGCTCGAAAAGATATCAACAAACTGAAAGAAGCAGTAGAAAATTTGACGTTTCTCAGTTGTTAAATAAACTGTACATTTTCCTGGTACATACATTCTGCATCATTAATTTTAAAGTAATTATTCTCGAAAATGGTTCACTTTAGCCCCACATACAATAAGTATATCTTTTTTAATGAAAAGTAAATATCCTTTAAATTAAAGTTAACGAATCATTTTTTGAATGACTCCATATACAAATAAAATATAGCCAAAAACAAAAGAATGTCAAAGTGTTGACAACGCCCCCTACATTTATACAAAGAATAAACAAATATTCAGATTCAGCAATACGGAAAACTCCCATATGTAATTTTACAAGTAAAAATTTCAAGAAATAAGTGAGTTTTCATGAAAAACTGTAGTAAAGAAATATTCTTTAAAACATCGTAGCTTATTAACGAAACAAAATTGTACTAAAATAAAATGATCTAAATTGACCCAAGGAAGCTACTCTTGAATTGTAATCCATTCCATCTGGGCACCCGATATAAGAAATACCTCAAATACCTACAGCTGAAATATATGTCCAGGTTTTTTTTTTATATATTTTGCACCACACCTAGAGCCTTTATTTTAGGAGCTAGCCGAAAACTTTAAATGCAAAAGTTATAGGGTTTTATATGTATTATCTTTTAGGGTTATCACGAAAAACAAAAGCGTAACGCAAAGCGGAGAAATGGAAATAGAATATTCCATGAGAAAAACAAAAATTGTATTTTTTCCTCCACTTTTCGATGCGCTTTTGTTTTCTGTGATAGTTCTAAAAGATAATACATATAAAATTCTGCAACTTTTATATTTAAAGCTTTTTTCTAGCTGTTACAATAAAACACCTAGATGGGATGCAAAATATCAAAAAGAAACCCTGCACTGCCTGTACATAAAAATGTAAATATTTTGTAAGGTCGCAGGAAGTCGCAGAAACTGTTGGTATCATCTTGAAACTTAGTGTCGTAGTGTGTGTTAATCTAGCACATTATATAGCGCGATATTGCGAGAGTTTTACGAAATTGTCAATAATAGATTAAAATTAATAATTTTTGTTTTCTTGCTAAACAGTTCATTGGAGCACAGATTTCATATGTCTAGGATAATGCCCTGAGACATCCTTTTTTTAAGTACAAAGTTTGATGCAATTTGGAAAAGTATCGACGGAGAAATTCAAATTTGAAATGTTGTTCTGAATTAAGAATGACATTATTTTCTAGCATTTATGCGGTTTATTTTTAAAGAAATCTGAAAAAAGTTATAAATGTTTTAACATACTGTTATAAGCAACAAATGTACAGCTGAAATCAAAAAAATCGGGAAATGACAAAATAAATCGACAAGTTTTTTTCAATATTTTCATAGTGTGAACATGGATTTATCAGAAATAGGTTAGAATTATTTGACGGTATGTCAGTTTATAGGTAAATAGGTTAATTTTTTTGAAAGATATGTATGTATGTAGTATTGTCAAGTAGACAATTAACTGACAAATTTAACCAAATTTACAACTGGAAAAAAATCATTTCCCGTTTTTTTCTGAATTCAGCTGTATATGAAAAGATTTTCTGAATTTGACACTTGAGTTTCTGACCGATGTCCAAAGCATTACATTAAGCGATTTTAAGCGCATAACCGGTAATTACCGATCAAAAGTATTTTTAACTAAAGCTACATGAGGTGCTTTCCAATTGCACGGATGAGTTACTCGAAGCTACTTGGAGCAGCTCTGGAATAACTCCGAGTAGTATCTGTGCATTTGGAAAGCATTTAGTTAAAAAAAAATTTAACCGGTAATTACCGGTGATGCGCTTAAAATCGCTTATTGTCTCGTTCCACTGTGCGGCGACCGATAACTCAGTGGTGTACATGACCAAACGCACACTTTCACATTAGACGGTTTTAAATCGTACGGTCAGTTGCCCTCGAGCCATTGTAGTAGTGCGGTTTTTTACCGTACGAGCAAAACCATATAGTGTGAAAAGAGCGTTTAGTTTAACAAAATCACGGCAACAAGCCGTACAGTTTTTTACCGTACGACCAAAACCGTATAGCGTTACTCGGTTAGAATAGGCGTTTACGAAAAGTCGCTCGGGGCGTACTCTTTTTCATTTACGCTTACCAAAAGTAGTTCAGAGCGTTCGTAATGCTTTACGAAAACATGCTCCGTGTACTCCAAGCAGTGCTCGAAGTGCTCGATACAATTTGATCGAGCACGTAGAGTAATTTACCCCCACTTCAAATTTTTAAATTTCTATGACTTTGAAGGTTATGACCTGTGGTAGTGGTTAATTGTTTTATAGTAGTGTATTTGAATTTCTGAGATTTTTAAACTATGAATGAAGAAGATTCCATACTATATAAGTGCTTTTTCTGCACAACAACATCAAGAAATATCGACAATATACATGAACACATCAATTTAATGCATTTAATAACTTAATTATTTCTCCATCGTCATCCTCTTCAAGTTCATCACTAATAATTTGTAATAATAGATTTTAAAAAGAATTTATTACTCATATTAGGTTTCGAATTAGAACTACATAGGTTATCGTTATGATACATGTACAACTGTCACAGATCACCAAATAGAAATGTCTTACGAAAACTTCATCAAATTAGAGTACCCTATCACGTGATTAATGTGCTCCGAGCGCTGCACTGTAGGGCAGTTTTCGTAAACGCCTAATGAAAATTCGATCTACTCGCGTTCGGAATCTTCCACTCGTATTGAATTTTCATTCTAACCTTGTTACAGAATATGTAATGAGTTTTGAAAATTTATAATTTTTCTTTGTTAATATAAAACATTTTCCATAATTATTGACTTTCCCACAGTTATAGTATTATTACAGACTGATCTACTCTTAGAATTTTTAAATCGAACGCGTTTTAAAAGCAGCATCTGAAAAATAAATTTTTGCCAATATGGCGGATCTCCATAGTCCTCTTATGAAACAACGGTCAGTTTTCAGCAAATCTCAACGCACATTTAACGCATGCTCACTTTGGGTGCACTAAAATGCCGGATTACTCTCATTGCATTTCCTGTTGGAACGTTTCATATTAAAAATAATGAAATTTCTATGTTTTAAAAAAAGCATTTTTTTGAAATTTCCATATCCCCTATGTTGCAGCCACGCAGCCTAATAATAAGGTTGGCAGCTCGGCAGTGAACCAAACCTGGTACTTTTTTTATTGGAAAGTTGGTGTTGTCCGAAGTCCGCCAACGTGAATCTTGACACTGAATTCTAACCTTCAAAAATGGTAAGTTTTTGATGAAAATATAAACACACTATTATTGTTTATTCCTCCTTGTAGGGAAAATCAAAGAAAACGCGCAAGATTGTCGAAAAGCGTTTCGCAAAAATGAAAAAAATGATCAGTTCCAGCGATCCACGAATTAAAACAGCTTTACGCGCACCACCACGTCGTAAAAAACCGGAGGATCCGCATGATATGAAAGTTCAAGAAGCTCCTCAAGCCAGCTCTGCGCTATTCTTTCAGTATAATACTCAACTAGGGCCACCGTACCATATTCTCATCGATACGAATTTTATTAATTTCTCCATAAAAAATAAGTTGGATATAATTCAGAATATGATGGACTGTTTGTATGCAAAATGCGTACCTTATATTACAGATTGTGTCTTAGGAGAGTTAGAAAAACTAGGTCAAAAATATAAAGTTGCTTTGAGGATAATCAAGGACCCTCGATTTGAGAGAATACATTGCTTGCACAAAGGGACTTATGCTGATGATTGCCTGGTACAAAGAGTTACACAACACAAATGTTATATCGTGGCAACAAATGACAAAGACTTGAAACGTAGAATAAGGAAAATACCAGGTGTACCAATTATGTATGTTGCGCAGCATCGATATACCATTGAGAGAATGCCAGATGCATATGGAGCTCCGAGAACTTAGTATTTAATATCTATATTTTTAAAAGTTTTAAAATAAAATTGTTGCATAAAAATAAATACAGTTTATTTTTCAAGTTTCACATACGATGCATACTCTGGGTTATTTTTTAAATTTTTTTATCAACTCTTGCTATGAAATTTAGATGGCATGTCTTGGCTTACCACAGGCTTTACTGTACGTTTTTTGACGTACGTTTGTTACTCTGAAATCTAATCTGTAGAAAGAGCTTTAGCATGTTCAAACATGTCGAATGGAGTCACGTCCACTACATAAATTGAGTGAATATAGGGATTCCTGGTTTACAAATTTGGCCGTTTTTAAGCGGTCAGAAAATCCTAAATATTTAATTAGACAAGTTGCTGAAAATGGTTGCCTCAGGTACCTTGCCTTCAGCTTGCAAGCATAGGGCGCCTTTTTTTTACTGCATCTTGTACTTTCAGCGGCTGAACCTTGATGACGTCAGGCTGCAGCTATAAAATGACAATTTCCATCTATTCTTTCAATGGTAAAAAAAAACACCTAAAATCGGATGGAGATAAAACTTGGGCAAAATAGCTGACTAAAGAACTTGTTACATCGTACATAAAGAACGCATCATGGCAATAAACTAGTTCACCTTAAAATGTAAAAGAAACGCTTTTGGTTTAATCGCTGTAACGGATGACTTAAATCCCGAATAAAAAAACGAGCCCATAAGTTTACACGGCGTTTCATATTGGTAAAAATGTTCTGCAAGGTTTCTGGAGCTATAGCAGTACCTCCATAACTCTGAAATACACTGTTGTAGGTCTTGAACGTTATGAACAGGAGTTTTAAAAACTGTTTTTCAAATAAGGAAAAATAAAAAAATCCAATGGTGTTAAATCAGGAGAAAGTGGTGGATATTCGATATCAGAACCTAAGCTTATGATGAGGATTATCATAAAACTCGCGTAAATAATTCAGAGTTTCTCATGTTGTGTGATAACCTCAGGAAATTTTCACAAAACTCATCAGTGCAAGCCAAAGTACTGCCCTCATAAGCAGAAGTGCGGCATCTACTAGTTACAGAGTTTTGAGATATAGTCCTGAGTATAATTAATCGATAATTTGGAACTAAATGGGACACAACAACTGCTATTTTTAAATTTAAAGCATAGTTCTAGTTAATGGGAGCTTGTAATAATTATTATTTGAAATTTAAACTATAAAATGAAAAAAATAGGGGGAAAAAAGTAGATGCTGCACTTCTGCTAGGTTTAGTTAATATAGCAGTATTATGAATAAAAACTTATAAATATGCGGTATCTACCTAGCGATTAAAAAAGGATGTCTTACGAGTAAATAAAACAATAATTATTTAAACAATTAAATGCAATTTAATTGACAACTGATACAATAAATGATATATTTGTTAATTCTTAGATTTACGTTATAATAACTGTTATAACGTATAACTTCAAATAATGGCGCTAGTCATTCAATCTTGATCTGTCACTCAAAGCATAAACGCGGCAAATACATAAAACAATACAAAAGTGCGGCTTCTACGAGTAGATGCCGCGTTTATGTTTAGAATTCCAGTAGAATTCTACAGATACCGCGTTTTTATCCGGGATCGTACTTATAATTTGTGAAGATACGGCGTTTCTTAATATAAAAATTATATTTACATAAGTTTTTGAGTGAAAATATCGCATTTTTGTGCTGTATAAATGGAAAAAAACTCTGTACTGATTCTAATGATACCATTATGTCAATTTCACTTTTTTTGGTAGATGCCGCACTTCTGCTTATGAGGGCAGAGTAGGTATAAATAAATATGGAATGTTTTAAATGGTTGTATTGATGTTGTTACAGGTTACAGATAATAATGGACGATGTATACGAACCTGTGATGAATAATGACAATGGTTAAATTATCAATAACAATAAAATGTTATTTCATAATAAAATTTATTTTCAAAATAAAATTGTTTTATATCTGTGTAACTTACAACAATTGGCTTTATTTAACGGCTTACGACTGTTGATTTTTAGTTGACATCTGACATCTGCTCATCTGCATCTTGTTTCACACCGTTGCGTTCAAAAACTTTCTGTTACCTAGCCTTAACCACTAATCACCCTATTCTCACCCCGGGGTAATGTTTCTGAACTCACTCTTGGAGTACGTTTAGAAAAAGTCGACAGAGGGAGTGTGATGGGAGATCACGTGACGATTACTTTCATAAGAGTTTTTAAACGGTTGACGTTAGATTAGGGGAAAATTCCGAATATTTTTATAATGTTCTCAGTTGCTGGCACCTACACGCAAGCTAGTGCTAAAACATACATTACTTTTGTTAAATAGATCTTAAAAATGATGAGTTTTGATCTTACTTTTTCTATTACACAACAGTATTTTGTTGTGAATTATGATTTCTCCATTTTCATCGGTCAATAAATCATGAATACACGAAGTTACAATTACATTTTTATCACTATTCATTTTAATTTTTATAATTCTAGATGTGTAAACACTACTTTCAGATTTGAAAACATAAACCTAACCTCACAAGGTAACTTTTCCCGCAGCCTCAGAGCACGGGAACTTGGGTTTACCCAATGTGCACGCTCCGGTGTTTAGAAATGTGAAACAAATCTAACCGGTATTAGGTGTGTTTGTTATCCTGCACTAGTGCAAACCAGTGTACACTTTTTTCTTAATACCTGTTTGGTATTATTCATTGCAGTTACACTACCTTGTTTGTTATGTTTATGTTAGTGTAGTGTATTTCGTGTTACACAAACTACACCAGCACGGGAGAAAGAGTAACGAGTGCAGATAGGGTAGACATGCGCAATAGATTAATAAACGTCATTTGCGTGATCGATGCACGTGAATATGTTTTGCTAAATCTCACAAGGAAATGCAAAATGATTTATTCAAAACGTAAAATACTCGTTTACAAAGGTTTTATTTTCGCCAGATGCGTATACAACTAAAATAGACTGCCATGTATGCATTTTAATTCTATTTTGAAATAACATGTAAGATTTTAGGTTATAGTTGATGTTTACAAAGTTCAACGATTATAACACGTGGAAAAATAAACCGCACAAACTACACTCAAGCAGTTTGGTAGCACCAACTTCATCGCTGTACACTTCCTACACTCGCGTTACTGCACTCGTTACACGAATGCTATCCCGTGTAATGTTACCAAACAGACCTAATTATTCATCTCTTTTTATAAACGGTTTGCGTACACTCTAACCATACTCTACCACTTTTCTAAACGCACCCCTGATGTAGAGAGTGCAATACAAAAATGGCGAAAAAATTGAATATTAGAGGAGTTAACTAGAAACTGAATCGAGTGACTGTAGTGAAGAACTTTTGGTAGCGGTTTTAAGAGGAAAATAAAGTTTATCGAAAATGAAAAGAAATTGTAGAAGATATAGTTCACAATTGGTAATTCAACTGCAATTTTAATGCTAGATATATTATCTATGAATTACTTTCGAGTACAAAACACCTCTAATTGCTCTTCCAAACAAATCTCATAACCTTATCATCAATTGCTTCTCATAATTGCACGTTCCACTCGAAAGTTATACTTTACGCTGCTCTGTTACAGAATTTAATTTACTCTGCGCTCATACACAATGTGACAGATTCTGACGTCATTTGTTCGCGCACAGAGTGCGAAGGTGTAACTCAGTGGAAAACGCTATTAAATAATAGTGCAGTCAATCGAAAATGCTATAAATTATACAGGATTTACAGTCAAATGTACATATTTTGTATTAGGTACTGCAATCATATAGCGTTTTCGATTCAGCTGCATCTTCTTTTAACCTAATGCAATAACATGAGATGAACATACTCTGAGTGCGCACTAGTGCGATCAATCGAATCAAATGTTTGCGTTCCTTTTACTTGCGTGATTTGACACTGAACTGCTCCAAACTTAGAACACCAGAACATCTCGCTCTCAAAAGGAAAACAGCAAATGAAACATATTTCAATATAATTTTCTGATTGTCATTAATTTTCAAAATTGATATTCTGCATTTTTATCAATGGATCAACTCGAGTGTAATGTGTAATATACTCACTGACTTAACCTTAATGTCGTTATGGTACATGTGCATATGTTAGTGGTTAGTTTATGCACAGAGTTCATCCCTGTGTAATGTGTGGAGTTTATGTTGTTCATCGTTGAAAGTTCATCATGAAATTTATGGGAAATATTTTGGCTTTACAACACTACGTTGACTGCGCCACTGATCATAGAAAAATTCCAAAAGTAACCAAAAATTCATTCACCTTTTTTTTTACAACGTCGTTTATGATAATTTGCATAAAGAAGAAACTGTATGTACAAAATTCTCGAGTTGTAACGCTTATGCTGCACATGACTGTACGTTAACAACAGAAACAAAATTTCTTACTTACCGACTGAATTGACAGCTGATGTAAATCGTGTGCTAGTGTTGTGTCCACAAAAAGTTTTTCGTAAATCTACAAACATCTCCTAATTCCTGCATTTAAAGACGTGGCGAATTCTTTTAAATAAGAAATGACAGCATTAAGTGCGGCCGGTGACGTAAATCACAGCCGAAGAAGTATCGCTTACAAAGATAAAAGCAAACCGGCAGACGTTCGTCAAAGCAATATAAATTCAGCCAAAGGTAAAAGTAATTATTTAATTGTATAATTTTGAGCTTTTTCTTCGCCAGGAGCACAATTTCAAATTCATACAGTTATTTGGTGCGCCTTAAATTTCGTAATTTTGTGCACTTGCTTTTCTGTAACAGTTTGAATTTTCAGCTGTTAGCGATGCAATTCGAACTAGTCTTGGACCTCGAGGTATGGATAAAATGGTAAACTAAACCACACAGATACAATGTGTAATAGCTAAGAAAATATTTATTGTTATAGATTCAAGCTGGTAATGGAGAGGTTACAATAACCAACGATGGTGCTACTATTCTAAAGCAGATGAACGTAATTCATCCTGCAGCAAAAATGGTAATGTTAATACTTGAAATTTGGAAGAATCATTTTTTGCTGAGTAGTTTCTTGTGTTATTCTATTGAAAATATTAGAGAAATTGTGATTGTGGCATAGTCTTTAAAACACTTCTGATCTCACCACTTTGTGCAAATATTTAATACCGCACTAATATAACAAAATATTTTTAAAAACTTGTTACTCGTGTTTGAATTTATCAAGCAATTTTTTAATCATTAGACAATTTTTGGCATTGCAATATTTTCAACTAATATTTGAAATAATTTAGTCTATGACTTCAAGAAAATGAGAAACACTAGGTCTGTTCCAGCAAGAGTTCGTAACTAGTTCGGAACAGTTAAAAACAGTTGCCCACCGAAGTAATGACCGATTTTAACGGCGCCGCCAAATGTACAATTTAGATGACTGCATGCTTTTGACGGTTTCGAACTAGTTACGAACTATTGCTGGAACAGACCTACTAACTATATATTTTGAATATGATTGCAACTATTGTCAAATGCCTGTCAAGTTTCACTTATCGTATGATTGTAACTTAAATCGGACAATAATTATCTGCTGTACGGCATCACTGAGATGAATTGTCAAGGATGTATTAGCAAAGAAACATTTTAATTTGATGATCTCCAAGTCACTTTTTTTTTTAGTTTTTAAGAATTTATTGAAGTTATAGCAAAAATTTAAATATGCAGAAGGATAAAAATTGAATTTACATTTATATTCGAATTAATTTTTTTTAGTTGGTTGAATTATCTCGAGCTCAAGATATTGAAGCTGGCGATGGTACAACAACAGTTGTTGTTATGGCAGGTGCACTACTACAAGCTGCAGAAAAGCTATTGAATCGTGGCATTCATCCCACTGCTATATCAGAATGTTTCCAGAGAGCCGCAGTACATGCTGTGGATGTATGTGCAACATATAATTTAAATTAACAGAAAAACATGTTTGATGTCTTTTTAGATTTTAACTAGCATTTCTACACCAATAAATCTGGATAACCGAGAACAGCTTGTAAAAAGTGCATCAACTTCACTCAATTCTAAAGTTGTTTCACAGCAGTCGAGTCAGTTAGCGCCTTTGGCTGTCGATGCAGTATTAAAAATCGTCGACTTAGGTACATCATGATTGATTAGTTTATGTTGCAAGTATTGTGTTTTTTTTTTTTTTTTTAAGGACGTGAGGAAGTGGTAAATCTCTCAGACATAAAAGTTATAAAACAATTGGGTGGAACGGTTGAAGACACTGAATTGATTGATGGGTTAGTTTTTCCTCATCGTGCTGCAAACGTAAATGGACCAAAACGAATTGAAAAGGCTAAAATCGGTCTTATACAGTTCTGCATTTCACCTCCTAAAACTGATATGGACCACAATGTTATTGTCTCTGATTATTCTGCAATGGATAGGGTACTTAAAGAAGAAAGAGCTTACATACTGAACATTGTGAAACAGATTAAGAAAGCTGGTTGTAATGTGCTATTGGTAAGTGTTTATATTTGTATAATTGGTTCACTAAATCTTTTTGATTACATCATAGTTTATATTTGCAAACATAGAATTTGTTTCTACTTTTATGTATGCTTATGCTTAATAAAATTATTATTAATATTAAAATGAAAGACATGGATGGCTAGAAACACATCATAATAAATGCCCAAAAAAAGAAAACTTTATGTTCTTGTATACATTAGGCACTATTTGTGCAGACAAAAGTATGTTATATACACATTTAATGATGCTAATAGCTGAAAGATAAAGTGAACCAATTACATTATGAGTTGGTATTGGATTAAATACACGAATAAATTACAGGTACAAAAATCTATCTTGCGTGATGCCGTCTCTGATTTAGCTTTGCACTTTCTGGACAAGATTAAGGTAATGGTTGTAAAAGATATAGATCGGGAAGATATAGAATTTGTATGCAAATCACTTAGCTGTCGTCCAATTGCCTCTTTAGATCATTTCACGGCAGAAAATATGTCTACTGCTGAACTAGTGGAGGAAATTGGTGTTGGCGGTAATAAAATGGTAAAAATAACAGGTATGTTGCACAATAATTCGAATTTATAACATAGCTGGAGACCGAATTTTTTTCTAGAATAATAGAGGGAAATGAATATCACTTTCTTTGTTTTTTTTTCTTAATCAATATAATAGGCATGTAACTTACCTACTTACTTTAGTCGTTTATTTTCAAATGGAGTTGGGACAAATCCTAAATTAATATTATTTATATTGTTCGCAGGTGTTCAGAATGCTGGCAAAACTGTTACACTGTTAGTACGTGGTTCTAACAAATTAGTCTTGGAGGAAGCAGATCGTTCCATACATGACGCCCTTTGTGTCGTGCGATGTCTTGTACGTAAGAAGGCAATCATTGCAGGTGGTGGCTCACCTGAAATAGAACTCGCTTTAAAACTGGCAGCTCTGGCAGATAAGAGCGAAGGTCTGGACGCAATTTGTTTGAGGGCATATGCAAATTCTTTGGAAGTTGTTCCTTTCACACTAGCTGAAAATGCTGGACTTAATCCTATTCAAGTAAATTTGTTTCTATAATTTTTGAGCGTAAACTGAGATAATTGTTTACAGACTGTAACAGAATTGCGAAACAGACATGCAAATGGTGAAACCTCAGCAGGAATTAATGTTCGAAAGGGAACTATATCTGACATATTAGAAGAAAATGTAGTTCAGCCTTTATTGGTTTCTGTGAGTGCCATTACTTTGGCAACTGAAACTGTCAGATCTATACTGAAAATTGACGATATCGTGAGTATTTCCTTCTTAATATTTTTACAAAAAAAAAAAAATTTCTAAAAAATTCTCATGCTTATGGTATAGGAATTTTTAAAGAATATCGAGTTACTTGATTCACTTAAATGAAAGTAATTGTTCTTTGCTGTTTGTAATATACCGTACAAATCTTTTATACTCTGATGGACACTTACTTAATTGATTTGATACCAACTTGGAAAGATGTTTTCCCTATACAATGATACTTCACCTTAATCGCTCCATCATCATGATCATCATCGTAGTAATTATCTTGAACTGAAAGCACAGAATAGTAAAAAGTAACACAAATACGAATAGTACAAATAGGGACAGAAACAAATTGTAGGAGATATCCACACAGTTATTTGACATGTCAATAGTCTTGTAGTAAAAGTCTGATTCAATGTATGCAACTTTACTACAAGAATATCGACTTGTCAAATAACTGTGTGAATATCTCCTACAATTTGTTCCATCCCTATTTGTACTATAATTGTGTTACAATTATTGTGTACAAGGTGGATCAATTTCGATGTCTCTTACGGCCATCTCTGCAACTATAAGGGTGGTTAAGTCTCGATCTCTTTTTTAGAGATAAAGTCAGTAGTGTAAACAAAAATTGGCTATCTTCTTTTGTTTTCGAGTTATAAGCCAAAATTCAGATTTTCGACTTTAAGTCAATCAGTCATATCTCGTTTATTTTTGCAGATATTAAAAATTTGTTTTGACATTATTAGGACACTTTTTGGAATACAATTCAGTGGTGTAGTTGGTTTTTTGATATTTAATTAAATTTTCGAGTTATAGCATAAAGTTATATTTTTTTAAATGGAAATCATAGTAGGCAATGTCACCATTAAATAGAGATTTCTTTTCTGTTTTCGAAAATATACAGTGTGTCCCAGATTGAGTAGGCTACTATGGGTAACTTTCTTATTAGTGAAGATAGAGATTTGGTTAAATGGGCAATATTTTGCAGTTTTATGTGCTGATTCAGATTCCGTTGAGAAAATTTGAAAATTCCGAATAGTTCAGATATTATCGCAGAAAAACTGAAAATCGCTATTTTCTTTAATGCCCAATAACTATAGTAAAGGCAACCCGCTTACTTGATTAGTAATAAGTAAAGGCAACCCGCTTACTTGATTTAAAATAAAAATATTAAATTTTTTAAATAATTTTTTATTTAGATATGGGTTGTGATACACGGTTGAAACGAGGAAGAAAAATGCTATTTAATCGTACAAAAATTCAATATGGCGTCCATTTAAAATAAGAAAGTTGCTATCAATATCTTGACAGCCGCCGTCTTGAATTTTATTTTGACTGTATTTTCAACTGTATTTTATCAAACATAGTAACTTTTATATGAGACATTTTTTCATATTTTTATAATTGCGAAGTTATTGGACATTAAAGAAAATAGCGATTTTCAGTTTTTCTGCGATAATATCTGAACTATTCGGAATTTTCAAATTTTCTCAACGGAATCTGAATCAGCACATAAAACTGCAAAATATTGCCCATTTAACCAAATCTCTATCTTCACTAATAAGAAAGTTACCCATGGTAGCCTACTCAATCTGGGACACACTGTATACTTTCTTGGGTTTATTTCTTACAGTTAATAGAATAAAACACCTTTTTTATTATTTTTGGTGCATTCTTTTCTTAGTAGGCTAGTTTCAACAAAAGCCGACAATTTTCTTATGTTTTTATTAAATATTAACAAAGATTTGATGATTGGGTAGCACAAGAGTGAGAGGTATTGCGATGAACATAAGAGATGGAAAGCTAGCGCCGATAGAGTTGGGTTGGGATACAACATGAGTTGTCTGCGTATTTTAGCGCGGCAGTGTTTAAATTGTGATTTTATTTTGATATTATTTTCTGGATTTTAAGTTATTTATTGTGATATATCAAGAGTTGTGTTTATTATCTACTTATATTTCAATATTCTTTAACTTTTTCTGCAATAATTTCTTATTTTTATGTTTGTTATTTTTATGCTTTAGATGTTTTTAATTTATACATATAATTCAGTTCATTATCCCATGAAATGCATATTTGATCGAAAAAAATTCATTTTAAACTTAAATATTAAATGAAGTTACATAATTTCGAAATTGTCGGCCTTTGTTGAACCCAGCCTACTGAGAATAGAATGCACCCAAGAATAATAAGAAAGGCGTTTTTTTCTATTAATTGTAAGAAATAAACCCAACAAAGTGTATATTTTTGAAAACAGAAAAAAAATCTCTTTAATGGTGACATTGCCTACTATGATTTCCATTTAAAAAAATATAACTTTATGTTATAACTCGAAAATTTTATTAAATATCAAGAAACCAACTACACCCTTAATTGTATTCAAAAAAGTGTTCTAATAATGTCAAAACAGTTTTTTAATATCTGTAAAAATAAACGAGATATGTTCGATTGACGAAAAGTCGAAAATGTCAATTTTTGCCTATAACTCGAAAACAAAAGAAGATAGCCAATTTTTGTTTAGTATTTGTTTATCTCTAAAAAGAGATCGAGACTTGGCCACTAGTTTTTTTCTATCTCTTATAGTTACAGAGATGCCCATAAGAAACATCGAACTTGATCCATCCTGTACAATCAGAAAACGTGTGCGGTAATGATAAATTGAAATTTTTCAAATAAGACCTAAAATCTAAAAAGCTAGACAAAAAAATTCTTCTTGAAACGTGCCACGTTTCCAAAAACTACTAAAGTACAAAAAATCTACATCCAGTGGTGTCAGAGACTTGTTTCTGTTAATCTCGTTCATTAATTTTGTACTTAGGTATCTATGGAGTATTTTTATTAAACAATACAGATTTTTGACTAAACAATCTTTTATTATGCATCTATTATGATAGTATAGAATCACAATAATTTCATTTTATTTTAAATATTTGATTGCGTAATTCATTTTAACCAAAAACTCATTTAAATGGGTTAAAAATTTTATGTCGACTAAATAGTCGACTAATTAGTCGACTTTCACTGTTGATTTATTATTCGTAGTTAATCGACTTGCATTGATAGACTCGACTTGCAAGTCGACTTGCATAAAATCGTTTAGTCGCCCATCTCTAATTCGAACTCCAGTTAGTGAAAACCAACCGCTCCAGTAAATACAGCTCTGCCCCACTCTATCCAAGGATCATGCACCATATATGTACAGTTCTTTCGCTCGATCTTTGCAGTTACGTCATACTTTCCCAATTCGAGGAACGAAATCAACATATTCTTTTATCCTTATCTAATGCGTATGTTAAAACAATGATAGAATTTATAAATTTGTCATTTTGAGTCCATAATTTTCTGACGTAACCGCAAAGATAGAGCGGAAAAACTCTATGTAGTTAGATACATTGTAGTACAGAGTCTTATTTAGTTTTGGGGTAAGAGTTACACGATCTGTATACTTCTACATCTAGAATAAAATGAAATTTAATAAAAAAATGTGTATTGCATTTGAAATTACTGAGTAATGTATTCTAAAATAAAAAAGTTATCAAATATTACACTCTAATTGCAATTATGTACTTGTAAATTTCAATTGCTAACACTCAATTCTGTTTCAGGTTAACACAATGAACTAGTTTGGATTCCAATAAAAAAAAACAGTCGAAATTTATTTATAACATTCATTAATGTATTAATCTGCTTTCTTCACATTTATAGTTTCTCATGTTCTAATAAAGAAATAATAACTGCTTTACATATTTGTCTTTTTTTTAACATAAAAAAAAGTAATTAAAGCTGGTTCTTGTCCGATGAAAATTGTATCACAAACTCTTTTAAGCGGACAGTAAATGGCGCACAAACACTTAACGTTTCGCAGTCGTTCTGACGAAGCTGTCGAACGACTGCGAAACGTTAAGTGTTTGTGCGCCATTTAGTGTCCGTTTAAAAGAGTTTGTAACACGCCGATGTGCTACCCTGTTTGTTGACTTTTACGGACAACTAAATAAGTAATAAATAAATCCAAACAAATAAACAAATTTAATTTATTAGCAAATTCATTGACTGGCAACTGGAGAATTGGCCGTCTGCAAGAATTTAATGTGTATTTACCGTACGGGTAAACTCGGTCAGAATTTCGGAAGAAAAGGTCAGTTTTGTCTAATCCTACGTCTAGACTACGCTTCTACCTGCGACTCTAAAGCCTACTGATCTACACTAAGAATACGCTTTGCGTGACTTAATCTCGGAAATTCTCTGAGGTAGCCCTTTGTTGATATTTCAAACAACTTTCAAGAATTAATGGCTCGTGATCGCTAATTAGTGACGGACTCTACTTATGCCGGTTCCCTGGTTCGAATCCTGGTGAGACGATAATAACTCTGTGATAGCGGGAATTGGATACGTATAAATAAAATACGGATTTAAATTTAATTAATTATTTATTGCAAAACAAGGGAAAAACTCCGATTTCTAGCCGCCCTGCAGTCTAGAAAGATGAGCGTAAAAACCTTGTTGTTTTAAAATTCCAATACAAGGAAACACAAGAAAAAATTACGATTTTGTAAGAAATACAGTAGAATTCGTTTAACGGCTTTCTCGTACGAATATCGTGACGAACTAACTGTTTTCAATTACACAGCTGGTGGTTTTATGCTTGTCCCAAACAATATTTGTGGGCCTTTTTATTCAATTTACCTTAACAATTAAGTTGGTTACAAAATCATGTTGGTCTTGGTATTCGTGTTTACCACTTCAATAGTACTCGAAGACCCGCTCTGTATATCAACCAGCGCACAGTGTGCGTACAGTGTACTTTCTTAATGAATGTAATTAATTAATTAATCAGATACTCGGGGAAGTATGTGATACAAAATGCCGCCCAGGCGATCAATTTGCGGGAGAATCAATAGTAATCGCTAAGTTTTTCACGGAAAGCCCTCCTGAGGAGGCGCGGACCCGATTTGTTTCTAACCTAATAACGCTGCGAAGGGGGAGATTTCTCGTCCGCTCCTATCGCCAATTGAGGTGGAGGTTCAGTGACTCTCGCTTTATTTGTTAACCTCTGATTGCGTTGTTTTCGACGAGAATTTATCCCTATACGCAATGACAATTATTTGACCGTTTTATTTGATGCTCTACTATGGGTAGTTATGATCTTTCGGTCTCACAGCGAATTACTTCTAATTAACCCGCAGATCTCCCGACAAAGACTACACTTTGGTACACTCACAGGGTGTGAGGGAAACTTGGTTAAGAAGATGGCTATGACTATGTGATTCAGAATGGTTTGGCCTCTTAATTTTACTGCAATAGTAACGCGACTGATTGGCCTTGATTTAGGGATTTAATTTGTGCTGGTCGCACTTGGTTTTAGCGGCAGATCTAGACTTGCCTTAGATCAGTGGTACAGACCAGTCGACTTCACTGCGCAAATCGGAGAACACTTTGTTGAGCGTTTCCAACTTGCCAGAGAATATCGCTAAAGGGAATCAACTAATTTTTACAAGAATACACTGTATATGAGTTGCACTATAGATTGAAAGCGTCGGTTGACTGCCTCTGGTCGATTTAAATTACAGAAACGCCAAACAAACTAGTTTAATAATTTATATAACAATGGTCAATCAACGCCCCTGATGTGGAGGCAACTTATTTACTTTTAAACTCGGTTGGAAATCAACTGAAAAACCACTTCAGTAAAAAAATTTCACAAGACAAGCAAGTACTGAAATTTACAGATTATGAATTTTTAATCAATTAATACCACCAAGTATGTAATGAATAAAATATAAATTAAATCAGATTACCTAAATCCGCGCCGCGAAATAAGAATCCAATACCCGCACTGCACTCAGCTTTAAACACACCCGCGACTAAATTTACCGGCGCGAGACCGTTTGGTTTAATTCTATTTAATTGCCTCTCAACACTGGGATTTTAGACGTACCGATCTAAATGATTTATACTCTACTGTGAAAACTAAATCAAAGAAACAAGTAAGTAACCCAAAGCAATTTGCCAAGCCCAATCGATACGACTGCTCGTTTCAAAAGCTCGGAGCTATCTGTCTGTAATTTTAATATTCATTTTTCGGCTGTACAGCATTAATTTCCCTTCCTTCGATCCGAAAACCAAATTCAAAACACCCCTTGACCATAGAACTGTGGCCAGCATTCAGAAAAATAAACGCCCCCCGTTTCTTGGAATGTGTTTTCGAAACTTTCACAAGGACCCCCTGAAGTCCACATGTGGGCCTTCAAAGTTTGTAACTACTAAATTTCAAATCCTCTCTTGACGTGTTTATGTCTTCCCTGACTGTGCAAAGTATAATTTTTCAATAGCCGTATTCTCTTACCGAACTTATGCGTGTCAAATTGCCCAATTTCTAACGAACAACAGACGTGCATTCGAAACTCGCGTGACAGATTTATATGACAGTCCGCTCAAGAAACCATTGAAAGTAACTCAAGTGCGACAAGAATTTATGACTACCGCACTTGTGAAATGCCCCATCGAATGACCGTAAGGACTGGCGCTATTGCTTCCAGTTTCAATTCCTCGAAAATGTACACGCATTTGTTATTTATCATTTCAAAACAGCTTCATCACGACTCAAATGACAAGAAACATAATTGCAAATATCCATGTAAAATTTACAGTTACATCAAGAACATGCTTTTTGTTTTATAAGCAAATTCGCGACCGTTTCAAGTTTGTGATATAATATTAAAAAAAAGAAAAGAAAATATCTAATATCTATTTTCGTACTTGATGTTCATTTCTCCAATATTTTCTGTTGTTCCTTTCGTATCATGATTAATTATTGATTTATTAAGTAAACTATTTTTAAAGTAAGCTTCTAACATGAAATAAAAAATATTGACGATTCAAAAAATTACATCACAGAAGTCGTTTAGTATAAAGGGAAAAGTTTTTTCTTGCATTGCATTCCTTTAGCTTTAAAATTTATTAAAAATGACGGTAGCAGCGTCTATGAAAGTTCCTTGATGCAAAATAAACAATAGATACTTTTTTTTGTCAAAATTTGTCATATAATTAAACTGAAGAGAAAACTTGTTTATTTTGTTTTCCAAAGACTTTAATATAATTTATCTACGACCACTACTGTAAATGACAAATTACGTACAACACATAAATTAAGTAAGCGGGTGTTTACAAACGTCGTGCGTAAAGTAAGAGAAACGCACAACGCACCTACTTTACGCACGTTTATAGTTAGACCTACGTAGCCGCGTCACATTAGATTGACAGTCGTCGAAATTGCAAGTGTCATTGCTGATTACTTTGAAGGTAACTTTTGTGGTCGTAGATAAAGTATAGTACAAAACTCGAGTTGTAAAGCAATTACGCACTTGTGGAATTATTTGAATTCGCCGCTGCGCGGCTCATGCGCAACTTTTCCACCGTGCGTAATTTGCTATTTACAACTCTCGTTATGTAATATACTATTGTTATTCCTATATACTCCCTTGCTCTTTTTCTTTATTCCATAACAGTAGCTGTGTTTTGCTATGTAGATTCCTTTTTTCTAGGTTTCATTAATTCCTACTATGGCTGTATCATCTTTCGTTTCCTTTAGCTCTGTTCCAACATCACTTTCTGACCGTTTCGAAACCGTGATAATCAGTTGCCTATCGAAATAATGTTCGATTTTGACAACTTGATCAAGTGTAAAACTTTGATGAGTGCTTGCTTTTAATGATTTCGCAATCGTCAGAAAGTGATGTTGGAACAGACCTTTTGCTTAAGTACTTATTTTTTTCTTTTGAAGTCGTATTGTTCTATGTTAAAGTCAGCGGCGGCTGGTGCAAACCAATTTGGGTGTGCACTAGATATATCCACTGAACGCTAGCTTTGTTTAACACACATAAATAAACAGAGAACAAGCAATACATAGCGCACATCGAGTGCACACCCAAATTCGTATGCACCATCCGCCGCTAGTTAAAGTACTTTTTTTTGCTTTCCTCTACTCAATGCCTTATTCATATACCGTGCATTCAATAAAATGGCTATGAATTCAATGTTTTTTTTCCTAAAAGTTTATAGTACTGACAGCTGTCCATTTATTTCTTTGTGCTGACATAACCCCCCAACACTTGGCAAACGCGTTTAAAAACATGAAGCGCAGGGTACGTTTGTGTATTCAAGCTGAAGGACAACACTTTCAGCATCTGCTTTAAGCTTTAGTGTTGGTTTGAAGTCAATTAATTAAGTGTGTTACTGAATTTTGCGTTTACATTACAGATAATATGACACTGATGGCCGTATTCACCATTCCTCAGTTACATGTTTAAAGGTCAGTTAAGCTGTTAACAAACTGTTAAATATAAAAGCTGTATTCACCAACCACTGTTAAGACCTAAAGTTGTGTCAAACTCACTCTTTTAAGTTAATTATGCATTATTTGGCAGTTAGTATAATTTATCGCTTTGTTATAAGTAATTACACTTGTGTAGCACAACAAATATAGTTAATTTAAATTAAATTTACTTTTGACTTAACAGAGATTTAAATTTTAACGGTAGCTTATGAAACTGACTGTTAATTTGTGAATGGTGAATACGGCCGTTAGAGTTATTGACAATTGTCCTTTTGCTCTTGTCACAGTATAAGAATATACACAGTAGCGTCACTCCAGTATTGTCACATTTGCCATTTTGTTTGATACCTACCGATTGGCAAATTACTCTTGCTCTCATAAAAACTAGGACAAGATTTTTTGAGCTATGTAAAACTGCTACCGACCACAAATTTAAAATTTTTTGAAATTGTCAATCATTTCTACAGTGAATATTGTTTTAAAAGCTAGGATAGCTGTTTGCATAGAAAAAGGGTGTCAAAGTTAAACAAATTGCTCAGAATTTCAGCGTTAATAAAAACACAGTTACTGACTTGACAGCAAAGTAAGATTCAATATAATAAAATAATCACAAACCACTAAATTACTATAGACGTTTAAGTTAAATGAGAGACTCACGGACCAGGAAATTACTACGCTTCCAAACACGAGATAGTGTGATAGTTTTTGCCACAATTCACAATTGATGTAAAGTTGGTAGTACGGCAAACGATCTTGTTTTATTCCGTTTCCATGGAAAATTTCAAATAAAATTTGTGAATCTTGTATCAAAGTCTTGGTTCAAAGTTGTTACACACCAAATAAGACGCAATTATTTAGCTAAATATAAAGGTAAATGTGTTCTCGGTATTTTCTTTGTTTCCGTGTTATTACGTTTTAGTTATTTGATTAGTCTTCTGCTTATATTTATATATATATATAATATATTACAATAGCCGTTAATCCCCGTTAAAAATAATTTAAGAATTGGTTTACCTAACAAGTACGGCATTACTTCCCTACGAATTATATAATATATATATATAATATGTTATATTTTAAGAACAGCAAGATAGAACTGAAATAACATAATAAAAGTGGCCGATCAACCATCTTCTAATTTTGTGATTGCAAAACCCTTCTGTCCTCCAGAAAGCACATGATTTGGTTTGGTGATCCTACAACTTTAGCATTTGAAATCTGACGTTTAAAATGATTATTTTTGACAAGCCGTCAAAGAAAGTCATACTTACAGCGGAAAATTAAATCGTGCGAAATTATAAGGCCGCGATAGTACGTTAAGCATCTATAGATATAAGTGATTTGTGAAAATAATGGAAACGCATGGCTACTGGATTGAAAAGTTGTCCTAATTTTTTATGATATCGATAGTACATTACATTTCCATAAGGGCATCAAATAGTATGGCTGCTTTCTTTGACACTGACGTTTAAGAGACGCTACGGAGTAATTGTAATTACTTATACTGTGCTCTTGTATTGCGTGTCGCTAATTTTATAAAAAAATCAGCTTACTTTAATCAGAAATTCATTTGAAGGCGCGGTAGTTAATCGGTATTTCGGGCCGTGTTTTGGATAGCCCTGTATTAAATTTTTCATGTAGATAATTAACCTGAGACCAAAAATAGCCAATTAAGGCCGATGCACACGTCCGCTTTTTTTTGCCTCGCGGCGACGTAGTGGTCTGCTTAACTATAGGTCAAATGGGGTACTGCACATACTTTTTTGGCGTTGTTAAGGGTCCCACACACCTTGTTCTTTTCTGTCCTTTTTAACCGTCGCGTCGGTTAAGGGCCCCACACACCTCGTTTTTTTCGACAGTTTTACCCGACGAGTAAAATTGCTGGAACGATGAACGAAACCGATGAAAGTCCCTACACTTCGTTCTTGGAAGCCGTGTCACCAAACAGTTGAGCGCAATGAACGAAATGTGTTTGTTGGCAGTGGCGGCCTAAAATCTGCCATTGCGCCTCTTTACCTCTAACCACACATGAAAGTGCAAAAGACCGCCGACCCGTCTGCGCCGACACTGCAAAAACATGTCGGTTCCTGTCCACACACCTCGCGTTTACCCGAACGGATGGCGTGAACCGATGAAAATATCCAAACCGATTGATGTTTTGACACGACGGGGAAACACGTCGGTTTACGTCCATACACCTCAGTTTTATCGTTCGTTCGTTCCAGCAATTTTACCCGTCGGGTAAAACTGTCGAAAAAGAACGAGGTGTGTGGGGCCCTTTAAAACGGATCGTTCAAAACTGCCACAAAACCGAAGTGTGTTGGCAAAAACCGTTCATTTGGGACGTCGCACAGTGGTCAATATGCGGAAAAAACCCATTTTTTTCAAAATGCTACAAAGAGCATTTTGATTTTAAATTAGTAATTCTTAATGATTAACTGATGTATATTGACAAAATAATCAGATATATTTTCATATTGCATTCTTATATAAGCCCTTAAAGTCGCCTGAGTTGTAATGCTTACTGACAGTGTAAAAATTCATCATATTTTTATATGAATTTCTCTTACGATTTTATTACTACATTAAAGAAATATTTTTTAATGAATAGCAGCACTATTGGAGAATATGTTATGCTGAATAAAAATAATTATTTCAATTGTTGTGCCATTACATAGAGGACTCGAAGAATTGTTGAAAAATGTTTTGTGAAAAAATTTAATAGGGCATAATTTTTGAGCTCCGTCGAGCGCTATGTTCTAACCTATTTTTCTGCATACCTTAGACATCTAATTAAGTAATAAAATACTTTTTAGCTGCGACCACTTGCGACCCTCGTTTTAGGTTATAATTGTTCTAATATTTGACATACTGTAAATATCGCTTCAACTGTAGACCTGTTGATGTGAAACCTTTGTTGTTCATCCAGTGCCTTAGTTTCTAAGTTCTTATGGTGTTAAAAATATGTATAAGTTTCTATTTCGTTTTAGATTTTAATTTTTAATAATTAATTTTTTTTTAATTCGGCTTAATTTTCATTCATTTTATTTTATTCATTTAAAGACATAATGCATCAAAAGAAGTAAAATAAATTAAAAATGATAACGGACAATGATAATTTCAAAAATAATTAGTTTTTTCCGCAGCTCTATAGAACCTAAACCACTGTGCGTCGTTTAAAATATTAGGCACGGCCTGATTTTCGTCGGATTTCGTTCCATCCGTTCGGGTAAAAACGAAGTGTGTCAAGACTTATTTCCTCAGTGCAATTAGTGGTGGTCTAATGTCTGACATTAGACAAATGAACAGGGAAAATGAACAGGGATAGAGTTCAGAGACCTGTATAGAAATTTTTCTTGCTTGTGGAAAGTTAAATCGGCAGATTATATTCTTCTATGGCTAAAACCGCCGCCACTGCCAACGAGCATCCACGGTTCAACGTGATAAACTGACGCGAAATAAAAACGATGTGTGTGCGACCATCCGGCTTCATTCATCGTTTCAATATTTTTATCCGACGGTAAAAAAGGGCAGAACAGAACGAGGTGTAATTATGGGGCCCTTTACGGTACCGCACGTCCAATCTGCGTGCATTTAATCTTATTGATCAAAAAACCACACTTGTTCACTGAGCCTAAATGTATATCGGCGCGATAGGAACGCAAACGACTTACGAAACAATTATTACAGCATTGTTAATGTAATTAGGAATTTATATCAATTTTTACATTCCTGTATTTATGGAAAAAAGAATAATCAGAAGTAATTAGAACTACAGAAGAAAATGAAAGTGAATTGACTGCATAACAATAGTTTTCAGCGTCCGTTATTTTTAAATTTTTAAGTACTGGTTTCTTTACTCACTTCAGAAGTTTGCTTGTAAATAGAAACTTTTACATTATGAATCGCATAAAAAAACTTTTATGCATGTTAATGCCAAAAGTTTTAACCGCATAAAAATCTTAACTTTCTAATACAAAGTTTTTATCAGACATTGCGAAGTTAATGACCATTTCAGAGATAATAATGTACATGTAAAAATTGGAGCACAAATAAAATTTCTGTACCGATCTTAAGGTAACATATTTTATCAAGTTTTCATTAACCAAAGCTATTTGAAACAAATTTGATTTCACATTTAAACATTCGTTAAGAATTTAATGTGTAAATAAATCTCTATGAATGACGACATGTATATTAACCATCAAGCTTTTCTCTACAAGTTATTTATAAGCAGTAAATTCAAATTGGATTGTGAATCTGTTACTTTGAAATAAACGCCTTTGTGCAACAAAATTTGCTAAGAATTGCCCAATTCGCTGGTTAAAGCAAACGTGTATAAATTTATTCTTTCTTCTCGCCTGAAAAGTTACGTGCCGTATTTTGCAAGTTTTTTTATTTGCACGAACTGGCGGGAACCAATTTTTTTACGGTTTTGTTTACGTAAGTCAGAAATGCGACTTTATTATCAAATAAATTTGTGGTTTGCGACCAACTTAAATGTTGCCTGCACATTGTTCAGCGATAAATAAATTTTGCCATTAAAGGTTGTTGAAACAAAAGTGAAAACAGTATTGCACTGTTAGCAAAATGTAAAATAAATCTTGTCCGATACTTTTTTTTTAAATGAATTCCTGATAATATATGCCACGGACTATGTTAAATTGGCAATCAGTAAGGTGTTAACAGTCACGTGATAAAATCAGCAATACATTTTGGAGTAAGCTTTTTCAATTTATCTGGTATTATTGCAGAAATGACTTAAATAAGTAAATACATAAATATTTTAATTTTTTAATTTTAATGTACCGAAAGTAAAGAACGACTATAAGATTGTTTTCATTTTAGTTTTACAAAACAAACATTTTTGTATGTTTTATTGAAATCACAGCAATTTCATTCTGAAGTGGATATTTTTATGAGATAAACAATTTTTAACTTAAAATTATTTTAGTTGATTTAATTTAGTTGATTCAACTGTTTATAACTTACAAATTTACAAAAATATTGTAGAGACTTTAGAGCATTTATTTTTCGTAAGTACATATAAATATTAAAGAGCCAAACGTATTCAAGAATTTTTGAACATAGGCAAAGATTTTCGGAAACCAGCAATTACTTCTAATTTTTCAAGATCAAGAATTTGAATAAGACCAAAATTATTTCATGAAAGTGGAAAAAGTATATTTGTATATTTGACATTGTAGATAACAAATAATCTTATTAAAGTTTTATTTTGAAACATATCAGACGAAAACTAAAAAATGCGACTTAGGTACTTTGGGCCCTCAATTTCTAATGAAAGCAATTTATGCGTCATGTTATTCTAAGGCTGCGCTCACACTGATGAAGCAAATGACTAATTTTGTTGGAAAGCGTTTTTTCAATGCTTTAAATAGGATCAGGCTCACACTGATACATCAAAACAAAAACCAGTTTAAAGCACGCTAAAACATTTGCAGTCAAAACGTTTTTACTCAAAACGTTTTGATCTAATGACTGTGGTTTTAACATGAAACGAAATAGTTTCATCACGCCAAAAAACAATTTATGCTAAAGTAGAGGTTTTTTCCTCATAAACTACGAAGAGTTTCTTTGACAGAGAGAGAATACCTACCTACTTTCGATCAAACAAAATGGGAGAGAAAGAGATATGAAAAATCACAACGTGCAGGCTCCACAAGGCGATTATTTCATTGCATTAAAATGCATCGTAAAAAAACGCAGCGAAGCTTATGCTAATTTGCATTAATTTATTTTCAAGTTTCTCTTCTAAAATTTTCACGTTTTATTCCGTGTTTCTAGAGTATTCCATTAATTTATCTAGATCGTCTTTCAAATTCCCGGATCGTTCCAACAATTTATTTTGCAATTCCTCTTTGAAATTTCTGGATTGTTCCTTTAATTTATCTTCCATATTTCCAGATTGTTCCATCAATTTAGCTTCCAAATTTCCAGATTGTTCTCGAAATTTCTCGTCTAAATTTCTGGATTGTTATTCATCTTTGAATATCTTACTTAAATCTGCAGGACCGCCTGAGATTTCAAAAAAAAAGGTTTCCGGGTCCTCTCCTGCTTCTAGTAGCGCTTGGTGAAGTCTTCGTTGCAAAATAGATTTCTTTCCGGAAATTTCCAATTCGCGTTCTTCTAATTCGGCTTTTAAGTCTTTCGCTTTTAAGTTTGTTAACAGCACTTTCTTTGAAGTCATTGTTTTTTTTCCCTTTTTCCGACACTGCACTTTGTTTAATAATTTGTTTAAATTAATCTAATTTTAATTGTTTATTTATTTTCACGAACCCCACACCTGACACCAATGTAACGATTTTACGGGTTCTATTAATTTTTATTTTTAAACAAAACACGAAATAGTTAATAACTAATTTATTTAAAAGCAAACGAATTAACACTAACTTAAACAATAATTTATTTACAAACTTATACGTAATTTATTTTAACAGCCGAGCTAAAATGCAGCACGAACTTTAATGCCGAACTGTCCAATGCTGAATTCCCTTCTCATCCCCGGTCGCGTGCTTTATAAGCCGGGGTTGTTTTTCGCGAACATTCGAGTAGGCGACAGAGAGTCTCAGATTGATTGTACCGCTGACGTGACGTCGAAGCTTCCGAAGCTTCTCGTGTGGTGACGCATCAGACGGGCTGGCACCGGAATCGTCACAATATCTATCTTCTCAAATAGAGCGCATTGTGTTAAAGAAATTAAAACACTGTACATTTAATAACTTTTTATTTTTGATTCGAAGGTAAAAACGTAAAAAGTTTATAACAACTAATAAAGGCTGTAAGGATTAGATACTGAAATCACAATAGAACTGAAGAGGTACATGAACAATAGCTATTCGTGAAAAGAGAAAGGGGTGGCTGCATTTAAAAAAAAATTGAATAACGGCGGGTTGAAAATCTGACAATTACACAAACTTGAAGATTTGGAAAAACAAATAAAATTAAAAGAATTTATACTTGGTTATTCCTTTAATTTATAACACTATCAATTTTTATTGTTAGACGATAAAAAATACGAGTAGTAAATATATATTTAAAGAGAAGCAGAAAATCAGATCGTTTCCAACAAAATATTAATTTACTCCTAATTGATTACATAAATATAAATACTTCGTGGACTACCGTTTAGAGGATTTAATGTCTTTCTAAAAGAAAATACACAGTAAGTAGAAATTTCTATTTCGTTCTGTAAATGTGTTATCGAAGAAGGAGCGCTTCAGTTAATGAATAAATTTTACTCACCCTGTATAAAGTAATTAATTTAAATATATTAAGAAAATAGACAAATAACGACTGATTTTTCGATTGCAGAAGGTGATGATGATCTCAATAGAGACATATTTCGGGACACTAATTTAATAACAGAATATGTTTAATTATAGAGATTCGGTAAGTATTCAACTGAACGTCCCGTTATAATGCGTGCGACAGGGAGCGCACTAGAAAAATAAAGAGAGAGATTAGAACTAATCACGCTGACTTGTTTTCGATTTGTTTTTTATTATTTGGCAACAGTTATTCTGAAATCCATAATACATGTTGCATTCAATATTAACACAGATAATAGAACTCTCCAGACAGTGCCGGCTCAACAGGGTAAGCAAGCGATGCATCGCATCGTGACGCCTCTCGTGAAGGGCACCCAAAATCAAAATTATACAGGGATATTTACATAATTAAAAAGTGATCTCTGCCCACAATTATTTTATATCCGTAAATACGTATTTCGGCAGCGACGCTGCCATCTTCAATACACACTAACAAGTTAAAAGCACTTCATGAAACCTAACAACCACTTAATCATATTAAAATGATAAAAATAAATATATAAATAATAATAATAATAAAATAATATACCGAGTAATTCAATTTGGCGTACCAAATATAGGCGTACCAATAGTTTTTAATTTTTGCATTTTCGAAATGTACAGGAAATTCTAGATCGAAATGATGTAAAATATTCCATATACGGGGCGATTGAAATTCGAGAGAAGCATGAGGATCTCGTTTATAATAAAATATAGAAAATTGATTAAATGGAGGCAAAGTTGCCGAATTTCATGCTGATTATTATTAATCTTTTAAGAAATTTGAAATATTTCGAACAGTTTATTTGCAATCGGAGAAAAACTAAAAACTGTGACTTTCGAAGATCGAACGTAACTTAATGTTTGAATTATAATAGTTGCATACTTTTATTACAAATCGAAAAACATGTTGTTATTAACTTATGAACTATTGTAATTCTGCTATTATCTAATAACATTAGGCCTTAAGTATATCACAGTTCAAAATTAGATTTGTGTACTGACTAATAAGCGAAAAAGACAAATAAAATGAGACTCGAGCAATCGGTTTTAAATCACTCTCCTGATGAACTCTGAACTGATAACAGCGTGCGATTTTGCGTGCATGTTTTTATTAATTTTTTCCTCATCTGCCTTTCGCGATAATATTTACATGCAACTAGAAACAAATTACCTAAAAACATTATTACTAAATTAAATTGATTTGTTTAATTGGCAGTATTAGAGAATTAGAATATCTTATAAATCACGTGAATTATTTCAGCCTGATTGGACCTCATCAGAGATATGTACTAAAAAATTACATTTTGAAGGATAATAATTAAATTATACACCCACATATTTTTTGAATTTCCAATAACCCAAAAACAAACCCTGAAAGAAAACTTTTTGAAAAACCGTCTAGTATTTTGCAAAATTGAAAGGAACAGTTATGTTTCATCATTCAAAAGGCAAAATGTGACAGTAAAATAAATAACGTAAGTAACTATGGAAACATTGAGTGAAATTAATGACAGCTGTAGTTCTTGCCAAATGAAATTGTAATTAAATTGATTTGTTTAATTGGCAGTATTAGAGAAATAGAATATCTTATAAATCACGTGAATTATTTCAGCCTGATTGGGCCTCATCAGAGATATGTACTAAAAAATTATAAGATATTCCAATTCTCTAATACTGCCAATTAAACAAATCAATTTAATTACAATTTCATTTGGCAAGAACTACAGCTGTCATTATTACTAAAGGATGGCAACCGCCGATTCGATGACGAGGTTTCGATATGAAACGCGCATACTGGAATTGTGACACTTGCGAAAATTTCAATAATCTGACAGATGAAAATAGCGAGGAACCTCAAATAAAACTGACAACGCAGCAAGAAACATTTTCCAATAGTGGCACCACTTTGAAAGATATCTTTCGTATGGTGAAACTACTATGCACCCAGAACAATGAAATAAAAAGAAACTGGGCGCGCGATAATTGATAAGATCAATCCAAACCTGCGAGCAAACACAACGGGGAACGAAAATACTTGGCGCAAAAAACAAAAATTATGCCGATGTTGAACCAAAAAATAGCACCTGTTTAGAAACTACTGGAAAAAATACATTGAAAAATGAAATTAACATAGTCGAGATGCAAGCAGGAGTTTCCACTGGTAAGACAACAAAAAAGGGTGGAGTCTTTTTTTCTTTCGTTATTTATGGTGTTCCTTATTGAGGTAACTAGAGCCAAAGCGAGGAAAATTTTCGTTAAATGAAATTATTGCCCATGCCGCGCCACGCCGGCCGGTCATGAACTTTCTTGTGAAATGTAGTAGGTTGTGCTTCTTAGTAACGCAAAACAAAAGTCAACATTACTGTCAAAAATTCATCGTAACTTTCGTAATTTTCGGTTTTACTAAAACCAAGAACAAAATTATCTGTCTAGCCAGAAATACATTTCTTTTATGAAATATGACATTGCCCAATGAAGAAAACAAGACCCAGAACGACCAGTCGAAAGACAGTAAATTCACAGACGAACTAAAAGCAATCGTATCGAACCTGGAAGCACTTTATAAACATGAAGAGAAATTGAAGAAACGGTATCTGAAACTGAGTAAACTGCTAATTGAAATTGAATGCGCAATTACTTCAGAAGATAAAAATGCATGAATTATATCAATAAGTGTTCTTTAAATAAATTTAATCAAGTGTTTTAGTTAATTTTGTATTTGCGTGGGGAAAGGATAATTCCTTAAATGGTCTCAATCTTTATTTTCTTGAAAAGTGATAACATAATTTTATGATTATAACAACTGAATTATTCATGGTTGCATACAATAACGCATGCCTACTTCTTTTAATTAAATTGAATACAACATTTCTTCCCTCCTTAAAGAATGGGAAACATTGCAATCAAAATTATTTTATGAGAACAAATTTTATGAAATTTGTAATAAAGGGTGTTTCAAAATGACCGCAAGATTTGAATTTCGCAACATTTTCTTTTGATCAAAAGTGTTGCTCTAAAAATTTGACTACTGTCAAGTAGACGCATCCCGATTATCAGTCATGGAACGTTACATGACCGAACAGCGGATTTTAATAGTGAAAACTTATTTCAAAAATGGTAAAAGTGTAGCGCAAACAGTTCGCGGCATGCGTGCAATTTTTGGTCGACAAAACGCACCAAATTCTTCAACGGTTAAGAGATTAATCGAGAAATTCAATCGAACGATTGAATCGAAACATCGATTCGCCGCCGTTCACAGCAACTGGCTATTTCAACAAGCAGTTTGCAAAGAACTTTAAAGAAAGATTTTCATCTGCATCCTTATAAACTTAAATTGACTCAAGAACTTAAGCCACATGATCATGCACAACGCCGTGCATTTGTCAATTGGGTTTTGGAAAACCAAGAAATGGATGCTGATTTTGTTAGAAAAATTATCTTTAGCGATGAGGCGCACTTTCACTTGAATGGTTACGTGAACACCCAAAACAGCCGAATTTGGGGAGTAGAGAATCCACATGTTGTTCATGAGAAAGGAATGCATCCACAACGAGTCACCGTTTGGTGTGAATTTTGGGCTGGTGGAGTGGTTGGGCCATACTTTTCGAGGATGTCGCCGGCAACGCGGTAACAGTGAATGGTGAACGTTATCGCAAGATGATCGGAGTTCTTGTGGCCTGGATTGGTCGGGATGGACTTGGACAACATGTGGTTTCAGCAGGACGGGGCAACCTGCCACACTGCTAGAGAGACAATGGAGTTGTTGCATGAGAAATTCCCTGGTCGTGTAATCTCACACAATGGCGACCAGAGTTGGCCACCGAGATCGTGCGATCTAACGCCGTGCGATTTCTTCCTATGGGGCTTTGTAAAGTTGTCCATTTATTCCAACCAACCAACCACAATTCCTGAGTTGAAGGAAGAAATTCGGGGTGTTATTGACGGTCTCGAAGGGCAAATGTGCGAAAATGTGGTCAGAAACTTCTGTAAAAGAGCAAAAGTGTGCCAGCAGAGTTGTGGCGGCCATTTGTCCGATGTTCTATTCCACACATAATTACTTCATATCCAAAATGAAAATATTTGAAATTTTCGAGGAAATGATGTGTTTTATTAAAAAATTAAATCTTGCGCTCATTTTGAAACACCCTTTATTTGAGGTGGTCGGCGTTGTCGAGTAGACCGGCGCAGGATCTGCGGGGATGTCTCCTGTCGCTGTTGTGACTGCACTGGGGTTTCTGTTCTCCCTGTTAGTTCTCCAGCAGATAAATGATTATGTTGCTGTTGAGGATGATATGTAGGTAAGAACTAAGGCTGGGACTTTTCTCAGATTTGGTATTCGAATATTAAATTGAAATTTTATTCGAATATTCGAATAAATCGAATTAATTCGAATTGAAATAAATCGAATAAAAATTCGAATATTTAAATAAGTATTCGAATAATGAAATGGAAATTGCCCTGCACGGGCAAAATTTACATTGTATTTTGTCACTTTCATTTCAAACTTAATTTAAAGTATTTCCAAACATCACTTCTGGACAATATTTTGCGAATAAATGATGTGAGAAATACTATAATGTGTAGCTGCGTAGACTTCGTAAAAAAAGGGTCTACATTCTTGTGTCAAAGATTGCAGGGATACCTTCTTTTGAGTGGCGCAATACGATTCTATTAACTTTTATTGTCGATAATGAAGGCAACTAGAAAAGTAGTTACAAAACACATTCGAAAAATCGGATTAAGTTAATATTCGAATGTTTGAATTTTTCAATTCACTGAATAATTAGAAAATTCGACTGATTTGAATTATTCGAATAATTTAAAAATTGAAATTATTTGAATTATTCGAATAATTAGAAAATTCGAATTATTTGAATTATTCGAATAATTTAAAAATTCGAATTATTTGAATTATTCGAATAATTTGAAAATTCGAATTATTTGAATTATTCGAATAATTTGAATATTCGAATTATTAAATTTGAACGTATTCGAATAGAGAGTGTACATGTATTCGAATATGATTCCCAGCCTTAGTAAGAACTGTGTCTCGTGAAATGTAGTAGGTTGTGCTTCTTAGTAACGCAAAACAAAAGTCAAAATTACTGTCAGAAATCAAGTATTGACAAAATTCATCGTAATTTCAAAATTTTCGGTTTTACTAAAACTAGGAAAATAAACAAGAACAAAATTTTCTGTGAAGCCAGAACTACATTTCACAGTAAAATAAAATTAAGGAAAACGTGTTACGATATTTTAGCAAAGTTCATCTTGTAGTAAATCGTTTAATTTACGTAAATATGCTTTACTTTCTTCTCAATATAATTAAGCGAACCAAACATTTCGAAGTGTTTCCTCTTGTCAGATGTGCAAACAAGAGCGGATTTAGACACGGTTTTTAAGGGCTGCAGCCCAAGGCCCCGTTTAATCACAGGGCCCCCCTTGTTATCAAAAAATAAAACTAAAAACAATCTAAATTTAAAATTTCAGAAAAAAGAAAATATTCAACATTTTTTCGTAACTAGATAAAGTTTAAATCGTTGGTTTGCAACAATATTGCATTTGAATAAAATATTAAAAATCAATGTTTTAATGACAATAAATAGTAAACACAGCGATTTTGTTTTTATTTTCTTAGTCTTTACTCTTGACCTGAGAATTTGTTCCTTCGTTTTTTTATTTGTTATTAAAAGTAATACTTGAACATTTTATTCTTGATGTTTGATGTTATGTATATAAAAACTTTTTTCATTGTTAACTGTTTACATATAAAAGTTTGTATATCCAAGTGCATCAAATAAAATAAATAAGAAAAATAAGTAAATAAAAAAAGAGTTTTTCGACAAAATGGCGAATGAATCGCTACAACAAATTTGAGTTTATTAGGTAAGCCCCCAAACAATGTTAATGCGGCCCCCAAAGTTAACAGTCCGTTGTTTTATTCGAAGGCATTTTTAATTATTTATTTTTGCTGTTAGTAATTAAGGAAGTTAACAAACAGGGTTTTAAAATCCCCAATATAGATAAAAAAAAGACTTGCGGTTATGCAAGTAGACGCCGAGAAGTAAATATATCAATAGAAGGACGTTTTTTGTCTCTTTAATATACGTTACACTGTTCTATAATGCAGCAAAACATTTTGTCCGAAAACGTTTTTGATTTATCAGTGTGAGCCTAGCCGAAACGTTTTACAATCCAGCAAAACGTTTTGTCCGAAAACGTTTTTGCTTCATCAGTGTGAGCGCAGCCTAAGAATAATGCTTATCCGACGATTGTAAATTCGGGCCTAAAAGGTCAGAGCCAGCACAGAGCTAGTGCAGATCAAACAGAAAAAGTGAATTTAATATGTCAGCTAAAGGACAACAAGAGGAAATGTATTTAGAACAAACATGAGCTATGTCACCATTTAGTGGGCAGCACGTAAACTTGAACATGACGGTGAATCCCCGATCTTTGCAAGTTGAAAAACATTTGCCTTGAAACTAGTCTATGGAAAACGGAACATGTAGTAAAGTTGACGGAATTAACGACACTCCCTTGTACGCAGTATATTTTCAATAAAGCAATTAAAGTTAGGTCATACTCAGTGATTTTTAAAATTTTTTATCAACTCTTGCCATGGGATTTGGACGGCATGTTATAGCTTTACTGTAAAAAGCAAAGATCAGAGAGTTTAAAGTACTATCGACTGGAAAGCTGGCATACTTATTGAAGCGAATTGGTAGCCATACTGCTTTTAACCGAAGGCACGCTAAATTTAATAAATAATAACAAACAACGGCAGCAACAATTTATTACTGATCAATGCATAATACAACTTTATTATATTTTTATCTAATTTGACACTTCTTTGCATTTCACTTATTAATTTACTTTCAAGTATAAGTCTTAAATTAATATATATATATAGGTATCATTGTCATTGTTTTAATAAGTGTACTGAAACGTGAATCATTTACGTGTCTGCTAAATTCGTCACTACTGAACAGATTTTGGTGATAAAATACTTTTAATGGTTGTTAAAATAGATATTTTTAGAATTAATCATTTTCAAAAGGCATAATATTATTATTATTATTATTATAATCATACATAATTAACCCTGTTCTGTTTTTTGAGAATTTTTAAATCAATAATAGCCAACTGTTTAACAACTTAGGATTCTTCAGTGGAAATCTAAAAGAATTATCTATATAAAAAATGCAAAAGATTAAATTAAACGTTTACTAACTGATGGAAGGATATATTTTCATTATTTTTTATTTGTACTCCAGTACAGCCTCTGGCAGCACACTTTGCTGGCGTTGTAATAAATTGATTATTGCGTCAACAAACTTTAAAGTTCCACTGCACGTTTAAATGTAATTAAAAATTATTTTTCCTATATTGCAAACTTAAAACTATATATACATAAATATAATAATAAAATAATCAATATAATAATTAAAAAATCATAAAATAAAGAAATGTATTTTCGAAGTTGATGCGAAATTATTAAAAGTGAAGCTCTTGAGAAAATGAATAAGGTAAGGAAATAAGAAAAATGCGAGGAAAAATGTCAAAAGTGGAAAATATACTATGACATCAGAAATTATTTTGGTCAATGGTATAGTCATGGATTTTAAAATTATTGTCGGAGCTAGGTTCGTGCATTGTATCAATCATTTTTTGATTGTCAAAATTTGTCAAGCAGTTCTAAAAAATTCACAAAATATGCGAATGTGGAGCACTGACAGTCCACAAATTTTTGTTGAATCTCCACTACATGCTCAGAAAATTGTTGTTTGGATGGCAGTCTCTCGCAGAAGAATAATTGGGCCCATTTTTTTCAATTTTACTGTCAATGCCGAGAGATACAGAAACAACGGAATTTGTTCAACAATTACACCATGATGAAATTCAGCGTGGCTATTTTCAACAGGACGGTGAATCGTGGAATGAGGTATTTAATAGTGCTGATACAAATCACGCTTTTGATCATTTCTATGAAAATGTTGTCAAAATGTTTCATAGAAATGATCAAAAGCGTGATTTGTTTTCCTTTAGTTAAACATCGAATTCATGATAATGAATATAAAGTGTCTTGGTACAATAATACTCTTAGGCCCAATTTTACAATCGGGGAATAAGAACGGAATAACTGTGCGCCAAATATCCTTTAATGTTCCTCCATATCTACGTCACACCTACGTCACGTTATACCAAGGTTATACCAATAATAGTGCATATCCGACGACTGTAAAATCGGGCCTTAGTCAGATTTCGAACAACCTCAGAGACATAAATGCTCTCCTGAAAAAACATAATGACATTCATCTGCGGAAGTTCTATAAGACATTAAAGGATCATTACAACGCCGCCTTACGGAAAGCAAAAACAAATTACTTTGATAATAAGATTTTATCTTCATCTAACAAGACGAAAACTACTTGGAACATTGTGAAACAACTAGCAGGTTCGAATAAAGACTGCAACATCGAAATACTTTTCACTGGTAATCCGATTACTAATCCCAACCAGTTAACTGAACTATTTTGCAATCATTTTAGCAACACAATATCGACAACCAGTCAACAATGTGTTGTTTTTTCTCCTAACTTTTCCCTTGAACACAACATGTACATCTATCCGACCGACGAGTGTGAAGTACGAAATACACTTAAAATCATTTCAAATAAAAATTCTTCGGGTGTTGATGGAGTACCTTGCTCCCACTCAGTCGATACAGTGATTTTATAGTGATTCCGCTGGTTGATGTAATCAATAAATGTCTTTTGCAGGGTGTCTTCCCCAATCAAATGAAACGTGCCAAAGTCATTCCGATTCACAGGAGAGGAGCCCGTACTGATATTAACTATCGTCCTATTTCTCTACTACCGTTCTTTAGTAAAGTTTTTGAAAAAATTTTAAATTATAGACTAATATCCTATCTAGAAAAATATAAAATATTAAATGAATCGCAATTTGGTTTTGTGGCTAACTCTTCCACCAGAAACGCCATCTATAATACGTTAACATTTATTTATGATAACTTAGACAAGAATTGCGATGTGTCGGGTATTTTCTTTGACCTCTCTAAGGCATTTGACCTCTTAGATCACTATGTTCTACTATCTAAGATGGAAGCCTACGGAATTCGCGGTACACCGTTAAGCATCTTTCGCTCCTATCTATCTAATCGTAGTCAGTTAATATCCTTAACTTCGGAATATCAGGACACAATAAGTCATCATTTATCATCTGAAGTGACGATTTGCCGCGGAGTTCCACAAGGATCCGTATTGGGGCCGACTCTTTTTTTGATCTACGTTAACGATTTGTCTCTATCTTTAGAACCTTGTTTACTTTCACAGTATGCAGATGATACTAATATTGTCGTTGCAAATAAATCTGTCAATACCATATCGACGACTTGCACTACTATCATACAGCAGATGTCGACTGGTGCGCCAAAAACGAACTTCGCCTAAATACTCAGAAAACTAAAATTGCCACTTTCGGCAAAGCTAAGCTTGATTATAGTATACACGTCAAATATTGTAACAAGTCTATACCAACAACAAATACTGTTGATTTCTTAGGTCTTGTGGTTCATACAAAACTCAATTGAGTACAGCACTGCACTAAACTTGGTAAAAAACTGTGTTCCGCTCATTATGCTTTAATCAGCCTGAGGCAAAATGTTGGACTAACTGCCCTAAAATCATTTTATTTAGCATATGTTGAGTCGAGGCTGAGATACGGTTTAATATTCTGGGGATCATCTTCTAGCTTTAAATCTTTATTTCTCTTGCAAAAAAGGTTGATAAGAATAATATGCCGTGTACCTGTTACCTCCATGTAGACCATTGTTTAAAAAGCTGGGAATACTACCGTTGGCTTGCTTATTGTATATTCTAGAGTTAGCCACTTTCATAAAGCGTAACGAGCATCTGTATATTCGAAATAATCATTTTTACTCTAATATGTGCACTCGATCGTGTAATGATTTTAGTATAGCGAAGCATAGATCTACATTCTTTACACAGGGCGCTCATTATAAAGCTATTCAAGTCTATAACGCCTTGCCTGCGAATATTAAAAAGATGAATTTTAATAAATTCAAATCCTCCGCTAAGACCTACTTGTTAAAAGAAAACTTTTATTATCATATTAATTTATTATCATATTATATCATATTAATTAATTTCTATCTCATAAATCAACCTGCTAGCGAGGATGATTTGTTATCAATCTGATTTTCCTCATGTACTATGTGTATGTGTATGTATTTGTGTGTTCTAACATTTTGACAAACTATGTGTTATATGTTCTAGTCTATACTGTTGTCATTATTGTGTTAAAGATGTGACATTGTCCACGTCTGTTTATATTGCATCAGTGACAATAAATTTATTATTATTATTATTGATACAATGACTAAGCTATTAGATTTTATGGCAAAAGATAGAAAAACCACAGTAATAACTGGAGATTTTAATGTTAGATTTAACTCGTCTGAACCTAAAGTACGAATAATTTCTGACCTACTAACATCTTACGGACTGCATATAACTTTGAACGAAGGTACTAGAGGAATTTACTGTATTGATAACATATTGACCAATGCCGTCAAAAGAAATTATTCCGCATCTATTTTGAACACATCCTTATCAGACCATCGGGCTGTAATAATGACTTACAATGCCTCTGTAATGACATCTCCTCCTAAAATAATTACTTTTCGACCAATTACCAGTTATGGCATGTTTACTTTGCATAGCTTAATCCAACAAGTGGATTGGACCTTCGTCAGTGACACTACAATCGACATTAATAAAAAAAATTCATATGTTTAACGAAACTGTTGAGTTAGCCATGCAGAATGCATTTCCAGAACAAACAAAAGTTGCTAAAAAGTTACTAATTGCGGCAATTAAGAGAATGTATATCTTTTTTATATGAAGCATCAAAACAAGGACAAGAAGTGGTCGATATATTGAGATATTACCGCAAGATGTATCGTCAAAAATTAAAGGAAGCAAATAAAAAGGTACACGATGAGTATATAAATAACTCAAATTGTACTCCCAAGGCTCTATGGAGGATAGTTACGAAACATAAGTCTACAAAAAATACGGAACATCACTCCAGTGTAACTTCGGATGAGTTCAATGAATTCTTTGCCGGGGTAGCCAGAAATATAATAGAAGGTCTTCCAAATAGCAAACAGAACAGCATTAGTTACTTACCCACTTTAAATCATGTGGAAACTAATCTTAAATTTGAAGAAGTAACTATTAACGAACTGAGACTTAATTTTCGCATTAAAGAATAAGAACTCGAAGGATATATATGGTATGAATTCAAAAATAGTCAAAACCATCGCACATCATGTAATATCACCATTAACTAAACTCTATAATCAATACATACATAAAGGAGTCTATCCGGAAGCGCTGAAAGTGTCCCGTATCGTACCTGTGTACAAAAGCGGATTTATTGATGAACCTGCAAACTATTGTCCGATTTCTATTACTCCCATATGGTCAAAAATTTTTGAAAAGGCGCTGAAGGAAAGGATATGCACCCATCTGGAAGAACAGGAAGTATTTACTGCAACCCAGTATGGCTTCAGAAAAAGCTTCTCTACAACTGATGCAATCTATAAGCTTGTGACATTAGTTAACGATGCCTTCACTAAGGGACATCACGCAGCAACACTCTACTGTGACTTAACACGTGCGTTTGATTGCGTATCTGTCGACATCCTGATAAGAAAATTACACTTTTATGGGTTCAAAGAAAATTCCTTAAAACTTATAAGTTCTTACTTGCATGACAGAAAACAGGTGGTAACACTAAACGGGGAGCAGTCACATATGATGGATATACGATATGGAGTCCCACAAGGATCAGTGCTGGGCCCGTTATTGTTTCTACTCTATGTTAATGATCTACCACGTGGAGTTCCTGACGTAAATCTGATTCTTTTCGCAGATGATACAACAGCAGTATGTACAAATCAAAATTTACAAGAACTTATTGCTAAAATAGAGACTGCTCGATTGAATCTAGTTACATGGTTTATTGCTAATAAGCTGAAACTCAATGAAAATAATTCAGAATTAATGTTTATGTCACTGAGAAATATTGAGGAATCACAAAATCCGGAGAAAGTAAAATTTTTGGGCGTGTATCTGGATCCTAAACTTTCATGGGACGAACACACAACCTACTTGGCAAGTAAAATTGCGTCAAATATATACCTCCTTCGAAATCTTGCCCAAATTACTTCGGAGACGGTTTTGCTCACAGTATACCATGCCTTGATTCAATCCAGAATCACTTATTATCATTATTAGCTTGGGGACATGCCAGTTCGGTTCTACGTGTATTTGGGCTTCAGAGGAAGGCCATCAGAATAGTTGCTGGTCTCAAATACAGAGAAGATTGCAAGCCTGCGTTTGTTCGTCTCGGTGTTTTAACTTTGCCATGTTTATTCTTACTCCAATGCCTACTGTACATTAAGCAACACAGCACTGATTATTTCACACATGAACACAAGCACAAACATGACACCCGTAACAAAACTAACATTGATGTAGAATTTCAGCGAATCAATAGAACTCGCACAGGGATAAACTATTATGGACCAAATATGTTTAATTTATTACCACATGACATAAGACAACTGTCTTTTAACGAATTTAAAAATAAAGTGAAAAAATATTTAATTGAAAAATGTTTCTATAGCGTAGATGAAGCAATGTTTACTATGTGCCTGGATTTTTCATGTAATTAACGATTTTTTGTTCTATTTGTCAAATGTGAAACTTGTTATATACATTCTAAAAATTGTATGTTGTATACTGAATGTTTTTCTCATCCTGACGTATGTAAACAAATTTTTGTACCAACACGAATAAAGATATTATTATTATTATTATTATTATGGTGTCATTTGTTAATATATCACTACTTTTAACCCACTTTTTTTTTATCTGTGGTGGTTGCCCAACGGGGTCCTAAGTCAAAGACTTGTCAGGACCTCAGGAGCGGGAGTGTATTTGAGTGTGTGTAAAGTGTTGGTGGTTGCCCAACAGCCGGTAACTCAAAAACTGTTAAAGCTAGGTATAGGGAATGCTAATACAGTTCGATGCAGCATTTAATTCCACATACGAAGGTGTATTAAAATATTGGTCGTTCCATTTGAAAAAAAGTATTTTTCTGTGTTTGAATATCTTCGAGTGGAGCGGTGCATTTTAGACACCCTGTAGCTTAATAGATTATGCTTATGGATTTTTTAAAAACCTTAAAGCTTCAACTACAATATCAGCTATTACAAATAAAATTGCTTCAATAACAGCTGTGTTATAATTTTTTGAAAATCAGATTGCAGAATCCAAATTTTTAAGAAAATTCAAAATATCTCAAAAATGATGCATTTTAGAGATAGGGAAATGTATTGCAATTTAACATATTTTTACATGTAGAATTCATAAACGTGATAAAAAATATAGCATTCCATTTAAAATAAGCGAGTTGATAGCGATTACCGGTACAACCGGAAGTGATAGAGAGGCTATTTTATTCTATTTAAAGAAATCTCTACGGAAAACCCTTGCTCCCTAAGTTTCAACGTGAACTGCAACCTTGAAAATTTTTAACCAACGGTTTAGGTGGATAACCCTGTATATAAAAGTTTTGATCCTATTAAAATCATTCAATAAAATAAGGTATGTGAGCCAAATAACGCTACATCCCCAGTTACGCCATGCACCATTTTTCTGAATTCTAGGAAAGCTATATAAAATTTGCTCATTGCAACGTTTTAGGTTCCTACCATAGGCCCAAGGGTACATTTCCATCTTAACTTTAAGACAAAGCTTACACCCCTAACAACAATTGTTAAAATAAGCGTCAGCTTAAGTTTAAACTGGCATTGTATGTATATTCGCCGGCACTTAAAACAAAACGTTGGTCCAAGACCATAGCCGTAAGTAGCACAGGGGTATCGATTCTCGCACCGTGCGAGAAGACGTCAAAAATGAAGAAAATGACGTAATTTTCGAACGATTTTTTATGGTTTTATACGAGAGTCTATGTCATTTTCGCATACGAATCTTCTCGCATGGTTCGAGAATCGGGTCCCTGTCTAAAGGTTCATTTTTGAATGAGTTTATTTATTTCGTTTCGTTTTTAGTGCCGGCGATGGTACAACTAGGCTTCAGTGAGGAGTACGGACAGGACGGTAGGCGTGATATGGGAAATGGAAACAAATTATAAAACCTTGCATTAACGGCTCATTAGTTTGCTTCGATTTGCACATAATTTTAAAATTATATTAATTGCTCCAATTATTATAAATGTTGAAAATTGAATTTAATTAAACGATGTCCAAATAGCATTGTGAATTGGTTACAGCAGAAACCTAGTTCGTCTATAAATTACTTTGTCAGTTTTAAGATTTGTTCTGCTTAGATCGATCTTAGTGCAGTAACCAGATTTATGAAAATAATTTAGATATCGATTTTTTTTTAAATTATAGTAAATATACTATGTATTTCAATTTGAGTAGTTTCAAATGACAACAAAATTAAATCAAAATTTGTAAATCAATGCAATATTTATTTATCAAATGGTGCAATGGCATATCTAATTAATTATTCTAAATTTTGTCTTAAAGTAAGCATAGCAGTAAATAGTTTGTCAATTTAGAAATCGTGAAGATTGAAACCTATTGCGCAAGAATTAGGTACTTGTTTACGTTTAGGTGGCAAAAAATTTTCATTTGCATATTAAAAAAGTCGAAGTGTTAAACAAGATAAATTGCAGACAATGAACATTTAAGCACAGATTGTCTGTAAATTGTGTAATTTTAATCCTATTACGTGTACGTAATGAGCGGAACTTTGCTTTCCGCCTTAATTTAGAGAAAGCCGATATCTTTGCGGCGTTAAATAGTGCGCGAAATCATGTAGAAAATCATCTGAAACATTTTCGATATAATAACGAAGAAAGTACAAAAAACGCTGTCCGATTCGCTTGTCAGTGACGTGCTATCCGTTTTGAAAACGGGCGATCCCACGGAGATATCGACGAAACGCCCCTGGTGCTTATAGATCGGATTATACGGAACAATAAAAGCAATTCATGTGTAACTCATAGTTTCGTGTAAAAACGACTTAATTAATTGTTCAACGGAGAGAAAAGAAATTTGTCTATAAATATGCACCGTTTCCAATAATCCAGTCACTTTCGATTCGTGTCCGCATCAATAAACATTAGTTAGTAATCATCGAATTGTGTTAAAAGATAAATGTGTGTTACGAAAAACGGCAGCTTTGGGCTGCTCGTTGTGTGTTTGCTGTTTTTGGCAAGTGCATACGTGTCAGTGGCCAGAGTGGCGAATCCTGTTTCTTATCAATATGGTGTGAAGGATGGCGATTTAGTTGCAGCCGCTGCTGAAAAGAAAGCAGTTGCTGCTAAACCAGATTCCAAACGACCTGTTGTTTTGGTTTCTCCTGTCGTACATGATTTGACAGCTTTACAACAAGAAAGCAAAAAGATTGAGCGTTTGCAAAGAGGAAAAGTTTTGAAACAACCTCTTGCATTTTCGATTAACAAAGATGATTCAAAACCAGCAGCTTCTCATGTTCATGGCGTAGGTCATGGGGGTGGAGGACATGGAGGAGGTGGCGGAGGACATGGCGGCGGTGGTGGAGGACACGGTGGCGGTGGCGGAGGACATGTCGGCGGTGGACACGGCGGCGGAGGTCATGGTGGTGGAGGACACGGAGGAGGTAATAGAATAAATCAATAACAACAAGTAAAATATTTCCCACTAACACCATTGTCAGTAACATTAAATGTAAATTTACTATTTTTATTTGCCTGCTCGTTAAAAAAATTTAAATAACATACCAATTTGAAGCCCCAAGATTTCCATTACCGCGTTAAAAGAAAAAAAAAATGACCTTTTCGATGAAAAATGGCTACTGAAAGCTGAATCAGTTCGTCATTTAAAAACTGAATTTCGAATTTCATATCTAATTATTCAATAAAACAAAATTACTTTGAAAATTCTATAAATAATAATAAATTTCGTAAATATTATGACGTGATACTTGGAAGTTATATTAAATAAGTAAATTTTACAAGTAATTTTTCAATATGATTTATGTACCTACATAAATTATAATCATGTACATCATAATAAATTCTAAGTTTAAATTCATCTTACTTCAGATGGTGGCCATGGGGGCGGTGGCCACGTTTATGAAGTACATGAAATTGGAAATGTCGGGGCAGGCGGATACGATGGTGGTCACGGGGGAGGTGGTGGAGGTAATAAAATTAAAAATCCTTATTTATCAAATATTAAGGCAAAACGAAAATCCTAACCGCTTCAAGACATCAGTTTGTCATTTTAATTCTAATTATATATAATATTCCCTAGCATAACTCAGTGCGGTTTTATTTAATAGGTGGACACGGAGGCGGTCATGGAGGAGGCGGTGGTGGACACGGAGGAGGTAAGTTAACAATGTGCAACGTAATTGAATTTTGTTGACATTCCCATTGTTTGCGCAGGTGGATACGGAGGCGGTCATGGCGGTGGCGGTGGAGGACACGGAGGTAAAAATCAAAACATTTTGAAGATACTTTCCGAAAAAAATACAAGTACATACGCATAATAAATAAAATATTCTACAGGTGGTCACGGAGGTGGACATGGAGGAGGTGGTGGAGGTCACGGAGGTAAAATTAGTTATATTAACCGCACATATTAAACGCTTGAATGTAGGACTGACAAATTTACTTACATGACAAAAGTTTTACAAATAAATTGACTAGAAAAAAAAAACATACTTATTTGCATGAGCATCAATGTAGTCAAAATTTGTCTCGCAAACAACAGCACGTTTAGTATAGTTATAACACTGATTGATTGGCACAGGTGGACATGGAAGCGGCCATGGTGGTCATGGGGATGGTGGTCACGGGGGAGGTGGTTATGGGGACGGTGGTCATGGCGGTGGTGGCCATGGAGGCGGCCATGATGGCGGTGGTCATGGCGGTGGTGGCCACGGAGGTGGTCATGGAGGTGGTGACCATGGCGGTGGCCATGATGGTGGTGGTCACGGTGACGGTGGTCACGGCGCTGGCCATGACGGCGGTGGCCATGGCGGTGGTCACGGCGACGGTGGCCACAGTGATGGTGGCCATGGCGGCGGTGGTCACGGCGGCGGTGGTGGTCACGGCGGCAGTGGTCACGGCGGTGGTGGCCATGGCGGTGGTCACGGCGACGGTGGTCATGGCGGTGGTCACGGCGACGGTGGTCATGGCGGTGGTGGTCACGGCGGTGGTGGCCATGGCGGTGGTCACGAGGGCGGTGGCCATGGCGGTGGTCACGGCGGTGGTGGTCACGGCGATGGTGGCCATGGCGGTGGTCACGGCGACGGTGGCCATGGCGGTGGTGGTCACGGCGGTGGTGGTCACGGCGGTAATCATGGAGACGGTAGTCACGACGATGGCCATGGCGGGGGTGGTCACGGCGGTGGTGGTCATGGCGGTGGTCATGGCGACGGTGGTCATGGTAACGGGGGACACGGAGACGGTGGGCATGGGGATGGTGGTCACGGAGGTGGCGGCCATGGTGGACATGGGGGAGACAATGGAGGTAACAATAACAGTATTGACAGCAAACTTTTAAATAACGAAATAGGCAAATATTTGTAGAACTCCATTCAGTTAAATGTTATACTCCTATATGTTTTTTTTATAGTTACACAGATATGAGATTTTCGTAATGTTCAGTGTTACGGTGGAAAAATATGGATGATATAACATACTAAGTACTAAGCTACTAATCTAGTTAAACTAGTATTTAATTCATAAATATAGATAATATCACAGGGTATTCTTAACATATCAGTAAAATAAGTAATATATTGTGGACATAACTTGATGGTGAGGGTCAGGGACTATATCGTGTTTTCAACAAATAGTACCTCGAGTCAGCTTTGGGAACAAAAGTACGTATCGTAGATTGCACTGGATACGAACTGTGGTTATCGCAAGAACTGTCAAAATTGGAAATGTAGGTTATGCGAAGGAACTGAAGTCAGACAATTTATTTTAATATATTCTTTTAAGAACGAAGATATTACTTTCAAAGTGTCTTTTATATGTTGGCCACTTGCACTAACGAATATGTGTCGTCTAACAACTGAAATTAACGATTAAAAGCTAGATCTTGTCCATATACGAACAACGAAAGTTAATAAAATGTTTATTCATTTTTGACATACCGTGTGTCCCGGCCCTTCTGAGCTATAGGAAATTAATATGGGATTTCAAACATTGTTGATTTTTTTGTTCCCAAGGCAAAATACGACAAAAATTTACATTGCTTCTGCTAGTCCTCGATCGAATACAACTTAATGTTTAAAATTATGGGGAACTATGCAACAATTATTTAAATAACTAAAGAAAAAGATTTTCGAAGATTAAATTTCACTTGAAGGCTCCCTTTTTAAAATTTGTTATAAACAAGGACATTGGCCAGCTTGCATGGGCTCACGTCTTCAATTCGGAAGGATTTCAAATCTCATGGAGTTTTTTTTCTTTTTTTAAATAATTATTACAATTTTCTCTTAATTTAATCACTAGTGAACGGAATTTGATATTTTGTTTGGTTTATTTCGAACAAGGCGGCAACGAGTGCGTGCACATTAACCCGTCGCTGAAGCTTTATACGTTGCCGCTTCGTTTGTATTTAATCAAATAAAATATCAAATTCCGTTCACTATTAATCACCTAAACTGTTATTATTACAAATACTATGAACAACGTGAAAATAGGTCCACTCCATTCGTCAGGATTTCGAGTTCTGAACTGTTCAAAATCTTACTGAGCATGAACAGTGCACAAAATTGGATATAAATTTCATACTGCGCATGATTTGAACGGTTCAGAACTTGAAATTCTGTCAAATGGAACAGACCTAATGTAAATGGTAAAAAATTGTAATAATAATTTTTAAAAAAACTTGCGAGAGCCCATACAAGTTAGCCAATTCCCTTATTCCTACCAAATTTTAAAAAGGGAGTCTTAAAGTGTAATTTACTTTTCGAAAACGTTTTTATTTAATTATTTAAATAATTGTAGCATAATTTTTCATAATTTCAAACATAAGGTTGCATTTGATAGGGAACTAGCAGACGCAATATGAATATTTGTCGTATTTTGTGTTGGGAACATAAAATCAATAATATTTAAAATCCCAAGCTAATTTTCTATTGCTCAAATGGATCGGGACACTCGGTATAAGAAATTGATTATACAAATTACGACATACGATTTTTTTCCAAGGCTCACTCGAGGTACTTTCTTGTTGAAGACTCAATATATTGCATATCATGATAAGTTACCTAATAATTTCCAGTAATCAATGTTACTAATAATGTACTTATGTATGTAATGATTTCTTGTATAGGTGGCGGTGGACATGGTGATGGCGGCGGACATGGTGGCGGCGGACATGGTGGTGGACATGGTGGCGGCGGACATGGTGGTGGTCATGGAGGCGGAGGACATGGAGGCGGTGGTGGTGGACATGGAGGTAAATGTTATGATCACACAAATTAATAAAAAATGTACAATAAATTTATAATTTTAATAAATATGTACAGGTCATGGAGGTGGTGGAGGCGGACATGGAGGAGGCGGAGGTGGAGGTCATGGCGGTGATTCCTCTCATGAGAAGGGAGGTGGAAAAAAACACTTTTCCGATCACCAGGGTCACCATGGAGAAAAAGGCGACAAAGGTTATAAGGGACACCACGATTATGAAAAGTCTGAAAAGGGATTTCACGATAAGGAAGGTCACAAAGGTAGCTACTCCGACGAAGGTGGTCACAAAAAGGACCATCATTATGAAGATGGTCATTTTGGTGAACATCATAAAGGAGAAAAAGGAGAGAAAGGAGCGAAGGTATTTTGTAACTCAAGTTTTAAACTGTAAGTGCATGGCAACAATTTCTTTTAGTATGACGAAGAAGGCAAACATAGTAAAGGTCACAGCACCAAGGGTGAACACAAAGTTGCTAAAAAGGATGAGTACGAAAAGAAACACGAATTTTATGACGAATATCATGAAGGAGGTGATGAAGAAAAGCATGGAGGCTTCCATCATGAGCACGATTATCATAAGGTAACATATTTCAGATATCAGTTATTAAAGATATCAGAGTTAATGCGTATTTGTTTACTTTAGGGTGGATCTGAGAAAGCCGGACATCACAAATCCGGACATCACAAAGACAAATACGGAAAGAAAAAGCAACACGAAAAGGGAAGTCACTATCATGAAAATAAAGGACACAAAGTCGCTGATGGACATGATAAATATTCTCACCATGGAGAAAAATACGCCAAGAAGGGTGATCACGAAGGAGGCAAAAAGTGGGGATACAAAAAGGGTGAATCGGATGGCAGCGGAGGAGGTGGCGGAGGACACGGCGGTGGTGGTGGAGGACATGGAGGCGGACATGGTGGTGGCGGTGGAGGACATGGAGGTGGCCATGGCGGTGGTGGTGGAGGACATGGAGGCGGCCATGGTGGTGGCGGAGGAGGACATGGCGGAGGTGGACACGGCGGAGGAGGTGGAGGACATGGACATGGAGGTGGTGGTGGACACGGTGGAGGAGGTCACGGAGGTGGTGGACATGGTGGCGGCGGTCATGGTGGAGGAGGTCACGGTGGTGGTGGACATGGCGGAGGTGGTCACGGCGGTGGTGGAGGACATGGCGGCGGCGGCGGTCATGGCGGTGGTGGTCATGGCGGTGGTGGTCATGGCGGTGGTGGTCATGGCGGTGGTGGTCATGGCGGCGGTCATGGCGGTGGTGGTCATGGCGGCGGAGGCGGTCATGGCGGCGGCGGAGGTCATGGCGGCGGCGGTGGTCATGGCGGTGGTGGTCATGGCGGCGGTGGACATGGAGGAGGAGGTGGTGGCCATGGAGATGGCTACGGCAGTCACAGTCACAGCCATTATGTTGTTGTTCATTATTAAGCCAAGTCATAAATTTGTACATTTTACGTTGAGTTTGAAAAGTTATTGTTATAAATTAAATTATTTATAATATAAATTTGTTATTATATTCGTATTTTTATTATTAATTTTCTTTCATTTGGTTACTGAAACTAGGTGCTACCTATTGCAAGTTTAACAAGAAAACTATACAATTTTCTTTTTCTATTCTAATTTTCTATATCTAGATTATTTCGTGAAACATAAAAAGAGAGATACATTTGTAACTTGTAACGTATTCAATGTGTAGCAGGTGCGGTCCTAGAAGTGTTTCTTGGGGGGGGGCGATTTGCTTTCTTTCGGGTTAAAAAAATTGTAGACAAATACGATCGTAAAAATACACTTGAAAAAATCATTTGCTTTAAAAATAATTTGGAACAATAAAGAAAATTTGTATGTAGGTTTCGCCTGATTCGGAGAAAAATAAATTTTGGGGGGTGGGGCGATCGTCTCGATTCCCCTCGTATGACTGCGCCCGATGTGTAACCGATTTATTGTAACAATAATAATAACAGCAATAAATTTTGTATGAAGACCAGGGCAAGGAATATGCTGTATTAAGCATGATAAAGATAATAAAAGGCTGGAATATAGCCTAGTCGGCCTACGCGCAGTGGCGGAACGTCAAATTTTTGTTCCCCCCGCAAATTATTATTCGGGCCCCTACCACAAAAAAACCAGACATTTTTACCTAAATATTTTAATTATTATCATTATTTATTTATGTATTTTAGTATCCGCGAGAAATACAAACTGAGGAAATAAATAATCAGGATACTCAATATTTGCATAATTAAAAAATAAAACTGAAAATATAACCGGAGTGAATATACACCGTGCCCACGGATCGGGTTTACTCTAGGAAAAACTTTTTTATTTTTCACTTTTCGAAAAAAAATCATTCTTTATAAAAGCGTTTACTTGTTCAAAAAACTTCAAAAACGTTATAGAAAATATTAAATTTAAATTAAATAAAATCCCGTTTACACTATCACAATGTCACAATCACAGATCACTATGGCAATGCTCAAAAATTTAGTTAGTAAAATCATGTAAACTGGTTATGGCCCATTTCACAAATGTTACTTAAATTTAATCATCCGTTAAAAGTAAACGTTGCTATGGTGAGATGTGTTAAAGGTATAGAAATGATTATTCTTAATCGATGATTAAAGTTAAGTGACGTTTGTGAAATCCAGCGTAAGTCAAAAATATCAATTACTGTAAATGTGTGTGGCAGTTATGTAGAATAAGAGCATAAGAGCATATAAAATAAACTCTCTTTAAAAATTAAGGTTTAAATTCTTTATTTCTTTTTTTAAATTTTAAGAACTTGCGAGAATTTTAATAAAAAATGACTTTTGTGCATTAAAACGTGATAAGATATCAAATTCATAATACTGGTCGCTTCTAGCGTCCTAGCTGACATGATTTTTAAAAGAATTTTGATCTTTGCCACATTTTGTAAAAGTTAAAAGATTAATTTCCCAACTTTTTCGGTTATTAATGGGAATTTATTATTTCCTGTAATATTTCTTGGGTTTTCAGGTCAAACAAAAACTTTTATAAAGAGTGAGACAACCGACGCGACGCTGAAACGATACGATACTGCTCCTTCACTATTTTCACTCTTGGCGCATTTAATTATTATACATAATGTATTATGTTGTTAATTTAAAAAAAGTATAAAGAAAATACAGACAAAGAGGATTTGGGCCCTCTATAACTGTGGCCCCCCGCGTCGCGGGGTCCGGCGTATTGTAGTTCCGCTACTGCGTTACGCGTGTCATCACCGCACTTTGTTATTACCAAAGACCGGTAGTTTGAAACTGTGTTTGTAAGTTTTGTATTTCGAATTTTTGTATACCGGGTGTTTGTAGAACTGTAGCCAGTCGATAATTCCGTTAATAATAGAGATATTTTGTAAACTTTTTATTGTTTTGTTTGACAGAAGGTAGCCTATATGGCAATATGCATTGCTCTTTTCCTAAGCCTACTGCGATTGAGTTATTATACATAACTTTGTTTTTCCAAATGGAACACCTAGTATATTTTGGGATATTTGAAATCTACTCTAAAAACTCTATCCAATAGTAAAGTTTCGACAAAATCAAAGACATGGTTTAATTTTTTCAATAATTTTTTAATTGTGTACACGTTGGTAAATCCGTTTGGGTAACTTAAATCACAATATGTCTTATACCGTTGGAAAGCTAATTTTATGCACTTTTCAAATATGCACTGAAACTCATATGTTTCCATTAAAAAAAGAGTTTTTTTTATGAATTTTACAGGATGTCTTACAAAAAACGACCCAAGCCATAACTCCTTTATTTATGGACTAATTCTAAAAAACAAAGAGGCAAATGAAATGGGACTAAAAGCACTATAAAGTGTGGTTAATAAAAAAAAAATTTAATTACCTTCATGGTCAAACGACTATCAACTTTTATTTTTTAAATGGCTCTTAAATAGCTCGTAGAGCTATTTTTTCTGAATTCAATAATGTGCAACACTTTTAAGTTTTGACCAGCAAATATTGCAGAAAACATTAATGAAAGAATTGAGTGTGCAAATGTAAGTTGCTATGTGAAAAAAATCATCTTATAGGCGTTCGGTCAAAAGTTCATGGTACTTTTGTTGGTTTAAGGTACCATCTACGAAAAATGGTCCAATTAATCGCTCTCCTAAAATGCCACACCAAACATTTAGACTAAACCTTGGTCGAAAATTAGTTTCTACAAGAACTCTTGGGTTTTCTTGACACCAATATCGATGATTGTTTCTATTAAAGATGCTATTGGTACCGAAAGTGCACTCGTCGGACCAAATAATTTTTTGAAAAAAAAAAAATAAAATTGGGTCCTCTTGTATTTTGTTTAAATAAAAATTACAAAAAATCTGTCTTCGCTCAAGATCATTTCTTTCTAAACCATGTACTTTCTATAGAATCGCACTGCTTGACTGCTGTTCTTATTGCATTCAAAATAAACTTGCAATAAGGGTCGGTTTATCAATGCTAGGTTAAATTTATCTTTTAGTTTGTTACCAATGGAGACGTATACTTTATAATTGTTGCCATTGGTAACAAACTGAAAGATAAATTTAACTTAGCATTGATAAACCGTAATATTTTTTTTGTTTTAATTTAATAAAATCTATGAACGTAGATCATTTTTTATGCTCATAAGTAAATTAAAAATAACTCTGGTCAAATAAAAATTCTTTATTAACAATTTCTTTGAATGCAACAAAAGTGTCAGTTTATACATATTAAATTCATTTAAATAAAGGAACAAAGTTCCTATGATGGCCATTTGTTTAAGTACGTATATCACAAAACAGTTGAAATAATTGAAGGCGTAATTATTATTGTTGTTTTTAAAAGCAAATTCAAAAATGTTTATTTATAACAATTAAATAAATAATCTGTTCAGGGTCTTACGGTTTTATACTTCAACTAATTGTCGCGCACCCTCTGACCGAACAAAGCGAAACCCTAAACTAAAACAAAATAATACGAAACAAAAGCAAAAATAGGACTACTCGCATACTATACTAGTCCCACCGTCGCCCGTCGAGTGTGTACGTCAGGTTACCTGATGGCAAATAATTTAAAAAAAAATGTCGAAACTGATACAAAGGAATCTACCTGGATCACCCGATGTTTGGGGTTGATGTTGCGACCAAAGACCCGTGTCAGTGGAGAAGGCCGTGGGCAAACAGTTTCGCATAGGTAACTGTGGGTCTAAGGGGGGGGGGCAACTGTTGACGATCGCAACTACTTGCATTCAAAGGAATTCCCCCAATAGGAGAGAAATTCCCACTTACCAGTCGGTTCAGTGTCTAAGAAATCCGTACTGAAAGAAGAAGGGGGGTGTAATCCCCAGTTATATACGCAACGCAACAGTGAAATTCCAAGGATAGATAGACAGACAAATCAGAACAAAACAAAAAAAAAACACCCGCCACTTTAAATAAGCTTTAATGGCAATAAAGAAACGTCTCGCCAAGCCACAAAAGTGAATGGTGGTTTGAACACCAAGGCAAAAATATCACAAAAAAGAGGCGGAAAACCGCGTTACTTTTTACTTTCTTAAAAAAGAAAATTATCTCACAATACAATAACATCCGCACAAAACGCGCTAAAAACAAATTTCGTCCGCTAGGGATGCCACACTTTCGCTTACAGGTAGGACTGAGAAACAGTCAAGTACAAGTAATAATAAAACACACAGAAAAAGTAAGGTAAAAAAAAAACGTCGGGATAAGCCCGAGATTATTATAACAGCACCGAGCGCTAACGTAAGTGTAGTGTAGCATAATTAAAACATCACATAAAACGTGTAAAGCACCGAAGGTACGAAAAACAAACAAACAAATGATGCGAAGTAGCACCACACAAATGTGACCGAACCGTAGAAGAAAATTTACACTTCGCAGATGGCAAATGTAACTCAAAAGGGTACAGTACCGTGAACCATACGAGCGCAAACGGCTTTACTCCGATCTCCACGTCTTGAGGGGGGGGATTGCAGGCTCGCCCAACGCTCTAGTGACCAGTGTTGGGGGTATATAGTATACAATGTATATTATATACTGTACACAATCTACTTTGTAGGTATATTGTATCTGTAGATAATATACTACGATAAAAAAAGTCCCAGCGAAAACATGTACGTTTATTCAACGTTAATTTCACGTTGTTACGGTGGAAATAACGTTATTCGTTGAAAAATGCAACGTTGTTTTTTGGTTGAATTAGCAACCATAATTATACCACGTTTGTAACGATCAGTGTAATATGAACGTAATTATAACGTGAAATAAATATGTAATAATTTTGTCTTTTTACGACGTGATTTATACTATGAGTAAATGCGATGTATCTACCGTACGTTGATTACCATATCTTGAGAAAATGAGAAAAAAATTAACAAAACTAATACGTCAGATAAATCATAATTTACAACTAATTTTTTAACCCACGTTTTATAACGTTATTTTAACGTACACCGAATAAATATGCGTTACAAAACGTGATGTTGACGTTAGAAAACATTTAATTTTACAGTGATTGTCTATCGTGTTTCACACCTTTGAATTCTAATTTTACTAAAAATCTCTGAAATATGAGGTTCTTCTCCATGCTTGGCAGCTTTGAAATGAAACGAAACAGGTATGAAAAGTACTGCTAATTTGCACATACGAGTCAACCATAACCTCTTTTTAAGTTGACGTAATCTGTCAAATTTTTTAAGTTACTTTGAATTTGATGCCCAAAATCTGTGATTAAAAATACTAAAGAACGCAATAGTCAATCAATTATACATACATATTGTCACGAATATTCATTGGGGACAGCTGTATACAGAGTGGAAAGTTTAACTGGAATAAATTCTGTAACTTAGAAGATTACGATTTGTAAAAAAATTATTGGAACAGGTCGATTTTTATTTTTAATGGCTTAACTTTTCAATTATTTGGAGGGGTGAAACGATACCTAACTATGTTTTTTTTAATGGAAGATCTCCGGATCTCACCCCTTTAGACTTTTTTATGGGGGTATTTAAAATGTAAAGTTTATGCGACTAAACCAAACGACATAGCAGTAACGCCGCAAATGTTACAAACTGTTAGGGATGGAATTTATAATCGATTAGGGTATTGCCAAGTGAGAGGTGGCGAGCATTTTGAACATCTGATGCGTTAAAATCGTTCTAGTCAAAAATTTATTTTTTATTCTTTCGCCTTTTACTGTTTAAGAAAAATAAAAAAATAAAAACGTAGCTGTATTCCCAATTGAACAAGCTTTAAGAAAAAAAATTACTCAACATACCCTTCCATTAAAAAAAAAATAGTTAGGGGTTGTTTCATCCCTCCAAATAATTGAAAAGTTAAAGAAATCCATTTATAATATGCGCCATAAAAAGAAAAATTGACCTGTTCCAAGAATTTTGCTACAAATGGCAATTTTCTAAAGTGGTGCGGTGGTTTTTCTGAAGAGGACCATCCTTTTTAGAGCCGAGTAAGCAAGTCTTTGTTATTCGGGTAACTACCCCCAAGTGCCTTTAGCCCATACCTGGACGGAACCGTCTACCGAGAGTTACGTTTACACCAACAGCTGAATTTATTGCAAGCACGAAGAGAGCGTGACAATATTGCGGTGTTTATGAGCAGCATGTAATTTTTTTTTAATTTTCATAAAGAAATAATTTTGTAAATAATAAAGTAAATTGAGAGTACTGTATTAAAAGTGTTTTGTCGAATATTTTAAGTTAGTGTAAATATTTTTAGAAATAGGCGATTTAGAATTACATGTTTATTATAAATAAATTATTTAGAATTTTTGAAATGTATATACAAGGAAAATAAGCTTAGGATTGTAATAATTAGAAAAATTGATTTAATGATGTTATGATAATATGGATGTTAGAAGGAAACTGTAGGTAGTAAGGAGTTCGGAAATTGAACGAATGAGGGCCCCGCGTAGCTATTCTAAGTTAAATTCCCGGTTCGGCTTTATTACTGCCCGCTTTACGAATCAGTCACGGAAGCGATACGGATCTGAGGTGGCTTAGCGCTCTAGCCTAGTCGACCAAATTCCAAATTCCACCATTAGCTATGTATGTTTGTTCAGTCTAATGATTTAGACTTTAGACCCAACTTTAATACACGTCGTAATTGTCTGATTCAACGTTACACGTGGACATTGCCGCGACATTTTTTCGTTGTTTCAACATAACCATAACACACGAATTCAACGTTTGTTACATGTTATTCTACAACGTTTTTTATACGTATTAGTGATGAGCAAAGTAGCGATTTTTTAATAGCGCCGCTATCCGTGATTGCTATTTTGAAATAGCGGCGATTTTAAACCGTTATTGCGATCGCGGGTTGAAAGCTTAACGTCTATACGAATAACAAGTAAATACGAGCATGTGCGATAGGTTCCTTTGTTGCTGGATTGCGGGAAGAGCCACCAGCTTTGACTTGAATCAATTAACTGTGTTTGGATCTAGGACCTGTTAAAAAAACTACCAAGAAAACAGTAAATAAAAAAACTAATAACGCTTAAAATCCAGTTAAAAATCACTGCGGTAAGATGTTTCGTTGAACGTGAAGAAATCGATCAAGCGATATTTACTAGCAGTGTTCCGATCCGCTTTAAATCGCGGTTTTGTAATCGCAGTTATTACAATAACAGTGCAGCTGGCGTTATCAGCGATTTGGTAATAGCGGCGATTAAATAACCGGTAGCGAAATATGGCTCATCACTAATACGTATATGTGCACTGGGATTTAACGTTGAAATACCGTGGACAAAGACGTTTAAAAGAACTTGATTCGAGCGTTGTTAAAACGTATCAATAATACACGAATTCAACGTTGATTAATTGTTATTCTACAACGTTTTTTACACGTGGACAGAGACGTTTAAAAGAAATTGATTGCCGCGACATTTTTTCGTTGTTTCAACTTAACAATAACATATGAATTCAACGTTTGGTTTCAACAACGTTTTTTTACACGTACGTGTTTTCGCTGGGGTATATTGTTACGGTAATTTTTGGAGTAACATGGAATTAGGGACATAGCTCAATATAACAAAACATTTATTATTAACTAATTATTTAACAATGATTACAATTACTTACATGTGTATTGCACTAAAAAACTACTAGACTAGATGACACTCTGAAGAGATTTGTTCTTCTACTACTAATCAGCGTTTTCTTTAGCGGCTTTTTATAGGGGTTTTGTGACGTCAATTGTTGCCTTGAAAGTTGTAATTCCTCGCTGGATTTGTTCCCGTAGATGAATCATAGTTTTTGCACACGACTTGCAGGTGGTCTCGGATGAGTCATACGACGGAGCCATAGTTTTTGTTTACATTATAATTTTTATGTTTACTTTATCGGCTTTATGTTTATATGACGCATGACTGCATTTTCGCTGCATCTCTTATCTTAGTTACATTTTCCCCCCTCGCAAAAAATTTGGCACATAGGCAAATGTGAGGGTAGGTTACTGAGTTCTTGTTGCGCCAGAAGGTGCAAAGCTTGATCGATTGTTCCTGTAGGTTATTCGTTTCATCGTCTGGTACGGTGTTCTTTGGACTTCGTATGGTGTGCGACGAATGTCGAACAGGGTACTGGCAAGATGTGCATTGGACCTTGTATTACAGATGGTATGGAGATTGTCGTTGGAGTCTTTGGGCAGCCGTAGCAGATGCAGTCCATTTCGCGAAGTTTTGAAGCGCGAAAAAATGACATTGAATAATTTCGTTGTTACGACGTCAGTGATAAAAAATGATATGCTTGCTATTGGCATGTCAGACGGAATGTTTGAAACTTATCAACTTGTAAAGGAAGAGCACAAGTTGAAATTAATAAATTCCGGAGGGAATATTTTGGATTCGTCAATTTGCGGTCCAACAGCAGGGCGACGTGTCGGATTGGCTCAAGTGACCAGACACAACCGCAGAAGGTCGACAGGAGGTGGCCGTCCACGGGCGGAAGCGTCGATCCCGATGCCAATAGTGGAAGGTGATCGTTCGGGGTCACCTGAGCTAAGATCTTCCGGGACCCAGGGATTGAACGACTGTCGGCATGATCTTGAGCGGCTCAAATTAGAGGACTTGCCCCTTGCTTCTGAGGTTGAGGCAATTTTTCATGATCTCTGTGAATAATGTTCTTTGAGACTGTAAAATACATTATTAGGGTTATCGTAGAACAATAAAGTGCAAACACGTTCATTAATTAGAGTCTTAATAATCTTAAAAATCTTAAAAATAGTACAAAATCTTAGTAGAAATGAGATACATTCTCAAAATTAAATAAATTTGCCATAACGATAACTAGTGTTGCATGACCAGTAAGATGACGGATTAAAAAAAAAAGTCATGTTCATTTTTATAAAAAACAAATCCGCGTTTGATTTTGTTGCCATTTTGTGGTCATTAAACAACCGAATGTGTTTTGAAAAAAGTCAAAGCTGGCTGGTCAAGCGAGCTAACGTTGCACTATATTATCTTATCTTATAATTATAGTATGCTAATCTTTTTACGTTAATTGAGAAGGTATATTGTAATGCGAACCGGTTCATGGGTGGTTTCCGCGTTTTAGCAGAATTTCTATTTACTTACAACAATATAAGATTATTTCAGCAAGCAGATAACAACAATAATATTATCTTAATTCTATGTTTACTAAAACAATTTTTATTGAATGAGATTCAACAATGATGGTGTTCGAATAGTCTCTGCGCAGAGTTTGAAATGCGATATTTAATAACAGTAACACGAGATTATCTCAGTACGCGGTGTAGAAGGCCTATTTACACCCGTAGTGACATAAAGAGGTGTATATTCTCATTAAAATATCAAATAATGCTTTTAATACTAAAAACAACTTAAAGGTCTAATAAGACAGAGGTGATTGAGTTAATATTTAAATAAACATTCAAATTACTTTGTAACTTATCTTTTCTTTTATATGCATAAAAGTGTATATACAGGGGGTATTTGAAAATTAAAATTCTTTACAGATATTCTTTCGTCGTTAAATGCATTTCCTAATGTACATAATTCTGTTAGCAAAAAACATAATGGTTTTAAATTACACTCGTGTTTCTTTAGAAACAAGCAGGAGTCGGGAAATAGAAATATGAATGCGAGTAATCTCGCTGGGCAGTTCAAGATTGTAATTGTGGCCTGCCTACTCATGGATTTCGCATGAGTTTATTTGAAAATAGTATTGAGGAGAAAATTTTATTTCGTCGTATGTGTACGTAGTACTTCGCGAAGTAATGATTAACTGTGATGGTGTGTGTGCACAGGGTGATCTGAAATCATCAACATAAAAAAAAAAAATTTCAAATAAACGTAGGCCGGGTCTGCATAACTGCAACAATAAACCAATGAGTACACGGAAATTTCTGAAACAGAAATAATATTTAATACATGTATTTATCTATTTATACATAAACTTAAAAATAAATATTTTTAATTTTGTGGAGGCTGCCACGCTTCATAATATGGTCTTATTCTGCTTACATGAACCACATCGGTTTTGGAATTTTTGTTTGGACCCTTCTGAACAATATAATCTACGTCCGTATGTTTTTTAACAATATAATACGGTCCAAACCAACGTAAAAGCAATTTTTCACTTTTACCAACTTTGCGTATAGGGGTGAAAACTTTCACTTTATCACCTTCTTGAAATTCGATATGACGATGAGAGTCATCGTATCGTATTTTAGCCCTATTTTGAGATTGTTTAATATTTTCGGTAGCAGCGTTCCGAATGGCTAAAATGCGATCACGTAAATTCTTAATATCTGTCGCTTCAACGTCTTGTGTTAAAGCGGCTTCAGACGGCAGCCTTGGCTCACGGCCATAGATAAGGCTGAAAGGCGACATGCGCGTGGTCTCTTGTATTGCAGTATTGTAAGCAAACGTTACATGTGGCAGATAAAAATCCCAATCAGTTTGTTGAGAATTAGTATACAAACTGAGCATATCAGCTAGGGTTTTATTAAATCTCTCTGTTAATCCGTTACATTGTGGTCGATAGCTTGTTGTAAATTGACTATTTACGCCCATAATTTTTAACAACTCTGCTATAAATTGTGACTGGAAAACTTTACCGCGGTCACTTAAAATTTCCTTGGGGCAACCATGCCTACTTATTATGTTTTCAAATAAAAATTTAGCAACTGAATTAGCTTTACCGTCTCGTAAAGCTCGCGTTTCTACCCATCGTGTGGCGTAATCAGTTGCTACTATTATCATTGTATTACTTTTTGAGCTTCTGTGAAAAGGACCTAATAAGTCAATTCCAATTTTTTGGAAAGGGAGTCCTACTTGAATTGGTTGTAATAATCCGGGGGGTGGTTTATTAGTATAATCTTTACGCGCTTGGCAATCGGGACAACCGCGAACATAGGTTTTAATGTCTTTTAACATTCCAATCCAAAAATAACGATTTTTTATACGATGGTAAGTTTTTGTAAACCCTAAATGACCTGCTAAGGGTTCGTTATGATTGGAAAATAATATTTCTTCTTTTAAGGTGTCGGGAATTACTAATAAATTTTCAGAACCTGTTGCATCAGGATTTTTCTTATATAAAATGTTATCAATTAAAACAAAATTTTTAATTTTTCTCCTCATAATGGCGGTTAAATCATCTTCTGGGCTCAATAAGGCTGTTTTAATTTCACTAATAAAGGCGTCAGACTCTTGGGAAGTAATGAAATTGTTAGGGATGGAAACAAAAATAGGTAAATCTTGGTCTACTTGCTCATCTTCTAATGAGGCTTCATTTACAGGGCAACGGCTTAAGCAATCACTGTCTTGATTCAATTTTCCTTTTTTATGAATTATTTTATAATCATATTCGGATAATATGAGTATCCACCGTGCGGTCCTTCCTTTGGGATTTTTTAGTGTTTTTAAGAAACATAACGCGTGATGGTCAGTTATAATTTCTACTGGTTTACCGTAAATTAGATGTCTGAGTGTTTTTAAACTCCAAATAATGGCTAATCCTTCTAAATGTAAAACCGAATAATTTTTCTCTGCTTTTGTTAAAGTTCGAGAGATGTAGGCAATAGGGTGTGATTCTCCGTTAAAATTTTGTAATAAAACTGCTCCAATTCCTTTAGAAGAAGCATCTACTCTTAGTTCAGTTTTTAATTTTGGATCATAATGAGCTAAAACGGGAGCTTCAATAAGTTTTTGTTTTAATAAATCAAAAGATTGTTGTTTCTCTTTATCCCACTTGAATCTTTCATCTTTCTTTAATAAATTATAAAGTGGAAAAGCAATTTTTGCAAAATTTGGTACAAATTTTCTGTAAAAGTTACAGAGGCCTAGAAAACGTTGGAGTTGTTTTACAGTTTTAGGCTCTTTGAAATTTTTTACTGCTTTAATTTTTGATTCATTAGGACGTATGCCATTCTCATCTATCTCATAACCAAGCATTTTTATATTTGTTTGTAAAAATTTGCATTTATCCGGATTTAAGGTTAAGCCGGCTTTGCGGAGTCGTTGGAACACTTTTTGTAATCTTTTCATGTGTTCTTCAAGAGTGTCCGAAAAAATAATAATGTCATCTAAATAAATTAAAACTTCTTTCCATTTCATTCCTTCAAAAACTTTGTCAGCTAAATTTTGAAAGGTTGCAGGTGCGTTACAAAGACCAAAAGGAAGGACATTAAATTCATATAAACCGTCTGTTGTTATGAAAGCGGTTTTTTCTTTACTTGCTTCTGTTAGTCCTACTTGAAAATATCCGCTGAATAAATCCAATGACGAAAAATATTTAGCTCCTTGTAAACAATTTAAACAATCTTCTATTATAGGTAACGGATAAAGATTCTTTTGACGAGTTACGTTATTTAATTTACGATAATCTACACAAAATCGATAGCTGTTGTTAGGTTTTTTCACTAATACAACAGGAGATGCCCAAGGAGACTGACTAGGCCTGATAATTTTATTATTTAACATTTCTTTCACTTGCTCGCTAATAATTTCTCGTTCCTTATGAGACACTCGGTATGGTCTACTAGATACCGGACTCGCTTCCCCCACGTCAATGTGATGTTTGAGTATCGTGGTTAGGCCAATTTGTGACATATCTGAGGCAAAAATATCTGTGAATTTTAGGCGCCTCCACCAAAAATGTTACGGTAATTTTTGGAGTAACATGGAATTAGGGACATAGCTCAATATAACAAAACATTTATTATTAACTAATTATTTAACAATGATTACAATTACTTACATGTGTATTGCACTAAAAAACTACTAGACTAGATGACACTCTGAAGAGATTTGTTCTTCTACTACTAATCAGCGTTTTCTTTAGCGGCTTTTTATAGGGGTTTTGTGACGTCAATTGTTGCCTTGAAAGTTGTAATTCCTCGCTGGATTTGTTCCCGTAGATGAATCATAGTTTTTGCACACGACTTGCAGGTGGTCTCGGATGAGTCATACGACGGAGCCATAGTTTTTGTTTACATTATAATTTTTATGTTTACTTTATCGGCTTTATGTTTATATGACGCATGACTGCATTTTCGCTGCATCTCTTATCTTAGTTACAATATTGTATATTGAATACAAATTCTAGGATATTATGAGTAAATATCCTTTTCCGCATTTGAGAAATATAATATTCAGTATATTTGTATATTACATATACATAATGTATATCATATGCAAATACAATTTCATTTAAACCTGGTTTCAACAATCTCTGTTGCTAGTTGACTTGTGTCAACATAACGCGCACCGCATGATCATGTCATGTTACCTAGAATTGAAGCTAAATTACCAAACACCGTCCTTTTTTGAATTAAAAATGACAAAGTAATGGAACAGCTGATAAAGTGACAAATATGTTGTATATTTAATGGATTTAAGAAGGACATTTCAAACATTTGTTATAATTTTTTTTTAAATAAGCTTTAATATTACTTGATTGAAACTCGTTTTATCTCATCATAAATAGCTGGTATACACTGCAATGCATTGATTCGTTCTTTTTAAAATTGAACATATTTATCTTGTACCTATATTCATTGGTATTGGTATATGCACACTGCACAGATGGGAAAAAAACTCACTGTATATGTATATTATATTGTAACGAGTTTAATGGCTTCTATTAATTTTTATTTTAAAACAAAACACGAAATAGTTAATAAACGAATTTATTTAAAAGCAAACTAATTAACACTAACATTTATTTACAAGCTTAAATCTACTTTATTTTAACAGCCGAGCGAAAAATCTACGCGACTTTAATTCCGAACTGTCTAACGCTGAATTTCCTGAACTCCCGGTCGCGTGATTTTATAAGCCGGGGTTGTTTTTCTCGAACATTCGAGTACGCGACGGAATATCTAGGGTTGATTCCACCGATGACGTGATATCGGTGCGCCCGAAGTTTCTGGTCTAAGGCGCGTCGGCGATGACGCAAGAGACAGACTGACGCCGGCTGCTGGCGGCGAATCATTACACTGCCCCCTTCTTAAAAACGTTTCGTCTCGGAACGTTCCTCGCGATAGCCTTGAAGGAGGATGTCGAAATCGGCATGCTGGACCCTTTTTACAACTCCCGGTCTGGAAGAAATAGCAGTCCACGGTTTTCTTACTGCCGACAGCTGCCTGTGGGTGGTGACTGCAGACTAGAACTTCAATTCCTATTCTGTTGAAGATGACTTCTATCATGCTGCGAACGACCCTCCAATCCAGTCCATCTAGTCCGCAGCCTATCTTGGGAATGGCTAATTTCGTCTCCTTGCCTTCCACCAGCTGTCTCTTCAGGCTCCATAAAGCTCTCCAAATACTGCGATAGTCAGGCTTACCGCTTGATGTCTTCTTGGTGACTAAGTAGTACACGTGTAGTCTTTGTTCCGCCTCCGTGTGGATGATCTGCAGGCTCTTGCCCACCATGGGGTGCTGTCTTAGGAGTTCCTCGACCTGACCAAATTTCTTCCGAGAGACTTGGGCTATCCCCTTGGACATCCTTATGTCTTCTGCCACACAGTGGGCCAGACTGTACTCTGGTGACACTTGAAAAAGGTCTTGCTGCCTCTCTGTGGTCACTCAGAATCGTGCCTTACTTCCTGTGGCGTGATGAAACATAAAGGTTTCGAAGTTTACTTCTACTGCGTCCGTTGTACTGTCCCTTCATTTTCTTCTCCGTTGTAAGGAGCCATTCGGTTGAAGTGGATAACTTTGGGTTTGCCATGCGGAATGTTCCTGATGCGGTAGATGACATTGTTGATCCGTTTCATCACTTTGTAAGGACCATCCCAAGATGTCTGCAGTTTTGGGGATAGACCTCGACGTCTTTGAGGATTATAAAGCCAGACCAGCGCTCTAGGATACTATCCCCCATTCTGAGCGTTGATGTCATAATGCTCCTTCATTCGGTCTCTGGCTGTCTGTATGATATGACGCACTTGATTGTGAATGTCGTCCATTTTTCTGCGTAGACCGCTCACGTAGTCTTCGTCGGCAGGAATTTCGCCAGGCTTCACGCCGAATTTCAGATCGCGCAGGGCAGTCTTGGCTCTCGCCCAAATACCACTTTTGCTGGTGTCTCTCCTGTTGTCTCATGAACGGATGAATGGTATGCCAGTAGAAAAAGGGGAATGTACACGTGTCCCAGTCTCTCTGATGGTCGGAGACTACCTTTTACAACACGGCCGTTCGAAAAGAAACAGAGGCCCTGAATTCCTGACCACCCACGTAAGCACTGCTGCAAGCCCGGCGGAATGTGAACATGTGCTTATCGAAATCAAACATGCAGTAATCGCTTCTTATTTTTAAACAAATTATCGAAACATTTCATAACTTTGAAAATTAATACAAAAGTATACTTGTCTACAAAACAGAAAACATTAGTCATCACAAGCACGGGCGTAAGCGCGACTTGGGCACACACAGACGCACTTACCTTCGCACTTGCTCGAAAAGTCAGACGCGGACAGATTCGCTTCGAGCAGTGCTTGGAACTGAACGCCCCATCAGTTTTACCCCTAACACACACGCACTTGCTCGCGAGCCTAGAACTGTGCATGCGTGTGTATGGCCCGCATATGAAATCGGTGAAGCAGCCGATGTACAGGGTGTCCCATTGGTACTCGAAACATTAGTTGTGGTTATATCTCGGTTATTATGAACTTTTGATGCGATTTGATTAAAGAATAATGATCTACGTTAAAAGTCGAATAAAAAATGCCTTTGTCATTTTTCGATACCTTTAAAAATAAAAAAAGCATGCGCGTTTGAGAATTTAATGAATTTTTCGTTTTTCAACTGTACCGCGAAAATAGCAAGGAACAGCAAATTTTTAAGTTGGCCATTCAAATTAGCATAAAAAGTTGACCCAACATTGCGTGCTCAGTTTCTTTCTATTTCCATTATTAACGAAGATACCTATGGAATACCATCGAAAATGGGACACCCTGTACAGTAGCGGACAAAAAATCCGGGCAAGAATTTGACATGTCGTCCATATTTCGACAAATTTGGTAAATCAGGCTTTTATTGAGGTTATATTTCTGTCAAAATAAATAAATAAAATTTGAATTATACGTCAGAATTATTTGTGACATGCATTAAACGTCAAAAATATTGGTTTAGTGAGGTTTACGTTGTGCAAATGGCTTGCCTGGATTTTATTGTCCGCTACTGTACGCTACGTATTGTTTGTCTTCTATTTGTGTGAATTAGACAAAGCTAGCACTCAGCGAGTATGTCCACTGCTATTGCTTCACAATTTTATACGCATCAGCCGCCGCTGTCGCTTTGCTGTCTGTTTGTAATATTTTTGGTGATTTTGTTTTTATCATTGGCAACACTGGTAACAGCATCAGGTGGCATCAGTTAGTAATTCGGCACTATACTTGGGCTACTGAACCGACGGAGTGATCACGCGTTACCCTCATGGTAAGAACACGGAAAGACGTATTTACACCAAACAGAAACGGAGTGTACGCAGTATTGGGTTAGCTTTTAAAATATGGAAAAATGTTAGGACATTTTCAATAGAATTACTAACGGATATCTTTCTCGTGAAGATTAATAATAACGCAAATCTGTTAAAAATAAGAAAAAGACGAATTATACTGTAGTCTAGTGTAAATCGGGTTCACAGAAACGACAATCACGTGTAGAGTGAAATCAATTAGAGAAGAACTATAAGTGAATGAAACTACATAATGATTGTAATTCGCGTGCAGCAAGAAATACCGAAACACCTCTTTCTTATAGCAAAGACTTGTCCGAACGTATTAGGGTCTTCTCTATTTAATTTACCTCTACATGCAGTTTTATTGCTCCGTGCGTTGGGTGGTCGGGGTATAACGAAAAGCAATCCTAATCGTATAAAAATTGATTCATATTGTTCCGATTTTTCTATAAAGGAAAATTATTTTATTAATTGTTGATTGTTGATTGTTACTCGTTAATTGGAAAGTTAATATAATATGATAGCGTTTTCGATTCACATGCACCAGTTGCACTCAGTGTTAAGGTACTAAATCAACATACAACAAATAAAGTATGGGGTAGATAAAATAATTCAACTCAATGCCCTACCCATAAATACAACAAAAAATATTCGTATAGAGGTAACGCATTTAGTGATTTTTTATATCTATCCTCGCACATTCTTCTCATCTAGGGATAAAAAACAGTTGGAAATATTATTTGAAGCGACGTTTGTCAAAGTTACTGTCAGTGGTTAAGAAAATTGAATTTAAATATCGCATCCCAAACTTTTATCGTATGACATTTAATGATTCCGCCTGTTTCGCAAAAGAAAAATTCTGCACTTCTTAAAATAACAACTTTATGATTGGTAAATAACTTATGAATAACTTAACTAGACATAACCTAATACACTTTTAAATTGAAACCAGTGACATTGCGATAAACAGAATTCCCTAAAACTGTTGTCTTCCTTATTGCACTTGCGATAATTATTATATTTGTTATCTTTGTTTCTGAATGTTCCCACGAGACAAATGGGATTGCGTTATTGTACGGAGTGTTGATTTAGTACCTTATATTTAGCACATTATAGGGACCATGCACATGCGAAGCCAGCGCCACCAATGACCATATTCTGCATTAGTGGTATGAAAATACGAGTTGTTATTAGTGAACATTTGAACTTGAATATTGTAACGTATTTCAATACCAGGAAGCTCAAGTATTATGTACTACAATCGTAAATTGTCATAAGAGTGATATTACTCCCATGCTCCCATGCAATGAGTCTCAAGAAATATTTTCCTATCACTAATTCACAATCACCACGCCAGGCGGCGCTGAACGCAGATTATATGTGCATGGCGCCTATAGCGTTTTCGATTGACCCCACTAGTGCGCATTCAGAATATCTTCATCTCGTGTTATTACGAGGTTAAAAGAAGATGCAACAACTAAGGTTACTGTATGTATTTAGAAGGTATCGCCATTAATTTCTGCGGCTTCGTCCCCCAAATTAAAAAGGAAGCGATGAAACGCTAAAGAAGAAAAAGGATAGATACATAACAAGTTACTGTTGCTGAGGAGTTTATGAATGAATTTGATTAACCCCAAACTGAAAGAGATAGAAAGTTGGCGCTACCTTCTCGATACAGTAACCTTAAGTGCAACCGGTGCATGTAAATCGAAAACGCTATTACTCAGTGTATTTGCATCTTCTTTTAACCTCATGTAATAACACGAGATTAAGATACTCTGAGGGCGCACTAGTGCAATCAATCGAGAACGTTTTAAGTTGGCCAGCATGACGTATCATATTTCCTTTTCTCGTGATTGGTTGCGGTCTCGCGGTACATGTTACTAGTCAGGTGTTCTGTCAAAGTGTCGAAGTGATAAAACATTCGCTTGTTTACGTTCGAGAATCCACAAAGTGTCTAATCGCAGGGCAACGATCCACATGCTTTAAATCAACGTACGACGAAATGGATCATTTAGCCCAAGATCTGTCTATAGCCCTGGAGGAGTCGGAATCTTGCGGACCTATCGCTTTAGAAACTGGTAGAAAGTGGGGCATGAGGCGTCGTACTAGATCTGCAGGCAATTTACGTATGTTTAATTTAATTTCGATTTAATTTTTGAGTTTATAAATCACAAATGTGGGAAATCACTTTTAATTAAATATTCTAGCTACTATTTCAATTGCAGACCTTTATGCGAATAAATCTGGCGATAATCGTTCTGAAGATAGCTCCAGTAGCAATTCGGAGGTTAGAATACAGGACCGATCTCGAACAAAACAATTCACTAGTCTGCACCATTCTGACTCGGATGAGATGCCTTTCAGCTTTACAGTTGCCAGAGTGATCAACAACAGCAGAACACATTCTTTAAGGATGAAACACTCTTTACATAGTTTCATAAAGGGTCGTTACAACAAATTAGGTAAAGAATTCATGTTTCATGAACTTGTTAAAAAAAAAAAAAAATATTAAAGTGGGCCATGATTGTGATAGATGTAAGTAATTAAAATAATGAAATAATAGTTCAATTATTTAAATTTTTATTATTTAATAATTATTAAGGTACCAAGGGCCTTATAAGGTTTAAAACGCCCGAAGTCGAAAATGTACAACCCGAGGGCCTTCGGCTAGAGGGGTGTACCGAGGGCGTATAATTTTAACTCCCGTGGCTATTTGATTAAGGTCAGGTTTCTGGAACGTTAACGTTTCGATTAAAATAAATATTCCTATGCTGGGTTTCATAAAAGTCAATCAAAGTTAATCATTTGGTTAAGAATAATCATTCCTATACCATCAGCACATGTAACCATAGTAACGTTTACTTTTAATGAGTCAAATAAGTAAAATGAAGCAAATGCTTTTACTTCTGTTATAATTTTTTTTAAAGCTTAAATATGTGGAAAAATTTCGAATGCAAATCACTATACGATTCTATTTATTAAAATTATTACTACGTTTGTGACAATAGTTTTGACAATCGCATATGAACAATGCACTTTTCCTTATTTTCTGTATTAATTAATTTGATTTGGTACTGAATCCGCCATCTAGCTGAGGATAGTTTAAACTCTTTCAGTGGTTAACTGTATCTATTTCAAATGTTCAAATTTATCTCATCCAATAACAACATTTTCAATTTGATTTTCTTTTCTTTTGAAGTTCCTAAAAATTATCCTTCGTTTTATCTGTCCGCACTTATTTGGGGTCGCGATCGCATCTCATTTAAAGTTTCCCGGTAATGGTCGAAATTCCGCTTCGCATCCGTTGATCGCAGGACCGGATCTGGGTGGATTATTCGCTTGAGGTGTTTCGTTGAAGCCATATCGGCATGTGACCCTTTTTGATTTAAATTTTGTGCGTTATCAAATATCATCCACTTTCCAATGCCAACGTAAACCTTGGTATACACCCTTGAGAGCAAGGTGAGTTTGTTACCTAGCATTATTTTTCCCTTGCTACCGATATTTTTTTTTGTATTTGATGTCCGCATTCCACGAGGAGATCGTTCCCCTTATGCTAGGCAAATTGAGTTTTACGATGGAGGCTAATTTTATGATGGAGCCTAATTCGTTAACTTTTGAAATAATGTAAATTTTTTTGTGGAGAAGAAATTCCCGAATTTCCTTTTTGAAACTTTCGTTCCGGATGGGCCGTATGACCGCCCCCCTAAATTCCATTTTGCTGGCCAAAGTAATTTCAACACATCACGTTTTGATTCGCATCGAGATCGCATGCGACAGATTCCGGTGAGAAGCGCTACCGTTTTCTTTTTTTGTTGGATGGGTCTGGCCTGGATCATCTCCCGAGGATTGTAGTTCAAGGTCTTCCCCACTGAATGCGTTGGATTTCTGGACGCCGTGTCGCAGGTTTTTATGATCCAACAATTTAAGTTCAACTATTTTTTTGGTAACTTCTCCCCAGTGCGCAATTACAATTTTGATACCTTCAGTAAACTTCAATCAACTATATTTCAATTATTAATTTATATCCTGTTTTTTTGCTTTTCATTCAATAATGTTTTAATTTTCTTAATAATTAATTTCAATACTCAATATTCAAATAATTGTTATTACTTAACTTTCATTACTAATTTACTATTAATTATCATCTAATTTTTGTAATTATCAAGTTAAACATTTATTTAACTACAATATTATTTATTGTCACAAACTGTGAACTGAATGAAGCCTTCATGAAGTACGAACTAATTGTCAAATTTAATAATTTAAATGACATTGCATCTAGTCCAACATATTTATTACAATATATATTTATATTTACACTGAATTTCTTGTGTTATTATGGCTACAGTTTAACTGTGTTTTTGTTAATATTTTCCTTATATGGTTTCCCAGTCTTCCATTCATTTTTCCTTTTGCTATCAAAGACTTTGGGTGGCGCCCTAATTATAATTAATTTCCCGTTTCAATTCAATCAAGTTTTCATATGGTATACTTTTCAGTACATAAGTTTAGATTTTATTTTGAACTCACGAATCCCAGCTTCCGTTTAAATAAACTGAGTGCCGTCACGTCGCACGTTACAGGCAGAATTATTTAGAATTTCATTTTTCTTCAAATATTTGCAGTTTTCATTGAAAAATTTGAAGTAAAAGCATATGCTTCATTTTATTCATCTGGCCCAATGGATGATTAAATGGATAGCGCTTATCTAAAAGGTACCAACCGCCAAACTATTGTTTTGGACAAATGATGATTAAAGTTTTATAATGCTAAAAAATAAGTTTGTGGATGAAGCTGACCAGCCTTTATATTTTATAACATGAAATAAATCCCTAAAGCATCCAAGTAAATTTTTCACAGATTTCGTTTTTCTGACTTGATTTTTTTGATAAAAATGGCGCATGGTTCTTTTTTGATTAAAGTGAAATTTTTTACATGGATCTCTTTCAATGGTTTCTGTGGCGTTTCTATCTTTATGCATAAAGCAAAGATATCGCATGGATCTATTCTTATACAACAAGTGCTACTTGAATTTTTATATTATTATTATTATAAAGTATCTTTCTAGGTTTTTGATAATATCGTGCAAATTATTCAAATTATGAAAAACAAAGAAACATTTGTTTCTGTATAATTAGAACGTTAATATCATGAACCTAGAAAAGGATAATTTATAATAAAAAGTTGTTTTCACCCAAAGTACAAAGTAGAATTCGATAATTCGTATTATGCAACTTGGTAACATCACTAATAGAAGCTGTTACGAGCAGTATGGATTTTGGATATTTTTACAGTAATTAAATCTTTGTTTTCCAAAGCGTTTGGTACCTTTATCTGAAAAAACGTGATTTGGCGGTTGGTACCTTTTAGATAAGCGCTATCCAAATTTAATAATGCTGGGTTTCATAAAAGTCAATCAAAGTTATCATTTGGTTAAGAATAATCATTCTTATACCTTCAGCACATATAACCATGGCAACGTTTACCTTTAACGGATGATTAAATTTGATTAATATTTATGAAATCCACCATTTATGTATTAAATCCACCACTATTGCTGGGTTTCATAAAATTTAATCATTGCTTAACAATAATCTTTCCTGTACCATCAGCACATGTAACCATAGTAACGTTTACTTGTAACGCATGATTAAATGTAAGTAACGTTTGTGAAATCCACCATATAGTTCTAACATGTGTGTCATAGCAACGTTTGCTTTAATCGGTCCGTTAACTTGATGAAACATTCCAGAAACCCGACCTTAAACCATCAAATCACTAGCATTTTTGAAATGCCGTATCTAAAGGCGCGTACAGATTTGAATGTCGAGACGCGCATGCATGTTTATGCGTGTTAACTCGGCTTCTGTGCTCTGAAGGCATGCGTCGGATAATTTTTAAGCCACACATGCATGTTGTCTCAGAGCGCTCCGTTGGATCGTGCGTTCAGTCTGGTGTATGGAAACCATGGTTATGATTTGATCATTCCATTGTAATTATTAGTCAAAATCATTATTTTTTAAAGAATTAAATGTGGGCTTGTATTTCACAACCTATCAAGGAGAATTACGAATTCAGATTGCAATATGACGCACGTGCATACCAGATCCGTCCAAAGTGAGTACGAACTAGGGATGTTCCGATCCGAATCGATTTTGTTGGTATCGATATTTATGACAACGATATCCGATTTTTTTGATCGATATTTTTTACTTTCGATATATCGGAAAATGTCACCGGATCGATTTCGATTTTTTATGCACAATTTAGTAGTAGTGGTACTTTTATAGGACTCGAAGCCAGCAGGTTGGTATGCCTGCAGCAGTGTGTATTTATGATTATATTCCGGTTATATTAATTTGACAGATTGAAGTATTTCGAATTCATTTTGCTTGTGAAAAATTTAATTAACGTTTAATATTTTTTCTACTCATGCTACGAAAATAAGTATTTTCGCCATAATAAACCCTATGTGAAAGTACGACTTTTTCTACCTAACGATGGAAATATTTCCACTTCTAGAGATCATGGCGAAAATAGGACTTATTTTCGTAACATGAGTAGAAAAAATAGCATTTACTACTACTCGACATTACGTTTTTCTACTTTGCGTTCACAATGAACTCGTTGTGACACCAAAAACAGTTTCACAATGAAGCTCATTGTGTAACTGTTTTTGGGGAAATTTTAGTCAATTTTTAATTGAAAATATTTAATAGATTTCACAAAGTAACTCATTATTTATTTGATACTTAACAGAGTACTCACAATGAAGCTGGATAAGAAAAACTTGTTAACGTGACTTTTGATTAAAACGAAAGGTTTTCAGTGTTGCCACGCATTACAACTAAAATTCCCCATATACTAAGATCAAATTTTTGACAGTATTTTTCATATTTTTGTTCAATAAGTGACGCAAAGTAGAAAAAATACTATATTTTACACGTTTCACAAGAGGCATTCTTGTGAAACTCGTAAAGTAATATACTATATTTTCGTAAGTGAGATGTCATTGTTTCATCTCACGAAAAAATAGTATAATATACTATTTTTTCTACTTTGCGTCACTTATTGAACAAAAATATGAAAAATATTGGATCTTAGTATATGGGGAATTTTAGTTGTAATGCGTGGCAACACTGAAAACCTTTCGTTTTAATCAAAAGTCACATTAACAAGTTATTAATTTTTCTTATCCAGCTTCATTGTGAGTATATTGTTAAGTAACAAATAAATACTGAGTTATTTTGTAAAATCTATTAAGTATTTTCAATTAAAAATGACTAAAATTTCCCCAAAAACAGTGTCACAATGAGCTTCATTGTGAAACTGTTTTTGGTGTCACAATGAATCCATTGTGAACGCAAAGTAGAAAAACGTTATTTTCGTATCTTTTTGGCTTCGTTTAAGGACTGTTCATTTTATTAAACGGACACTAAATTAGTGTTATAAGCTTTAATTTTTTTCCTGAATTTCACTTTATTTCATTTCTAAATTATAAAACAACTTATATCAGTTCATATTAATTATATAAAAATCAAATATAATCAAGTACGATAGAAATTTCGAACTTTTACTGGAATACCAGCCATAAGCCTTTGCACAGTCTCCGCTGAAATTTTTCGGTTAGCTGCACCTCACATTTGTTTAAATTCTTCAATTGTTTTAGCTTCTTGGCCGTCTTTTCTCAAGTATCTTTTTATAATAGCCCATTAGCGCTCAATGGGGCGAAGCTCAGGACAGTTTGGTGGATTATCCAGTTTTTTTTTTTCAAAATTAACATTATTAGAGATTCAACAGTTCCAAGGTCGTACCAGAGTAGTGGGCAGATACCAAATCGGGCCAAAGTAATGATGGAATGTTGTGCCTACGGTAAAGGGGTAGCAAACGTTTTTGTATGCATTCTTTCTTATAGACGTCGCTTCCAATTGAACCGGTCGTAAAAAATGTAGAACTCTTAAGCCCACAAGAACATAAGGCTTGCCATACAAGAATTTTCTTCCCAAATTTTTCTGTTTTAATTATTCTCAAATTATCAGGTACATCTTCTCCCACAACTGCATTATAAAATTGAGACCCTGGTAACGTACTGCTGTCCATTTTGACGTACGTTTCGTCATCCATAAGGACGCAACGAGTTTTGCTTTGAATCAAAATCCTGTACAACCTTCCGCAGCGTTTCTTCGATCGAATTTTTTGTTCTTCGCTTCTCTTCGGCATTTTTTGTTTTTTGTAAGTTTGTATGTTATTTCTTTTTTTGATATTTTGTACAGTACCTACGCTCACACCTTCCTTTTTAGCTATTCCACGTACAGACATACATTTTTCTGATTTTAATAACTTCACAATGTTTTTCTCGGCTTTCGCATTTGCCGGACCTCTTCTGCGCCGCGATTTGGATAAATCCTCAAGCGTGTGATGCTCCCCCAATTTTTTGATTATTTGAAAAACCGCCGACTTTGAACATTTTGCAATTTTGGCGAGTTTTCGTACAGATAACTTTTCTGAACACCACTTTTGCACAATTAGTTTTCTGACTTCGATGTCAATTCGCTTCATTATTGTGAATCTTTGACAACTGTTGCAAACAAGAGTCACAATTGACAATCGTCACTTGGCTGAAGCTATCAAGGCCTACTACTAAAAAAATAATTGCAATTTGGAAATTCAGCGTAAGATTAAAAGTGTCCGTTTAGTAAAATGAACAGTCCTTATATGTAAACATGTTTGTTATTACGTAGATAGCAGCATGCGAAGCAACGTGTGGAACATTTTTATTTAAACAAAATATTACTATGGTAACCAAAAATATTTTGAATAACCATGAACTGAAAAATCGGGTCTTCAAAAATTGTTAAATTTCTTTTCCGATCGATACTTTACAATCCGATCCGGACCGATCAGAAATATCGATGATATTTTTGTTACATTGGAACATCCCTAGTACGAACGCATACTTCGTTTCCTTTGAGCGATGCGAAAAGACCGATAACATGTGGCTCGGCTTATGCACGTTCGCGGAGACTTGCGAAACGGTAAGCATGCGCTAAGTAGTTGCGAATGTTCTGTACACATTGACGCATGCAAGCTAAGTGTCTCGACTCAGCGGATGCACAATCAAATCTGTACCGGCCTTAAACAACATATTTTGTTTGTCAATGTGAATTTTCTGGTAAGTGCTGTCAGTTAGTTAATTAAAATAGAAAAAGAAGAGTTTAATCTCTCAGAAAAGCCATTGTTGAAGGTTGCAAAAGCAGCGGAAGTCCTTGTACCAAAAAAAAAAAAAAACTATGAGAAAGAGTATTTCCGTTTTCAAGAATAAGCGCGTTAGTAAAGATTACTTACAAATTATATTGTCATTTCCAATAATAAAGTGCTTTGAAAATTTATAATGCCCTGGCGGGTATTATTTTAAAATAACGCCCTAGTGCATTATTTCAATGCTAACGTGGCTTAAAATTGATCCATTATTGTGTTATAATAGTCTAGTGGTCTAGTCGGACATTAATACAGAGATGAAACGCTTAATGTAGTTGTCTGAATTGGCTTCCGGTTGGAACCGCGTCACGTTGACTTCTTCTACTACCGACGTTTCGTTCTTCATTGCAGAAGAACTTCCTCAGGGCTGCTGCTGCTGGTAGTGTTGCTGCTGCTTCTCGTTAGTCGTTGAGACTGAGTGGGTATGTCTGTTGTCGTGGTATTTATAGTGATCTGTGGGGGTAGTGAGTCGGAACGGTGACCGGGGATCGGTCTGTTGGGCGTGACGGATCGTTAATGAGATGTTTCCAGGCATTGTGGAGGTAAAAGCCAGTATCACGGTTCAGGTTATTGGGATGTTTCACGGATTTTACGATTGAAAAAATGAGATGAGCGGGCTAGAAGTTTTGTGTCGGAGAATAAGATTTGGTGACCGGTTTCTAGTTTGTGTTCAGCTAGGGTCGAGGAAGTTGTTTGTAGTAGTCTAGTACGGCGTTCATGTTCAGAAACACGAGTGCTAACAGACCGTTTTGTTTAACCGATGTATACACGCCCACAGGAACAAGGAATTCGGTACACACCTTCGGTTTGTAAGGGGATGTGATCTTTTGTGGAGGGTAGACAGTCTGAAAGTTTCTTCATTGGGTAAGTAAATGATTTCCAACCGGAAGCCAATTCAAACATGAACGACGGCCGCGGAAGATTTCAAGGTGGCGCTGCGATCACCGACAGCTGATCGGTATTTTACGTAAAACAAACATTGTTGAAATCTGTACAACAGAACAATTCCCGCATTTCTAACTCTTAATACAGTCTTTTTCTTTTGGTTTTCCCTTTTGTCAATTATGTTTCCGAATTTGTCAAATGACTTTCCAATCCGCAGGCCTACTATATTTTGAACAGATTGGAATGTCATTTGTCAAATTAGGAAACACGTTTGACAAAAGGGGAAAAGCAATAGAAAAAGACTGTAAGTTATTTTCGTATTTCGAATTTCAGCAGCTAAATTGCCCTTTTCAGTGATCACAGAAATTATTGAGATTTCATATATCCAGAAGTTATAAACTCTACCAAATTTATTTCTGAAGTAACTATATTATGAAAATTAAATTTAAAAGCATTCATGCAAGTAGTGAAGAAGATTGCTTACTTAATATGTTTTCAGTGTTTATAAAGCAGTTCTGGTGAGAATAACATCTTAAATTTTATATGTATACACGATGCGTTGTATACACGCCCACAGGAACAAGGAATTCGGTACACGTAAAAAGTCCTACTCAATAACAACTACAGAAAGCACGACATCCAAAGATCTATATCTTGTCATCTCACCCCAATTCCTCCCATGTTCTGAACCTAATACACCTCCAGTCGCTACAGCTTACCTACCTTAAATTCACACCATAACAGATAGAATCGCCAAAATACTCAAACAACAGAACATCAAATCAATTTACTTACCCATGACGAAACTTTCAGACTGCCTATCCTCCACAAAAGATCACATCCCCTTACAATCCGATGATGTGTATCGAATTCCTTGTTCCTGTAGGCGTGTATACATCGGTCAAACAAAACGGTCTGTTAGCACTCGTGTTTCTGAACATGAACGCCGTACTAGACTACTACAAACAATTGGCTCGGCCCCAGCTGAACACAAACTAGAAACCGTTAACCAAATCTCATTCTCCGACACAAAACTTCTAGCCCGCTCATCTCATTTTTTCAATCGTAAAATCCATGAATCTATAGAAATCCTCAAACATCCCAATAACCTGAACCGTGATACTGGCTTTTACCTCCACAATGCATCGAAACATCTCATTAACGATCCGTCACGCCCAACAGACCAATCACCGGTCACCGTTCCGACCCACTACCCCCACCGATCACTATAAATACCACAACAACAGACATACCCACTCAGTCTCTACGACAAACGAGAAGCAGCAGCAACACCACCGGCAGCAGCAACCCTGAGGAAGTTCTTCTGCAATGAAGAAAGAAACGTCGGCAGGAGAAGAAGTCAACGTGACGCGGTTCCGACCGGAGGCCAATTCAATCATGGACGATGGCCGCGGAAGTCTTCAAGTTAAGCTTAATATAGTTAGGCATGGTAAAACTCCTTATCCTCCAGTATGTAGTTTGCGTTCAGCATTGACCATCGGAGAATCTGGTTTAAAATTTTACTTAAAACGTTTCGTCTCGCTCATCATCAACTTAATTTTTTCTTATGGGCGCTACATTGGGTTTGAATACCATTAACTAGATCTATTTTTTCTGATGCTTTTCCATATATCACACATCCCTATTTAATAAATTGAAACAACTATACATACAAGAAATTGTTGAACGAGACGAAACGTTTGAAGTAAAATTTAATCATATCGTCCTAAAGAACTGAAAAAAGTGCCTGTAGAATGTATTAATTTTGTTATGATCCCTGCAATAACAACTTCAGGAAAAAAATAAAAACGTTTCTTAGTTTTTTGGAAATGTTTCAAAAACTATAAATCGTAGAAGATTTTTCAGAACGGATTATTGTTCAGCACCAAAATACGCAACTTTTCCCTAATTTAACCGACTTCGTATCTCTTACCGTTTCCGAGATCCCAATGGTGAGCCTCGAATTTGTAACAGCCTGTATACAGAATCGGAAATTTGGGTACTGGACATAGCAAGTTTGCTTCGATTCGGTTCGCGGAGAACTAATTTCCAACGGCCCGGCGAGGCAGGTGATGCCGACATCGAAAACAAGTGGACGTGATTAGTCAAATTTCTCCCTTTATTTTCTAGGGCGTACTCTGTCGCACGCATTACAACAGGACGTCAAGTTGAACATTTACGGAATCTGTATATAGGTGTAATATCATCAAGAAGTAACAGTATCATAATTTACAAAAAATGCAGGCATATGCCAAATACAGTCATTGACATATTTTATATTTCACATTATTTGAAATAAGAAATATTTGAAAAATGTATATTTACAAATTATTTGTGTTTGTAAATATCTTAATGCATTTAGTATTTGGTTCGTTTCACAATTGTCTTAAGATCTTTATTAATATTAGGTATGAGTCACAGTTTGGAAAGCGACTCATTTAACGAACATTCACCTGCCAGACCGAATTTAAGACGCAAAAGGAAGTTAAAACGAATGAGCGTTGACGAAACGCCGATACCACCGTGCGGAAAAAGGAAGAGGCCTCAACGCCTGGACATAATAGAAAACGGCCGTTCTTTGCGGTGTAATACGAAGATCAAGCCATTACATCCAAGCGTCGTCGATAAAATCGAGAAATTCTGCCAACCGTTCGAAATAAACGATGTAAATAACGATGTTCTTAGCTGAAAAGTGAACTTCATTCTAGTAAGTTCTTGTTAATTTTAGTGCAATCAAATGGAGACACAGTACATAAACGACAGCTGCGAGATAGCTAGTGAAAGTAGTTTGAGTTGGAGTGGTGGTGAGGGGCATGAAGGTGATGATGAGTTAACCGATTGGGCACCCTCACAAGATAATTCTTCTTTAATGGAGCAATCGTCGTGGAATGATACTGATCCCAGGGAAATCCGTGCAGGTATTGTAGTACATATTTAACATTTCATTTTTCATTTTTTCATTTTGTACTACTCGCTGCGCCACAGAGCTCAAGCTCCCTACTTCGAAAAAATGGCTTAAAATTCGACTGTAAACGAATTTCATTTTTGAACTCGGCATTCTCGATAGATAGCACTATTATTATTTGCCACTCTCACCGGTCTCTGTGCGCCCCCATTTTCCGTTTTACACATAGATCCGAAAATATTAAAAGTGACTCTAAAAATGTATGACAAAACATAATAATAATACAAGGCAATTTAAAATTTATCATTTTTAGGTTGTAGAAGACTTCGTGATGAAAGACCTGGTTTCAGCATCAGTACGGGTGCAAATGAAAGAGTTGCAAAATTCCTGCAAGATTCAACTAAGTCAGAGTTGCGTTTGTACGGAGCTGAACGTGAAAAATTAGCTCAACTGGCACGATTGTATTCAATGGAATTGTGGTTTGAGGGGCCCAGTTCATTGCTCCGTAAGACCAACAGAACCCCTTGTATGCAACCGACTCAGCGCCACCATAGCGGACACAATGCCGCACATAAGCGTATTAGAACATTAGATCATAGCATATCATAAATGATTTTTGGAATTGGTTACCTCTGGTGGTTTTGTATGGCAAGAATTCTGCATAGGTGTATGATACATTCTAGGATGACGTTAATACTTCAAATAAGCAATAGGAAACGGGCATAACTTTTTTTTTTTAATTTGCAGTGTCACTACTTTTACTCTTAATTCCAGTAGAAGCAGTGTGTTTATAACATACTGCGATTGTTAAGAAGAGATTCGAATGTTTTTCTTTCTTTAAACTTTATACATTGAAGAGTTTCTTAGCGTAGTTACGTACACATATCTTAATGGTATTTATTTTATTTACGTAAGTACCAAACTATATAAAATAACTTTAGCTCAAAATAATTCAATTATTATTATTAATTGTAAAGTTAGTACAAATTTTAGACACTGTAGAGTGTAATTATTTTAAGAAATGTAAATAAATGTATTGGTTATCTAAACGGATTTTTTAATTTAGATATTCCGTGAAACTAGTGGAATAATTTTCTGAGGTAAGTTATACAATTTGTATTTTTAAAGAAAATATTGGAGTTTTTGAAATAATTTGAAAGTTTTCTGTGTGCGAAAGGCAGCTATTTTCAAAATCCGCCTTTGATTTGATCACAGCAGCCTTACTTTTGAAGAGAGCTGCATTTTAAATGATTTCAGCTGTAACATGCGCTAATGATTTTTTACGCGCATTTTAATAGTTTGTATAAAGGATAAGACAATGATTGTTTCCAAAACGATAAAACACTTGTCTTTCGTATTTGTTAAAAATACTTATATATTTGTATAAATGTTTATGTAAAAAGATTAATATATGTAAGTGATTCGCAGCTTTCATCATTACTTATATTCAGTGAGCTGAATAATAGCATATTGTAGACCTCGGCGGTAAAGTGCTTGTTTTCCAGGTCGAGAGAAGATATGGACAGGCGAGGCGCAGCCGAGCCTGGCCACTTCTTGAGACCTGGAAAACTATTTTACTGCCAAGGTTTACACATTATTTTATAATTAATTTTGTTAATATCACACAAACGTTCTTTTTCTTGAAGTAAAAGTATTAAAATTGATTTACTATTAAAATTATTATAGTTGGTTTAAAATACGGTGTTGTATGTGTTAGCGTGGCCGAGCGGTCAAGGCGGTGTTTAAAACACCAGTCTCTTCGGAGGCATGGGTTCGAATCCCACCGCTGCCGAGTTGATTTTTTTTTCTTTAATTTTAATTCTTTTTAAAACCAAATACCAGTGGAATAAAATAAAATAACTTACGTTTGTTAATTTTGTGATGTTGATGAGAATGCATGTCAGAAATTATTGTTGCGCCACCTAGTGGTAAAGCTTCGTGAATTATTTTCTCGGCTAGGCATTTATGTTCATTTTGCCGGGCTAGCCGTGGAAACGTTTGCTTTCTCCTCTCTGATGAGGCGGTAAAATTGAATTTTCTACTAGTGTAGGAAAAAAAATATTTTATATCAGCTTCCCCACCAAATATGGGCGCTTTCTGAACCAGAGAAACGCAAGCAGCAGGTTGCAATTGTATTAGTATCCATTATCCAGTATTATTTCGATAATCGGCGTAGAACATATGATTCGAACTCTTTTGTTTCTATATTCATATACTAAATTGCTGTTGTGGATATTATTAAATTTCTTATTTCACTTCATTTATTTATTGCAGAATATAATTAATTTTTTATTTCTAAAGTATTGTACAGGTTTTATTATTATTTACGAAAGGTTGTTATTTATTAAATTTATTCCAGTGATTTTTCTTTATTGTTACATATTATCATTATTATTTATTTTCTTTCTAACGGTTCGTTATGTAACGGGTCGTCTTTCTTTCTCTGGTGTTGCTGATTGTTGCTTTGCTCGACGTCGATCCGACGCGACGCGGCGGTTCGGGTTTACTTGTTGGTGTCCAGGTTCAGCGGAAATAAAAGCGTCGATCACTTAGCAACACAACTTTATTTACATACAGTTTATATTTACCTACCTATATTTACAACTTGGAATGTTTATATTCCGAACATATTCCACTTTAACTGTAACTGATTGTTAAAGTTCCGGATGGTACTTACAGGAACGGCAATATACGGTGTGTCTTGCGGACGGTTTAACTAATGATAACATACTGTGCCCACGTTTCGGTACAGGTTCCGGAAATCGCATCGGTAGTACGTTAATGAGCGAGACACCCGCTCAGGGTCGAGATACACGAAACTTCCGTATCAGGTATGAAAGATTGAAACTCCCACTCAGGGTTAGGATACACGAAACACCCGTGTCAGATATGAATGAGCGAAACTCCCACTCAGATTCAGGATACACGAAACATCCGTGTCAGGTGTGTATGAGTGAAACGCCCACTCTGTGTCAGGGTACACGAAACACCCGTGTCAGGTATGTATGAGTGAAACGCCCACTCAGGGTCAGGATACACGAAACATCCGTGTCAGGTAAGAAAGAGTGAAACTCCCACTCTGGATCAGGATACACGAAACACCCGTGTCAGGTACGTATGAGTGAAACTCCCACTCTGGAACAGGTAACAAATAAGAAGGGCGGTTGCAGGTAATGCAAACATAGCACAGGTCGCATAGCGCGTTTGAGTCAGAGCACCGACGGACGGATGATTCGAGTCACGACCGGCGGCTCGATAGCTCGGCGGATGATTACGCGTTCTTATAAAGGCTTGCGGGCGGTAGGGAGCCCCACTCTGCTGGAACTCCCACCCAGAATATAACTTTTAATTCTGCGCAATAACGTCCTAACTATACTAATGAAAAACATTTTACAAAATAAATAAAAATATTCTTGGTAACGAAAAGGTCACTTCGTTACATCTTTAAAAATTTCCATGCCACAATTGCTTATTATTTTAAATCACCTACATAATTGTTGCCGGTGTTACGTCACATGATTCCAAAAATTGTGTCAGTTTATCCGAGATTGTAAAATAGGGCGTTAATTTTTCTTTCTTATTAATTTGATGGGCTGTGACGAAGTATTTAAGCAAACCTGAAGGTGACGTAGTATTGGTCAAATAAATTAGTATGTAATAGCATTTTCTACTGACTGCTCTAGAGCACTCTCAGACTACCTCCATCTTGTTTTAACCTCATGTAACAACAGGGGATGGAGATACTCTCAGAGTACTCTGGAGAAGGCAGTCGAAAACGCTATAAGTCTTTACGTACTGATATTAGAACAGTTGATTGCATGACTGTACGTTTTTTTATTGTATTTTTTGCGTTCTACTTAATTACAATATGACTAGTCTGACTTTGGAATTAATCTTCAACTGCACGCACATGTTTGGTAATCCCACACCAATCACATAAAAATGTTAAATTAGAATATTACAATCATGAATTTTTATGGAAAATCTCACAGATTCCATAATTATACATTTAGCAGAAGACGACAACAATGCTGAATTCAATTGCGAGAGCTTCAGTTCCAGCAGTTCTTGCTCGACTTATTTTACGCGCTTTGGTTTGCACTTCGGGACTCATCGAATTAATCTAAATGATATTGATAGATAGATTTTGATATGATAGATTTTTCAAAAAATCTAATGTTTTGGAACTTTTATAATACGCCTATAACACTTTTTGAAGGGTGGGTACGAAGGGATTGAGCTTGCTTTCTTGCATCTTACAATTAGAAAAAGTACCTATTTTTGTACTGCTTTTTAGAGTCAGTGGGAACTTAAACTTTAGAAGATCAAGATTCGAAAACCTTAATGAAAGGTCTCAATTTTTTCGTCACTTAACATCATCTAGGTCCATGACCATATATGTATTACTTTCTTCATCTAGATTTCAGGAAAATTGTAATTGCATTTATGTAACTTTTTGGGTTTCTAGTAGAGCTAGGAAAAACTGCTACATCGCTTTAGCATGTTTCTCGTAAAAAGTTATGATACGAGGGGAGATTAAAATGAAATCTACTTAACCAGAGAAGAAAAGATTTAGAGAAAGAATTAAATTTTACTTTTCGATGCATTTAGTCCAACGCCCTGCAAAAAGAAATGCTTTCGGTAACTTCTCAAACAACTCGGAAATAACGTCTTTTAGTTCTTCATCTGAAGAAAATCGACGTCTTCGCATATGTTTCTTCAGTTTAGGAAAGAAGTAGTAGTCCGACGGAGCTAGGTCAGGGCTGTCGTAACTCAATAAAACCGCAGTTGTTGTTTTCTTCCTGAACTTTGTGAGCCTTATGAACTCGGCAATTGTTATGCAGCAATGAAGTTTTTTTTGGCAAAATTATTGGATCTCTTATTGCGTATAGCCAAAGCCGTCTATATCTTACAAGCCGTGCACTTGTAAATTTGGCAACAGAGCAAGTAGTCCGATCACGACTTTCACCACTTTGACGTAAATTGTACGAGATAATGCTGTAATGTAATTCTGTACTTATCAATCAAATTTTATTGTTTATTATTGTTTATTATAGTATTGGTGACTAAAATAACGTTTTAAATGTTATATTAACAATCAAGGTAAGTCCACAAAGCCTAATTCAGCTAGATAACCAAACTTTTTCGCTTTCCTTTATTTGCTTTTATTTCATACCAATGTGACATTTTTCGGATTTTCAATGGTACAAAAAGTGGAACTTTAAAGTCCTAGTACTTAATTTTAAACTCGTTAAACGTCTAGTTTGAAAGAAAATTTCATATTTACCTCGAACGAAAATTGACTTTAACTTGGAAGTAATTACAGCCTCGGCTAAACAACTTGCTCCTAATTACTTTAAAACTTGACTTTTCGTTGTAGGTAAATAAATAACTATTCTTTCTGAATTATTAATTAGGTTTATGTTGTAGATGTCAAATTCGATTAGGACTACTTTCGGGTATCAATGCGACGTTGCCAAGCGTAACAGCACGGCTTGTAAGATATAGACGGCTTTGGTACAGCAACTTTTAAATTTTTATTTGTATCTGCGATAATTGTAGACCTCTTCTGCATGTTCAGTCGCGGACAGAAAATTTCGGATGTCACTGTCATTCCACTGACGTAAAAGTTAAGAAATTCCTATATGTATACGTAAAAGTTAAGAAATTCCTATATGTATACGTCAGATGAGTGACAGTGACATCCGAAATTTTCTGTCCGCAACTGTACATACTCAATTCAAAGAATGCCCTCATTATCCCAAAAAATTATCGCCATCAGCTTCCCTGCAAATGCTTGCGTCTTTGCTTTTTTTGGGTGCTGGAGAGCCTTTGTGTAATAATTACTTTGAATTTTGTCTTGTTGGAGGATCACAGTGAAACACCTACGTTTCGCCGCCCGTTACAATTTTGGAAAAAAGGTCTTGGTTACAGCTAAAGCTGCCATGTTTTCTTCGCAAATTTCTGGCCTGCACAACTTAGCATCATTTCTTCAACTTTCTTGATTTTTTCTTTCTTCAGATCGTGCACTTTTGAAGTAATCTTGAATGGATTCTCTGCCCCATTTGAACTGCTTTGATCGCAGAATTTTATTTGAAAATACATATGACGGAGAATTTTCACCGTATACAGCAATCAAGCGTTCGTGTAAAATTTTTGGGTGATTGCCTTCTTTTGTTAAAAACTCGCTTCTATGCTCCTATGTTAAATTACTAATTTTCAGTTTTACAAAAGCCACTAAAATGAACTTGAAGGCTTTCGCGGACGTCGTCAATAATTGAATTAAGGGTGGGTCAACATAAAATCCGGACAAATTTAATTCGATGAATACAAATCTATTGTCGTAGGTTTTAAAAATTTTGTCTTATACGAGGTAAGTGCCAAAATTTTCCGGCCTGACATAGATCTAGGTTTCGCAGTGGGTCTAAATTTTTGTAACACCTAGTTCCAAGTTTTATTAGCCTTGAAAAAAAAAAAAAACAAAATTGGACTTCATGTCAATTAGTTTTCTTATAGCCGACACTCGTTCATCACGATGTCAGAAGTCACGAAATTGAGTAGCGAGCTGTCATAAAATTCCTTACTCGAGAAGGTCTTTCTCCTCAAAGTGTCAAAGATCGGCTAGATGGGATGTACGGGAAAAATTCCCCGTCTTATTCTGTGGTAAAAGATTGGTCAAAACTGTTTCAAATGGGGCAGGAATCTGTCAATCGGCAAAAAAGGAGATGGCCGCGATATTTTGGGATTGTGAGAGTATTCTACTCATACACTTTAAAGAACGTAACACCACAGTCAACGGGGCATATTATGCAGCACTGCTACATAAATTACTACAAAATATTTGGGAGGAAAGACGCAGGAAGCGACTAGAGCCGTATGTTTGCTGCATGACAATGCACTCGTGCACACTGTTGGAATTGCACAAGTCGTACTTCGTGACTGCTGTTTCGAACAAATCGATCACCCTCCGTATAGTCCAGATATGGGTCCCAGTGACTATTATCTGTTTGGAAATTTGAAAAAGGACCTTTGTGGGCACCATTTTAGTGACGACGAAGAGGTGAAGGCTGTAGTTTGGCCACATTTTGAAGACAAACCCAAAGAATATTTTTTTAGGGGTATCGAAATGTTGTTAAAACGATGTAATAAGTGTATTGATGTCAAGGGGGACTATATTGAAAAATAAGATTTAATTGTGAGTTTACGACATTTCTTTCATAGTCAGGCCGGAAATTTTTGGCGCTTACCTCGTGTATCAATGCTTGTGTCTAACAGAATCTAGCCTTTGAAGCGGCTGCATGTTTTTTTTTACATTTATATTTACTTACCGATAGTACCTGTCAAATAAGACAGTACATTTTGTTAATTATACTTGCTGGAGGAAATGAAATTCTTAAAAGAGAATGAAAGCAAAAAGTTAGTTGGCGAATTTTTCATGAAGCACCGAACGCTTAAAAAAACCTTCACTGTTAAACGGTTTGAAAATGTCGGACTTTCTCGTAGAACCATTTATGATATATTAAAAAGAGTTAGTCAGGAAAGTATTAAAAGAAAATGATATCAAGATAAGAAAGCGAAAATCGGCGCCTAAATATATATAATGGGAACCAATTAACAAATTAAATCGAACATGGATAGCTTTCACTACGCGAAAAGCATCTTTGAGGTATTCAAGCAATATCAAATTTGATACATTCCTCGATTGGCAAATGTACCAAATGTTCCTCAACAAAGACCTTCAAAAAGGTTTTGGTTTCAATTTAAAAAAGTGTATGAGAATGGGTGGGAAGCGAAAGACATGTCAGATTTAAAAGACAAAATTAAAAGAAAACTTCGCCAGTTTAGTTTGGATCATTTCGAAAGAGTAATGGCTAGAGTTAAAACCAAAGTAAGACAAGCAGCCAATTTTCATCCCGACTATGTTATTTCACATTAGATAAGTAAGTTATTATTTGATTTTGTTTATATGACATAATATTAAGTAAATATATTTATTAAACTTTGTGCGGATTTTTTGTTGACATACCCTTAGCTTCCAGTTGGAACCGAGTCACGATGATTTTTTTCTACTGCCGACTCGACATTTCGCTCTTTATTACAGAAGAACTTCCTCGTGGTTAGGTAGATTTCATTTTAATCTCCCCTCACCCACTACATTACATACCTATGTTGGTATAATCCATTCGAGGAGAAGGACATCGTTCGGATTTTGTGCACCTATTTATAAATACCCAAGATTTAATTGTATTTAAAATATTTTATTTTATTTAAAATATTTTGTCATTCAAAATATTTCAATATAATGAAAACTATTTTATTAAGTATTTAACATAATTTTGAAGTATTTATACATTTATTTGATTGTATTTAATAATTATATTAATTTGCATTTATTTAAACATACACCGTGTCCACAGAATATGGAATATGTTATATACTGCAAAAAATACGCGTTACATCAAAAAACCCTGAAACAGGTAAATTTTTGATTTTTCTTGCGGATCCTATGACATGATTAAAATTTTAATTTCGCTTGTCATTTGTCATTAGTGACGTCATTGACAATTTTTTTAAATGGCATGACTAGGTTTCATTTATTTCAAAGAAAGTACACTACTTTACTCTTTACAATGGTATCCTACTTTTGAAGTTTTTCACAAAAGTATTCTAGTTATCCATGCTAAGGCACTACTGAACCTTCTTATTTATCAAAACATTTGCATTCTTCTAAATGTCAGAGTGGTACTTGAACTTAAAGTTACGCTTGTGATTTGGAAGATTTAAAGAAGCACGAAAGTAATAAAACTTATGGCGCATTTATCTGAAAAGCATCGAATTGAAATATTGATGATGTTGGGATATGGAGACAGAAGAAGACGACAGGAAGAAGTTTGCAATTTATTTAATAACGTATACCCCGAGCATCATATTTCCCAGTCTACTGTTAGTAAAATCTTGCAAAAGTTTGAAATGACCGGTACTGTCAAAGACTTGCCGAAAACAGTAAGAAATTTACCTGAAAATAATGAAAATCGTGAAAACGTTATGTTAGCTGTAGTAGAGAATCCTCGTATTTCTATTCGACAAATTGCTCGAAATCATAACTTAAAGAAGTCAACTGTACATAAAGTCATAAAAAAAGAAAAGTGGCATGCATATCGACCCTGCGTTGTTCAAGAATTATTTGAAGATGACTTTGAACGACGAATTGAATTTTGTGAAAACATAACGCATCGACTTGAAGCAGATAGAAATTTTCACAAAAATATTATTTTCACAGATGAAGCAACGTTTTGTTTGAATGGAAAATTACACAAACAAAATACACGTTACTGGGCTTCACAAAATCCTCGCTGGTATGTAGAAGGACATACTCAATACCAGCAAAAAATCAATGTTTGGGCAGGAATTATTCGAAATCGAATCTTGGGACCCTTCTTTTTTGAGAACAATCTAACTGCAGAAACTTATTTAGACTTTTTGAGATATGAATTAGTTCCTGCTTTAGCTATTTTATATCCAAACGAAGCAGATCCGGATATACCTCATAACAGAATTTGGTTGCAGCAGGACGGGGCTCCTCCTCATTTCGGTATTAACGTCCGTCATTTTCTGAATGTTACCTTTGCCAATCGATGGATAGGGAGAGGAGGTGCAATAGAATGGCCAGCTCGTTCACCTGATTTAAACCCGTTAGACTTTTTCCTTTGGAGCTATCTTAAAGACAGAGTATACATAAATAAACCAGAAAACATTGAAATCTTAAAAGATAGCATAAGAACAGAGATGAGAGCTATCACACCAGAAATGACTAATAATGTCATTAATGGATTTGAAAATCGAGTTTATCATTGTCTAACAGTAAATGGAATACAATTCGAACATCTTTTGTAGTTTATGAGCGGCAGTTGGATTTTTTCTATTGATTGTGACCCTCGTTTGAAGATTTCATTTATTATTCGAAGAATCATTTAAATTTGTTACATTGTTTACTGTTTACTGTTTTCTCAAAATTGATGAAGGATAAAATAATAGTTTTATATCATCGAAAAATCTCTGTCAAATGAGTATATGGGGGTACCTTATCAGTTAAAAATATTTACTTGTTACTCGTTGTGCTTTTGTCTGTGAAAAAGATAACGATTGGCTACTGTTTCATGATAGAAAACTAAATGTCAAACAACTTTTATTTGAAACATTTTTTGATTAATGCATATTTATTAAAGTAGATATCTACTACATTCCATGCTTTTGGAACAAGGTGTAAAAATTTCTATTTCACCTGAAAAAAGAATGTAAACTTCAAAAGTAGGATACCATTGTAAAGAGTAAAGTAGTGTGCTTTCTTTGAAATAAATGAAACCTAGTCATGCCATTTAAAAAAAATGTCAATGACGTCACTAATGACAAATGACAAGCGAAATTAAAGTTTTAATCATGTCATAGGATCCGCAAGAAAAATCAAAAATTTACCTATTTCAGGGTTTTTTGATGTAACGCGTATTTTTTGCAGTATATAACATATTCCATATTCTGTGGACACGGTGTATTTAAATATATTTAATTGTATTTAAAATAATAAGTAAGTTCTATAATAGTTAATTAACATAATGCATTCGTTTGAAAGAAAATAATTATTCTTACGTATCGTTTAATGCGAAAACTTGCAACGATATAAAAAAAGAAAAAATACATTTTTATTGTTTTAGATATATTTTTGTATCTACACTGCATCCCCGAATTGAATTCGCGTTACGTATAATGGAGCAAAAATGTCTGAATTCAAATTTCACGGTTTGCAGTTCAGGAGTGCGTTCAGAATCTTTACCTCCGAGAGCGTCTTGGGCGTGTAATCGCGTCTTTCTCATTCACGATTTTCATAACATATCGCAACTCGTTCGCCCATTCTAAAACGTCTTTGGTTTACATTATTTCCCTAACAACGGACGCACTTTCACATCCCAGTTGTAAGTGGGGCGCTTAGAGTGCGCTAGTAGTCATGGAAATACTGTAAACACAAGTCGTTTTAAAACGGATGAGCGAGATGCAAAATATGTTAAAAATCGTGAGTGAGAAAGAAGCGATTACACGCCCAAGACGCTCTCGAAGGTAAAGATTCTGAACGCACTCCAGGTCTGCCTGGCGCAAAAAGAATTTGTGCCAAATTTGACGTCGAGGGTGTTGAAGGTGGAATTAATGCAAGAAGAAATAAATCTGCGTAGGCAAAGATTCTTCCTTTTACATTTAGGAGAAAATTTTAGTAAGATAAAACGTTTCCCATTTAAAATTAATGAGATATACCAATTCCAACATCCTTGAAAGAAAAATAGAATTACGGAAAATCACTGATATATATTTCAGTAGAGTTATAAAACGTTAGCGTCATCTATTTATTAATCAAAACACAAATAAAATATAATAAATAAATATACAATGACTTTCATAAAGTTCGTAACAAATGGGAAAAAATTTTAATATTGACTTTTGCCAAAAAATTTTACTACAGTTGGTTCGTGCATCAATCAAAATAAAAAGCAACATAATTCTATCTAACCAGTCATTTAAAATATGGCTGAAATTTGAAAAATAGAAATTCGCGAAAATGAAAAATTGCGATAATTCAAAAGTTATTTATCTTTTCCTACTAGAATCGATGCACTCAGATAAAATTAAGTGTAATGAATAACCTACAGCGTCTAAATACAATATTTTGCTAAAATTTTGATCAAAAAATCAATTTTTTTAGAATTTCATTTTATGTGGTTTTAAAATTAAAATACTGTCTTAAATCCTCCAAAAACAAATATCATTTCTTTCTTTGATCTGTGTTTACTAAGATAAATACCACTAATGTGAAAGTATTACTTCAGATCGGAAGCCTTTTACAAAAAATAGAAATTTCGTTATAAAAAACACATCTTTGTTACATTGAGTTTTTAACAAATACGAATAAATTGTTTTCGTTTATTTTTTGCGTAATAGAAAGGCAAGATGTAAGTATGCTCTTTTGTACAAAAAATGTTATTTACAGCATATTAAATGCATACTTGTGGTATTTTGAGAAATAATGTGAATTTACAGCGATAATCCGTAAAATAATATTAGCCGTGAAATTAACGTCAAGCGAAAACAACAATTGGTTCGTTGATATTTCTTGTTGAGTCAACTTTGTCTTTAACGGAACAAGTATAAAGATTAACTTTGCTATGAACAAGAAATACCAACGAACCAACTGATGTTTTAGCTTGTTGACGTTAAGTTCACGTCATGGCTAACACTATTTTACGAATTTTCGTTTAAAATTTACAATACTTTTCAAAAGGCCACAAGTATACATTTAATATGCTATAAAGAACATTTTTTGTATAAAAAGAGCATATTTACATCTTATCTTTCTATTATGCAAAAAATAAATGAAAACAATTTATTTTTATTTGTTAAAAACGCAATGTAACAAAAAGTGTTTTTTAAAGCGAAATTTCTATTTTTTGTAAAAAGCGTCCCATTTAAAGCAATATTTTCAGATTAGTGGTATTTATCTTAGTATACACAGATCAAAGAAAGAGATGATATAGGTTTTTGAAGGATTCAAGACAGCATTTTAATTTTAAGATAATTCCAGATAAAATTCCAAGAAAATGGATTTTTGGTCAAAATTCTAACAAATTATTGTATCTAGACACTGTAGGTTGTTCATTACACTTAATTTTATCTGAGTACATCGATTCTAGAACAAAAAGATTAATAACTTTCGAATTATGGCAATTTTTCATTTTCAAGACTTTCTATCTTTCAAGTTTTCAGCCACATTTTAATCCATGGCTGGATGGAATTGTGTTGTCTTTCATTTTTATTGGTGCACGAACTAATTGTAGTAAAATTTTTTCACAAAAAACAATAATAAAAATTTTCCCCATTTGTTACGAACTTTATGAAAGTCACTGTTATAAGGGGTTAAAATCTTGGCTGGGACACTCAGTACAATCTGCCACTTCTTAATCTTCGACTCTCAGTTTGAAGCAGCCAACATGGAGTTATTAGCTGCTTTTTTTCGCTGAAAAGTTTGAATCGTGATTCGAATGATTTTTCGTTACCCGCTCTGGATTGCATTTCAATCCAAACAGATCGTAAAATTGAAAGATTGAAAATGGAAATGGGATACCGATTCGGAATGAAATTTTGCGAAGATTCGTTTGCAAGAGAAATAGATAAAAAAAGGCCCTAAGTACTCCTTTATAAAAATCTTTGGAATATATCTTTTTCTATTCCTTCTATAGTTTTAATTTCTTCTGTGTTTTTCCTATTCCTTCTATAGTTTTAATTTCTTCTGGATCATTAAATTTTGGCGGCTTTAAGTTACTGCAGTTATTCATATTGCAAGGATTTATTAATATTTAATTCAATTTAATGGTATTTAACAAAAACTTAAAATTATTTATTAGTATTTGAATGGTATTTATTCGTATTTATACCGTAATTAACATATTTTAAATTACAAAAATAATTATGTATATTTAAATTTATTTTTAAATATATATTTAACTCTACGTACACTTATTTAAGAGATGTCCTACCCCTCGAATCCATTCTTTTACTATTTGATATCGCAATGTGCCGCGGTATGCCGTGAAAGTCTAATGAGATTAGTGAGAATGTAGTGCTCATGTATGTAATTAAAGTTGTATTCGATTCACCGATTTGGATCGATCTAAATCGTTTCAAAAAGAATTTACACGTTCGATTTGTGTAGGATTCACCTTAAGCGAAACGTAACGAAACTGATCCAGATCACTTTGTAACACGCCGACGTATCACCTTGTTTGTTGCCTTTTATGGACAACGAAATAACCAATAAAACTGTCCAAACAAAAACAAATTAAATTTATTGCCAAATTAAATAACTGGACCGACAATGTTTGCTTGCGAAATTCTAAGGGTCACCCAAAATTTTATTACGGCAATTAGTCATGCAATCCCTATCTGTCTACGGCTACAATGCACAATCCGATCCGTCTGGGTCGAATATACATAGCTACCTGCTACTTAAGATCTATGGCCTTACTTATTGTATTACGGTTGAACGACCCTTGAGGGGAATCCGCAATAAATAATAATATTTCTAATACGGCTCGTCGCTGCAAATCTGGACTTACGTTGTGGTAACTCAGTCCTTTTTGGTGCGTCAGTAAATAACTTGAGAGGTCGAAGGAACTAATTACGTTAAATAAGAAGACGGAAGTTAGATTCAATTAATTATTTATTGCAAAGAAAAGGTAAAAACTCCTTGTATCAACCACTGAGGAGTCTGATATAATGAGCGGAAAAACCCTTGCGTTTGAGATCAATACAAAGAAAACAAAATTACGGTTATCAGGAAGTACAGTAGAATTCGCTTAACCGATTTCACTTTCGAATATCGGAGCGACCTAACTGCCTTCAAATCACACAGCTGGTGGTTTCGTATATATACAAATATTAGGTTGTTCGAAAAATAATGAAGTATTATGTCTACAATATATTGATTCCAGAAAAGTTGGGTGATATCATCGTGGAATACAACTGACTGCTAGCAGAAACATGGCAAAAGGTCATTGATGCAAATGGTCATTATATAGTTTAATCAAAATGTATAAGCTTATGTATATAAACGTTCCGAATTAAAAGAAAACGACATTTTTTTCCGAACAACCTAATAGTTGTTGGAGAGCTCTGCTCCTTAATTAGATTAACAATTAATTTAAGTTCAACTTAGATTGCTCTTGGTACTAGTGTTTGTCCGATTGTACTCTAAGGCTCGTTCTGCTCAATGAACCAATGCACAGTGTGACTTACAGTGTACTTAATCACTGGAAGTAACTAATTAATTAGTCAGACGTTCTGGAGGAGTATGTGACACAAAATGCCGCCCTCGGCGATCAATTGGCAAGACAATCAACAGCAATCGCCAGTTTTTCAGGGACTCCTTTTTTCGGAGATGATGGAAAACCCAACCCTATCGCTAGCTAAACTAATTAATTGAGGTCGAATGGATAGGATCTTCTCTCGCTACGTCCAATCGCCTTAAGAGGGTAGTACTATGTATTCTTTTTTTCAAATCCTTCTACGTCGTGTTTTCGACAGCTAAACCTATCTAGCTAATTTATTGCGCAAGGACGCAAATTGACTGTTTTTCGGCATTCCACTATGCGTGGTTATGGCCCTTTCAGTCTCGGCAAATCGCTTCTAATTAACCTGCAAATCTGTCGGCAAAGACCACATCTCGGTTCACACACTACAGGGTGAGAGAGAAACTTTGTAAAGAAGGTGGCTATGAATATGTGGTTGAAATTGTTCGGCCTCGTAATTACGAAATTTGTAACGAGCAATTAATTGGCCTTGATTTCTGGGTATTAGATTGCGCTGGCACACTTGGTTTCGGCGGCAGATGTAACTTGCCTCAGACCAGTGGTTCAGATTGGCGACTTCCCTGTACAAACCGAAAACAGCGGTTAGCGTGTCTCCAACTTGCCAGAGAAAATTTCCACAGGTGGAACTATTTACTAAGAGTACACAGTATTTGAATTTCCAAATAGATTTGAAGGAACAGTTAATTGATGCTGGTTGGTTAGATCACAGAACTGGCCCAGTAATTAATGAAACAAATGACCAACAAATTTTACTAAGATTAATGCCATTAGTGGAGTTTTAATACTCGATTCAAATGTAAATAAAATTATCTAAATGCAATAGTAATACTGAACTTTACAGATTCTTTAGCCACTAATTAATGCAAATTAAATTATTCTTAATCAATTTATACCACCAAATATGTGATGAGGAATACAAATAAATGCAAATTGCCTCTCCCCGTAACGCGTTGAACACACACACACTTCGCGCACTCTGATTTAGACACACTCGCGACGCGAAAACGTACGTATTCGTGTTTTTGTTTAATTGCACTTTCTCTTAACACACTGTATTTTATCCGTACCGAAATAAATGATTTAGCTAGAAATGAGTAAATGACTGCCACCGCTAAAAGAAACCCGCTAAGTCAAAATTAAAATGAATTCGACCGTTCGTGCGAGAGATCGAATCTTGTCTCCCTGTTTTCCTGCTTCTGTCTTTCCAAGTAAAAATTAACCCAACCCCCTCGGACTTCACAAGATAAATTTTGAAAAACCTCCGGCCAATGATAATCGCTGCTTCTAATTCCATTCACGCCCTGCACGCATTTTCTTGTACACATTCATAAATTACGCAACCCCAATTAGCTTGCCCACAGCAACGCGGTGGTCTCTCAACATCTGCAACCACTTGACTCTATGAGTGCCCGGCTGAAATTTTAATATTAATCTCTTTAATTTTAATCTCTTTCTCATAACTGACATGTATCTGCAATTTAGCGCGACCAATTCCATACAAATTCTAAACGAACACAAAGCTAAAAGGTTACTCTGACATGTCTGTGAAGGTGTATTGCAATTTGAATGGTGCCCGAAGTTATAGAATTCTAAAGACTCGCTGGGTGGTATATAGTCCCTTGAGAGGGACAACGCGGCGCCCTTAAGTTTTCGGCCGAATTTTTACTGTTGTAAAATCCAAGCGTCTGGCCACGTGTTTGTTATTTGAAATTAAACACGCAATAACTGATTTTGTTTTGAAACTAATTCCGCGACCGTTTCAACTTCTAAGTGATCTACTGATAAAAACGAATTGATTTCGACTTCGAATTGAATATAGTTTTGATTTTAAATTTTGACAATGAATATCATCTCCAATTTTGATTTTAAGATTACTCCGAATTAGGTAATGTTGCAATATTTTCTTTTTATCAGAGGTGTATTCACAAATTTACATAAAGTTGACAATTGACAATACTGGTTAATCTGTCTGACTTGAACTGTTACAATTTGACGTATGTTATTGACATCAAATTATTTGTCTAATTTAAATGATAGCCAACCTACTAGCTTAAAATCACGGCCTCCTGCGATAACAAATACTGATGGAATGGATATTATTTAAAATTATTGTTTCTTTCTACTTGATTCAATCTCTTTATCACATACAGTCGCGAGCAATAAATGTTGGTCGTGTATCGCGCCCGACTAAAATCCTTGTTTGTTTACTTTTACGTACAACTAAATACTTAATAAAAATGTCCAAACAAACACAACTTAGATTTATTGACAATTTAAATAACGGGACCGTACGGACCCGGCCGGCTACCTAGATTCCCAAGAAAGGTCACTCGAAATATTATGACTACAATGGGACATGCCTCCCCATCTGTCTACGCTAAGTCTGCTGTTTAAGATTTTGTGATCGTTACTAACCTGGACCTACGTTGTGATAACCTGTTCTTCTTGGTGTGTCGAGAAATACGTCGAGAGAACAAAGGAGCTAATTATGTTAAATAAAATACGAGGTTAAATTTAATTAATTATTTATTGCAAAAAAAAGGTAAAAACTCCTTGTACCAGCCACTGCGGGGTCTGGTATAATGAGCGCAAAACCTTGCGTTGAAATCAGTACAAAGAAACAAAATTTACGGTTATCAGAAACTACAGTAGAACAGATTTCACTTTCGAATATCGGCGCGGCCTACCTTCTTTCAAATCACACCGTTGGTGGTTTAATGTCTACACAGATATTTGTCGGAGAGCTCTGCTCCTTAATTAGATTAACAATTAATTGAATTTCAATTTAGATTTGGTCTTGGTATTAGTGCTTGTCATGACTAGTGCTCATACTCTAAGACTCGTTCTGTTCAATCAACCAACGCACAGTGTGACACAGTGGGCCTACAGTGTACTTAATTAATGGAATTAATTAATTAATCAGATGTTCTGGAGGAGTATGTGATACAAAATGCCGCCCTCGGCGATTAATTTGCAGCACAATCAATAGCAGTCACCAGTTTTTCAGGGACTCCTTTTGGAGGTAATGGGGAAAACCCTAACACTAGCTAAACTAATTAATTAAGGTCGAATGGGTAGGGTCCTTTCCGGCTACGTCCAATCGCCTTGAAAGGGTGGCTCTGTGGCAGCATTTTTTCAAATCCCTCTCTTCGTCGTTTTTTCGTCGGCTAAACTTATCTAACTAATTTAATGCGCAAGAACCCAGATTTGCTTTTCGGCATTACACTATGGGTGTTTATGGCCATTTCAGTCTCTCGGCAAATCGCTTTTAATTAACCTGCAAATCTTTCGGCAAAGGCCACAGCTTGGTCCACAACCATACAAGGTGAGAGAGAAACTTTGTTAAGAAGATGGCTATGATTAGGTGGTTAAAATTGTTCGACTTCGTAATTACGAAATTCGTAACGAGTAATTAATTGGCCTTGATTTCTGGTTTTGGGATTTTGCTGGCACACTTGGCTTCGATGGCAGATATAACTTGTCTCAGGCTAATGGTTTAGATTGGCGACATCCCTGTACAAATCGAAAACAACCGTTAGCGTGTTTCAAACTTGCCTGAGAGGGGGAGCCCACCGGTCCCGGCTACCGGTCCCTCTCATAGGCGTTGGCCTCCTAGTGGCAGTGTCATAGCTGGCGGACAGCGGGAGTACCGTGCCGGCCGGTGTCCCGCTGGCCATTTCTCAAGGAAGATGGGCTGACGCCTAGGTGTCCTTGGTGTCGAAAGACACCAGAGAGAAATTGGTTACCTGAGAATATCTCCAAGGGTAGAACTATTTCTAAGAATACACTGTATTGAATTCCCAGATAGATTTGAGGAATAGTTAAATACTGCTGGTTGGTTAAATCACAGAACTGGCCTAATAATTAGTGAAACAAATGACCAACAAATTTTTCTAAGGTGAATGTCACTAGTGAGTATTAATACTCAAATGTAAGTAAAAATAGTTTGATTAAAGTTATCTAAAAGCAATGGTAATAATGAACTTTTCTGACTCTTAGTCACTAATTAATGCAAATTAAATTATTCTCACTCAATTGATACCACCAAAAGTACGATGAAGAAATACAAATAAATGTAAATTACCTTGCCGCTTATTCCGTGGAACCCTCGCGCACTTCGCACACTTTAATTTAAAACACCCGCGACGCGACGCGCACGTGTTTGGTTTTAATTGCCCTTTCTTAACACACGGTATTGTAACGGTACCGAAATAAATGATTTATCTAGAAAATGATTAAATGACTACAAGCGCTAAAGGAAACCCGCTAAGTCAGAATTTAAAATATTCAACCGCCCGTTAGACAGATTCGAACGTGTCTGCCTGTTTTTCCCGCTCCGTCCTTTCCAAGTAAAAATTAAACACACCCCTCGGACTTTGCAGCTAAATTTTGAAATCACCTCGACCAATGATGATCGCTGCTTTTAGTTCCCAATCACGCCTATTCTAGATGCTCTACATGCATCAAGCAACCCCCTATTAGCTTATCAGAGATACTCGCGGGTGTCTGTCGCAAATGAACCTTTCACAATTTTAACTTTACAATTACCAGGTTGACATTTTAAAAGTATCTGGTGCTTGCTTGAAAGAGACCACACTAAAGCGAAGGACTTCAACTCGCAATGTAATTTGATATCTTTATCTAACAGACATGTATCTGCAATTTTAACGCGACAAAATTCTATACAAAAATCTAAACGGAACAATCCAAAATGTCAAGTAGATTTATTTTATGATGTCTGTGCAGCTATAGTGCAATCTGAATGGTGCCCGTCATTATGGAATCCTAAAGAACTCTTCGAGTGGTATACAGCCTCTTGAGAAGGGACAGAGCGTCGCACTTAATTACCCGGGCCGCATTTTTTTCCAGCGTACAGTTCGAACACCTGTTTGTTATTTGAAATTAAACATGCAACAATCGATTTTGTTTTGACAACAATTTCGCTATCGTTTCAGTCGTCATTGCTGTCAAAGATTCGTACCTGACATGTGTTTTATTAAAAATAAGGAAGTTGAAGTCTTAATTTTGATTATTATTGGGAATTATCTCTTAAAAAATTAATTTATTTTCCGCACTTTTTTAGTAAAAGATAGAATATTTATCTGAAATGTTTTAATTTCTGGAATTAAAACTGACGTTTGGATTGAGAGTGAGACCAAAATTTAAGGCTCGCAACTGTACATATAATAACTGTTAATATCATTATTTTTAAAATGACATACATTCGTCAGTCTGTATTTAATTAACCGTAATAACGAATAGTCTTTATTTTTTGGTGTAGAAGAGTTAAAGCAGGGTTTGAAAAAATCATGATTTTTATGATATATATCATGATATATGTACAGTCGCGGACAGAAAATTTCGGATGTCAGTGTCATTCCACTGACGTAAAAGTTAAGAAATTCCTATAGTATACGTCAGATGAGTGACACTGACATCCGAAATTTTTTGTCCGCGACCGTATATCAAAATATAAATCAATAATTCGATTTTTCAATTTGTAATTGTTTACAAATAAAGTTGTTTGTTCGTCTTATTACACATCTTTATCATGATAAAACAGTATCAGGCACAAACAAAATTAATAAACAAGCGAAATTCAGAATCATTGTTTTGGTCGTCGCCAAAATGTTTCCCATCCAGTTTAAATTTCGCTTTTTTGGAGGTTCTGAATTCATATATTTGAACATTAAAGCTAATTTATTTTACTTTTTTATAATATTTCATAATAGCTGTACTTGTACTTACTCTGTCAATTTTAAAATGTAAATAATAAATATCCTGATATATATATCTTCAAACCCTGACTTAAAGTGAATATATTTTTTGGATACTCGTTACATTCTATTTTTTTAATACAGCCTGTATCATAACGTCCGACAAACATTTACACCACGCGATTTTCCGTTAAAAACTGTATCGACAAATATAATATCATTTCTGCAAAAACTATAGTTTCCAAAATATAGCCGATCAAAATTTTTTAAATATGGCACCGCAGTGTAAAGAACCCACTATTCGGGAATACGTATGTAGCGTCATTTCTTAGCAACCTGATTTTCAGTAAGAAGTAGGAGAATTCTGCGAAAATATATTTCAAATTTGATTTTTAAGTTACCTTAGTTACTTTACACAGTTGCAACATCCTCCCAGATTATAAAATGCAAAGAATTTGCTTTAGTAAAATGTAGGTTTGAAGTAAACCGGGGGAAAAAATGTGAAAATATTATTTAGTTAGGTAACTAATCTACTGCATCTTTCATGTACTTCTTGACAAAATTAGGTAGATTTATCACACCTTATTGAAATTAAAATCAATTTTCAACTCTCAATAACTTCACAACCAGAGACTTAAGAGGAACGTGGTATTATAATTTTCTGTATAGTTTTCAACATAGAATCGCGTGGTGTGAATATTTGTCGGACGTTATGATACCACCTGTGTATTGTTTCCTTGAAACTTTAATTTCATATTAAAATAAACAAATATTGGACAATGGAATCATAAGAATTTTTTTTTAAATTTTCATAAAATTTTTGAAATTACTATTTTAAATCAGTGTCGCAAAGTGTGACACTGAACCGGAATTTTCCGAATTCTGTGGGATTTTAGGAGATAAAAATTATCTTTAAACATCCAAAAATAACTAAATCGTGGTATTCCCGCAAATAAAAGCCATTGCACTATGCAGCTCCTTAATCTTTATACTTTTCGCAAACGGCTTAGAAACCCAGACAGTTTGGGAATCACAGTGGAAAAAAACTGCATAAGAACCTCATGTGAGCTTATCCACAAAAGTTGACTCATACTGACGCAATTAAAAAAATATGCGTAACGTCACCCGTTTGACGTGTGTAAAGTGGCAAATACTTTTATTTTTTCGTGAAACTAGTTCATTATTAACAAATATGTTATTTGAAAAGTTGTATCGCGATTGGAACAAAAGAAATTCACCGATTTTCATTTATTTTTTAGGTCATTAAATTATTATTTTTGTATGATTTTTTTAAGTAAAACACTCTTTACATTAAGGTAATTATGTATTTACTAACACTGATGATTTTTTTTTGTTTCAGTGTTTAGATTTTATTAAATCAAATATTAATTAAGACAACTGAAGCTTAGGAACTACATCGAATTAATACTAAAACATTGTTAATTATAACAAAGTAAGAAAACTGTGTTACAAAAGTACGATGATTATAATGTAATAATGTAATAAAAGTCTGTAATCATATTTAAACATCGAATATTATCCATCTGCCTTATGAAATAGAAAGAAATTAAAATACGGTGCATTAAATAGAGGTCGTCTAGAAAGTATCCGGAAAAAAGAAAATAACACTGCAACTTCCAGTTTTTGAATTTATGAACGAAACAGTTACAATAGAGGAAAACAATAATTCTAAAACCATAAAGCTTTTGTATTTAAGATTTTTTGTGATATTTTTAATAATAAAATGTGTAGGTACCGTTCAAAATATAAACAGAAAGCCTGTACATCTAGGTTATTCCTTATACTTTAATTTACAATATTACCCATTTTTATTATTGGACGACAAAAAATAAGTTTATAGTAAATATTTAAAGAGAAGTAGAAAATCAGACTTACTATTTAGAGGATCAAATGTTACGTCTTTCTATAAGAAAATATACAGGATGTTTCATTAAAAAAATCTTGCTGCATGTTGGCAACATTTTACGGAACACTCTGTATGTGTCAAAATAGTTTTAGATTTAGATTATACAGGGAATTCCAAAATGCACTGACGGTTTTTGAGATGAAATAACTTTTTAACAGTTAAACTTAAAAAAATTACAAACACATCTTAATCTACAACTCTGGGAGTTTCTTTACTTGAAAACTGAATGGCGTAGGTGACTTGCTTCTTCTGTTACACATTTTAGCCGTCGCACAAATTCATCCATCACTCTGCCCGGTATCTGCAGTGGAATTGCTTCAATTTCATTTAAGTTCTTGAAGACTATGGGGTCTATTACTGTATGACTTTTTAAAAAGAAATCCTGCGCTGCTAAGTCAGGGAACAGGTTGGGAAACATATCACGCAGCATTATTAACATTGATTAGGTAGCTCCATCCTGCTGAAACCATTAATTGCCATCAAGTTCTTCATTCTTTGGCTGGAAAAAAGAGTTGATCATGTGATAATATCTTTCTGATACGGTATGCTCGTGCTCTTCAAAGAAAAGGGCCAATAATTCCTGTGGCTGATAACATACAGAAGGAAGTCATCTACGCCGTTCAATTTTTAAGTAAAGAAACTCCCAGAGTTGTAGTTTAAAATACTGTGTTTGCAATTTTTTTAAGTACAACTATTAAAAAGTTATTTCATCCCAAAAACCGTCAGTGCATTTTGGAATTCCCTGTAGTACTCAATAGGTAGAATCTTGTGAAAGAAAAAGAAATTCTGTCTCGTTCTATAAATCAGCTATGGAAGAAGGCGCGTTTGGTGACTCACCCTGTATAAAATACTCCTAATACTCTATTTTATCTTTTGAATTTAATTGTTCTTTATTTGAGTTTCTTTTTAGTTTCAAATTATTATTTCTTGTTACGTCGCGTTGGCACTTTGTAAAGTTCCTTCTTTTGCTTTCTTGGTCTTTTGAACCTCTCTTTCTTTTGACTTTCTCTTCTTTTTCGTATTTCAAGTTTCATGTTTCAATTCCCTTTCTATCTAAACATTATTTTTTTGTATTTCATTCACAATTTTGTTTTCTGCTCAGTTTTTGACAGTCCTTTTTCCGTTGTCTTCTTGTTTCTAGCTTCTTCTTCGTGTTTTGTTTTTTTCAATTTGAGTTTAGTTTGTTGTTATTGAATTAATGAGCCAAAGGAATAAAACGAAGCAAATGCTTTTACTTCTGTTAGAATTTCTTTTAAAGCTTAAATACACGGAAAAATTTCAATTGCGAATCATTATATATATGTATAGGGTGTCCCAACAAGAGCGCCGGATTTAAATTTGCCGCCATTTTGTTAATACGAGTTGTACGGTGATTTTTTTTTGACACTTGTCACGTACAAACCACGCGATTTAAGAATATGGAGAAATATTGAAACGAACAACGTTTAATTACTGTAAAAACACATTACAAAAATGGTGAAAGTTTTGCGTAAAAAATTGGCCACCAAAATCGTGCGATCTAACGCCGATGGACTTTTTTCTTTGGGGCTATGTGAAGGAAAAGGTGTATGCGAATTAACCTGAAACAGTTGAACATCTTAAAGAGGAAATACGGCGCGTTATTGGTGAAATACAGCCACATTTATGCGAAAACGTTATTCAAAATTTCAACAAAAGAATAACCCTGTGCCAGAGGTTTCGTGGTGGCCATTTGCCTGATGTTGTATTTCACGTTTGATCGGAACTATTTTTCTTTATGTTGAAATAAAAATGTTTGCTTATTTAAAAAAATAAATGTGTTTTTTTTAATTCTAAATTAAATCCGGCGCTCTTGTTGGGACACCCTTTACAATTCCTTTTATTAAAATTTTTGCTACGTTACGGGTAGAATTATTTAGAACTTCATTTTTCTTCAAATATTTGTAGTTTTCACTGAAAATTTTGAAGTAAAAGCATACGTTTCGTTTTATTCATCTAGCTCAATGCTTCGTATTGCATTTACGCGTCTGTCACTGTTCTTTGCTCTCTGTTAGTCTTTGGATTTTGTTTTTCACTGGTGCGCTAGTACCATCGACTTTAACGAGTGCCCAGGTCAACGCCAGCCGACAGCTCTTACGCTTCGCTAAGTCAAGGTCGAAATGCTGAGTAATTATTTCTGTCAAAATATTGCCATCTCAAGGCCAATATTACACGGAAAGCCTTATCAGACATCACTACATTATTGACAACATTCCTGAGCTTCACTAATTGCTTTTCCAACATGTTTACCGCTAATCATTCACCTGGATATTGCTTGCTCTATTTTTGTGTATCCTTCTCCCAGACAGGTATTCCCATACATATTATGTTACCAAATCAAAAAGAAAATAAACAAACGTGCTCATTTATTAAGAATGCTTAATAAACCTCTTAATTATTCAACGACAATATTATATTGAAATATACTAGAAGTGATTTTAATCTCTTATCGCTGGTTAGTGATAATTGTAAACGGTGCTTAACTACTTTGGTAGAAAAATTTCTCAAGTATTCGTGGGTACAGAGTTGACGTTGCAGAAGTAATTACACGTCATTTTCTGAATTTACGACGGTGATATTTGAAATGGATGGAGTCAGTAAAGTAGCAACTTGCGTAAATACAATACAAACAATTGGAAGCTCGCTCAACAGTTACCTTCGAACGAACGTTTGGAGAACGGCGTGTATATGTTCTCCTGCCGTCTCGTGCGTCATAGCGTTCGGTTTCTCGGATTGGTCGGCGTCGTGGACGCGTTCGGCGCGAACAGCTGACGGCAGTCGCCTCCAGGACTCAGTTTCGGGCGTCGCTCTCGTTAGCGACGTCGATAAACGTCTCGTCGCACAAAATGACAATACATCGAAATTAGCAATAAGAACATGTTAAAATACGCAACCGTGTATCGCGGCCCTTGATTCCTTCGTAAAAACGGGTAGTTTCTGTTATAATGTCCACGATGGGCGAAAGGGAAAGAATATCAAAGACTGCTATACGTGTTGGATTCTATGACATAGAAAGGACCATCGGCAAAGGAAATTTTGCCGTTGTTAAACTTGCCAGACATCGAATTACCAAAACAGAGGTAACTTTTATTTATTTATTTTCATCAGTACCACCAGTTAGTTTTGAATTATTAATTGTAACACTTTTAATAATATAATACATTACACGTTTTTAAACACTGATTACTTCGAAGTAAATAACATAAAACAATGTGTACCAAGTTTAACTACAAAACTTATGTTATACACATACATTAAAAAAAAGCATTACGGTTGTAATTTTGAAACTAATTTATAAAATATTTTCTTCAAAAATTAAAAATCGATGAGGTCGTACTGTAAAACCTAATTTTAATTTAAAAAAATAAATTTTATTTTAGGTGGCCGTTCAAATTTTAAAATTTATAGCGACGAACGTTTTCAGCTTGACTGAAAAATAACGTTTATGAATTCCGTTCGGTCGTGTGTGGGTGATATGGCGCTGATGGTAATAAAACTCTTTCACGTTCGAAACGCTTTCCAATTCATCGTCGTCCTTTTGAGTTTCTAATTTCGCCGAAAATATTTATCCAGGCAAGTTTCGTCAGCCGCCACGAAATATCGGACGTCAGAGAAGAGTGAAACCGAGGGGGTTTACAGAATCCCTATTAAATTAGTCGGCCTATTTAAAATAAATTCACAATTATCATTTTTGGTCTGTTACGGAGGGCTTTGTCAAACACCTGTGCTGCACATTTCCCTGGGAATAAAAACATTTAATGTCCGCGTGAAGTTGTAAAAGCTATTATTGGAAAATCGGCGTTGGTGTGGATTGATTTGTGTTTTATTTTTTGGCGCTGATTAGCGCCAGTCTTGCTTTTTATTTATGTATATGTTGGTAGAATGTCGGCGCGTCGTGTTTGAATTTATTTTTTATTTTCGTTTTAGTTTCGTTCTTTGAAATTTAAATCTGAGGATAACTTCCTGTAGAGTGAAAATAACCTAATCTCTTGCTACAATTTTCAATTTAATTATTGCTATCAACTTATCAACTTATAATTGGATAATTCAAAATGTACTATAAAAGCATTCTATGTTTAGTAAATAATAATTCTTAATAATAACTATCAGTTAAAAGCAGTCATTAAGTAATAATTTTTATAATTGTTTGTATTATATCATCAAATGTGTAAAATGAACTAAAACACTTTTGAAGAAATTTTGTTTTTAAAAATTCTTTTTTTTTTTAATTTTTTTAAATTTTAGACAAAGAGAGTAAGTTATTCAAATATGTCTACTTTTTTTTACTAACTGGTATATTATAATTAGTAAGTTTGGGGTTGATCTCGTGCATGTGGGTTTCATATCCGAGATTGCCTTTCATGTCTTGGGCCATTGAGTTTTTGTTTTCTCCAGTTTGTAAGACAAATGACAAAAGAAAATAACAACTCGTAAATCGCAGTGGACGATAAATGATTTTTTCTAGAAAATCTGTGTAATGGAGCTTGTAATGGTATCAAAGAAATCTGACTCAAAGTTCAACAAAATAAACGTCAGTTTTTTTTCATATACATAAATTTAAAGATCTTTTTGCGAATTCGTCTTTGTTCCTTCAAAAATTAAAAAAATGGAAAACAAAACATTTTATCAATAAAATTAAAATATGTATACACATAAACATTTTTGAAAACCATGAAATTAAAAGAATGAAGGAAAAGTAAGTAAAATGTGAAAATTCGCAAGGCAAAGAACATTAAAATAAATTTATATCAAAATAATATATGTAATATAATAATAATAATAATATACAAGAATAGTATACAAAAGAATTAAAGTAAAGTAATTAACATGCATTTTTAACTCAAAAAAATAATTAAACTTAGGTAAATAGGAAGTTATATAAAAAATTTTAACAAACCAATTCAAGTTTACACTTTCAAAGATTTCTGGAATTTTCAGTCAACTTACAATATGTTATTTTCATTTGAAAACTAAAAAAAAAACTGAAAAATATTTTAATACAATGTTTAATTTGGAAAATATGACGTGTTTGTGTGTGTAAAATCACAAAAATTGAAGACTATACATCAAGGGAGTGAAGTGAAAAATCATTTACTCTCGAGGTGTATTTATGTACTATTTTTTTCACGACTCAACGATTTTCAGTGAAAAAAGCTTATTAAAGATTTAATAGTAGATTATATTATAAGTGAGAGAAATGCAAAATTATACATGAGTGAGACAATTGTCACGAGTGTATAATTGCATTTCGCTCACGTGTGATATACGACAAAAGGTCAAAATAATTTTACCTATGTTAACGTCAAAATATCACAATAAATGTTCGAAATGTTGTCCTTCACTTGCAAACTTAACTGCATTCGTCTTATTACATTTAAAAGTTTCTAATATAAACGATTTTTGATCATTGGAAAGCATTCTGGTCACAATTTTAAAAACGTTTTAACATTTGTTCCTTGAGTAATCTGGATATGTCACAAGTAAATTAATTTAAGACGTACGTTTGGAGATACCAAAGCCAACTCTAGCCTGCTTTCAAAAAATCGCACGGTATATCTCAAAAACAGAGGGGCCTAATTTGTTAAAAACTTTATAGTGTATCGATGAACTGTTTCTGTTTAAAATGAATAATTCCTTTTATTAAAGCTGTTTTAGAGGTTTTGTAGAAGATATTGAAAAAAAAACACGTATTTTATCCATGTTCTTGTACAATAAATAAAGCAAATTTGCAAGATTTTTTTTATTGTAACTTTTCTGTTCATTAAAGAAATACAAACATTGCATTAAACAATAGAACAAACACTGGGTGACTCCTCAGGTTGATATGTGCACTTTCATAACTTTTCTGTTTCTATGTATACTTAGGAAAATGACATTTTGTACATTTTTACAATTTTAGATTCCAGAGTCAATTCCAGATCGTAATATGTAATACATCCTTTAATTGTTTCTAACTCATGATATTTTGTGTTAAGCGAATCTTTAATAATTAAGGTTCCTAGATGTCAACGCACTTTTTAAATTTATGTTAAATACTTCAAAGTTTCCTCTCTGCTTCACATTCGATTCGTGCATTCTTCCACATTCTATTATTTTTCTTTTTAAACCTTCCGAATTCGTTAAACTCGTACATACATTTTCTTTTTTAAATATAGCAATAAGAAATGATTTAACTGTGTAAAGACAGCTCTGGCAAGTATGTAAAATAACACAGTGCGACAGTAAAAATGCAAACCCAAATCAGACCATTTGGAGTGATTAAGAATGGTCCCTATTTATCAAAATTGTTTGTCGTTGGGCTGCGGTACGTCAATTTTTTTTTCCACATCAAAATTAAGTTAGCCTATTTTAAGCGGTTTTCGAAGTTTTCTTAAAAATTCGAATGCCGCAGCCAAAACAGATCACGCCCCCAATTGGGTACATCCCTTAGTAAAATTTTCCGGAGAACACGATCCCCTCCTAAACTCCCCAAATTCATCAAAGATCCCATTTTGAGGGAAACAACTCCAAAAAATTGCGGAAAATCACAAAAATTGAGCTTTGAATCAATCTGGGGAGCTCCAGAATGATTCCATTGTGTTCTCCGGAAAATTTAAGAAGATGTAGCTTATAAAAAGTAGTGCATCTGAAATAAAGTTGAGTCCGCGAACAGATTTGACGCCAGTTTGATGTTACTTCAATGGAGAAACAAAAGAATTTAAGCGACGATCAACGCAAATAAAATTTTGTTTAAAAAGGAATATGTTTTCATTTCATTTTTCTTAAACACATTTTTCGGGAAAGAATACTATTGTATTTTTAATTATTTGTCGGGCACGTGATAATACCAATCAAATGCAGTTCCAATGGTACGAGAAACGATTTTGCTTTCTCCATGGGAGGACTTTTTATTGTCATTGATACCTTAGGTGGGTATTTTTCGAAAAGCTCTTGCTTTAGAAAAATATGCAGGGTGTTCCATTTAAAATAACAAAATGAATGTCATTTTCGGTTAAACCGGAAGTGCTAGAAAAGTAGCAGTATGTGCGCTGAATGTCTACGGTTAGGCTATTCTTAAGTATCGAGTTTTATTTCAGTCAAGCAAACGCTTTGGTAGTTTTTAAGATGAGCGTTGAACAATTGACTAACCTTGTATACGTCCTTTCAAAAGATTTCTTCTGTCGAAATTTTTTATCACTTTTAAAAATAACGATGCCGATTTGTCTTTGGTCTTGGAATTAAATGATTATCATAATAATAAAATAATAAAAACGTGTTCATTCTATTTTTCTTAAATAATATTGGCAAAAAAAATACTACTGTGTTTTCAGTTCTTTCCAATGAAATTTCGATAAAAATCTTCAAGGCATGTATTACTTTTTATAAGCCATACCATAGTTAAATTTTCCGAGGAACACGATGGATCCACTTCCGAGCCCCCAAATCACTTCGAAACACCTTTTTAGAAATTTTCGCTATTTTTGGAGTTGTTTTTTCCGAAATGGGGTATTCGTAAATCTGGGGGGTGCGGGAGTGGGAAAATTTTACTAAGGTATGCACCCAACTGGTGACTTCTGTTGCTGTAACTGCGGCATTTTAATTTTTAATATAGCTTCTAAAACAGCTTGAAATAAGCTAATTTAGATTTGATGTAAAAAAAAAAATTGACGTGCTGTAGTTTAACGACAAACATTTTTGATAAATCGGAGGCCTCCGTAATCACCCCAAATGATCTGATTTGGGTTTGCAAATTAAAATTTTTTTTTTGTCGCACTGTGTAATTCTATTAATATAAAACATTTCAAATTATTTTAAACTCCTATAATACTTGATCCGTTAAATATGATGGCCATAAACAGGTTGCGATCCGTAACCCTTAATAATCTTAATTAATAACTTTACAATCGGTATTCCCGTATTTTAAGGCCCGCTTTTACAACCTTCGGGTAAACGGAGTATAACATTATTCTGGGAATAACGGTGACATAGTAGATATGGAAGAAGGTTAAAAGATATTCTGTCCTTATTATACACTGAGAAAAATGGTACAAAGGAGTACGTTTATATTAACAAGAATTCCGAACATTTTATTCGGATTCGCGTTAAAAACCGACTCAGCGTATTAACTGCAAAATTAACACTATGTGGTTTGTTGTTTAGAGTATCATTTGCCGTCATGATAAATCTACCGGAAAAATTAACAAAAAGTCAGACAGTAAAGTATTTTATCAGTTTCAAATGAAACCATGAAATGTTCTAGACCTATCCATCGTTTAGGAAAAGTATTACGTAAGTGGTCAGACACAATAGCATAATTATGAAAAGGTTTTTCGTTCGTGACTCCTTCATACTTCAAAAGGAAGTTTCTAATATTTTTGACATCATAAGAAAAGTTGTTCATTCAGATTTTTATCATAATCGTAACAGTAAGGTCCGTTGACATAACGGCTGAATAATTCCACACCATACATGTACACTTCAACCTTTTTAAAAAGTAGTCCTCTTTATCTACTAAATATTTTGCACAGCCATTATTTTGAAAACGGCCTTCATCTAACCACAGTATTTTAGTTACCGTAATAGCTAATAAAATCTCTCCTTTCATAATCTCCAGACAATAAGTCAGTAATTACAAAACAGTTGAATTTAGGTACGGGAACGGGGTATATTATACATATAATTTTCATTTAAAATCAATTCTAGAATCCAAAAATGCAAAAAGGACAAGCCATTCCATTTAAAAAACTCACTGAAGACCACTTCTGAGTAATATAAGAAGTTACAGAGGTTCGATTATCAATCTGAATCACCCGGTATATAAAAATTGTTCGTTCCCCATGAACGCTTGCTTAATATGAAAGCAGACGTTTCAAAAATACCCACAGAAATCCCGTTTTTTTATTTAAACATCTTTCAATTCTAATAAATTATTGCCTGTTCGTTGTAACTATGTAATTAATTGTAATTTCAGGAAAACTGACAACAAAATTAGAAAGACTTTCACTGTGTATGCATTCTTAAGTGTCCATTAGTATTACGATGATAAATAATTATACTGAATGCGCCGTGCCAATGGAATTAGTCTATGGAGAACAAGAATGTAAACATCTCTCATAGATTTTCCGTCGCTGGTGTTAATGAGTTCACGTAGACCTTGATTGCATGTAATTCACAATGTAAACTTGCTCTCCTGTAAAATTAGATGAGATTTACACAATGAACGTGTCCTTTAAAATTGAAGTCTGACTTTTTTTATTTGATGAATGGAAACGTAAAGAAAGGAACTGATTTTGGTCTCACGTTCAACAAAATACACAAAGCTCCTTACGAAGATAATGCAAGCGGATAAAATCCTTTGTGATTTTCACGGTTTTGCATTTGCGTCAGAAAATATTTTTTGTAAATCCCATGTAAGAAACAGGTTAATTATTTCGCAGTGCTCCTGACTAATAAATTGACAGTAGATTAGGCTGTGAACCGCAGAGTATGTGCGTCAAATATGACGTCAATCACTCGCTATAAAAGGATGTTAAGATTTTAGAGCAGAGAGGACAAAGTGGAAGATTGCGTCTACTACGTGTTCGGTTATTATCGCCCGCCTAAATATGAAGGATGCTCTTATTAATATCAAATTGGCGGCTAATTATGACCTTCCCCAAAGTAGAAAGTCCGATTGAATGACGTACGCTCGCATCGATTCCCAGCTTCGATTTATAAACCATAAATTAATCCGAGGGTGAAATGTGCACTGGCCGGCCATAAGTGGATTAAATTTAATAGGCTGTCGTAAATACACGTGACGCAAATCGTACTATGTATGAACCGCCCGTGACTAAAATAACCCGGACTGTTTTTTTTAACGTTACACTGACGCATAAATGTATGATATAACGCATACATGCACGTTCTTTGTGTTAGGTTTAAGCGACCCTTACTTTAGGACTATTTTCGGATTCTAAAACTGTGTATACAAAATATTGTTTCAATATCACCGACGAATTTACGTTTGTGTATTAAAAGTCCACATAGGTATAACATTCATTAATTGATTATACAAATTAATTAATTAGTTGATTATTTATTAATTTTTATATTAATTTTAATAAAAAATGTTCAGTAAATCGATAATGACTTACAATACACAATCATAAAACTATAATCTTTAAAACCTTTTGAGCTTGTATTTATTTCGTTCATCTGTTGCTCTTTCTATTAATTATACTTTTAATTAAAAATTAATTAAATCAAACACTGCTTGATCAATTCAGTGAGAGTTTAATAATAAATGAGATCAGTGTTGCCATGCTTTTCAAACGGAATTTTCCACCACATACACGAAAATGTCCCTTTTTCCCAAATCTTGAAACAAAAATTTCCCTCATTTTTCCCTCACTATTTAAAACAAGGTATTTATAAACATTTTTATTCAGAAAAAAAAAATGAAGTAAAAGGTATTCCATAACTATCTCAATAAAAGTACATAATGGTAAATATGAAACGTACAGGGTGTATCAATTTCGATGTCTCTTACGGGCATCTCTGTGACTATAAGAGATAGAAAAAGACTAGTGGCCAAGTCTCGACCTCTTTTTAGAGATAAAGTCAATAGTGTAAACAAAACCTGGCTATCTTCTTTTGTTTTCGAGTTATACGTAAAAATCGACTTTTCGTCAATCGCGCATATCTCGTTTATTTTTACAGATATTAAAAAATTGTTTTAACATTATTAGGACACTTTTTTTAATACAATTCGGTGGTGTAGTTAGTTTATTGATATTTAGTTAAATTTTCGAGTTATAACGTAGGTATATTTTTTTAAACGGAAATCATAGACAATCTCAATTTTTGCTTATAACTTGAAAACAAAAGAAGATAACCAATTTTTGTTTACACTATTGACTTTACCTCTAAAAAAGAGATCGAGACTTGACTACTAATTTTTTCTCTCTCTTATAGCTACAGAGATGCCCATAAGAGACATCTAAATTGATCCACCCTGTACAGTCAGCATAATATATATGAAGATAAAATAATTAATTATTAAATCTGCATACGTACAGTGTGTTCCCAGATGGACTGAAAAAGAGGAAAACCTTTTTTATTTTCAACTTCTCCAGTCCCAATAACATTGCATTGTTGATGGTTTGGGTTGATGGGTTAACATTGTATCAGCAATTATTAAATTTACCACAGTTCAGTTACTCTGTTTAATAACTAACTGACATTCGCGACAAACGATACCTTGATTTTATTAAAGCTGCTTTATTTTACTTAAGAAAAACAATATCTTGATTTTGTTTAGAAATTTAATGGTTTTCGAACAAGCAAGCACTTTAATAAAGAATAACATTTTTCTCTAAAGTTCAAATTAAAAAAGTTTTTCCTCTTTTTCAGTCCATTTGAGGACATACTGTATCTTTTTGGTATTATGTAGGTTCAAGTATTCTTTTTTTATTCGAAAATATACAAAATTCAATGTATTTATTCCAATATGGTTTCTTCTTTTTTTTGTTTTAATATCTGTGAAAATAATTTAATTTTAAGTAATTTTATTCGACATCTCACAAATATTTCGCTTTTCCCCCCAAAATGCATTTTTTAAAATTTTCTCTCCTGAATATTTAAAAAATAAAATAAGACAAGCGTTTCCAAAAATCAGTCGGAAAACATTAGCAGATATTCAACAATCTCCAAGACACCGATTAAAATGTCAATGTTTCGTTTAGATTTGATAGATAAATATAATTGCACCTTTTCTTTTTTGTTTATTTTCTTGAAGTACGGTTCTTATCAGAAGTTGTAACTGATCTAATCTCGAAAACCGTAAGCTTTAGACCAATATATTTTTCGTATGTTAGAAATAGAATTCGGAGAGCTGTTCAAATGTGCTTCTGTACAGACCTATGAAAAAGTCATAGAGATTATTTTATACGATACTTATAATTAGTTACGTAGTTAGTAAAAATAATTTTTGACAGCTTATTATGAATAAAATACTTCTCTACATTTCAGTTCTTTCTATCCAATTAAATAGCTGCAGATTGCGAATGTCTCGATTTAGTTAGATCGATAGATTTGTACATTTCACATTTGTATGTACAAGAAAGAATAAGTAAGGTGGATAACTCACTTATGAAATATGCTATAGGTATTAGGTATATGTGAAAATAATTTACTACTCCTAATATAAAACTCTAGTGATATATCGTTGATGCTTTTTAAGCTGTAAATTAATTTGTAGTATTAGCTTTGTTCGCGGAGACGTTCCGAACTAGTTTGGAGTCTTAAGATCCATGCATTCATAAAACTTGTACACTTGAAAGCGTTGTTAAAATCGAGCATTACTTCGATGGGCATTTGATTTTAACCGTTCCGAACAAGTCCAGAACTTCTCTGCGAACAGACCTATGTTATCTACCACCTCTGCACATCTTTTTACCTTTTGGTTAGTTACATCACGAGTCACAAGTCAATCATCTTGCATAACATAATATTTTATTTTTACTTATTTGGGGGTGAGATGATCTGTTTTGTTGTTATTGATGATAAAAATGAGTAAACGTTGCAAATACATCCGGCTTTATAAAAAAAAAGGGAGAAATCAAACCAGAAATGTGATAAGGACATTGACGTTGCACGTAATTACTTAATGTCTGATTAACAATTAGTGGCGTGTAATCAGAGATTAATAATCATTGATTATACATAATTTAATCAGACATTCCAATACCAAAGAAATATTAGATTTATTTATTTATACCAATAGCTAATGGTCCAAATAATTTTTTTATAAATGGAACCATGAAAGTGAAAACAATTTAGATCATGCTGGTTAAGTTGGACGAACCTCCTTGTTAAGCAATCCTGGATTAAATAAACGATTTTCTTCGTTCTAATTTAATTCCAAGTTAATTAATTTTGATGCCGGTGCAACTAGACTTACGCAGTCAAGAGATTTTGCTCAAAAGTGTTTCTCACAAGGGTCATTGATCAATTACTTTTCTGAATTACAAAAAAAATTCGTTGCCAAAAGTATTTATTGTGAAATTCGTAGTAAGATTACGAAAATTCAACTGCAGGCTAAATCAAATTGACAAAATGTCATATAATAAAATTTATTAAAAATTATAAGAGTAAATCAATTTAATTTTTTCTGTAGGCTTTTAAGTTTGTTTTACTTCCTTTATTTCTTAATACACATAGCTTTTCATGTTCTGGCTTCGCCCTTTTGCATGTTTCGAAGAATCATGACTATCATGAGATAATCTTTTGTAGGCGTCTTAATTCATCTCTTGTTAACTTTAAAGAAACATTCAATTAAAAATAGATTGATCTTGAAATGGTAAAAAGTATTTATATTCTTAGATTTAAAAATAGAAGTGTATTTGTTAGTTGCCTTAAATCTAATTGTAATTACATTACAATTTAGATAATAACAAGTTCCGGCAGAGTAACGCGAATTACCAAGGTCTAGTTTAATAATGGGTTATTAAGATTAAAAATTTGCCAAACTATTGTGCCACAATAATGTAAATAAAATTACGTAATGATGTAATCACGGTTCAATGCGGTTGGGTTTTTTTCTGTTATATACCTGGTCTTTCGTTTACTCTGAAGTTTTTCGGTTTTTATAAAAATATTTTAAGAAAACAAAAATATTTCGTGGATAATAAATATGTGCTTTTTAAGTTTTCAATTGGAGTTTTCAATATTTATTAAGGTTCCTTATTCAGGAATTTCCGGGAGAGTTTCGAGAAACTCCTTGAATTATTTTTGTTTCGAGTTCCCGGAAAATTACTATAGACGAGAAGATTATTTATAAAATTCAAATTAGAAACGCTGGCTAATATTTCAAAGTTTCCTAATGAATCCTTTTAATAATTAAGTACTAAAAAAAAAAATTTAACAAACTCTCTTTCTGTCATTTTTCGTAATAATTGTTCGTGGTACACTATGGAATGAAGGAGTTAACACGTACTTAGCGGGTTTTCATTTATCCTTGTGTTCCACGTGGGATACGACGTACGTAACGAACTACCTAAAGGAGTCCACTGGCAGTCGATTTTCGGGCAATCTGGTTGCCCCAATCTTGCCGGCGACCGGATTGTTCCAATATCGCCACAGAATGTGCAGCGTCCGGTAATTTTTGCTTCCAAACGCCTATCTACGTGGGGATATACAGGGTGTTTCAAAAGTTATGGTAAAACATTTAGGGATGAGGAATATGAATGAAGAGAAGCAAGAAAGTCCTAGTAAACATGGTTCCGGAAATTAACGGTTGACGAGATAATGTCATTTTTTGCTGATTGTGGCATGCTGAATATTAACTTACTAATTTTAAGAAAAACAGTGAAAATTTTATTTAATTTATCATTCATGAGACATCAGAAATTCATAATTTTGGCTAAACGACGTACAGTAAAGTATGAGCATGTTAACTGAAGAATTTTACAAAAGGTGTTCAAAATGCTGACCATGCACTTGAATGCATCTATCTAGTCTTCTCCGCAAGGACCCGCGAATGCGCTCTAGCAATCCTAGTTCATTCTTCATTTACTAGAAGGCATGTACAATCCGATGCTGCAATTCCTTAGGTGTGGCAATGTCAATTGTATTGTAAACTAGACTTTTTGCGTAACTCAATACAAAAAAATCCAAAGGATTTAAATTCGGTGATCTAGGAGGCCACGGTATAGGTCCTCCTCTACCCATCCTCCGTTCACCATATCGACTGTTTACAAATCGTCTTACACGTAAAAGAAAAAGTGCTGGTGCACCATCGTGCATAAATCACATTTGCTGGCGTTGCTGCAATGGCACATCTTCGAGCAAATTTGGAAGATTATTCTGCAGAAAGTGCAGGTATAGCTCTCCATTTAGCCTTTTGTGGTAGAAAATGTGGTCCAATTAGCCAGTCGCCGAGTATTCCTACCAAGACATTCTACGAAAAAGTTTGTTGATGTCACGCCTGATGCATTGCATTAGGATTGAATCGGCCCATACGTGAGAGTTGTGAAAATTAACAATGCCGTCACGGGTAAACCCAGCTTCGTCTATAAACAAAACATTGTTTAAAGACTGGAGATCTAGGACTCTCTGTTGTTGTATCTGCTCGCAGAAAGCCATTCTGAGATGCCATTCAAGATGCATTCAAGTACATGGTCAGCATTTTGAACACCTTTTGTAAAATTTTTCAGTGCACAAATCAATCATGCTCATACTTTACTGTACGTTGTTTAGTTATGAATTTCTGATGTCTCATGAATGATAAATTTAAAAAATTTTCACTGTTTTTCTTAAAATTAGTAAGTTAATATTCAGCATGCCACAATCAGCAAAAAATGACATTATCTCGTCAACCGTTAATTTCCGGAACCATGTTTACTAGAACTTTCTTGCTTCTCTTCATTCATATTCCTCATCCCTAAATTTTTTACCATCACTTTTGAAACACCCTGTATAGGTAATTTAATTTGCTGGATCTCACAAGAAATCTGAAATCTCCGTGCGCATCTAAATCCGTGCTTTAACTGAATGCCTAGGTAAAGAAACATTTCGATTATCTCTTTTTTTGTACATTTTAAAACGATGAATAATAACGTAGCCAGTTTCTGCAACAGGAATACCCTTTCATGACGTCTCCGTGTCCGCAACGGTTATTATTGCAAAATGTTATTGCGGGTGTTAGATCGGTCGAAAAATTGCCCCATGAATATATTCTTTAATTCTGGCGATCAGATCGCTTGAAAATCAACGCATCAGTGAACCCGTTATGCTGGCCAGAATAAACGGGCTCCATCAAGTACTTCCGAAAAAAATTGGCAATCTCATCACCGCTGCACATTCTGTGATGATATTGAGGCAATCCGGTCGCCGGCAATCAGACTGCGGCAACCAGATTGCCCGAATATCGACCGTCAGTGGACTCCTTAATAGTTGACTACAATGACAACATACAATGACGTAGCTACATTTTCATTTTAGAAGTACTATATATTTCCAAAGTGCATTATATTGAATGTCAATAAACTATCATTGTATATTTTTAAATAATAAAGTGTTTGTTAGAATAATAAATATTGAAATATACCGTGCTTTTAATTATTCCAGAATCACAAGTGATCACCAAATTAGGCAAATAAACCTGTACTTATGGTAATACTTAAAGCAAAGTACCCCAATTACAATGCATAATGGGATAATCAGTGGCTAATCCTATAAATTAAACATAAAAGCAACAAACGTAACCTTCAGTATTTAAAGCTAGTTTTACACGGTTATATATTTACATGTAATTCTACGTGTATTCATCAAAATTGCATATTTTTCCGTGTAATACAGAAATTTCTACATGTAAATTTACATGTAAATAAATATAATGACAAGAGAACTTGAACTAATTTTGAAGGTCATATACGTGTATTTTGTGGTTTTTCTAGGGATTGTGTATTTGCTGGTGGTGTTAGTGGTCACAAATTATTTATTTTTAATTTTCAAGGTTTTACTAACTTATATTTTTGTCTATCAGCTTAAAAATACCAATTTATCTGTTTAAGTATTGAACGCCGATTTTACTGTGTAATACACAACAAGTTACATGTAAAAAAACATGTAGAAATACACGTAAAATTACATGTAAATATATAACCGTGTAAAACTAGCTATATAAACTTATGTCCAAATCTCTATGTATTTTATTAAAACAATAAATAACATTTAAAGCACAAACTCTAATAGAATAAATGTGGAACGTAGTGATTGCAAAGTAAAAGATTAATGTAATTTTGCAATCAGTGTTTAGATTTGTGTCTAGATTTGTCAACTCGTGATAAATCAATAGACCAGACCAACAATGCCTTTTTTGTACATATTTAAACTGTGCATAATTTACTAAATATGGATGAAAGTGATATTTCGTTTATTTCATTACATTAATGTCATTGGCATTTCTGTACAAGCAAAAAATTACATTACATTACAGGATGTGCTTAAAGGCTCTGTGCATACCTTAAATTATTTTACATGGCACCACTTTAACTCTTAAATTAAATAATGTTGCATAAACCAACCTTCATTGTTTGTTTTGATTGATGCGCAAATTGATCCTAGTAATTTTTTTCGCAAAAATCAATAATAGAAATTCTTTCATATGCACACGTTAATTCTAATAAAATACACGATTGCGGTTGAATTTTTGCTGACTTTTATAAATACTAGTATCAATTACTAGATACGATAGAACGATTACAAGAAAAAAATAACTAATGCAGACCAGTGAAAGTGATGCCCCCAATCGATCGAAATATACGTAACATATTGCAGTGCGATTGTTTTAAACCTCGGCACAAAAAACAAATGAGTTCACAGCAGACTTCATGAGCGTAGCATGGGGAAATATTAAATCGGTTTACATTTTAAAATAAATTAATTCATTGGTATATTATCGCATCTTTTGTAATTCAAATTTATAATAAAATAGAGCTATTACAGGAAAGAAATAATATTAATAGTGTGTATGCGTTAAATAGGAAATAATATTGCAATATACTAGTTACAAAATTAATAAATCATAGGACGCCCATGCCTATCCGGAATGTACCGACCTTTAGTAAGTTATTAGCCAAAAAAAATATAGAAATTTTAACAAATTAACAAATTTGTTGTAAGTCGGTGAGATTACAGTAGTTTTCGAGTTACTCTTCTGCTGACAAGGCTCCAAGCAGGGCCGAACCAGCTGTCCAGAGGATGTTCGAAAATCCATTGCAATCAAAACCGACTTGCAACAAATTGTTCTAAATTTTCAAGTTAGTAAATAAATTACGTGTACTTTTTTGTGTTTTATTTCTAAAATACCAAAGGATACCACGATTTGTAGCTATCTGTGACCGGAGTTTTCATTTTTGCTCCTTGCCGACAAAATTTATTTAGGCCCAGTTTTACAATCGTGGAATAAGGACGAAATAACTGTTCGCTGAATATCCTTTAACATTCCTCCATATCTACGTCATACCTACGTCACGTTATTCTAAGAATAATGCTTATCCGACGATTGTATAATAGGGCCTAAGTGTTGTAAATTTTTAACTTTTGAAATAGTGAATGTAAGGTCAGGAAAGCTCAAGAAATATTTATGTTTCGTTTCAGGTAGCAATTAAAATAATAGACAAGTCGAAGCTGGACGCGGGTAATCTGCAAAAGGTATACAGAGAAGTGGACATAATGAAGAGGCTCGACCATCCGCATATAATCAAACTGTACCAGGTGAGAACCCTTTTTTGCTTCACAATGTACCTACACCTGTATAGTTCGTTGACACCACCTTCAACTTGACTGTCCCTGAGCCGAGCGCCGGTTGTGACGTCATTGCGTCGCTTGGCAACTACAACATCGCACGCCACCATTACTATAAGACCTACAATGACGGGCGAATAGTGGCAAGAGCTAAGCTACATTATTCCGATTACTTTCTGCCTGCCGTTGAATGTTTTGTCTAGCATCAGTTAGTTCTTATTTAAAAGCCAGTAGTAAAAATAATCTCGTGGACCAACTACACCAACGCGATGCCAGAACTCAATACGAGAGGATTTAAAACTCCTTTTGTTCTTTGAGCTTTGGATCTTAGCGATTTAAATTTAGTAAGCACTTAGATTAAGTGCTCGGTGCAGAACGGTTTCTACTTACTGCGTCTTGCAAAGTTAAAAAAATAATTTTTAAAGACTTTTTTAATTTCAAGTCCTCATGTCAAAATTATGTTTAACAACCCATTTCCTCACTCAATTCGCGCATTTATTTTGTTTGGCTGATGTTAAGTTCAAGGAACACAATTGTGAAGCATGACGGAATTCCTCTGGCAGTTTAATTACAGAATGGTTAAAAAGATGAAATGCGAAATATTTTAAGGCCGTCCACGCTGAAAATTCTTCACAATAATTCGATTTACATATAGATTAAAAAGGTGCGTTTAAATTTAAATCAGCAGAATGAAAATATTACAATTAAAAGCGAACCGACGACGTAATTATGTGTTAAATATTTAGTTTCCCATGCAAATACATACAGTATTGTGAAAACGAACTGCAATACAGAGTATTATCACAAGTTAAAAATGCTTTTGCATTGTACAAATCATTCAGATAAATAGACAGCATTTTATGACGGTGATTCTATTTAAGTAAAACCCAGTAAAACATATGCACATGTTTCAGGAACATTTTTTTTGGAATAATAGTTTTTAAAAAGTAGTAACAAGTACACAATTAAGAAGTTTATTATCATGTCACATTAAAAAGAAATACTAAAAGAGTTGGTATTTTTTCGCCACCCTACTCCCAATTTATTCAATGCAGTTATTAGAGTTTATAAAAATTTGAAAATAATATACATATTTAACGTTTTCCAACCACATCTCTAACTGGATTTTACAGTCTTTTTCTTTTGGTTTTTCCCTTTTGTCAATTATGTTTCCGAATTTGTCAAACGACTTTCCAATCCGCAGGTCTACTATACTTTGAACGGATTGGAAAGTCATTTGACAAATTAGGAAACACATTTGACAAAAGGGGAAAACCAAAAGAAAAAGATTGTATCAACTACAATTTTTATAATAACTACAACAGACTATAAATGAAATTTAAAATAAAAATTCTCCAAAATATGTTCTTATTTAGTACTACAAAAACGTTTCAAATGAACTTTTCCTGTCACCTGTATTTTGGTACTTACATTTATGAAGTACCATCGTAATCAGAAAAACCGACTACACTCGACATTTTAGTTAATTGAAGCGTGCTTTAAAATGAACTTCTGTCATTTTGACATTAATATTATTTTGACAGATTAAATAAAAATGCCCCAATTAAAAGCAATTTAGAAGGCAATAATTCAAACGCGATTGCAAGACAGAATCAGTATTCGAGCAATTGCAACTGAATTTGCTGTTAGTATTAGTAATCAGAGAGAATATTTATTTCTTTGGAATCGAATGAGATGGATGAGATTTTATAAGTTGACAAATACGTGACAAATGGTGTCAAACCTAATGTTACACAACCAAATTTTTTGAAAAATGGAAGTGTCGATTTCACTTCGATGTAGTCGATTTTTATGATCACGATGGTACATACCTACTTGTACATAATGGCAATTGAGTGTAAAATGTATTTGTTCTTCTAAATAAGCATTCCAAGGACTCATAACATGTGTTCATTTAATAATCTGCTAGCATTACCTGTGGAAATATTTTGTTTTGGAAAACGTATGATGGCAGTGTTAACATTGAACACAACCTAACTTTTAAATGGCAGCATTGACATAAATCATAAAATAAACAATTACTACTCACTCACAAATTAAATAATTTATTATACTATAAGGTTCACGGAAAGGCAATCTCTGTATGCGATCGCCGGGCAGCAATTCTTGCACCAATATCATGCGGTAAGGATAGAGCTGAACATCTTTACGTAACAATTTGTGGCACGTTCGCACAGAAAGCTCAATCTCATGTGATGATTGGCGGATATAGGTACTTTTTCAAGGTTGACCTGTTGTTTTCTTCGGAAAAGATCTCTAGTTTCACGAAACAACTGTACACACCCATGCAGGTTCTCTTCGAGTGTCTTGTGGTCAATAATAACATCGGGAAATTCAACTCTAAACTCTTCCAAGCAGTTTCGTGTTCACATATGCACATGCGAAAATAACTTTCAAGCACCAATGTTTTCTGCTCTAATGTAAACACCATTTTGTAACGCAATAAACGACTTCTGAAAATAACTTATTATTGTATAAAATCAACGCAAACACGAAAACACTTACTTGATAGTTGACAGGACGAATGACACTAGTGACAATTCTGTTCGACATGCTACGACAAGCTACGACATGCCTTTACGAAAACAAAATATTTCCATAGCTAATGCTACCGAAATATTAAATGAACACATGATATGAAAGGTACTTGTACTTAAGTATTTTCTTCTTGTTGTATTTGTACTTGTACTTATAAGTAGTATAACAACAAAAAGCAGCAGCCCTGAAGAAGTTCTTTTGCAACGAAGAACAAAACGTCCTCACAAGAACAACACGGTACTTAGTACCGCGGAAAAACTTTTACTACAAAAGTTCCAATCTGGAAAATTTGTATTAGCAAATACTAATGCGAAAAAATAATTTTATTTTGAGACAAATAAATGAATTTTTATTTAAACAAACAACAAGACAACGGAAGATTTTTTAATAGAATCCTAGAATCAGCTGCATCAAATGAATTTCAAAATCTGTGTAGTGTGTTTTAAGATGACGTTCTATTTTACTTCAAGCTTTTCTGACGTCCGTAAAATAAGTTAAGTTTTCGTGATGATTAATTACTCAATTACAGGAAGTTCAAAGTGCAAGAATAACAAAAAATTTGGACAAGTAGTTGAAGTATCTCATAAGCTCCGATTTGGACGTAGGAATATTTATCGACAGTTATCGTATTAATGAAATGATTAATGCAAAATGGATTAACTTATTTTTGTTTTCTGTTTGCATCAAAGCCTCATGAAAGTTCTCCGTTACTTGGAACAGAAAGACAGTTACAATAGACATTTCTGAGCGTGTCCTCTTTATACATGTTTTCAAGATTTATTGTTTAAAACAATTTTATTGTTGTGAACAAATCTTTATTTCCAAATTTTCTTTTTCTTTCAATTCCCGTAAAAACTTTTGTTTATCTTGCTTCCATAACCTTAGGCATTGTACTTAAAGTTTGTAATTGAATTACACAGCCCTGACTTGCGTAAACGTCCATGTTTGTTTTAGTAATTGGTTAACTACTAAATTTAAACCGTCGATATATCGAATTTTTCTCGAATAATAAACGCCGCGTTTAATTATTCATTAAACTGGACAACAGTGTCTCGATTAGAACAAGCCGCGAAAAAAGTGTGCCTCCTTATTACATGACGAGCGTATGTATAACAATAACGAAGTGGTCCATTTAAATTAACAAAATTGCATTTTCACGTCTCGGCTGTGCTAACTGAGGCGGAAAATCAGATTACATCAGAAACAGACGGATAGCGTTTTAGAGGCAGATCATTTTGTGTTGTAAATTGTTGGATAAAATACATATAAATAATTGAAGAGGAAATCTAATGAAAATTGTTGCAAATATGTATAACTCAGTTCATTTTATCAGAGCAGAGTTGATATTACCAAAGGATTTGTTTCCATTTTTTTTTATTATTACGATAATCCAAATTCATCCCTTTCAGGATCTAAATTTGTTATAGCGGATGTTATTGTTGTCTTACAAAATATTACAATAACAATGCGTTAATTAAGCTATCTGAAGTAGATAACTGTGAGGTTATAATGCGACAATGAGATAAGATATGTATACTCATTAATATTGAGCAATTTGTTTTTGAGTATCTTTAATTATACTAATACATCATAATTAGAGAGAATATAACATGTATCCAACAATTGTTGTAGTTCCGGGTGGCTGTGGAGTCAAACATTTTTAACTATTTATTGTTTCAAATTGCAATAAAACATGAAATACGTAAACAAGAATTTATATGTTGTTTAACTGTCAATTCAGCGATACGAAGTAAGAATCGACGTTTATATTTGATTCCACAGCCACCCAGGACTACAGTAATTGTTGGACACATGTTATTAAATAATCAAATTTGTATAGTCAAGACGTCAAAGAGATGTATAGAAATCAGGATATGCTCATTGTTCACGTAAACATATCAGCTAACTCAAAAAGTATTATTGCATCTGGGGGGTTATTCTCAAATGTCGGGTGATGACATTAGACATCGACAATTGTCCAAGGGTAGAGTCGCACGAGTTTTGTTTTCTCTATTCTCAAACACTGCTCGACAGTGAAAATCGTATGCGACTCCAATTGTCGATGAAGTGATTTGGCAACGTTGTATATTAGTTCAATTGAATAACAGTCAGCTGATAATTTCACAAATTTAAGTTGGCAAATCTGAAATTTAATCACTTGCAGACATTTTTAGTTTATTACATTTCAACAAAAGTTTTGAATAACACTGACTTATAAGCTCTGTTCACTGTGGAACTGATACGAACTGTTCAAAGCAGGCACTCATGTAACTTTTTATATGTAAATATTAAAATGAAATCGGCTAAATTTACTTGAAAAGCACTGAGCAATTAAATTCTTTACATATATAATTGTATTGAAAATATGATTAAATAAGTACATACATACTTTTTCCTCAAGTTTTAAAGCTGAACCATGTCTGCTTTCTACAATGAAAGATCTGAGTATTTCAACGAGATCCACAACAACGTCTTTTGTTACACGAAAAGTTTTTAAAAATTTTGCATCAGCCATACCAAAGGCATTTTTATATACGTATTTTTCTCGTTCGTACCTACAACATAGCTACATATTTCATTCTGCTCTAAATTTTGTATAATAAATAACTCCTCTGCGATTTTTAAATGTACGAATACAAATAGTGTATCGATACACTACATAAAATGAATGCAGTAACGACGACAATAACCCATTCGGTTTCGTACGACATACAAATGTAGAGTAGTTTTAACCACTTTACAATATCTCTACTAAAAATGTCGAAAAATTCTGGTATACGACATTTGAGAATTAACATCCGTAGACATTCTGGCAATGTCGTGTTCGACATAAGTATTCGTCAATTTGAGAATAGCCCCCCTGGTCGGCGATTTGACTATACATAGATATTCTAGACGCCGAACTAAAATCGAGAAATTTTATTAAAATAGTTATTTTTTGTTCGAAAACTCTTTTTTACTTTGGCATTTTTTTTAGAAATATTCAGATGTTAATGACTTTTCGCATTAAATAAGGAATATATTTAAAAATAGCGTATTGTCGGAGTAATTCCGGGTAAGGTGTAGGTATAATAGAAGTGGGTGGAATAGAGAAAGCCGAGAGTGTATGTGTAAGGATTCGCTCCAACACAAAGGATTCATTACACGCCCAACGTTTCAAATTAGGGCGAATACAGTGAAAATATACTAAAGTTGATTGAGGTATTTAATTATTATATAACGTTGAAAGTTTTCAATATTTTGTTATCTCTTGCCCTCAGAATTGAAGCGAATGTAAATATTATAAATCTTTTGTTTTGTTCATAGTTTCAATTACAAATGGTAAATATTATTAATATCTGCAGGCCATCATTAACAACAACATACACTTGAACTTCTTGTCCGTGTACATATAATTTTTTTTTGTATCAAATTAGAGCGAAAACACTGAAAATATACTAAAGTAGATTGAGGCCTTTATACAATATATAACGTTGAAACTTTTCAATGATTACTTTGTTATTCCTTGCTTTCAAAACAGACACGAATGTAAATAATTTTTTATATTTTGTTTTGCTCTTAGTTCCAATTACAAATGGTAAATATTATTAATATTTGCATGGCATTATCAACAACAACATACACTTGAACTTCTTGTCCATGTACTTATAATTTTTTTTGTATTTGATTTATTACACGGAAATCATTTCAAATTAGGGCAAAAACACTAGAAATATAATTAAGGCCTTTATAGATGATATAACGTACAAAATTTTCAATGATTATTTTGTTATTCTTTGCTTTCAAAACAGACACGAATGTAAATAAGTTTTTATATTTTGTTTTGTTTCGTAGTTCCAATTACAAATGGTAAATATTATTAATATTTACATGGCATCATCATCAACAACATACAATTGAACTTCTTGTCCATGTACCTACTTACAATTTTTCTTGTGCTTTGCATGCTCGGCCTCTCCAGATAGAACGTCGATAAGATTTGTAGATCAAGGTCGATGGAATTTTTGTAATGTTCAAATAAAAAAATACCAAGACTAGATAATATTCCGCATTCAATATCGAGAATATTTAGACACAGACAGACACCTTATCTTTATAGGTACGAGGTCGTATCGATGATTTTTGATTGATAAGAAATAAGTGTGTTTTTTTTACAGCCAAAGTTCTCGTATTAAGGTTCGATTACTATTAAATTTCATTGGTAATAATAATAAAATTAAATTTACCTACTTCAATAATTTAGAAAATACAGTGAAAGCTCTCCTTACGGACAGCTCTCATAAGCGGACATCTCTCTTAACCGGACAATTTTTCTGCAACCAAAATTAAATTCATCTCGCTTAAAGCTCTCTTATAAGCGGACAGCTCCCATAAGCGGACAAAAAAGTAGGAACCGTCGGGTCCGCTTATGAGAGCTTTCACTGTAATCATATTTTAATGAACAATAACTTTAGCTACTAATGTTTCAAATATTTTAGAGAAAAGGAAGGAAAGTTTTGAATAAGTCGTTGAATTGATGATGTCATTTTCACAATCGATATAATCATTTTAAGAAGTGCTAAAAAAATACGCAATATATGTATGTGCCCTATTAACAAGTGAAGTGCGTAATTTTATAAAAGTGTGAACTGGTATAACCTGCTGAAATTCTAAGAAAAGTATTTATCTGTGATTACAGCCAATTTGAACGAGAATACGCTGACACTAAAAAATCAAAGGAAAATTAGTTTTAAACCTATTTACTTTTTCTGACGAGTTTTGTTGGTAATTATAGTGCTGCCCTGAATTGTATTTATAGTCACAATAGACCTACAATCCTCTTTCAATATTTTCTGTGCGTCACCACTTGTGAGGAAGTTGCTGTTTTAATATTTCTTTCTAAATATAAAGCGACTTGCAAATTTTAACGCGAGTTTGTTCAGTGATCATTTGTCGGCCTCTCCTGCAATCGTTAAGCGTTACTTGAATCGCTTCGACCTTATCCTAGTTACTTTTGAAAAGTATATCTCCCTTTCTGTTCTAAAAATAGATAAACTAGATGCTCTTATAATTTTTTTTAATCTCATTTATACAGTGATCGCCAGATAAGTCGGGCCATATGGGAATTTTTTTTATTATTGATTTCTCAGAAAAATTTATTGTTTATAACAGTCCCTGCATCTTCCCAAGCTCAACATACACTTATCAAAATTTGAATACCTGTTGTCATATACCGAGATCAAAATATTTGAAATCGACAAAAGAGTAAAGTACCTTCATTTTTCAAATACGCGGAAATATTATTTGAAAAAGTTATTAAGAATTGTTCTGAGATCTTAAATATAATTAAATTCAAAGAAAAGAACTCTAAGTATTGTTAGTGCTTGACGAAAATCTATTATAGTGTAGAAATAATTGATTTAAATGAAAATACGTGAACCTGAAGTCAATTTTAATCTGCACAGATTTTCTGACTTTAAATTCCAACAAGTTTCGGCTAGAAATAGTCCTCCTCCCTCCCCCATCAGAGGAAAAAAATCTTAGAAAATCTGAATCTACGTATTTTGTATACAAGCTAATCGATATTTTTAATATTTTTATTGTCTAATAATTTTGAAAGTATTACATAAGTAGAAAAAGTTGTGTTTATTAAATAGTTTTGTTTTTTTTTCTTTGCGAATTTAACTTATTAAGGACTGATTTTTTAAAATTCAGTTTGTAATTTTATTCGATTAAATTGAAGCACATTCCTTTTCTGCAGAAATATACCATAGTTCTTTAACAACTAAAGTTTCGAAAAGATTAAGGTTTTCGAAGTTTGCACTTCGTCCAATTTAATTTATTTTAAGCTTCGAGTTTATTCTATTGTGAATGAAATTAATACAACATTTTTGTTGCGATGTGTTGCAAAGAATAGTAATTTGTATCACTAGGCCAGAAACTGTCATTTTGCAAGTGCGAGCAGAGTTTGCGAAGGCGAGGCGCAGCTGAGACTTCGCAAGTGAGAGAGAGCACTTGCAATTTGAAATAAGAATAAGAAACTGCTTTGCAAGTCGCAAAGCAGTTTCGGGCCGTGTGATACACACAATTTTTTGGTCCGACCTATTTTAAATTGTTTCAAAAGTTCAAAAATAAAAAACTAAATAGTTTGCGCTAGGGAAGTTACATGTATTCAGGTTGGCAACACAATGTCCAAACGATTTTGAATTTGAAATGAAAAATCAAGTTACCTACAGTTTTTTGACATTTAATAAAAACCAAATATTATTCAAGTCCATTTTATTGTTTATAGAAAAAACAAGCTACAACGTATCCAAATCAAACATCCAACGCATCCAGACATCAAACGCCTTGTCATATGTCAACCGCAGTTGTAAACGGATTACCAATATTGCCAACATTATTTTGGTAATTTTTTTGATGGCCTAGTACGTCAATAGGGCTGTTTCCGGACGATTTTGACGAATGCAACATCAATGTTTCTGGCCGGAGGACCAAAAAATAGCATTTAAAATCCTTTTAACGTCGACATAAAGTCTTTATTTAAAGCAAAGCCTGAGTTATGATATTTGATACTAAAATAGAGCTACTTGTTACTTCGGACTAATTAAAATCAGGATTGAAATTCGGATTATTAAAGAAAATTCTTTAGGCGAAATAAAACATAATTTTCATTCATTTATTTTGAAATACAAATCATGTACTTCTTTAAAAAAATATTATTTTTGTTTGCCTTTTAAGTTCCGTATGTAGTTTCTTTCAGCAAAAGAATGCTGCTGAAATTATATATCATTTTAGTGCTTCCGAATTTTTTATTTTTGGATTGGAGTATTGTTGTTGCTCATCATCACCATCAGTCCAAAAGCCACTTAATGTATTGTTTGCATTTTCCTGAAGATATTGATTTTTAGATTCTTCTTCCCATTGAAGGACTTCTTCTAGTGTAAGTGGACGAAATCATCTCAAAAGTTTCCTTTTTTTTGGATGCAATTGATCTCGCAATAAATTTAAAGGGATTAAATCTTCAGGATCATATTGTGTGATGTTTAGGGTAACTTTCTCCAACACTTTTTTACGGAAATTGTTTTGACTTTTCCCATGCGTTATGCAACAAGCAAATTGCATCCCATAGATTAATGTTTTTCCAACTTTTGCTGAAATCATTCCCAACTTATGCATATACATATTTTAATTATGAATTTTGTTACAGGTCATGGAAACGAAAAACATGATTTACCTAGTATCTGAATACGCTAGTCAAGGAGAGATATTCGGTAAGTGCTTTAGATCTCACTGAAAAATATCTGGAGCGTTTATTGTACGCCTACGCACTCCAGACCTTGACGCTCTGACGTCATTCGAAGGTTCCCAGCTTTGCTCATAAAGAGCGCTCGACGCACAATAAGGGTTGGTGAAACCCTGGACGAGAGCAAGCTTCACTCTTTCCCTTCTCTTCCTCGCATCGACATCCTCCCAAGGATACGACAAATTCCATCAAGTAATATTATTTTGATACTGGAACAACTTCGGGCGAGAAAAATTAGGAACTACGAAAGGGGATGCTGAACATTTCTCGCGGCGGTGTTCCAAGAAGGATAAATTTAAACAGAACCCGCCGTTAAATTTTCACGGCTGCGAATATTTTATAGCCTTGAGAGTTTCGAGTGAACTCTAAACAAAATATATAAAAATATACCGCGTTATAAATAGGGAAGCGCGCGGAAAAACGCGCGTCTCGCTTTAAATTATAGTAATGATTCCGCAAATATTTGAGTATCGCAAAGCGGCGAATTTGTAATTTAATTTTACCTTGCACGTTAATGTTAACTGTATACAGCGGAACGCTAACATTTACTCTAAGTTTGTTGTTGTTTAGCGGTCGAAAATATGTGATAATTACTGATTTGCAGTGACGTATTACAGATAGTTTTGTGGACTTTCTTTCACTTGGTAAATATTTTTTCCTAAAAAAATAAGCAAATATTTAAACATGTAGATACATGTTTATCACAATTTGCATGTGTTGCATTTTATTTTATGTAAATTTTATTTGAATTGTAATTAATCGAAACGGATATCTACAATGCCTTTCATAAAGCTCGTAATAACGAGCGTCTAAATAAAAACCTGGTCAAGTGGGTTGTGATCGAGAATTTATCCATTGCATTTACATAGCAGAATTACTAAATGTAGCCTACTTGACCAGGTTTTTATTTAGACACGAGTTACATATGTGGAAATTTACAATACTTTTTTTTAAATAAAATTTTGTGTTATAATTTTTAATTACTTGATAATGCAATTCAAATATCACAATTTGGCCTAAGCAGACCGAAAATTGCAAGAATTGGATGCATTTTTTAATTTTGGATCTGTTTAATATCCGTACTTATACAATTTTTCATGGTAGCCTTGAGGAGTTTAAAAAAAGTGAAACAGAATTTCTGTTTATACGGTTAGAGAATCAATGGAAAATGAATCTAGAAACTTTAACTATAAGGTACTTTTAACTATGTATTACTGTGATGTAACCTACAACCTGAAACGTATATCGATCTTGTCTGGTGTGCTAAATGATATTTAACTTACAATTCTACTCTAAAATCATAAAACTCGATACTTGTCTAAAGTGCCTCCATTGGTAACCTTTACTTCTTGTAATGTACAATAAATTTAGGAGATTCCTAATTTCTTCCATGAGTCTGTAACTCCTTATACGAGCCCATCGTCGAATGAATTTTTAATTTATGTATAAAACGATTACAGAAATTTGCGAAGGTCGATGCCAAAGATCCTAATCAGCAGACGACCGCAAGATAGCTCAAGGTGACTTGTCAGAAGCAAATTATCTTTGGTCAGGTTCAGGTTGAAGGAGTGTTCGTCTGAGCATTGGTAAATGTTATATGTATTGTAGTTTCCCTAAAAGCAAGCGGTTTGCCAGAAATATGCTAGGCTGCCTGAGCCAATGGTACGGGCTACCATTCAGTCTTATGTATTTAATAATAATGTCTTTATTAAATATAGAATACAAAGAAATATATGCGATTCGCAAAATAAGAGGCGAAGTTCAGTCAAAGCCTTAGCTTTGCCTGCTCTTCCACTTAACCTCTGGGTTAAACTTAAAATTACGATTCGAAAATGAGCTAATTATATATAAAAAATTCTAATAAGAAAACAAAACAAATCATGAACATGCAATGTAACGTGTTCTGCAATAACCTGGTCAACGTGCTTTTAAAAATTTTTTCAGATGTTTTTTAAAAGTAAAAATTTAATCCGAGTTCTTTTATAGAGTTGGCAGACTATTATAAATTTTGACGATGTTATAACTAGAGAGTCTTGGTTTTAATCAGTTTGATTTATCACGAGCGTACGCTTGAAAAGAGTGGGATCGTAAGCAGTATACGATGCATAGATAACAGTGGGCGAGCCCGACGGCGCGGCGCTGCGAGTGCACGGAGCCGAACAATGCGTTACTGCATCGAAGCTCGCGGAAAAGATATGCCGTCTTCGCTTGGTCGACTAACGCGCATAAAAAAACTGATTTTATTTTAGACTCCCTGGTTATAACTGAAGGATCGCTTAAAAAATTCGGTAGAGTGTTGAGGTGGCGTAAGTAGGCCTTTATATCTTAAATTCAGATTATGAACATCAGTTCTGAACGTTAATTTTTCAAAGAGATATGCAGGTATTTGAGTTTGAATGATTTTATTCATTAAGCATGCAGAGTGCAGCAACCGCCTATTTTCCATATTCAACCAGTCAACTTCATTTAGTTTGTGAGAGATACGATCATACTTCCTTATACCAAATATCAATCTTAAACATGAGTTTTGTAACTTCTGAACTCGTGCAATATCTATTGTATCAAGACATGGGCCATACACCATATCAGCAAAGTTTAAACGAGATAAGACTAGCGAGTCACAAAGAATAGTTTTGCTTTTGCGATTGAGGATGTCTTTATTAGCGTAAATTTTTTAAAAGTTACAATAGGAGGTTTGCAGGCAATTGGATATGTGAGATTTGAATCTTAATGTATGATCAATGGTTAAGCCTAAATTTTTGACAGTATTTTTAGTGTCTAATTTGGTATTATCAAGAAAGATTGCTACCTGGTCAAGTATGCGAGCCCTGTCGTTCTTCTTCCCGAATACAATAACATTAGAGTTACTAGGATTTATGTAAAGACAGTGTTTACGCGAGATTGTACACAAGTTTTTTAAGTCGACATTAATAGAAGCACAAGCATCTGCTACCTCTGCAGGTTTAAAAGATTTGTACACTTGCGTATCATCTGCATAAAAATGGACCAAAGAGGATTGACAAGATTTAAAAAAGGAGCAAGTATAAATAATATACAGTAATGGACCTAATATAGATCCCTGTGGCACGCCGCTAACAGTTTGCCTAAAATCAGATAAATTATTGCCAACTTTTACTGCTTGATATCGAATTGTTAGGTAACTACGTAATAATAGTATTGCATTTGATCCAAGTCCAACATAGTGTAGCTTAGATAGCAACATTTCATGATTGAGAGTATCAAATGCCTTCGAATAATCAAGCAGCACTTAGATGGTGATTAAACCTTTATCAGTGGCCTTTATTAAATCGTCACATATTTTTGCTAGGGCAGTTGTACAACTAGATCCAGGTGTAAATCCAGATTGAAAATTTGGTAAAATTTTATTACTGTCCAAATGTTTACGTAATTGTTTTTCCAAAACTTTTTCAAAGATCTTTGAAAGTAAGGGTAATATGCTAATTGGTCGCAAGCCAGTTAGTGGTAGGGGATTAGCAATCTTGGGAATGGGTACGACAAGGGCTTGTTTCCAAAGCGAGGGAAAAGTACAAGTTAATATGCATGTATTGATCAAATGAGTAATTATGGGAAGCAAAAATGGAACACATAACGTGAGCATTTTTAAACTTATGTTGTCACAACCTGATGCATTGCTTTTGATAGATTTAAAAATTTCGAACACATCATCTTCGGTAACAGGGCGGAATTCCAAAATAGAAGTAACCGTTTCCTTTAGATTAGTTTTGTAAAAATATAACAAGTCTACATCCGGATTGTGATTAGGAATACTGTTTATAAACTGATCATTAATTTTGTTAACGTCTTGTAACTGACACGGTAAAGTATTTTTTCTTGGCCTACTAGTGATATTTAAAGTATGAATGTTATCCCAAATATTATTATTCTTTCTTATTTTACTATCAAAATAGATTTTCTTTTCCTTCCTAATAGTAGTAGTTGTCAGGTTACGAAGAATTTTATACTCATTCCAGAAAGAAGAATTTTTTGTTTTTTTAAAATTATTTAAGGCCAGGGCTCTTATTCCGTCTGTCAACCAAGGAGATGGAGGTTTAGAAACTTTAACAGTTTTAAAAGGTACATGATAGTTTAAAAGTGTAATAATATCATCATTTAGAAAATCTACTATGGAGTCAACGTCTAGCATGTCATAAATATTTCGCCAAGGGATAGCAGATAAGTGAGCTTTAAAATCATTGTAGTTAAAATACTTATAGTCACGGTAAGTTAATAACTGAGGAGTAAATTTCGTAGTCTCCACCTCCATGGCACAGTAGACTAGATGATGATCAGAAATATCAGGTACATTAATAGTACCAGTAGTTTTAATTTTCCCAGCATTTGTTGTTAAAATAACATCTATCAAAGTTGATGACGTTTGTGTGATTCTAGTTGGCAAACTAATCATTTGCTCAAGCCCAACACCGGTTAACATATTGTAAAAATCAAAGGTAATACTAGAATGGAAATTTCTGGCAAATCCCTTGCTTGCAGGGAAAATTACAATATAACATTTTTCACTGCTTTGGCAAACACTCCTTCAACCTGAGCCTGACCAGAGATAATCTGCTTCTGGCAAGTCTCCTTGAGTTTTCTTGTGGTCGTCTTTTGATTATGGATCTTTGCTATCGACCTTCGTAAATTTCTGTAATCGTTTTATACATAAATTAAAAATTCATCGAAAGGGTACGAACTACTGACGATGGGCTCGTAGTCTTATAGTTAGAAATATATTGTTATTTTTTTTACTATAAATTGCAGGATTAATTTACTTCAAAAGTTGCGGCTATACCTTTTAAATGACATTTTTTTTGTAAATAAGGGTCTCGAGAAAATGTTTCCATTTTCTTAATACATATTTTCATAAAACTAGGAGAAACAATAATGAAACCATCATCTTAGTGCAGGCGCGCACATGCGATTTTCTGTCGCGCGACTGTTTAATCGCAAAAATGAAACGCATAGTTTTTAAATACCAATGCACGCACATACGACTAAATAATCGCCGCGATTAAAAAGATGCAACCAGACCTATTTTTCAAGCGACGCGACTGTCGCAAGGTAAAATACATCATACAGACAAGAATGAACCTGCACGCACTGCGACTAGTTAATCGCAATTTATTCAGTTGCTGTGTAGGGTGTTCTGTAACTTAGCGTTTTAAAAAAATTATTATAAATTTTATAATAAAATGTCTGACGACTAATCACTCATAAATAGTGTCTTAGACATAGAACTGCTAATTGCAGAGGTGGAAATAAGACCAGCTCTTTATAATAAACAATTAAAAGAGTATAGTGACAGAAATGTGAAAGAAAAACTATGGGGTGAAGTTTGTTTGATTGTATGCCGCGACTGGTTCTAGTTAACGACTAGTTAACCAATCGATCAAGTTAACCGTGTGGTTAAGCAATATCATTGGCGGAAACTTAAACATTCCTCCAATGATATTGCTAAACCACACAGTTAACTTGATCGATTGGTTAACTACGTTTTATACTACTGGCCCTTAATCGTCCAAATATTAATATCGTTAACTTACGGACTTCATGCTTTGTATTTTTCTATGTAAAGTTTGCAATAAAACCTCATTAAAAAATAGCTTGTATGTACTTACAACTTACCTCAATGTTACGGATACGCGCTCTTCAGCTGATACAGATTTTCTCCGTGTAGTGTCTTGGTATGTTATTCTTGGTCCTATTATTTGAAGTAATTGATCAAAACTATTTACACTCATTCTGTAGTACTGAAAAAACTTATTAGGATGGTCTCTTAAGTCGTTATAAATTTTATGAAACTGCCCTTTTAACAATCTTTGACTTATTACTGGATGTACCCAGTACTGCTTTTTATACCGTTTTTTGGCTCTCATACGCAATAATAGAGCTACCACGCAATCAGCTTCCGTAAAATCCATGTTGTTCTAGTTATTATTATACATTTTAACGATTAATCTGTCGCAAGTGCGCGCATAAAAATATTTTTCAGTTATTTTTTTGCGACTACGATTCTTCAGTCGCGCGACAGAAAATCGCATGTGCGCGCCTGCACTTAAGTATTTTTAAACACGGTACGTTATATTATAGTAACTAACTTTTTCTTTAGGTAGTAAATAGTCTTGTGGTTTCAATGACACATCATGAGATCATTAAGGTCATCAGGTTGAACAAAATATCTTCTGTTACATAACTGAAAAGAATGCAGTTGTTAATAACACAAAATAACAGAAATAACAAAGATATGTGTCTTTGTAAAAACGATTTTTTTTAAATAGACCGTGCATGCAATCGTGTGTCAAGAGTTGAGATGCCCTTCGCTGACGTACGTAAAGCTCATTACACGCATTTAATTTCAATAAATTTAGACACCGCGTTCTATTTTTAAGCGAATGTTTATGTGAGACTGAGATGCGTACGACACGGTGGGTTATCTCCGGCGGATTTAATAACAATTTCTTCGCGGCGAAATCAAAACTGCATCGCGATTCCTCCTCAAAGCAAATAAGTTTTTCTTGCTTGGCGCGGATATTTTTATTAATTTATTGACGTCAGTGTAGAATCTGCGGTCTCATTATCAGCGAAAGTTTGTCGAGTTTGTTATCGGTTTAGGTAAACAAGCGCCGAGTGTGGAAACGTCAATTCCCTTGTGGCATGCACAACAAAGGAAATATTTCAGATTGTATTTTTCAGTAAATTTTATTTACCGACTTGTTTATTCTAATTTTTAGAGTACTTTTTTAACTTAACAAGAAACAGATAAAATATATTATACTTTTGTTTTATAAGGAAATGGTACAGTTAAAAATCAATAGCTGAGAAACAAATGTAAAAATGAGACAATTTTTGAGAGAAAAAGATTCCAAGAAATTAGAAGTTTCTGCAATATTAAAGTCGACGATTGCGATGGGTTCTAGCATCCTCTGAATAGCTATTTAGGCCTTAATTGTGACCTCATTAGCAGAAGAGTAGCTCGAAAACTCCACCGCAATCTCTTCGGCCAGCCGTTCTTACTCTTGGACAATGCGTAATTGCAAACTGCAACATGTTCAAATGATTTTTTGAAGTCATGGAAAAGAAACCGTATGTAGTAACTTGCAACAATATGAATCGGGGTCAAGAAATTTTGTTCGAAATTTTTCCCTACAATCATGAGTATTGAAAAGAATAAAGATTAAAAGGATTTTCAAAAATACTTTTCTAAATTACTGTAAGCTTTCTAGAAACTTTAATAAATTTTTAACTTAAAAGTTGACCGATAATCTCTTTGTTTAGGTTTAAGAGGAATGACAATTGATTACTAAAAGATAAAAGTAAACAATTTTTTTTCTTATGCAGTTTTAATTCTGTTTGAAATTTGGAAACAAAATTATTCTTTTCTTAATCATCACGCCATTTTCTAATAAATCTGATGTAATACTCCAAGCTGTCTGTTGCCATTCCTAATATAAATTTTAAAAATGTTATTGTCGTGTGAGCAAAATAACATTTTAGCAAAAAATCGATTTTTATAAGTGATGGTTTTTCATTAAAATCAGTAAAGTATGAAAAACTAAAAATAAAATCATAAAAGTAAAAGTTAATTGATGTATAAACAATTTTTTAATAAACGTTATGTCATACATCAATAGAAAATTGATACAGTTCCTTATTTTACTTCTAGTTTGCATTTGAATTCTTACATATTCGTAAAAATAACAACACCCACTAATAGTTCAAGCAGGTTCTTGTCCGATGAAAATTGTATCACAAATTCTTTGAAACGGACACTGACGAAGCTGTTGAATGACGGCGAAACGTGCGCATATTCAGTGTCCGTTTCAAAGAATTTGTGATACTCACTAATAGATTTCTTTTGTCCAAAATAAAAAGCAACTAAAATAAATTTTAGTATTTAAATAAGACTAAACATTGTAACTTAGACTGAACATTGCAAAGTGGTAATGAAGGTAGTTGCTAATCTGTTTTAAGTTTTAATTTGGCTACCGGTTTACAATTATACGTACTTATACCTAATTATGGACAACCAAGACCTCAGTCGGAAAATTCGGTGAAAATCATTTAAGATGAAATGTTGGGAGTGGAATGAAAATAACATTAGTTTTCAGAAAACTCTCCTGGTTTTGGGAAAACAGTTTTTTGTTTGACCTGTAAAAATTGCAAATTTGTTATTTACCGAGTTGTCCGATTGGGGTCCTCAATTATTGTTAATTAATTTAGTTAGATTTAATATGTAAATTATTTTGAATTTTATACCCACAAGATGGAAACTGGGCTATAAGTCATGAGGAGAAAGTCCATATTTTTGCTGAGCTCCTTCAAATAGTGTTTACATCAATTTCCAAGAAGCCCTTTAGAATGGCCGACATAATATCAGCAGTTGCAAATAATCAAAAACTGAGGAAAGCTCCTGGATACGACCTGTTATCCGGTAGAATATTCTGCAGGAAACGACTTCTGAGAATGAAAAATATATTCCCCAGCAGCTTGCTGTCCCATATCAAACGGATTTTCCAATAAAGCCCTTTAGAATGGCCGAAATAAGATCAGCAGTTGCAAATAGTCAAAAATCCAGGAAAGCTCCTGGATACAATCTGATCTCTATTAGAATATGAACACTCTTGCCGTCAAGCCGAAAAAATTTTTTGTTACCTCAGGCCAAATATGTTTTAAGCTAAAGAATCTATATAAAGGACAATTCGTTGCATTACATTCAGTTTTGATGTTACAATTTTTTTGTTATTTCGCATTTTGAACGGTGGATCATTAATGATACACTCGACCTGGTGGAACAGGCCACGTGTATTATTTGTGTTATACGTTTTTCGATCGTTAGGTTTCCTCTTGCAGCGGTTTGTAACCGTCACAATCTGTAAGGAGTATGCGCAAAGATGTATGTGCTTTTGAACTTACCGACTGCGCATCCTCGTACAGTTTCAAACGGTTACAAAGTGCTTCAGCGAAAAAGTGTAAATGTAAACTGGAATGGCCAAAAAATATTTCACAAAATGAGGAAGAAGCACCAAATTAACAAATCTAGTTACGCTGTGGTAGCCTATCTCTCTCACTTTGTAACAAATTTTACGTAAAAATTAGTATCGTGTTATATGGGCCTTAATACAACTCGCAGGCCAGACTTTTTACAAAATCCTGTAAGCGTATATCACCATCAACACATTCGAGTCGCAAACATAGTAGTAGTTGGTGCATCATTTACGATACACATGGTCTGTGGAATCAGGGCAGTGGTGCATCGTAAACGATACACATGGGCACCGAGAGTGTTAAGAAAATTCCTGAGATTGAAAAGTATAACTTGCTGTCTAATACCAAATGAATGTTCCAATCAAGTGCTTTAGATTGACCGAAATAAGATCAGCAATAAAATTGTAAATAGTCAAAGAAAGCTCCTGAATACAACCTGATATTTATCTCAGCGAAGAACTCCTGAGAATGAAAAGTATATTTACCAACTAGTTGCTGTCCAATACCAAATGGATCATCCAATCAAGCCTTTTAGAATTGTCGAATTAAGATCAGCAATTTCAAAATAACCAAAAACCGAGGAAAAGATATGGGATAAGGATGATTAACGCAATCCAGAGAACAGGTTACTTTCCAACACAGTGAAAGGTGACTGAAATGGTTTTCTTTCAATGATTCTTAGGGAAGTGTTTCCTATCGACCAACCTGGGAAAAATGTTTGATAAACCATCTTTGCCTAGACTAAAAACATTCTTTGAAGAACAGCGACTTATCGCAAAACACCAAATTGGATATCAGCAAAAGACTCCACAGTAGAAGAAGTGACAGAGTAATCAAAAAAAGTAAGAGATGGTCTGGAGTGCAAAAGAAATTATTCAGCTGCTTTTATTGATATTTCCCAGGTGTTCGATAAGGTCTGGTAGGAGGATGTTATTTGTAAGATCAAAACTAGTCTATCTCACTTGTATTTGACAAGTACTGACCCCTTATTTGTCAGAAAGACATTTTTTTCAGTAAAGTGTGAGGGTGTTTGTACTTCTCTCTCACGTACGTACTATCTAGTGTTCCGCAAAACAGATCCATGTTTACGCTGACGTACCTGCTACTAAAAAATATCGAAATCGCAAGATTGCTTACACCACGACCAAAATGTTGTTTCCAATTTTCTACAAAACTACCTCTACCAATTTGTGAAGTGGTGCGTGCATCAAGGCCAACTGTAATTCATTTTCTTGCGCTCGCCCTTTAGAATAAATATTCTGTAAAAGAAAAAGAAATTAAAATGTCACTGCCAGTTACTTGAATCGCAGAAAAATAGTAACTCTGAAATAAATATGAAAACAATATTCAAAATAAAATATTTACGATACGTTTAATTAATGAAATAAAATTAAATTCGTTAACATTAAAGAGTAGAGAAACAAAATTTCCACCCTTCTTTCTTTGGTTGTGAAACTTCTTCATTTAAACGTTTTGATCTGATATTAGGTATATTTTTTAATTTTAACACAAATTTACAATTTAATCAAAAGAGAAGTAGCTATTCACTTGGGAACAGGAAAATTTGATTCTGATTTAATTTTCTGATGAAAATCAAGGAAAAACGTCAGATTTTAAATGGAAAATTCTAAATCAACTTAAATGATAAGAAACGCGTTCCTTATTTTAAGCCCGCATTCTTTGTTTCAGATTACATAGCAAGATATGGCAGGATGAACGAAGACCAAGCAAGGATGAAGTTCTGGCAGATTTTGTCCGCGGTTGAATACTGTCACAATCGGAATATCGTACATCGAGATTTGAAGGTGAGCGTCGCCTGAATTTTTAAAAGCCTGATAAATGCTTATCTCGATGCACTCGCATCGATCGTCGCAAATCTGGAAGTAAATTTCTCACGTCCAAATGAAGCCATTGACGCGCGACAGATCCAGATCAGAATAAATTTAAAAATGGTGAAGGCACTCTGATTTAATTCTTTGATGCACGTTTCTGTTTTAGTATTCATAAACATAAAACCGGCGAAATTTTCATTCTTATATGTTGTATCTGTTTAACCAATTTTTGTGTAGTCATCTGATCTACATTTAAATAATGGGAATAATAGGAGAATTTGCATGGTTGTTAATGACTTTAAGATGAAGGACATAGTTCGCAATAAAGAGATGAAGCATCTCGATAGATTTTGTAGCCGCTGCGCATTGCTGAAAGTACCTCTCATACTACATCTTGAAGTTTTCCCCTTCCTAATGACGCCGCCGTCGGGACGCAATCGATCCCACCTAGTGACGTCATAGCCTATGTGTAGGAGTACACTGGATTCTAGTTGTGCCTCGCAAACACATATTTTACCCCGATTCCCATACACTCCTACCCACTCGTTTATCAAACCAGCTAGCAGTTTTGTTTTAGTATGTACTTTTTATGCTCCACTATATTTGAGCTTGAATTTTGAATTTTATGGCTCGGGTCATATTTTTTTGTTTAGGTCATTTAAAACCGTTTATTATTCTTTTGCATACTTTCTAACATTATGATATTCTTCGCTCGACAATATGTATGATTTATTCGAACCAAAGCGACAATAAAATTCTACTATCTATTCTACTTACTATCATTCGAATTTAATTCTTAATGTACAACTGATGTCATCGATTTTTTCATTAGTTCCATTTATTATATTCTATTCCAATAGAATTCTTTTTTTAGTTTTTATTCGGTATACTTTTCTTAACTATTTAACACCTCCTAAATCTTTCAAGAAAATACATGGGCAAGACTGTAAGTATCGGGAATCGGTTATTTCTAAGCGTTCCACGTGAACAAAAATGTATTCATAAAATTTGACATTTTATTGATCTAATAACCATAACAAAACAGTATACTTCTAATGGTGTCGTTACAATGACAGTTCAAAATAAACAATACCGCGAAGAAAATAGTTTTAACACGAGCTGTAAATTTTTACGACTTTCGATGTGGTTTACCTCAACAACAGTGTGTTGATTGATTAAATATTTAAGAAAGATATTCTTTTCTATAATTTCCAATTATATGGAAATTATAGAAAAGAATATATTTCTTAAATATTTATTACAGAATCTATAAACAGCATGGAGAATTTCAGCATTAATGTTGATTGATTGTTTTCTGTTTCTGGTGAAGAAGCACCATCAAAAATATAGCATATACCGGTGGTTCAAGAATTCTAGTTCGGGCGTAATAGTCTCAGGAAGGAGGCAGAAACTTTGGTGCTGCGCATAGAATGATTAATGAAGACCGTTATATAGCAGATGATGAAATTCAGGCAACTTCAGATAATGGGAGGAACCAAGCCCATTCAATTTTTAAATATTAAAAACTATGTGCGCGTTAGATTCCACAAAATTTGACTCCAATGCAAAAACTGGTTCATGACATGGTATACGATAAATCTCAACGGAGGGGCACAAGTCACTTATGACATCGTATCGGGAAGTTAATTTATTCATATAAACCTGAAAAAAATGTCAATCAGTTATTTGGGTGACTCAAACCCAACTCAAAAATATTGGCCGTTCTTGCAGTGTTGCTCAAAATCTAGTCATGTCTTGAAGTTCGTAGAACTGTTAACGTTGATTGGTATACTACTATTTGTCTGCCTAACATTATTTCTGAAATTCGTAGAGACAATCAGAAACGCAGAATCATTTTCCGTCATGTCAATGCCAATTCTCACCTTGTCCGACTAATAAAATTGATTATTTGGCTAAAAACGATATCGAACAGTTGAGTTCTAACGGTATCTTTATCTTTCCCAGAACCAAGGATAGTTGCAAGGGCAGCGGTTTTGATCATCTGAAGCTTACAGAAACTCATTTCTGAGATACTGAGGTGTTTTTATTCGAGCGAATAAAAAAGTACGTTGAAACTTAATGGTGAATAATACTTTGAGAAACAATGAAGCAACTTTTCCGATTTTTTTTTTTGTTATGGTATTTTCCCGAAATGTTCAGTCTTGCCCTCGTACCTGTTACTACTTGAATTTTGGCAACAAAAAACAGAAATGTCTTATTTATTGATTGAGATTGAAATGAGTGGATAATTTAGGTTTTTTGAAAGGAAAAGTAGTGAAAATAAATTTAGAGGATTTAGGAGTGCAAGTTAGCCAAGAATAACATGTTAAAAGTAACGAAAAGAAATAAGTTAATTAAACTACGAATACACTTCGAATTTCAGTCTTATTTCGTGTTATCCATTTACGACTAATAATGCTACTGTCATTTATTTTAATTTCAATATCAATGTTTTATAATTTTTTAAAATTTTCCTGTTAACTATCCTGTTAATTATCTCACGTTCAATTAAATTAAAAACCAACATAAGCACATAGGACGTCATTAATCATCATGTTTTTTCTTCAATTCATTCTTTGTATTTTACCTTAATCATTTTCGTGTTTTTTATTTTCTTCAAATTATTTATAACTTTTTTGTATGAAGATAATTAAAAGGACGAACGGTAAAAAAAATTGTTTCATAAGAAATACTCTGTAATTAATTATTAGTTGCATAGCCGAGTTGTTAGGTTCGCTGACGACGGGTTTGGCGCTTAGTTGGGAAATTGTAGGTCCTTCACTTAGCGCCACCTCACCAACACTTATATGCTCTGTAAGATCATGACTAGCTAGTTAATATTCCTGCATCCTGCATGGCCGTTTTAATTCGACTGACAGGTCCTCAATTAGGCGCATCTTACTCATGTTTTCACTGTAACCATTATGCATTTAGTAGTTTTGGAAAATAGTACTTCAGTACCTTTAAAGTCACTCACTAATCAACGTTTCGCTGTATCAATCCATAGTTTTTTGAAGACTATCAACTAATACGTCGATAAGTGAACGATTTTAAAAGTGCCCGGAAAGTATTACAAACTTATTACATAATTTTCAATAATGAATCATCTATTTTAACTACGTAATCGTTACGATAAAAAAATGCAGGCGTTATTAAATGCTGATAAGATGGTATTGAGTGGAGGACTTGGAACTGTCAAGTGGCAGCTGATGAGATGATGCTAAAAGCTGTTTTTGTTTCAACGAGTGCACAGCACTAAGTAGAACAGATCTGATCCGTACAAAAAGCGTTCTTTTGATACAGATCAGTTGCGGATCACTTATGAAACGAAGAGGCATTGTATAATGAGACAGTTGTCATTTATGTCATTTTGTCACATATAAATATTGATATTTTACTTGTTATCAAAAGTCAGTTAAACTCTATTGATTATGTATAGTCGTGCGCAGCTTAAGTGCTACAATTTGACAGTTCTGTGAGCCTTGCACCAGAAGGTTTTAAGGGTGAGGTTTGCGAGTAGGAGGTGTATTTTAGGTGCGCGGGAGTGTACATTATATACATCTGTTTTTTGATAAAAAAATTTAGATGATTATATGCTTGTTCGACTAGGTGTTTGTATTATCTGCTGTGGCTGCGACCGACTTTTAATTTTTGCCTGTCCTTTGGCATTCACGTTACGAACTGAACCTCTATGAATTCCAATACAGTCCGATTCCGTCTCCTTTCTAGAACTCACATACTGAAAGACGGATCGAAGTCGCGTTTAAAACTGTCCAACTGAGCACGAAAGCTGTTGCCAATTCGGCTGTCCAACTACACAAGAACAATAACTGTGCCGGCGTGATTTCTTTGCAGAATGCTAGACGTTTTCCGCAAAAATATATTTGCTGGACCATCGCTTAAAATTCTGGAAAATTCAGTAGAATGCTGAACATCTAAAATCTGTTTACGTTTGGATCAATATGCTTAGCGCATAAAAATTTAACATTTTTTATAACAAAATATAATACGAAATACATACCCATTGCTGAATCTGAAAAGGAAAATTATTATTCATTTATTTGTGGATTATTATTATTATTGCTGCCAGTCTTTATAAGTTCCCAGACCACGTTAAAGAGCAAACGCCCTTGCGTAGACTTCGTGATATATAATCGAAAAATTATTATATAATTAAAGGCTTTACAAAAATTGAGGTTTTAAACTTGACTTTAAATTTGAACGGATTTGTACATTAGACATTTTCTTATTGAGGAAAAAAAAGGTACTCGAAGGATCAACATAAAATGTGAGAAAAATTTCAAAGGATAGGATACGGCTGAAAATTTGAACCGACCTGTACATGATGACTGATTTTTTTATAAGAGAAACAGTTTTTTAAAAAGAGTATGGAAATATGAATAGTCTATATGTGGTTTAATTTATGAAGCGAATTTATTTTGCATGCAAAATGATATCGATGGAAAGTGACCAAAAATTTGACTTGTACATGCAAAATATATTCCGATAAGCGAATTCTATTTATGAATTCAAAAATGTTCAACGCTGCGATAACTTTTTTTTTACGACGGCTCTGAACAATTTTTGCATTTCATTATTTATGTACAAAATAAACAATTTAAAACAAGTTAAGACAACTAACTACACAAAAATATCCAAAATTAACAGTTGTAGAATTTGTCCGCCAAACAGACGGCACTGGCCCAGGCGCTTAAACACCAACTGCTTCTTCAAAGTTACACCACTGCATAAATTTGAAAGAAAATTAGTCACTCAGTTTTTGTCATTGTGTCGCGTTGTTCTGTAGAGGAAACTAAATACATATTATATGTATATATATATATATATATATAATCTCTGCGAGCCTAGCAGGCCCATGGCTTGGTTGAGTACTTTTTTCCATAATTTTCTGTTCTTCGCTTTTCATATCTCCATATCTTTCTCAACTTCCGCTTTCCACCTTGTTTTTGGACGGCCTCTTCTCTTCTTCCCACCGATTGTATTTTTAGTTAGTAGCTTGGGCACTTTTTCTTCAGGCATTCGCTCTATGTGCCCCAGCCATCTTAGCCTTGGTGTTCTTATAATTCCTGTTATCCTTGTCTCCTTATAAAGTTCTTTCAACTCATCGTTCGTTCTTCTTATCCATCCATCTTCGTATTTCTTTCCTCTAAATATCTTCCTAAGCACTTTTCTTTCCCACACCTCTAATCTTGTTTGCACTATTTTATTCAAGGTCCATGTTTCGCTTGCATATGTTACTATAGGTCTTATTACTGTTTTATAAATTTTTAACTTTACCTTGCTAGAGATATTTTTACTCTTTAGTACCCTACTAAGTGATCCTATACATCGATTTCCTGCCATTATTCGTGCCTGTACTTCAATATCTATAATTGGTTTTCTTGTAAATACTTTTCCCATGTACGTGAACTTATCCACCTCTTCAAACTTGTATCTTTTCCCTTCTCTAGTTATTACTGTCAAGTAATTTCCCTTTTTAGACTCCTTATCTATCCACTGCATATATTTTGTCTTTTCTTCATTTATGTATAAGCCTATTTTTCTTGTCGTTTCTTCCAACCTTTCCGTTACATCTTTTAGCTCTTTCTTACTTCTTGCTATGAGTACAAGGTCATCCGCGAATGCTAGACACTGGTGCCTTTTTTGGTAAGTCCCGTCCTGTTGATATTACCATCTCTTATTGCTTTTTCTAACACTATACTGAAAAGTAGCGACGATAACGGGTCTCCTTGCCTTACCCCTTCCCTGATCTCAAACGTCTCTGTATATTTGTTTTGTATTCTAACAGCACTCTTTGTTCCTTGTAGCGTTAATTTTATCATTTTTATCAATTTATTACTGACTCCTAGTTCTTCCAATGCTTTGTAAAGCTCCTTTCGTTTTATTTTGTCATAGGCCTGTTTGATATCAATGAAGAGGACCATCGTAGTTTTTCCATATTCATAACTTTCCGCCTGTATTTCTTTTAGCGCAAAAATTTGGTCTACGGTACTTCTTCCTTTCCTAAAACCACACTGATATTCTCCAATTATATTTTCCGTTTCTTTCGCTAGCTTATTCTTTATATAGGTTGCCATTATTTTATATGCTACATTTAACAGAGAGATACCTCGATAGTTGTCGCATTCGCTTTTATCACCCTTTTTATGTATAGGACAAATTATTGCCTTTCCCCACTCTTCTGGTAACTGTTCCTTTTTCCAAATTTCCTCTATCAACCGTTGCAACTGTTCTTTTAATATTTGTCCACCATGTTTATATAATTCCGCAGTTATTCCGTCGCTTCCAGGACTCTTATTATTTTTTAATTTTCTTATTATTTCCTCAATTTCTTCCTTGTTCGGTGTTCTTCCTTGTTCCTGACATTGGCGTTCCTGTATATTCTGTTCTCCTTCGTCTTGATCTGTCTCGCTTTCTTGGTTTAATAATTCATCAAAATACTCTCTCCATCTGTTTAGTATTTCTCTCTATCTAGCTATAATTTCTCCACTTCTGTTTTTGTAACAAACAGTCTTCGATTAGAATCCTCGTCTTTCACTTTCTATTCTTTGGTATAAATTCCTAATGTGATTGTTTCTATAGTTTTCTTCTATTTCTTGTAGTATATTTTCACTATACTTCCTTTTCTTTTCCCTTAACACCTTCTTTGTTTTCCTTCTTTGCTGTTCATATTTAGTTCTTGCCTCTTGTGTTTTTTCCTTTAACATTTTTAATTTTTGTTTGTTCCTCTCTTCCAATTCTTTTTTACATTCTTCATCAAACCACTCTTTTCTTCCGAGCATTGTTTCATTATTGCCACTTTTATTAGCAGCCTTTTCTATACTTATTTTCAGTTCTTTCCATTTTTATATGTATATAAGACCAAACTAAACAAGTACAGGGCTCAGGCAAGAGATCAAACTCAAATTCCTTCCCGAAGTTGCTCAACTGTCTATGGATATTATTAAAAGAAAAGAAAAGAATAACTTTTTGGATTTCATCTTGAATGAAATGGATTCATTTTTATTCGATTAAGTTTGTATTTATGAGTAGAGGTACAACTTAATCTTTGTTGTTGAAGTGTGGATGCTCCTTTTACTATATTATACAGACTTCGGATGTTCAGTGTGACGCTAAACTCAACGTGTACTGGGCCCAGATTTAAGGCATAGGCCTTTTCTCTAGGCTGTTGCGCCCTGGTAGAGTTGCACCCCCGGTCGTTACATCACTGATTTTATTATTAATTTTCAAGACTTGAAATTTGATTATAAATACTTAAATTTAACTTTTCTAAAAATATCGATTCCATTTTCATTGACGGTTAAAATTAACCGACTTTCATTTTTAACGCCTACATTTCTTGAATTTTTTTTTGGGAAAGAAAACTTATTATACAACACAATGGGTGCGTAAAAGTATTGTTGAGGTTCTTGAAGTATACCTATTTGTTAACGACGTAGAACTTGGTTACGAAACTCGATTTTTTCAGCCTTCGATCTTTTAATGAAAAAAATTGTTTGCTTGTATCTGCCCACGAGTTTTGTTTTCAACTGAAACCACAATTACTCGCATTACCATACACAATGTTCTCTGAAAAACCGATCGCCGCCAACTTATTTATTCAATACTTTGACGTCAGCTCGGCTCGAAGAAAACCTAAAATATTAAAGAAGGCTGATTTTTTTGTCTGTGCCCTGCTGACGTCGCGACGCTCTTTCGCAGGCTGAAAACCTACTGCTGGACTCCAACAATAACATAAAAATAGCAGACTTCGGATTCTCGAACTATTACAAATGCGGAGGGCAGTTGTCTACGTGGTGTGGATCTCCGCCCTATGCAGCGCCGGAAGTTTTCGAAGGCAAGAAGTATACGGGACCGGAAATTGACATTTGGGTAAGTATAATGTGATGCCGTTAAATTGCGTTGTTAAAAAGGATTTTCAATCTTCTAGAGCCTCGGTGTCGTTCTCTACGTACTCGTCTGTGGAGCTTTGCCCTTCGATGGATGCTCATTGCAGGCTTTAAGAGATCGAGTTCTTTCTGGCCGGTTTAGGATACCTTATTTTATGAGCTCTGGTAAGTTATACAAATTTTAGTTTTTGTTGTTTTCTTAATGCGTTTATTTACTTGAATTTGTTTTTCTTCTGTTAAATAATTACAAAATTACCCGAAAAAAATATGTTAATCCTGAAAGTTCAATTAAAAAAAAATTATTGAATAGAAATTACTTTAAAAATGTGTACATTTTCCTATTAATATTATATACCGGACGTTCCAAATTTCTTGACTTGTCAGGACGTGCCGTTTTAATACTGCATTACTTATTAATATTAGAGATGGGTAGCTGTTGAAGTAGCTCAATTGAACTACTCTCGCAACTGAATTAGAAGAGCTAGGAGTTCGCAAGAGATAATAAACGTAGCCTTTAGCTAGCTACGAAATATCAATTACATTACGAAGAATAGCCTGCTTTGCTGTTTTAGTTCGCAATTCAAGGAGATTAGATTTAAAAAATGATGTAACTCTTTATCTCTTCTAATTAAGCGGGATTATTTCAGAGATCTTGTTAATAATGAAGTTGCATATAATTATGCGTTCTTGTTTTTACATTGATGTGTACATGAAGTTATAAAGAAGCATTCATATTATTTGAGCAACATGATTAAAAAGTAAAAGATCATGATTTTTTATGAAAGGACAAACAGTATTGTATCGTGGATAAAAAGTACAAATTGATAAAGATTTTCTTATCTACAATCGTTACAGACCTCAATTATTCTTCTTAAAAGTTTCCTTGTATATGAAGAATATTATTTCTACTTCAAATTTTAGCAGTATAAAAGGCAAAAGCAAGTGCATTTACAAGATGCTTTCTTTCCTTTGGAAAGAATCTCGCATTCGTATAAAAGTTCATTTAAATCATAAAATTGCAGCACTTGATTTCCAGCTCACTTGAAAACCTTTTAATTTATAAAAAGTATATTAAAAACAAGTTTTATAAGCCATGGCATAAGTTTAGAAAACGAGCCGCGCTGCGGTGAGTTCTGTAATGATATGTGCGCTAAAATGTCTTTTTTTTCTGTTTTGGTCCTTAAATGTAAAAAAGCTTAAAAATATGAGTTATTCTATAATTTAAATATAGGAAAATTCTGTTTTGTTTTGTGGCGATTGGTGAAGTGTAATTTTAAAGATACAAATGTCAATTTGAAAATAATTTGAAATGTAAATGCAACATCAAAATAAAATTTCGAGTACTTTAATGACCTACTTTATGAAATCCAAATGAGTTGGATAATAATAATTATCACAAGTTATTAAAACAAGATTATTGGTTATGAAAAGTTATCGTTGGCGAAAATTAATCATAACTGAAATTTTTGGAAACGTTTCATATTTTCGAAAAGAAAATTGTGAATTTTTCTATACAGCGAGTACAAGATAACTTTTCCAGCATGGGGACCTCCGTTGTTATAACAGATACAAATTTAGTCAAATAAGATGAATTGTAGATAATCAAACCAATCTATAAAGTTTGTGAAATTCCTCGTACTTTCGAAGTTACATTAAAAAAATAAAATAAAATTTCGTACCCTTTCCATTCAAAATAAGTAGGTACTATGATGGGATGAAAGTCGACCTACTAATAACGGTTCGTTTAACCAACGCAATACCCGTTTTTGGATCACTGATAATCGTTTGTTATTATAAAACATCAAATACGATTTGATCCCATTTAATCAATAATTTGTTGTTTTTATAACAACGGAGACCTCCATGCTGGGAATGTTTTCTTAGACACACTGTATATCACATTGATTTACTTATTTATTTTTCCGTTTTATTGTCTTAGTTTTAAATAGTAAATACGACAACAAAATAGCGGAAGTCTGACTTTTTTGCTCAAAAATTTAGAGAATATGAAGCCCAATATTGAAGAAATATACACTGACCGGCAAAAAAAACCGGCCACCCTAAAATATATAACAAAACTATTGATAATCTGGTTTATTTAATTTGAGATGTACTTTATATCAAAGGACCATTCATTATTAACAAAAAAACATAAAAATTACTCAAGAAAAAGAGGAGATTAAGCAAAATTAAGTTTAATATGAAAAAAATAACAAAAACGGCAGTTGGAAAATTGAAAAGAAATGTCTTCAGTTAAGTTACTGGTGACGGTTAATAACGCGTATGACCTCCTCGTGCTCGAATGACATCATTTAAACGTCGAGGCATCGAATCAATCAAATGTGTCAACGAATTTTGAGGTATTACCTCAAATTCTTCGTAAAGCACTGCTCTTAAATCTTGCAGTGTGTCTGGCAAAGCCGGGCGACGACAAATGCCTCTTTGAAGTTGATCCCATAAGTGCTCATTGGGATTGAGATCAGGGCTGCATGCTGGCCAGTTAAGTCTCTGAATTCCGACCTCGTCTAAGAAGTCAGCCACTACTCGTGCCACGTGTGGTCTGGCATTGTCGTGCATTAGAATGAATCCATCTCCAATAAAGTGAGAGTAGGGCACGACAGCTTCTTGCAGAATGTCTTCCACGTATCGGTGGGCATTTAAAGCCCCAATTTCCACAAAAAGAAGTTCGGTACGTGCCTCAGACGAAATACCTGCCCACATCATAACAGAGCCACCATTAAAAGATCGCCTTTCGGAAATTGTGCAGTCTATGTACCGTTCATTTGGTCTTCTCCACACCCTTTCGCGACCGTCAGGGGAGCGTAGACAAAAGCGCGATTCATCAGTGAAGAGAACTTTACTCCATTGGTGAGGAGTCCAGTTTGAATGAAGTCGTGCAAATTCCAACCGTGCTCGACGATGTCTTTGTAACAATTCTGGGCCTGTTGCAGGTCTCCGTGACTTTAGATCTCCTTCAACAAGCCTTCTCCTTATTGTCCTCTCAATTACTTCAACTCCACGAGCTGTTTGGAGGCGATGTTGAAGTTGAACAGCCGTTGATCTCCGATCCCTTAGTGCATTGAGCACAACAAAACGGTCATCAACTGCAATTGTTGCTTTTCTTCTTCCGGATCCTGCTCTCCTAGTGCAGCTGCTAGTCTCCAAATACCGGTTCCAGGCATCCTGTACGGTGGTACTGGGTATTCCCAGTGCACGAGACACGTAACGTTGGCTACGACCATCTTCAATTAAACCAACAATACAAGCAACAATCTCAACAGTTAACAGCATTTTTTTTCAATTGCGTAGCTCTTTAACTGTCATACTCCATTTTAAAAACAATGCAAAGAAGCCTCCTTGATTTTAGGCAAATAAATCATAAAAGACAATACATGAACTGCTGATGGGTAAACAACAAAAATTTCTTAATCTCGTTAAAAACGGATTTTATCCTTTAAAAATAAAGGTGGGAATAAATCAAACATCTTAAAAGTACGGATTATGAAATTTAATCAAATTAACTTTCCATGTCGACTTGAAATATGTCTTTAGATTCGATTTTTAAATTTTTTTTGTGGTGGCCGGTTTTTTTTGCCGGTCAGTGTACATAGAGAAAGCAAGCTAAACATTAAAAATTAATTTCTCTTGTTAACACAAAAATAGTTTTCCTTGATTCATGTTTTTTCGCTTCGTTCGATTCTTTTACGAGTTATCTTGTTTTTTGTTTGTTTAATTCATTCTTGAGGTTTGGAAATTAAAATGCAACATTTACCATTTAATATTACGTATTGGTCTATTTTGCAATATTTTAGTCTGTCTTTTACTCTTCATTTCAATCTATGTTTACAATAATTAGTTTTTATTTAGTTAATTTCGCCCTTATATAGTTGTTCGTATTTCACTTTTAAATGAACTTTAAAAGGTATGGTTTGCTTTGTAGGTACTATTTGAAATTTTATTATATTTTTTCTATTTTGTCTATTAATAATTTTAATCAAAAATTAAAAAAGAAAAAGCATTTAAATTGAATATTACCGCTTAACTTTCATTAATACCAAATTCTGTTAATAATCGCACCAAGTTTGCCTGTAGGATTATATATTTTGAAGTTCTTGTTTAAACAGAATGTAAATCTGTTTACTCTATTTGTCATTTCCACATTAATATTTTATTACAACAAATGCCCTTCTTCTTGACGACACATTCGTCGAGAAAGTGCGCTCTAGATGCTCTAATTCATGCAGTTCTTATTTTGCCTTTTAGACCTTCCAAGTTTTGTGCCTGTTTCTGATATACAATACTGCCGTGCTAAGCGAAAAAGACATATGTATATGCAAATTTCATATTTTTGAATTGACTTAAGTTTTCTTGAAATAGTTCTCGAACTGAATGACAAAATGTATTATAATGATATTTTATTTACAGAAGAGATATTGAGTGATTGAAGTACGCCAATATTGTTTAATAAATATGATATTGAGATATGTTTTAGATAGCTACTTTAAATTCAAAAAACAAAACAGTCAGATACGTCTTTTTCGTTTAGTAGGGCAGAACATCTTTCAAAGCACTCCACAACAAATAGTAGTCCACAGGCGTCAGACCCAGAGATATATCAATATGACAAAAGTGACAATAATGGATTGTTCGTTACTTCAATCATTTCTGTTATTTTCATGACATACTGTACCTACACTTGAATACTGAGAAACTCAGTATCTCAACATTTTTAATGTTTTAATTTTCTTCCAATGGAAATAATAGGACCTCCTACATGTGTTACATTTCTGAATTCATGAGAGAAATTGTTTTTAAATAGAAATTTAAGAAAAAAATACTATTCCATTTTAAAAATAAAAGTTGCATATTCTTTTAATTCCATATAAAAATATACAACAACTTGCAATTGTACTTACTGAGATATTAACAGTTACATGTTACGTGAATGACTCTGTATATTATACTGGAAAAATTACTTTTTTAGTTGTTTTGAGTTTCTCTTACTAACGTTTACATATGTATTATTTATCCCGGAGAAGCTGTCAACGTCAGCCAAACATTCATTTATAATAATTTTCCAATTCAATGGATTACTGCAATAATCAGAGATTAGTGATTTCAATTACGTTTTTATCTGATTTAATATATTAGTCTAAGTATTAGTATCATTTAATTTCATTAATTAAGCTCCAGTAATACCTATACAATGAATACTGATTTCCAATAATAAAGAATAAAAAGATCCAATAATAAAAAGTAAAAATTGAAATCAAAATTTACTGTTTTGAAATTAGACCGAATATCGAATGAAACTCCAAATGTAGCCAATTCATTCATTCATGGCAGTGACTGAACATGAGTGAAATGTAAATGAAAGTCGTTATTTCACGTCTAATGTACAGTTGATCTTAGCTCGAAATAAACCGTAAAATGAAACGAGCGCTGCGATCAGTAAAATACATTTACATGGAAATTTTTGTTCGCTGCCTAGATCAACTTTCTCATGCCTTTTAAGAGTCTATTAGATTTTTTCTGGTCTAAATTTTATTTATAAAGCGCGAAAAGATTGTATAATAGTTGATGAAATACTTTTTCTATATAATTTTTGTCGTTGTTAAATAAGACGGACGTAAGGAAAATAAAAAAAAGCACCGAAACAAAAATACCGAACGCGTATTCCAATTTGATTATCTTCTATTACGTCAAACATAAAATCAATGTTTATTCAGTATTAATGTTATGACTCGCGAAATTATGTTGGCCGTTTTTATCTTTTAATATGTAGACTCACAAGCACGCACGCACGCACGCAATGTTTATCTGCTTCTGTTTAAGGACTAAAAACAACGAATCCTCGGAGCTTTTCTTTTCGCAGGTCGAATCAAACTTTCTCACTTTTGGCAGGCGTGTAGTTACCAAGATCTTATCCTTAATACGTGTTCTTTGCAGCAAAGTAGGCGTTTGATGACGCCATTAGAATCGAAACCAAGTCACCTCTATTTTAAAAATATATTCCAATTGCCTGAGCTGCTTATACACGACAACGACCATAAACCAAAAAATAAGTTCTGGATGCATTTTTTTAAATTTCAAATTTAAATTAACTTATCTTTAATATTAAATTAGTTACTATTAGCTTATTAGAAATGAATGAATAAAAGAAAGACATAAAAACATATCAAGTGGAAGAGACCTGAAAATGGAGAAAATTAGAAATAGAAATACATACATTATTAAGATTTTGGTAGTGGAGAGATAGAATCAGTAATGAAAGGTTCACTGAAGACTGAAGTAAATAAAGTCGAGGAAGAAAGAAAGAAAGAAATTGGAAAAAGTAGAGAATAGTAATCCCTTTCAAATAATTAGAATTAAATGGGAAATCAAATAAGAAAAAAGAAAGTTATTAGAAAGAGAGAACGAAAAGTAAAGCACATACATATCTATAAAATAGAAAATCATACGGAAAATAAGCAATGAAAAGTGAAACAAATCAACGTTTTTGTACGAGATGAAATCTAATTAAAGAATAAATGAGACAACTTCGTCCACTGTCGGACTGATTAAATTGATTGTGTATTTTGATCAAAACAGAAAATTGCTTTAAAACATTTTTATTGTATCTACATAAATGTTCGGTAACATAAATCTGTAATTATTAAATAATTACTGACAAATTTGTTAAGGATTGACAAGTCGTAAACTTTGAGAGCTAAATTGGTAACAATCGTTTATATGTATTACTAGGCTTAAATTTATTAAAATGTGTTTACAGAATAGCAACAACAATAATCAACACAAGTTGTATAAAGTTTTAATAACAAATAATATTATGTTTTATATCCACCCAGAGAAAAGAAAAACACAAAATTTTTAGATAAACGTAATTTTTTTTTAGACTACAAAAAGCAAAGTGCTGTGATACCAATATTTGTTCATCTATATTTTTGTTTGAATGTTTAGATGTATAGGGTTTTTGTTTATATTTTGAACGGCACCTACACATTTTGTTATTATACATACAAACAAATAATAAATACAAACGTTTTAGGGATTTACCTGAACCGCCATTCATAGAAAAATAAAAAGATGGAATTAATTACACACAGATTAGTGAAAGAGAGTATAGAATAAAATTAAAAAAGGAAAAATTAAGAATGAGAGAACTGGTAGAAAACGACACAAAAATATAAAAAAATTAATTGCTTAATTTAAAGAATGAAAAAATAATAAACGGTGTAATAAAATCGGAATTTATGAAATATTCTAGAACTTGTCATTTTAAGAACAGTATGTAGTGTTACTTGGCGTACAGGTTTAACAATTCTGGTTTTGGATAGTTCCTCTTCCAAGTATTTATGTTATTGTAACGCTAAGAAATTGTTGCGATTCAAAACTTGTTAGTAATTATACCGAGTGTCTCATTAAAAAAAAAATAGACTCCATATGACGGTTGATAATAAATGTTTGGGATAGATCAGCAACCACCGTAAGGTTAATTATATACAAATGACTTAATACACAGCAGCACTCAAATTGCGCAGGCCGTAAAAAAATTGCAATTAAAACCCTATAAGTAGAAACGAAGGTTATAGGATTTCTTACGCTCAAGTAACTCTAAAAGCATCCCCTGACGTTTGGTGGGTAAGTGGGAAACACACTATACATTCAATTAAAGGCAAGTTACACTCATCTCATTACACTTTCTGATCACGAGGCTTATAATTGTATACAGTGAAAGCTCTCCATACGGACAGCTCTCATAAGCGGATATCTCTCATGACCCGAGAATTTTTCTGGAACCAAAATTTAATTTTATCCCGCTTAAAGCTTTCTTAGAAGCGGACAGCTCCCATAAGCGGACAAAAAAGTTGGAACCGTCGGTGGCCGCTTATGAGAGCTTTCACTGTATACCGGTTGTTGTATCAAATTGAGATCATAGAAATGGAATAGAACAAGTAGCGCAAATAGTTGAAGATTGAAATTTATAATAGCATTACGTCATGAATATGGGAGCGCCACGCCTCCTTATTGTTGTATTGCTTATGTTCTCACTTTACAACAACGACCGGTATGTAGTCAGAGGGTTTAAGACACCGTGGATTTATGTATCCAACAAGAAACGAAACATAGTATGTAATAATTTAAACAAGTATTTTTTTAATTGCTTCTTTTTCATATATTCCAAGTATACAGGGTGTTAGGTTATTGCTTGGACAAATTAAAACTGTAGATTAAGGGTGTCAAATGGGATCAGAAAATACGTAGACTTGATGGATTGTCGGGACATTTTGAAAAATAGCAAAAAGAGCGAACCATTGAGGACCGCTGATGGTACTTACGTAGCGAGCGCCTATTAAAGCTGATGCATCTTGCAGTGTCTCTTGCCCGTTGCACAATTGCAATAATTGTTTGACGATTCGGTGTACGACGCAGGGGATACCGCCACCGATATCTATGCACTATAGCACGTGCATTGCACCTACATTCTCCATAAGTTAGAATAATGTCAACAGTTTCGTTATTTGTGTAAGCTGACCCTGACCTCACACTGACCTACACACTCCGAAGACATTGAACGTGTGTTATTTGCTTGTCGTGAAACAATAAATCATCTGGGAATTTATGGCAGGGGATCGTGCGCCCGGATGGCGTTCGGCACGTGGGTGTAACAGTAGATCAAACAAATCAATGGTTTCCAAACAATTTTTATCGATTTTTGTTTGAATTTTTTCCTGGAAAACGAAAGCCGCAGCACCCTCTAATGTAAAGGCTTTTTTACTCTACAGAGTGTTCTCAATACGTGGTTTGAAGGTGTCCAGTCAATTAGCTACCACCCTGTATAGTTTTTAAGCAATTTTTTTCAGAAAATTAATTTAAATATTTCGTTAGTGCATGTTAGTACATGGTTTATAGCACCATCATACTAAATAAAAACGAAGAGGCATCAATTAAAGTGAATGATAGGGTGGGTCAAAAAACCAAACTTTGAGATAATCTTACCTCCAATAGTAAAATTATGTTGTCTTTTAGTGATATTATGACACCTACGAAATATTTTTGAGTTTAATTAATTAATATTTAGAGGGTGCGCCTTACGTTTGAATTTTTGAAATTATACAAAAAAGGCCATATAGTATGCCATGAAAAGTTCGTATTTTTAATAATAATAATAATAACAGAGTTATCATCAAAACTGTATACTAAAAGGGCAAGAGAAGGTGGATAAAATTAAAACTCGAATCTCGCAGCAATGCCTAAATTCGATAGCAAGAAATATTTCAATATTGAATGATTTTCATTAATTTTTTTGTTGTATTATTTTTTAAATTATTAATAAATGATTATTTTATTCTGAAAACCCTATTTTCGTTGAGACATTTATGTTATATGACTACCAGAATATATTCAAGTTATTCGCATTTCCAAGGCAAAGCGCAACGTGAAGATGAGGTGCTATTTACTTTAAATTCTAGCATTACACTGTTTTCATGTAAAGGCAACATAATTTTACTATTAAAAATCAAAAGCGCAATATTCATTTTTTTCCATACAAAAATGACCCACCCTAGTGAATGACTCGTAAGGGTATATTTGTTGAATGTTCAAAATAGATTTTAAGGTTGAGTTATAACTGAAATTTATTTACAATTTATTTATGTCTATTTAATAGAAATTTGACTGAAGTTTTAATGAAATCTTTAATAATTTCTGCGACATTCCTCGACGACTGCATTTTCAATTCTCCAGTGCACTCCTTCCTATGAAGCTCGCCTACGATAAATTAATTTTCATCCTTGACTCATTTCACGTCCCTACGTTTTCTGCATTCAAAGGCTGACCGTGCACGCAGACGATATAGACCTGGAGTATTTATGTGTATTTACAAATACGCGAAATTGTGAGTATAAATACGACAAGACGTTTTGCTCGCCTTTGTGATAAATGCCACAGTTCAGAATGTCCGTGCTTTTGTGCATAAGAATTGCGGTCAGTGCAAGTTGTTTGAATTTTCCATAAATTAAGCGGGAAAAGCAACAAGTTGTTTATATTTCTGCATAAACATTGAGAGCGATTTTTAAAATATATTCATAATAAAAATAAATATGTAAATTTAACTACAGTTCATTTTTTTACTATATGCCGATCTATCGATCGAGAAGTCGAAGAATTTTTATGTACAGTTGCGGACAGAAAATTTCTTAACTTTTACGTCAGTTACATCCGAAATTTTCTGTCCGCAACTGTACCTAGCTATCACCTTCTAACTTTCGTGAAACAGCTTGCGGCTTTTGTCATGTCACGTCATTTCGTCATATATTTTCTTAACTCAGATTTATACGATCGGTATATAGTAAAAAAATGATCTGGACGTATGTTATTTTTTTAATTTAGCAAGAATTCGTAATGTTGAACATTTTTCGTAAAACTGTGCTTTTTTTTTTAATTTCCAACATTTGCCTGTAGTACTTATCAGTTGATGACTTTTTGTCAACACTATCTTAAAGACAACGAACACCTACAGTAGAGAGGAGCAATTGACACGTGTTAACTTCGTGATTGCCATTGTACAGCAACTTTAAATCTACGTTTAATAACTTGTGTACGAGTTTTTCGGTCGTTAGCGAGGAGAATCATCAAAAAGAGATTACAAAGTTGCTTTGACCTCGCGTTTTTTCGGATTGTTTTTGCAGGAAGCGATAAAAATTTTTTACTATTTACCACCATCGTAATTTATCTCATTTGTGTTTTCTTCTATGACGTGTTTTCTTCTATGACAAGAACGAACAATCTTCGATGTGTAAATATGGAGTACGTGCGAGTTACAAAACTTGACTTTTGTATTAATATCTAGGGGGCAGTTCGAAGGTTCCACCCACCCACAGTGGAAAGAACAGGAGGATAGGGATTGACGTCAACACTTGCGTCATTGTAGTGAGCACGCATATATTTTACTTGAGCATCGGCACGTGAAAACGTACGTGTCCACAGTAATCTCCAACAACCGAAATAAATTACTGGGAGTCATGCAAACGAATTTTAATTACTTTACATATCGCTGTTTATTATGGAGCTCTCCGGTGGCCATTTGTTCCGCTTAATTAAAATTAACTGCATAATTGTTCCTGGAAAATCTCGAAAAAAGTATCATAAATTGTGTTGATTTACTCCTGATGTATGATTACATTTATAATTTCATTTTATCAATGAATTTAATTACAATTCTAACTTCTTTTCTTAAAGTATTTTTTTAATCTTTCATGCAACAACTGAATGAAATTAAGAAAATCCGTTTACTTGATGTATTGCTAATATTGTCAAACGAACTTTCTTAATACTCGTAATCAAAATACTTGTTTTTGGTAATGTATAACTTTATTATAGGTGTTAAAGGAGACATCCTGTATTTTCAATTTTTCTGGTCAAAATTAAATGATCACTAACAAAAATCATAGATCACTTTATGAAAATCCAAAACTCGACTAATCTAGCTTAAATTCAGAAACTAATCCAAATTTCGGAAAAACAGTGAATAAATAATTTTCTTGTGGTATCTGGGTGCCATTCTTGTATAAGCAAGTTATGTAACTGTTCAAGAGTTGCTGTAGCCCAGAAACATTTCTAACTCGTCGACCTAACTCCATGAGCTTTAGATCTGGGCTTTTTGCTGTCAAAAGTCAAAGGATTTGTTTTATGCAGGACCGTAAGAATTAGACCAGTTGCAAGTTGCCTGGCTGTCAGATTCACTTCTTTTAATCTCACTGGTACAGTTCTTGTCGATTTTTCCTTTCCAGTGGCCAAACGGAAATCATTTTTTAACTCGCTAGACGTTGCCTTAAAGCCTGCAGCTCTATGTAGCGATCTTCCATGACAATTGTTTTCTTTTTGGCACCTTGTCTTCTTGTTCTGGTTAAACCACCAGCGGTTATATTTATATCTTGCAGTAGCTCTTTGCACCACAGATTTGTATGTCTTTAGAATTCGAGTAACTTCTCTTTGCGAAGAAGAATGATGATAATTTGAGCTACTTCTTCGATTGCAAGATAACGCCTAGGCAAATTTAGGAAGAGCTGAGACTTGAAACGACTTTTTGCATTTTTTCCCCAGATGCCAAACTTTACTATGTCAAAACAACTCAAAACTTTGTATTTGACACGTATTCTTATTGTTGAGATTCGTTCGTGTGAAAACAATTGCATTGCCATTATTAATTTCTTCAATCAACCATTCATAAAAATGAAGTTATTTGTCAGATAACATTAACGGGAAGATGGAAAAATCGGCCCTAAGAGAAGTTTTCTCATTATTATTGTCCTTACGTCACATGTTGAAAAATATATCCAAACGAATACGTCCAAAGGACACAGACATACATTAGAAAGAGATGACCAAATTAAAAATAGGGATTGAATTTTATTCGTAGCGTTACATGTTTGAATTGGTTTCCGGTTGGAACCGCGTCACGTTGACTTTTACTGCGGACGTTTCGTTCTCCATTACAGAAGAACTTCCTCAGGGCTGCTGCTGCTGGTGTTGCTGGTGCTTCTCGTTAGTCGTTGAGTGTTACATGTTTTTCAAAAAGCGATTAACTTAGAAACAACTTTAAATAATAAAAAAATTAATGACTGCGGAGAGAAATAATATGGCTATCTGCTAAGAGTAGACAGTTCCAGAATACTAATGTTAGCTGGAAAATACACAGCATCACAAGAAAGATCATTACAATTTTGGAGAAAAGAAATACTAATTTGAAGACAAAACAGACGATAACCTAATTCAAGGCTGTCCGACCTTAGGTAATCCAAAGGCCGCATCTGGACTAAACAGTACACAATAATGAAAGAATCGATGTATGTATGTTTTGAGTATTTGGTGAGTCCTTCCGTTAGTTAGATTTGGTCCAAGGGCCTGGTTTTAGATAATTCTGATCTAGTCCATGAACTGTAGAAGAAGGAAAAACAAGAAGAGGAAGAGAAATGTGTTGTTGTCGTTACTTAAAAACACATTCCAAATAAAAATCAAAGTTAAAAGTGAATAAATAACGTTACTGAGACATTAAGTTTATAAAAAGTGCTGAACTGGTGGTGTGAAATGAATTTCTTTTAGGGGAACGGATTTTAGAGCTGTGAAATGAATAATAATATTTGAAAATTCACTTAAATGAAGCAATTTTCAAATTTTGATTAATTATTTCAAGTATACTTACGTGAGTTAAGTAATTAATTTCAGGAAACTATTATAAATATACGTACCTTAGCTGGTAATATTAAAATTTGCCGCTAGTTAATTTTGTTTAAAGTGTAGTGTAAAACAAAATTTGACTTTAGTTCTCCAAATTTACGTGACGTAATTAATTAAAACCATTATTCTGCATAAACTACATACATATATATTTTATGTCGAACTTTACAAATCAATTATGTTTGCCCTTCTATGACATCACATCTCCAAACGAACCATTTAGAGTGACGTCGTGACCATAATAAAATTTAAGTGTTAGACATTAAGCTGGTTTTATTACGCGTGAAATGTCGTCATATAGCAGAAACGTTGACTCTCTTTGGAAACTTAATTAGGTCATTTTCACAGCTTATTTGTTGGTGACACTATCATTGCCCTAATTCTCCGGCGAGTTTTCTAACAAAATTCGAAATTAAAAATAACAAAAGAAAAGAAAAGAATACTTGTCCGGAGTCACGTAAAATAACGTGAGACGAGAATTTGGCCTGCGAAAAAAATTTTCCGCCGCCAGGTTATAATTGCTATTAATAGTTTCGACACGGCGACTTTCTTAATGAAACTAGTTATAGTACACGTGTAAATTAAATTTCGCCGGCACTCGCGCGATTTACGTAATGTTTATGGTTCGTTTTGCGAATCCTATTGTTAGTAGACTTGGCATAACTGGTTACACAAATATTACTGGTAATTTGAGTTGTTTTCGTCACGTTATATGTATATACAAACATTTTCACCCTGATTTTATCGTATCGACGCTGGAAGTGATAAGTGAACTGATCGATATAAAGGACTGCGATTATAATTCAATTTTAATAGGCCAGCCATACTGACTTTATAACTTTATGTTATGCTGTATCCATCGATGTAGAATTTAATTTTGCATCTCATGATGTAAAAATATACAGAGTGTTCCATTTACGAAAATTGTGTTTTGGGCAGTTAAACATAATGACCACCATATGAATTTCTCAGGAATAATTAGGATAAGACTTGAAAGTCTGAACATTATACTTTTAAACCACATGTCACTGCAATCTTTAAATTTGAAATTGGCTTAAATACATTGTCTTAAATGAAAGGTCACCAAAACAATTTTTTAAATAAATTTGAAGATATTTCAAAATCGGTTACATTTAGGTATATGGAAGCCTCAACATTTCTTATTTACAATAATGTGTAGAATCAGAATTTGTAATAAAAAGTATAGCATTCCATTTAAAATAAAAAAGTTAACGGCGACTTCCGGTATAACCGGAAGTGATATAAAAGTGAAAATATTTTAATCTGAAAGATCACTTTCCATTAGGGCAGTGTACTGATTTTCAGAATTTTTGTTTATTCCCTTCCCCGAAAACTTTTAATATGCCACTGACTAGAGGTGGGCGATACGGGAAATTGTGTATCGAATTCGATATGATTTCTGTATCGATACGTATCGATATATCGAATATCGATAACTTATGACAAGAAATCCGATATTTCGATACGTATCGATATTCGATATCCGATATTTGGATTCGTATCGATATTTCGATATGTATCGATATGCGATACGTCGATACAGCTGAAAATGTGTATCGATACAGCTGGCGTATCGATATATCGACCCAGCCCTAGGCCACTCTATTTGGGAGACCCTGTATAATAATATTATTTGATGTAATATCACATGAGTTTCCAGTATTCGCAAATATGTATTGATATCTAGATTGTTCTTGTACAACTTGAAGACCTTTTGATGATCTACTTGATAGGTTTGAAAAAAGTGTGTTCACCATCTGGTCATTGACTAAATCTCGTCCTTTCCTCTCTCAGCTTCGTTTCATACCTTCGAAATTTGATGTCCGTGGATCTCCTGAAGAGATTTTTATACTGCTGAATACTACAGGCATCCTTTAATATTTTATAGATGTGTATAATGTGGCATCATTTATAATTATTATACACTGTGGAACAAAAGTATAGAAACCTCTAAATATCTCAACAACGGCTAGTGCTACCGAAGCAAAATTTGGAACAGTTAATTTAGGTGATAGCATGGATGTCAAGATGATGTCGGCGGTGTTGTCAATATTTCAGATTTTTCGCCAGTGCTGCCAACTTTGTAATTGTAAATGAAACACCCAGTATTTTTTTATTTGTTTAAGTTGCTTAAATAATTATTAACATAAAATGTATGATATGTCCTACACATGATGTTCACTGTTTTTGAAATATTTCAACATTTGTAAGTTCGTAACATTAAAACGCGCACGTTTTTTTTTAAGCAAAATAGTCGTTTGCTAAGAATTATGTAAACGTCAATTTTAAGTTAGTGTGAAAGTTCTGACTTATAACAATTTTAAATAATGGATAAGTTATCAGAAAGGGGAAAGAAAAGAAATTCTGATAATATTGGGATATGATGACAGGAGAAGAACATTACAAGAAACGTGCTCCACCTCATGTTAATCGGCATGTGAGACATTTCTTGGACAACATTTTTCCACAAAAGTGGATAGGAAGAAGAGAATTTACTGAATGGCCCCCAAGATCGCCAGATCTAAATCCGTTAGGTTTCTTTCTCAAATAAAACAATACTGGGTGTCTCATTTACAATTACAAAGTTGGCAGCACTGGCGAAAAATCTGATATATTGACAACACCGTCGACATCATCTTGACATCCATGCTCTCACCTAAATTAACCGCAACTCTGAATGTGCAATTTTGAAAGAATTTTGTTTTTGTGTTAAATTGTTTATTGCAGTTCTGTTTTTGGAATTATAATTTTGTTCGTTTTTATTTAATAACGTTTAATAAATAAAATTATAATTTTGAATATGTTTACTCATTCATTCATTCCTAAGTATTTACTTCAACATACCTAACATTTAAAAAAATCAGTACTTTATTAATTTTTTTTTGATCCTTCTGTTTCATGTTTTGTGAAAGTAGGTACCATAGGCGATTTTCGGTGGTAATTTTGAAAAGTGGCGCAGTTTTTAATTTCACAATGTTGGCAACCCTGGTCTAGCTTCAGTGTGATGCGAGGTTTGTTATTGAATAGAATTCCGCTCACATGAGGAAGTCGATAGATTTGACCACTTATTAAAATAGTTAGTTCCAGAAGTTCTGTTTTTTTTAGTTTTATGAATTTCGAATTATTATTTGTTTCAAACTGTTAAGAATAAAAAACATATTATTTACAGATTAATTATAATTTTTAGAAGTATTTTTTTATTTAAATGCACATAAATAGTTTTTCTTTTGAGAAGTTTATACATTTGCAGTGCACGTAACGATTTTTCATGTTGTATTCATTCATTTAACATTTAATTAGGAGGAGAACTATTTTTTGTTTTTTAAAAATATGAACCGCTTTTATATTTTCAATTCATATTTAAAGCATTTCGAATGTGATCTCATCAATTTTCACTTGATAGGTACTACATGTTTACATGACAAAAAGCGATCCACGCATAAAATTAGCTAAAGGATTAAGATCGAGATTAACGTGATATATGCGGTATCGCCGTCGTCGTAACGACAGTGACAGTTCACGAAGTTGAGATGCCTGACAATAGAGTCGTGACACGTTCTGTATATGTCGCAGTCACTTAGTGACACTATGACACTAGTCTGTTTTTTCATGAAACGCTTACACATCGTGAAATATATAAAATATTTCAGGAGAAGAGATTATGAATTAATCAAGATCAAGAGTATGTATGAAAAATATTTTACCATCATATTCAATAAGTTTTCAATGATTCAGATTAGCACCTATTACCAAGGGTCTACTTTGTCAAATTGTGTGTAAAATACATAAAATAATTTGTTGCCTAAAATTTATGTTTTGTAATTTTTGAAACAGCTATTATTAATTTATTATTAAATACGAGTTATTTGGATAAAAAATGAACGAAAGCTCCTAAACGTTGCTGTACTGAGACTGCTTGAAAGTGCTTCCTCATTTCACTTATCTAATACTAATAACAGTAAAATATGACAGAGGCAGTTTTTGTAAGAAAATTATCGACATTTTTAATTAAGAAAATTTTTTGACTTAACCAGCAACAGTTGTCACTTGTTGTTTTTTTCTGTTCTTCATGTTTGCGTTTCTTACATTTAATTTGTTTTTTTTTAATTTGCATTTAGTTACTAACTGATACTAATATAGCAATTGTATTTCTTTTAATAACCGCTTTCACATTTAGCAAATTCGGACAAACATATAAATTTTTTTCACATAAATATATCGCTTTGAATTCGGCTCTGCACTGACGCAGATTATTAAACATAAAATTTAAAGATTTGCGAAAATAAATCCAGTTTCTGAAAATATAACTTCGACGTCACGTTCCATGGCCGGTAAACACACAACATCTCCGCATTTCGCAGATGATTCCGCCGGTGAGTAAATTTATCAGTGAAACTCATTTCAAAGGTATTTTACACTTTATTATTAGTGTACTCGAGCTGACGATGATAACGCCGTGACTTACGGAGAAGAATTCGAACAACTTTGAACAAAGTGCATTTTACAGAATCGATTCGAATTTTAAGGGGTTCATACAATGTCGAAACCATTCATTTTTACGAAAGCATCTTTCAGCTAAAGATAATAAATTGCAATTTTATTAATCACAAGCGGACGGAGAAGTTTTGTTATTTGAACTATCAGATTTCAGCAGATTTTTTTCATTTAATATTTACGTCCTCCCGAGAATCAGTCGGAGCAAAACAATTTCATAAACTATCTGCAAAACAATTCAAGCTTTGCTGCAGACATCAAACGGCGCTGATGTTAGATTATTTCACGACTATGTATCAGGCATAGTTTCGAAGACTATGAATTTGAATTGGGGTCTGTGATGTGATGTAATGATTTAGAGCGTAAAAAAAACAAAGTCTTTTCATTGCGACTTCTTTTTTATTGCTGGTCAAGTCATTTAACGTTAAACTTAACAGTGAATTGCGTGGTTTAAAATTATTTTGTACTTACTCGTATTAAAGTGCATGTAGAATAAAAAAATAAAACAAAAAAGGAATGTAAAGACGCTATTTGTCAAAATAGCTAATTCACACTGGAATTATTGCTCAGGGTGTTACCATAACATAATAGTTGCAATTACGTATATGAGAGTGCACTTTTTTTAATTGCAAGGAATAAGGCAAAGTCTAGTCATAACACATTAGTACTCGTATTAGAAAACTATTAACATTTGTCGACCTTGTTCGCCATTAAAAAAAAGTGTTTATCAGAACGTTTGTAGCATTAAAAGATGATTTAGATCTTTTGTTTACAGACTGTGAATCTCTCATACGTAAGATGCTGGTACTGGAACCTAGTAAACGCTACTGTGTAGCTCAAATAAAGAGACATCGTTGGATGCAAGTAGAAGTTCCGCCGACATTACCCCCGTCCATTCCTGCGTCGTCAACTCAACCGAACGAGCAAATCCTGCGACTAATGCAGAGTCTAGGAATTGACAGTTCTAAAACCAGAGAGGTAACGGAACAGACTTGATGATTGTAATACGAAGTTGTAATTGTTTCCGTTTTCCATTTACAGTCGATACGATTAGGAAGCTATGATCATTATGCAGCTATTTATTACTTACTCTTAGACAAATTAAGAAATCAATTAATTAGTGGGGATAGTCAAGGAGGGAATAGGGAAGTCAGGCGTAGACCGTCGAATATAGCGGAACAGGCGATGAGAAAAATCAACAGGGCAAGCACCAGTGAAGATTGTAGAAGGTTGCTACATTCAACAACCGCCCCTACCGCCAGCAATAGCAAATTGAATACTTCACCAAGGAATTGCGAATCACCTCCTTCTCATGGAATTGACGCCGTCAAATTACTATCGGCGACGACCAGCGAAGATGCGTTAAAAATTATCCAGCAGGCATCGACGACTTCCTTCAATATATCGAACGAAGCAACGAAATTAATGTCTACCCTGCAGCAAGCGCCTGTTCCGCCGCCTGCAACGGATATCCCTCCATACAGAGACTACGTTAATCACATGCACGCGTATTCTTTTATGCAGAGTGCCATTTGTCAGCCTGGTACCCTTGAATGCGAGAATAAGGGCTCTCTAAGCAGGTTTTGTACGAGGTAAGTGGCTTGTTTGAATACATGACCAATCAACGAACACAATTCTCACTGCCAAATGCGTTTGGCCGATTCGCATAATCATTCTGTATGATCGGAATGGGAAAAGAAAAAAGCGATTGTTTTCTATCTTCGCAGGATTAAAATGACGGTCGAACCAAACGCCCGCAGTACTATTCTGGTGGTCTTATAAAACACAATCTGCTTCGTTTCGGATAAAATACTTCCGAGGAGAACTAAGTGAGTAGGGATGAATATTCTCTTCTTATAAAAAAAAGTTTCACTCGAATTGTTTCAGATTGGGAATTTAGATTCCGTAGGTGAAAAGATTAAAAAATTTGAATTCATAGAAAAATTGTATACGAAACAAGGTGAAGATTTAGGTCTATAGGAGTAAAACAAAATTGAAAAATCTAAACCATGAAAATTTTTTCGTAAAAACTCAAACTCAAAAACCGAAACGTAGGAACAAAAAACTCTTTTATTTCTTAATAAAACTAATTGATTAGTAATCATTTCTATGACATTTAGTTACTTTACTCTGACTAGTAAAATATAATTTAAAAATATCGAGCAGTGATTACACTGGGAAAAAAATTTACTTTTTTTTTATTGCTAAGAATTTTTCATCGGTTTTAGGGTAATTTTGTGTCGCTGATTCCGAATATGCTAACAGATTGGCTTCAATTTTTGAGATTGCACAATATTACTACAAAATATTACGCAGTATTATACAATACTACACAGTATTATATTATATCGGGTGATTCAAACCACCCATCCCAGCCTTTTTCTCGAAAATTTGAAGTACCTAGTAAACCGAAAGTAGATGCAACAAAGACCAACTTTGAAATTTGTCGAATTGGATGTCATTGAATCGGACTTTTAAAAATGAACAAATTTTGCTTTGAAAAAACTCAAATCATTTAAAATGTACTAAAACACAAAATATAAAACTCACATTATCTGTTGTCTTAATCATACATTGTTTCATTTCAGTTGGTTTAAAACATTACAACGCTGGATGAGGAATAAGGATCAGAGATTGACAGGTTTGACATTTTTAATTCACGGAAATTTTCATAAATGTTCAAAAATGCCTACCATCTTGATTAATAGATTTTTGTTTTCGACTTCTCACGTTCTTACTAGCTTTGCTGTGGAGGAATAAGTGACAAATTCGTCTGGTTAGAAATATCAAATTGTTTTTTTTTTCATTGAGAAAGAGAGAAGAGAGAGAAATCTGCTAAAATATTGTATAGTTAAGATAACAGACTGTGGTGTTTTTAGCACTTTTTAATTTTTTCTTGAAAACCGCTTGAGATATTAAAAAATCGTTCAAATAAAATTTCAAAGTTGGACTTACTTCCGGTTGACCTTGAAAGATAATTACATCTTCATCAAATGCGCCGTATACCCTTTTGTTATTAAATTTTCTTTCGCAACATTTTATTACTTCATATTTTCGGGACAAGGGTTCGAATGGGTGGTCTAAAACACCCAGTACATTACGCTGGAAACGTACACATACAAACAGTGCACCTCGAACTTGTTTGTCGTTATTACGTCTATTCATTATACATATAAAATATTATTATTAATTACATGTGTTTATTTTGCATGATGTCAGGCAGTTTCTGAATACATATGCTTCAGGTAAACATTAATATTTTTGCATACCTATTTACCTATTTTAATGGAGGTATGTATTAGCTCAAAAATTAGAGCCAGTCCAGCAAAACTGATCGTACTTATTTTCGGACTCAGCAACATAAAATTGCCCCAAATTCCTTAAAAAAATTTTGATAATAAACTCATTGTTCCCCAATATTACGATTCGTAGATTAGTATTATTCAAATGCAGCATTTATTTTTAATTATTGTATTGTTTGGTATTTCAATATATTCATGTTTTTAAAATTTAGAAAACAAGAAAGTCACTCAATTACTATAGAAATAATTGAAATTGTGAATGTGGAATAAAAACATTCAGATGAAAAACTAAACTAAATAAATAAGAAAACACTAAAATAAAATACTATATCAATTTTCAAGAAGATAATCAATAGGCTAACCGAATAATATTCAGACATTAAAATAAGATCAAATGAATTTATAATTGGAGTAAGCCGTGATGCCCGTGATTATTACAATGTATTATTGAAAATAGAATTCAAAAGATGGTAAATGGAGGTAATCACTTTTAGAGCAAAAATCTAACTTTGAATGTAGGATATTATAAAATTCTTGATTTATTCTTCCTTTTTACTACTCGGTAGTAAAAGTCAGGATTAACCTATTATAAAATTATTTGATATCATGATATTTAACTTATACAGCTCATGTTATTTATAATAAAGAATGTTACTTGGATATTAACTTTAGGGACTGAAATTACATGTTTTATTTGAATTGCACATTTGCTGATACTGAAGGGCATTTAGTCAATCTTAAAAGTCAATCTTAAAAATGTTTGGCGAATATTTCCTTTCATCATTACATCTAACCTGTACTCTACAATGCAATCTATAAAATTCACATTGCCTTAAGTAACTACATTTTTGTGTATTTCTGAAAATATGAAAATCTTTTTATTTTTGGCGTCCATTATTAATTAATTTCCTAAAATATTTTTTGGTACACAATGTTGGTGATTTGGCGAGCGTGTACCTTAATTACGATTCGTCCCCTAAAACCTTATTTTGCGTACTTGATACATAAACTACTATTATAAGAATTAGACATTCATTGCTGACGTTAACGAAACGACAAAATAAACAAATGTTATCTTCTCCATTACGCTCAATAAAATTCTTGTTTTTGATTTTTTAATGAAGATTAGGTTTATCTAAGCGGATTCCTTACGTAAATTGTTCATTATGTTATTTCTAAGTAATGTAAAAATATTTTGTGGTGATATATGTAGTACAATATCTACTGATGAGATAATGCGAATTTAATCTTCTTCAATGCAACAAGCGTCCGTTAATTCTGCTTCTTGCGTCATTCGTTTTGCATTCGCGTTAACATTGACGCAAGAGTCGATGCACCTTGCCAATCTTATCTAAAATTAGCATTAATGGCTATCTGATGCGCAAAAAATATCTTAATTTAAAGACCTTTATCGTTATCCGTGATTTTCTGATGAAAGTCAGATTCACATCGGAAACAAGAAAGGCATTGTTATTTTTATGATATCATAGAGAAAGCTTCTCCTCATTGTTTACCTTTCCAGAGTTATGTACTTCACGCCACCAGTCGTTTTGTTTTTCCTCCATAAAATAATCAGTCATAATCTCAGATATATTCGCTTTCTTCTATTTTTAAATCTACTCTATTTTCGTGGTAAAATTACAAATCGCCTGGAAAGAAGTAAATTAATATTTTGAACGATACGTTAGTTATAGGAGTCTCACAGTTATCTTTGTATTAGGTCCGAAATAATATGAGGGTGCTAAAGGGAATCTAAAAACTGCGAAATTTTCCAGATATTATTTAAGAAGGTACGTAAAGAAATTTTAACTGAAGTCTTTTGCTTGTATTGTAAATTGTCTTCAAAATATTGCAAATTCTTTTTCTAACTTTCTTTCCGTATTCTTCCTTTTCTTTATTTGGACTTATCCACATTTACGCTGGTAAAATATTAAACGAATATTTTTTTTTTAATCAATAAATCGTCATTTTGTATTAGTTTAAGAAATGTTTAAACTTTGATGTAAACATTATTGTTTCTTTCATGAATCGACGGATACCCTCAATCTTTTATGTTTTGCTCTTAACGTACACGTTACTTGTTTAAGTATATTTATTAGTAAACCACAAAATGAGGACTAAATTTTGATTTGTAATTTTGCAGCGAAAATTGTTACCAATGTATTGAATACGTCTGACTTAATATACCGATAAATAAAAATTAAATTAATTAAAAACCATTAATTTTTTTAATCAAAACGATCAGAGGAGATTTAAGTTTTTAGCACTGGTGGTCATAACTTAAGCAATGAATATAATAGCTTATAATTTTAAATAAAATAAATTTCACTATCTTTAAAATTATTGATACGAAACAGTTTGTCTTATATTAGTTTTATTTCTAAAGTTTGAAGTTCATTTTGCAATGTATAGGCTTTAAAAAAACAACAATAAATAATTATTTAAAAAATTATTTTTTTTACTAAAACAGTTTCCATGATTTTCATTATATCTGTATGTTCATTTGAATTTGTGGTCTAGTGAGCGTTGATGGCCATCTATGTATGTCGTAGCATATACCACACGCACTTTTCACGACTAAAAATGTCTGCTAGTAATCTGTTTACCGGCATGTTTCAAACATGTTTCTAATCTAGAAGTATCCCTTAAAACGTGTATTTCTAAAAATGGTTTTAACAGTGCAACAGAAAATAACTCCATTAAATTTGTGTATTATTTTAGATTAATACCAAATTAAACGGTAAGTCGTATGATGTAATTGACGACATGACTTTCTTTAACAGTTCCAACGGCCACTAGACCACAAATTCAAATGAACACACGTTATAATAGTTATAATATTATAACTGCAATTTTATGTTACTCACACTGGTCGCAGTAATATAGCACATTACACAATATGGTTATAAAGTTTTATGATAATGGGTGAATATGGAAAATAGATTTCTTTCTTTGAATAGTTCATAAAACCGTAATTAATTGACAGCTGTTAAAACGAACTATTATGAGTAGAATTCATCCGCATATGATTGTGTAATATAAACGTAATCAATGTGTAAAATGAGAATCTTCCATAAATACGTAATGTCTTACTGGAGTGGCCATTTTTACAATATTATTTTACTTTATAATTCATTCTAACCGTATAACTAATCAAAAACGTTCTTTCCTTTTACGTGAAACATTTATGATCCTAAAAAAGGAGCAGTTTGGCAATTATAAATACTAGGTTTTCTGCTTTAGAACCGTCTCTCTAAATGTCTTTCACTAAAAAAAAAACTTCTATAAAATTGTAGTCAACTTAAAAACATGGTTGTTATAATATTTCTACTAATAGATTACGAAATTGGTTGCAAAAAAATATGGTCACTTAATAGTTATTTATTTATATAGAACAAAGAGTTGAGCTTTAAAGTGTGAACAAATTGTTTACTTGTGAATACGTTTATTTTATACTGGACACTTACCTTACCGTGTTAAATTAGTATGAAAATAAATTTTGAGATTTATTTTACACAAATAACCGTAATAATTAAAGTCCGCGATGAGCAACTTCCATAGCAATGGAATTGTTTACAAACGACAAGGTAATGAAAGTCACGTCACGTTTTTCTTAATTATTATGATGATTTTAATGTACTTTAATGTAACTTTAAAGATGTATTATTTGTATTATAAATGGTCCGAAAAACCATTATAAAATTATAAATTAACCTTTATAAAATAAAATTAATTATACTATTCTTTTTTTAAATAATAGTAGTAGTATTTTGTAGACCTCGGCGGTAAAGTGCTTGTTTTCCAGGCCGAGAGAAGATATGAACAGGCGAGGCGCAGCCGAGCCTGGCCACTTCTTGAGGCCTGGAAAACCACTTTACCGCCATGGTTTACACATTATTTTTTCTTCTACACATTATAATTAATTTTGTTAATGTCACACAAACGTTCTTTTTCTTGAAGTAAAAATATTAAAATTGATTTACTATTAAAATTATTACTAATACATCTATACTAGATGCTTTAAAAAACAATCTTGTATGTGCTAGCGTGGCCGAGCGGTCTAAGGCGCTGGTTTAAAGCTACGGTTAAGGCACCAGTCTCTTCGGAGGCATGGATTCGAATCCCACCTCTGCCAGGTTGACTTTTTTTCTTGATAATTTTAATCCTTTTTAAAACCAAATACCAGTGGAATTAAATAAAAGACTTATATTTGTTAATTTTTTAATGTCGATGAGAATGCATTCCAGAAATTATTGTTGCGCCACCTAGTGATAAAGCTTCGTGAATTATTTTCTCGGGTAGGCATTTATGTACCGCCGGGCTAGCCGGCGGTAAAATTGAATTTTCTAATAGTGTAGGAAAAAAAATATTTTTTCAAAATTTTCAATCAGAAAATTTTGTATACATATTGTAATACTTCACTGTAACCGCCAAGAAAATGACAAAAGATAAATTTCAAAAGCAACAAAGGAATGAGCCAATTTAATATTTTAGATTGTAGGAAACTCTCAAGTCTCTAAAATGTTACTTTTTACCTTAGTTTTATCATTCCAGTTTAGCTTCCACTTCAAGCATCCAAGTAACAATGAATGAACGAAGACATTTTTATTTCGGTTTTTCTTATACAGGTTGTTACAAATTCGAAGCTCACCATTGCAAAGAGTGCAATGCATTGGGATCTCAAAAAGGATAATAGACACGAAATCGGTTAAATTAGGGCAAGTAAAGTTACATTTTTCGATTTTTTGAAAATATTTCAAAAATTATAAATCGTAGAAGATTTTAGTAGAGTTTTCGAGATCCCAATGGTGAGCATACAACCTGTATACATCTAGATGAAATTGAGGCACGTCGAATTTCTTTTTAAATAATTACTGCAATTATGTACGTTACTTTTCTTAATTTAACAAATTTCATATTTTAATGAGTGAGATTAATTTTGCTACCTGTTTGTCCCTTGATTTGTATACTGATTGTGCTTAATTCCTTATTTATTGAATTAACAGTGTTTAGTGCTCAAGTACATGCAATTTTTTAAAAGAGGTCTGAGTAATCCTACTAGTATCTGGAAGGTTCCTAATGGGTCCACCAAAAATTAGCATCTACATGCTTGAACAAACATGAACAGTCTTTACTAGACTATAATTTTTATTGGACATTAAAGTAGCGACATCTTTCGATCGCTTGTTGACCTGATATTGCAGTAGGATTGACAAATTGAAGCCAGTTCGCCACATAATAAGTCATCCCAATGCAAGGCGGCCATGTGCTGTCAAAGCATATGAGAATTTTGAATTTTTTTTTTTTTGACAGCACATGGTCGCCTTGCATTGGGATGACTTATTATGTGGCGAACTGGCTTCAATTTGTCAATCCTACTGCAATATCAGGTCAACAAGCGATCGAAAGATGTCGCTACTTTAATGTCCATTACTTTCACATCGCATTGGCGAATAACCCTAGGACATATCGGTTTGGTTTGCAGTGGAGTTCTCGGGCTACGGTTCTGCTGACGAAGGCCCAACTAGGCCTGAAACAGCTGTACAGAGCCTGCTCGGGGAATCCGCTGCAATCAAAACCGATTTGCACAAAAAAAAATTTTTATAGTTTTTATATTACGTCAGTTTGCTCGATAATACGTTTTTGTCTTCCTCGTAGCTTATAGATTCTAGTTCCTGCCTTATTTATAATTTTTAAAAAGGTGGCAATCTCACAGCCTTTTCGACTGACTTCTCTAGAGGACTCTTGAAAAATTTCCTGTTAATTGATCGACGCTAAATTCCCTGAATACAATTGACCGACAGAAAAATTGCCCGAATAGACAATTGCTCGCAAGTATGAAATTGTTATCGAATTGAAATAAGATAATATTTGTGATTCAAGCGTAAGGTTTAGTAAACCAATACGAAACGGATCCAGAGTTTGCTCTTAAACTGCGATTTTTAGTTGGTATTGCTTTTGTCCTAGCTGACATACATCATCATTGATCACAGTGTATTATCAGAGTAAAAAGTTCTGACTCCTGATTTTGAAGGTCTATAAACTCGAGAACACAGAGACTGAATTTTCAAAAAAAAAAAAAACGATTTATGTTTAAAATGTATACATTTTAATTTTTTGTCGCAGTTGTTTTGGAGATTTTGTAAAAGAGATTTAAAAAGGCTTCTATTTTTTATCAGGTTTTTTCACAATAGGTAACTTTAAAGTGTTACAAAATTTATTTCACACTTATTTTTAATTGCAACCAAAAAAGAGGTATATCACTGTTAATGATAATAATGAATGTTTTATTCTCTTAACTTATGATGTCGAAATTGCTCTCCTATTCCCTTTAATTTCCATTTTAAAAATCTTCAAAGGGATTTTTGGTTAAATCTTGAGAAAATTTTCGGAGACGGGCACCTTATGATTAATTATTATTTCTCATCCCAATTTTATGAAATTTCGTACATGGCTTAATTCTTTTCAAAGAGACTGCATCCTTTGCATTTTTAATATTTCAATTCATTTGCCGTATTAAGTAATGGAATCATTCGCGATATAAGCTAGGAATTCTTTTTACATATACAGCGTGTAATCGAATAAGTTTCACATATTAATACTGTAAGTTCTTCATCACATAAGGAATTTATTCTGCAAATATCAATGTTCTTGCTCGAAAATAAAAAACTGACCTACCACAAGAGCGCATCGCCTTTTGTTTGAAAACCTCTGCTCGTTCGTCAGTGCGTTTGCGATTTTTATAGATAAATTTAATGATAAATTCCGCAAATGTCACGGTCACTGGGTTAATGTCGCCCGCAATACAATTTGAAATGGAATCTGTTTCATTAAATAATCCACAATAATTACATCGTGATATTTCACACTTTGTAAACAAATAACACACTATGTGATATAATTTGTTAATTTCTTATGTTAAAATAATGAATGTAAGTTATAAGTACATTGATAAGAAACAAATTGGTGACAGGAGAATTCTACGGATGCTAACATTTTTTTCGGTTCCGTCAAATAAATAAATGCATTGACTGCACTAAATACAAATGTTTAGTTTAACGCTTTCCCTAAGTTTTGAGAACATTCTTAAATCAATTACTGTAATAAAGTAATTAGGTGCGATTTTATCGCTCGAGTTTAACAGTAGTTTAAAATTACTATTTGCTTTCAGAATATTAAATGATAAAGAACGTCTAATAATTAAAAAGGCAAATTTCAACACAACACTTGCAACTATCGTAATCAGCTAACACTATGAACAAGCGTACACACAGTACCTCCGCGATCTTGCGGAATTTTTTTTGCTTAGTCTGAACGTAATAAAGAATCATAAATTAATTAAATTACTGTTTTATTTTTAATTAAGGAAATAAAATTATTATGTAAACATTATCTTGTGAAAAATCTGCATATCTATTACTTTTAAATATTAATTTAAAAATCAGCTGTGAATCTCCGTATTCTTTCGTACGAAAGTATTAAATGACCTGCCTCAACGTTTATTGTATCGCACCTGCGGGTTTACTGCTCTGTCATTTATTGCGTATAATAATAAATTTCGCTCAGCCGTTCGGGGCCAGCGGTTCTCAAACGTTTTATGCAAAAACTAAACATATATTTTTCCGGAGTTATTATTGACATTTTTTTCAAACGTATGTCGTAACGTCGCTTCTTTTCTTTTGTATTAGTTGTGGTTACAATATGTGAAACTTATTCGATTACACGCTGTATATGATACAGTCACTGAACAATAATTGTTGTTATTGTCTTTCTTATCATCTTCTTAAAGCAGCTGTGTATGAAAGCCCGGGTTCTTTATGCGCCCCATAAAAATAGCACTCAGTATAAGATTTGTTGTAATTATATAACACAAAATATTACTTCTTAATTAAGCAACGAATTATATCAAATATGAAGACTACGATTGTTCTGTTTCTGGGTTATTCTAAAAAACGTTTAAAAAATTAATTATCGATTCTTAAAGTTATCAAATCAAATCACCCTATATACACGAAATATTCTCGTAGTACTTTTCAAAAGAGTAAACATTTTAATTGTCCTGGAAGTTTCTAGTTAAATAAATAAATAATTGATTGTAATATTTGATTTCAGTGCTTATAGAAGCGGCGAGATTCAAACCCAGTATTCAAGTTCGACCGATGAGGGCGTAGAAACGGACGTAGAAGATCACACGCCGAGGTTGAGCTATGCGTCGTCCAGTTCGTCGAGCGGCGTCGCGACGAACTTCAACACGTCGAAGAGCCTAAGCCAAAACTTGAGTTGTGATAGTAATTTCGAAAGCCTCGAATATCCGCTTTCGGACTCCAGTGAATTAACCAGTTCTCTGCCGAGTTGTACAACGCAGGAGAGAAGTCATCCAGAGCCGGTCTTGACCAGCTCCAGCGCGTTATCGACGATACCCGGATATTCGATCAACTCCAGGTCGGTCCTGTCACAAAAACAAAATCCGCTGGTGCACATGTCCAGCTATAAAACAACATCTAGAGGTATAACACGATCACCGGTTGATTTTAGAGAAGGGCGGCGGGCGAGCGACGGTTTAGTGGCTCAACAAGTCGTCGATGCGGGTAGCGGTGTGATAGCTTTTAACTCTCAGAAATTGAGCGAGAATTGTAAAACTAAAGGTGTACTAGATATGCATTTGGTACAGCGCGAAGCTCAGCGGCTGCAGTCGCAGTACCAAGCAAGAGAAACGCCCGAAGAGATCTCTCAGCGTCAGAAACAGCACAGCCAATATTTACAGCCGCGTACTAACAAACGCGTGAGTTTACCAGATAATTTTAGCTATGCAAATACTAGTGCTGAGCCGTTACAGTTGCAAACCGCCATGCAACACCGTCTCTTGCAACAGAAACGCCAAGTTTTGCAAAAGCAATGCGCCATGTCGCATCAAAGTCCCGCCACCAGCGTTGACCATTCGCTGGCGCGCAGGCAAATGTTGAGGCAAGCCAGCTACAAAATTGCTCAACAACAACCAGTGCTACCGCCGTTGCCGCTGACGGAAACTGAGAGTAAAGACTTGATGGCGTTTCAAGCTTTAGTCGAAGGATCAGGAGAAGCTTGGAACGCCTTACCTGGCAGCTTGCAAAGTTCTTGTCAGATCTCCGAAACCGTTCCTGCTTCAGCATGGCAAGTGCCATCTACTTGGAATCAGGTACATTTGTAGTGTATGTGAACCAGGTTTCTATTCACTTTATTCATATACAGGGTATTCAAAAGTATTTTCTGTAACACATAAATAATTCATTCAAAAAACACTTCATCGCTGAGGACATTTAAAAATAATAACCTTGTCGGTCAACTCTTTTGCAAAAAAAAGTTATTCATAGTAATAACAAACTATTAGAAACTGATGAGCACAGTAAATATGTATATGGATAACTCACTATAAGTAAGATTGAGTTACATACATGATATGTAAATTGGATTGCTCTGGTACCTAAGTTAATACCACTGTTCAAATTAATTATCTGAAATTCCATTGTTATCAGGACTTAATTGTAACAGCAACAAAAGCAAAGTTAAAAGTTAAAATTGCGTAATTTTACAGATAGAAATAATTTCTAAAAAATTCAGTGAATCTTTACTTAACCAAAAATTTTGAGCCAAAATATTTACTAGATTAGCGCGTTTGCAAAACATTTAAAACTAATTTTTACTAAAATATCATTATTGACTGATATTAATTTTTATTATTATTGCAACTAATTGGAGTAATGGAGTTTTATATTGCACAAAATTGTTTCAAATTTTTAGAGAAAAAAGTTCTTGTAAATAGCTTGTAAAATCTGGTTAATTGTAAAATCAATTATGGTTCAGTAAACATTCAGGTTTCGACTATAAATTCAAGACACCAGTAAAATTTTTTTTTCTTAGTTTTAATTCACACAACAGATCAAATAAAGTTCAAATCTAGTAACCAGTTTCAGTTAAACAAATATAATAGAATATGTATTATACACGATGCTATAATAGCCATTATAGCGAATCGTATACTATACTTTGTCCACGACTACAAATATCTTATCTAATTGTTCAAATGTAAATATTAATGTTAATGTAAATAAATAAGTAATTGTATTAATTTTGAGATTTGAGGCGTTTGCACAGTTTTATTAATAAATTTTATTAATGGTTGTTCCGTACATGAAATGTTATAAAACTGGATTTCTTGTTTAAATAACGTCATCGTAACTTACTTCCTTCGTTATACACCATAAACAATGATGATTACCATGACACCGTGAATAATGATTATTCACTGCTGGTAGTAAATTATGGATAGCATTATGCGTGACCAAACACATGAATAACTGACAGATTATTGAGTAGTTCTGGACAAAATAAATTATTCATTTCTTATAAATTCTATACCTAGCAATCCAAGTTACATTTCTTATGCATTTTTAAATTTATTTAAAAAAAGAATGATAAAGTTTTTTCAAATTAATTTGGATTAGGATGATGCTATGTAACGTTCCTTATAAGCAAATATCATAATTCGGTCCACTTCCTGCGGACAAAATACGAAAAATTGCCATTCAGAGTGTACACGGGTCTTCAAATAGATCGAACAGTGAGAGAATCGCGTCGAGGGAGCGATTTATTTTTATTTATTTTTACAACTTGAAAAGTTTACATATAGGTCTTGTAAATTTCCAGCCAACTTTCGTCATTAATGACGTTAAACCAGTACCAACTGAACTCAAGATGTAACGTACGATGTATTAGTTGAAATTTAGTAACATTTTGTTATTACAAGTTTTTGAAAATGACAATGTTGCCACGGCTCAATTATCACTAATGTCAGATGTGTTTACTTTGAATATACAACACGTACATAACCTATACACCATCAGCCACCGATAATGTGTAAACACTTCAATACTTGACAACATTGTTATAGCATTACGTCATAAATATGAATGACGAAAGTTGGCTGGAAGTTTACAAGAACTTGTAGTATTGTATTCAATTACTTGATTGCTTTAATTTATTCATTGGCATAGGAGTTTTCTCAAAAGTTATATAAAAGATTATTCTTATGCTTAACCCTGTTTTTAGTTTACGCAAATATTTACTTATGCAAAACAATATTAATAACTGATAACGAAAAATTACTTAAATATAGCCATAAAATACGATCGCCGATTGCGCTGCTGCGTTAGATAAGAACAGTCAAGTTAGGAGTGCGAGGCCCAGTAAGTGGTCCCAATTATGATCCGTGCTTATAAGTTAAGCCACTATGTACACGATAAATTACTAAAAATATAAAAAAACAATGAAACTGAAAAATTAGTGAATTGCTATAATGAATAGAGTTAAGAATATTCTGCTTTTATTATTACCTACTGATTTTTACTTGAAATAAAACACACAAATACATATCTTAGTTGTTCTTTTGTCAAAATAAATGATCATGTTCCCAATTTGGTAGTTGAAATGATGTTCCTATTTTTGTTACAGAAAGTATCTTACGTCAAAGAGTAACTGTAATTATAAATGTAACAAAAAAGTATTTTAGTGTTAGGTACATAATGTTATGTTATTATTTTAAATAGAAGCCTGATTAATTTAGTACAAAATCTCTGTGTTATTTTCTCAACTAATTTGAATTATTTGTATTATTATTGTATTCAGTTATTAATTAAATATACCATTTAACAGTTTGTTTCCGTTCATTTTTTTATTTAACACCTTAACAGCATGGCGTTTTTGCTGCTTTTGTTTTATTATTTTTTATTTTCGTTCGTTTTTTTCTAGTGTTGTGTGGCTGTATTTTTAGTAACCGTAGCCAGTTGTATAAGTATTATCTTGGTAACAGGGAAGTCACTTGTCAGCTACTGCTTGGCCACCGTTACTGCCACTGAGTGAAAGTCCCATCTTAGAGCTCACTGAACAAATGGAATCTATGTGAAGATATACATTCGTTATTATTGCATATTATTATTTATTAATATTATTTATTCCAATATAAGTTAGAGTGTTAAATAAATTTAAGAATAACTTGTCAATAAATACAGTACATTGACTTTGTGTATGTACTAGGTGAAAAGGAGTCTTCCAAAATTGTAACTTATTCGGTAATATGAATCATTTTACAGAATGTGGTTGAATGTTTTTGAATAAAAAATAGACGACAGTTTCAAGAGTTAGAAAAAACTAAAAATAAAGTAAAGATTAACGTATAAGATTGAATGGTGATTGTTAAAAATGTAGAAAAAAGTAAGTGTTAAGACTGGTGATACTTGTAGGTATAAAACAAGATTGTAGTGTCATTTGATTGTTATGTCTCATTAAAAAGTAACCTATTACTTTCGAATAACTTATTTGATGTATGTATTTAATTCGTATTTTTTTATTCATTTGAACTTAAAACTGTATTCAATATTATTGAGGTGGTTTTTTAATCGACTGTATTTATTGACAAAGACAGTGATAAAAATGTAAATTGTGAGCATAAATTAAGTAAATGTACTAGTCAATTTTTGGTCCTGGCCAACAAGAAATTTTTTTACTTTAATACTTAGCTGTACTGATAGACTTGTACAAAGGCGTTGGATTATTGTATGCAAATTAAATCCACTTTTGTAAAAGAAACCGTTAGTGTCACTGAGGTCGTTTGTTGCAAGACCTTCAACAAAGAATGACGAAATTATGAAAATTCCCAAATTATATAGAGTTACAATTAATTAAAGGGGTGCTATGGGGTCTAAGGGAATCTCGTAAACTGTAAAAGATGTAAAGATAGTTAAATTACAAAAAAGTTGCGCTATTTTAGGGTGGTGAAAAATAAGTATTCATTGCAGCACATCATTGAATGCAAAAAAAAGTTATTTCCAAATTTATTATAGTAACTACACCATTGCATTTAAACAACTTTTGTTTTTTAAATGCAATGGTATTAAATGTAGTTATTAAAGACGCAAGATATAGTATATTGTAGAGATTTTCTGCTATTTTATTTGATTTTTTTGACCGCTCAAATACGTCAATAAACACCGAAGCTATTCGCGTAGGCGTCTTTTTGGACTCAGCCTGTATACAACGTGTCCCAGCCAAGGCTTTCACCCCTAATATCTTTGTTATTTATTGATTAATTTTGCCAAAATTTGGCAGGTACCTTTATTAAAAACTAAATGTTCATTCAGCATTATCGAACATCATTACAATAAAAGTGTATTATTTTTCAATGGCTCTTTACTTTAAGAATTGCAGAAAAAATATGGATCAAATGTTAAAATTTTGAACACTTGCCTTTAATATTACAGAAAATAAATTAATTACTGATGCCATCACTCTTCTACAAATCAGATTCTTTTATAATCGTGTATGTAACGTGCCTTTTTTAAAATTTCTCCTTGTAGTTGGCCATGAATTGTTAATTGTGAACCAGCTTCAATCGACTTGACCACCGGACTTGACGTTTGAAAATGAAATAACATGACATAACAGAGAGCATTAAACTTTTATGATGGAATGTTATTTTCGAAATGACCGTCAAATTGAAGGCAAGTGGCACTATTCTATTCAGGGGCGCGTTCACAATAATCGTCGGGCGTGCAACTTTTTACCCCTCGCGTTCATAATAACCTCAAGGTAAAAAGTTGTTCCGTTCATAATAAACACACCATTTCGTCCGGTAAACAAATTTTTACCTATAATACCATACATATAATACTAACAATGTAATCTTGTAATCCATTGTTCTGGTTTTAGGACGCTTTCAGTATTTCAATCTTCACTATTTGACCGTTTTGACAACTCGTTTCAAAGCGTTCCTAATAGCCTGTTGTCCGGGCAATCGTCCTGCCAGGGTAAACACACTTTGTCGGGCGTTTATTCTGAACATACCCCTGGACTGCTTCCATGAGTTTTCTTAAAAATATCCGAATCTTTTGCTTCCTTATGAGAAATTTCGCACGTCTTTGAATTAGGATTTTTAAGCTTTTTCGATAGACAGGTTCTACAGGGTGATTTTTTGAAAACGATCCACCTGAAATATTTCAAAAATGAAAAGGAGAATAAAATTTTCCAAAAACACGTCTGCTTTTACTTCAAGGGGGACATGTTTTGAGCTATGAATCACACATTTGACGTTTAATTCCTTGCCCCCACGAACACCCCCAAAAAAATTTTTAATGGAATGACCCATCGTGTGGTACCTCAAATGAAAGCTTATCCTCCAAAGAATACACCAATGTATTTATCTTTTAGAAAAAAATTAATTACAAACTGAAAAATTAATACTTTGGTCTACATTACGATTTTGGTATTAAATCTTTAAACATCTGGCTAGGCGTTGGAAATAACAGTAATTTAGTTCACTCATCACTAAAGCAAATGTTTTTTACAAAAATTTGTATTTGACTAGATAGATTTACATCATGATACGAACAATAAATTTTTGAACAATTAGGGAGGCGTTGAATGCAGAAAGCAAGGCGTTGACGTTTTGTCACAATAACTGTCACAATAATGTAGTTTCCATGTTTACATTTTGTCAAGGTAACTTGTATTATTTATTTTCCATAAATATGGTGTACAGTATTGCTGAAAGGATGGAAGTAATCTTCATTTATGGCGCTGAGCAATGTTATCGTGCCACAGCAAGAGTTTTTAATGAAAGACATCCAGATAAGCACATGGAGCATAAAAACATACGAGAACTTGTGCAAAAATTCGAAGCAACTGGATCAGTAGCGAACATGAAAAAACATGGTAATAAAGTAATAGATGAAATTTCTGAGATTGAAGTAATTGGACATTTTACCATCGATCCAACTAGCTCTTTGTGATAGGTTGCTGTATCCACTGCACTTTCCTACACATCGGTACGCAAAGTCACAAAGTTGCATAAATTTTACCCTTATAAAATGAAGATAGCACAAGAGCTTAGTGACGACGATTACAATCAGCGACTAGAATTTTGCGAAACTATAACTAACATGATTAATGCAAATACAATTTCTGTAAAGAACATTTGCTTTAGTGATGAGTCCACTTTTTATTTAAATGGACATATGAACAAACAAAATTTACGATATTGGAGCGATGAAAATCCCCACATTATAAAAGAAGGATATACACAACTGACTCAAAAAGTGAATGTTTGGGCAGGAATACTAGGTGATTCAATAGTTGGGCCCATATTCATTGATGAAACCATAAATGGTGACGTCTACTTGGATATGTTGGAGAATATCATCGATCCTTTAATAACTGAGAAAGTTGAAAATCAGCTTGATGAAGAAGGTAATCCAATGCTCGACGAACATCAACTTTTCTTCCAGCAGGATGGTGCTCCACCTCATTATGCTGCAAATGTTCGTAACTGGCTTAACCAACGATTTCCAAATCACTGGATAGGTAGACGTGGCACGATCGAATGGCCTCCACGATCACCGGACTTAACAAGTCTCGACTTTTTCCTTTGGGGCCACTTAAAATCAGTGGTTTTTAAGACTCAACCTATAAATGTAAACGATTTGCGTCAACGAATTATAAACGAGTTAGAAACATTCCCAGAGAAACTTTTCAAAACGTAAGGCAGGAATTTGAAAACCGACTTTACTACTGCATGGAGACCAACGGTGCTCATTTTGAGAATTTCTTGTGAATGTTATTTTTTCAGTTTTGGTTGTTTTTTTGTAATAAAATATCACTAAATTACTGTTATTTCCAACGCCTAGCGAGATGTTTAAAGATTTAATACCAAACTCGTAATGTAGACCAAAGTGTTAATTTTTCAGTTTGTAATTAATTTTTTTCTAAAAGATAAATACATTGGTGTATTCTTTGGAGGATAAGCTTTCATTTGAGGTACCACACGATGGGTCATTCCATTAAAAAATTTTGTGGGGGTGTTCGTGGGGGCAAGGGAGTAAACGTCAAATGTGTGATTCATAGCTCAAAACATGTCCCCCTTGAAGTAAAAGCAGACGTGTTTTGGAAAATTTTATTCTCCTTTTCATTTTTGAAATATTTCAGGTGGATCGTTTTCAAAAAATCACCCTGTATAAAACGCTAATAGAGCAGTGGACGTCCCACAAAAAGGAAGTAAGGAAAACGTAAGGGAACATGTGCATGAATCGCCAAGTCAAGTAATGGAAATTAACAATAATCCTCGTATGCTCTTCAACGTCAGCAAATGAATTTTACATAGAATCCAAGCCCGTTGCGATGAAATTGGTGTATATTTTGATTACCTATTATGATTTCACTTTTAATAATTGTGAATAAAATTTGTTAGTAAAGATTTTTTTTAATTATGACATTGTCTTTGATAAACGTGAGCTTATGATATACGCCAGTTTCAAGCAATGCTGGTTCATAATTCATAACTGAGAATTCACAGCCAACCACGAGGAGAAATTTAAAAAAAGGCACCTTATTTACCATAATAACATCAACTCTGCAACAATAGATAATTGTTTAGAAATAAGATTTTCCGCTCACAAGAGATTTGACATAGCAGGAAGATTCTTCAGTAAACAATACATACTCTTGCCAAATTTTGCTTTTTTCTGTCTATAAATAACGAAGGTAAAAGAGGTGAAAGTCTTGGCTGGAATCGAAATTTCTAAACTTATATAGGTGTTCCATATAAAAAGGAATATTTTTTGTTTGTTTTACAATACTTTATTTGAAAATAATTGCTATGTGTCATATCATCGTATTCAAAAGGTGGGCACCAATAGGAAAAAAAGCAGTGCCCAGTCATAACTGTGAAACTACTAACATATATTTCTCTTGACTGTATTAGACTGTGCACCGAATTTAATATAAAAATACAGAATTTTGTGACTCTGTCTTAATAAATAAACAAAATATTCAAGATTTTCGAAATTGAGAATCTTCAGTTTTTTGAATATATGTATGAATTTTGGAAATGTATGTAGGTAGAAGAGATCCCAAAATAGCGAACCTTTTTTGTAATTTAATCACTTTTGTATCTCTGATATTTTAGGAGACTCCCATAATGGCCCTTTAATTAGATGTAACCCTGTATAATATATATGCTGGTCAGTAATAATTGGAGACGTACTAAAAAATCTATAAGATTATATTTTAGTTTATGTATTATGCATTCAGAAAAAAAAAGTAGTCTTAATTCATTAAGTTGCTATACTTCCTGTTAAACCGGAAGTGAAAAGACATATTTGATACTGTGAGTTAATAGAGCTTTTGATTCCATATAGAAATTATACATCAACCGAACAACTTGCAACTGACCTTACACAGAGATATTTACTGTTACATGTTTCGTGAATGACACTGTATATTCAATCTTTCATTTCTTGAAGAGAGAAAGAAACCAAACACAGTTTTCGATTTTAGTTTTAAGTAATGAAAATACAATAATACATAAAATAATTAGATTTCAGAATTTGTTTATAAAGAAAATCAGAGATTTAATTTGAATTCATCCCATGTAGGTAATCAGAAGCTTATTTAGGGCTTTCGATTTTCTTTTTAAATATTCAGTAAATTAGAATGATCTTTTTCAAAGAAGTAGAGACCGTATAGGTGTTTCAGGCAAATAAAAGACAAAAAATAATATATTTAGAGAAACAATGGGCGCATTCAGCGACGCTCAGCACAGGCCGCTGAAAGAAAGTCGCTGAGATATTTACTCAGCGCAAAAATTGTAGGCTGAGTTCCTCAGCGCTATCAAAAAAAGTGGTGGGAGCATAATTTAAATTTACCGGCTGTCAGTATTCAATTTTTCCAGTCGATGATTGGTCAGCTAGTTTATCCTGGCAGTTGACTTGACGATTTTGTGCAGATTGACGGAATTGACCGTTTATTTAACTCGCCCATATAGTAAGTCAAGCATATGAGACAGCTGCTATTCAGAACTTCGTTCAAGGAATCACTGTGTGCTGACACTTAGAAAATGCTGACTAAATTACAGCTTAGCTAAGCCGCTGAGCGTTCCTGAATGCGCCCATTGTTTATGTAACATAAAAACCCACGTCACGCGTACACGAGTCCATATTTTTTGTGGTTTTTATCGAATCCTTTTCTTTAAACGATATTCGCAATCACACCTACTTATCCGTTTTAATTTTACACTACTTTCAAATTATGTAAAGTTATAATAATCAAGGTTTTAAAAAGAAAATTAAAATGAAAGTTGTGTTTAGCATTTAAATTATTTTGGTAGGTTTTTGTGTTTTTTGCACAATAAATTCACATTGTTCATACAAGGTCTCCCAAATAGAGTGGCCTATTAAAAGTTTTCGGGGAAGGGAATATACAAAAATTCTAAAAATTAGTACACTACCCTAAGGGAAAGCAATCTTTCAGACTAAAATATTTTCACTTTTATAGCACTTCCGGTTATACCGGAAGTCGCCGTTAACTTTCTTATTTTAAATGGAATGCTATAATTTTGATTGCAAATTTTTATTTTATTTTAAATAAAAAATGTTAAGGCTTCCCTATACCTAAATGAAACTGATTTTGAGATATCTTCAAATTTATTTAAAAAAATTGTTTTGGTAACCTTTCATTTAAGACAATGTATTTATGCCAATTTCAAGTGACATGTTGTTCAAAAGTATAAAGTTCAGACTTTCAAATCATATCATAATTATCCCCGAAAAATTCATAGGCTGGTCACAATATGGTGTCCAAGGTCATTATGTTTAACTGTTCAAAACTCAATTTTCGTAAATGGAACACCCTGTATATTTTCATATGAGATACATAATCAAGTTCTACATTGATTAGTATTAGCATTCCCTATACCTATATCTTTTAGTTTTCTTGTTATCAATGATTGTATATTTTATTCTATTAATTAATGGAATGAATGCAGTTATTCGTAGCAAGCTTTGAAAAAGGAAGCAGATATTGAACTGTTACTTTTTAAGAAATAAATAATTGCTAACCATAACATTATTTTGACGTACGTTATAGAATAAAGCTATTAGGCAATATCTACCGTAAGTTTACCATTTTCATAAACGAGCGTCTTTAAAAATCAAGCAATTTTTTTGTCAATTTAACGTTTTTATTAAACAACAAAAGCAATACTTACAATTGGTAAAGTGGTAAAAATAATAATCAATAATTTTATTTATTCTAATAAACAGTTTTACATTCAAGGAGAGTGCAATAAAATGGTTACGAGAACGAGCAGAAAATTTTATGAAAAGTACTCGCAGTTACCGCCAATGACAGAAAAAAAAATATAGAAGATTTGAACGTATTTTTTAAGAAGTGTCACCGTCTGACCAAAGAAAACTTCATCTGCTCCTGGAACTGACAATGAAGCAAATGAAATTTCTGTATTAGCAATCGTCCAAACTTATTTATTTATTTCTACTCATCTGTTAATGGTATAACTCAATAAATATTTTTATTTTGTCGACACTTACTACGAAAAATTTCGATATGTCGTTATAATAAACAATTATTGATAACAATGAAACTAAAAGAAATAGGTATAGGGAATGCTAATATCAATCGATGTAGTATTTGACTTTTTATCTCATGATGTAAAAATATACAGAGTGTTCCATTCACGAAAGTTGAGTTTTGGGCAGTTAAACATAATGACCTTCGACACCATATTGTGACCACCCTATGAATTTTTACTTACATTATACTTTTAAACAACATATCACTTCAATCTTTAAATTTGAACTTGGCGTAATTGGCGTAAATTAAATGAAAGGTCACTAAAACAATTTTTTTCGGGCAAGCGAGTTTACGCAGAGCTTATCATCGGTGTAATTGTTATACTTTCCTGTACGATCTAAATAAATTTGAAGATATCTCAAAATCAGGGTTTGAAGATATATATCAATGATATATATCATTGATATACCACGTGTCCACCGAGTGTGGTTTTCTTTTCTGGTGTCTAAACTATCATGCGTCCAACAATTATTGTAGTCCTGGGTGGCTGTGTGGTATCACACAAATGCCGATTTTTACTTCGTATCGTTGAATTGAAGCCTCAAATATTGACTGTTAAACAACAAATAAATGTTTCTTTACGTATTTAATGTTTTAATGCCATTTGAAACAATAATTAGTTAAAAATGTTTGACTCTACAGCCACCCAGGTCTACAATAATTGTTGGACACCCGTTATTTAATATAGAAAAAAATTTCAAACGTTATCATCCTCTAATAAAAAAATTCTATACACTAAATTTATTTGCAATTACACAGGGTGTTCATTTTACACGTGTCAGTAAGTACCTTTAATATTTCAAATGGAATGCCCTATATATTATTACGAATTTTGATAGATTTATCAATTTGGAAAATATTTCTACCGAGATAAATGCCGTCAACGAAGAAACATCTTAAATGCAGGCCCTTATTAAATTGCTTTTAACTTGCTTAATGGAAGAGTCTTCATTATCAGTTATTAGCGTGTAATTACACATGCTTTAAGCTAAGTAACACTATATTAAACAAACCTGAAGACTACGCAGATTGTTGATGGCTGACAGTTCTTTCTGCTGAATTTAGAAGTGAAATATTTCAAGTTTTTCTTATACCCCCATACCTATAATCATAGACAGTTGTAGAATTAAATTTGCTACCTTTTTCCCAAACAAAGTCCTATACCTAAAACCTACGGTTTATGAGATAATTTTGGTTTTCATTTTGCTTCATGATTTTTGTCATTTTTAGGGTGCTGCGAATGTCAACAAAATTGCCTTTTGGCTTCTAAAATTTATATTCAACGATTTCCTTATAGAATTCAGCCATATGAAAAGACTTTTCGGAAATTAAAGGAAAAATTTGAAAGAACAGGCAGTGTTGCTTTTTTCTAACAATATTAACTTACGTTTGCAACACTGCCTGTTCTTTCAAATCTTTCCTTTAATTTACGAAAAGTCTTTGCATATGGCTGTCTCGTACAAGGAAATCGTTGAATATAAATTTTAGAAGCCAAAGGGCAAGTTTGTTGACATTCATATAGCACCCTAAAAATGACAAAAATCATGAAGCAAAATGAAAACCAGAATTATATCACAAACCGTAGGTTTTAGGTGTAGGACTTTGTTTGAGAAAAAGGTAGAAAATTTAATTCTACATTGGTCGATGATTTTACTTATGGGGCGTTCCATAACAAAAACTTGAAATATTTCATTCCTAAATTCAGCAGAAAGAACTGCCGGCCACCAACAATTTGCGTAATCTTCAGGTTTGTTTAATATAGTGTTACTTAGCTTAAAACATTTGTAATAACACGCTAATAACTGATAATGAAGACTCTTCAATTAAGCAAGTTAAAAGCAATTTAATAAGGTCCTGCATTTAAGATGCTTCTTCGTTGACGGCATTTATCTCGGTAAATACTAGGTTTAGGTATAGAAGTATGTTATAAAATATTTTCCAAATTGATAGATCTATCAAAATTCGTAACAATATATAGGGCTTTCCATTTGAAATATTAAAGGTACTTGCTGACACTTGTAAAATTAACACCCTGCGTAATTGCAAATAAATTTAACGTATAGAACTTTTTTATTAGAGGATGATAGCGTTTGAAATTTTTTTCTATATTAAATAGTTTAGACATCAGAAAAGAAAACCACACTCGGTGGACACGTGGTATATCATGATATACAGGGTTAGTTAAAAGTCTGGAAACGGTCATTTATTGCCGTTATTATTCATTTTAGGAAATTATGTTCTTTATGAAAGTTTTTTTGCCTATCTGCGTAATTTTTTTAAATGGAAACTTGTTAATTTTACTCTACCATTCGGTAGAGTATCTTTTTCTCTTTACAATAGTATTCTTCCTTTTTATTAGAATTGAGGGTTTTCTGAAAAAAAAAACATTTGTCTTTTTTGTGAAATCGAAAATTGAAGTTATCGGTCACAATCGTATCATTAAAAACAAAAGCAACAAAAAAAGCTAATAAATAACTAAGTAAATTAAATTAAATGTTCAAATTGTCAGGATGCGTATTATTAAATAAATTACAAACGTCTTGTAAACTTCTACGTCTATCTCCATAACCCAGCATCATAATTATTTAAATTTTTTGACGTTCATTTAGACTCACTATTGCTAATATTAACAGCAGTCATTTGCACAATTCAATTTGACGTAAACAATAACCACTGATAAAGTTACTCGCTCGAGTTTGTTTATCGCTTACTTAGATATACCTGACCTGGCGCTAATAAGCATGCACGACGGGAAATAAATACTTGAAATATTGTTATTTTTTTCAGAAACTCCTCAGTTCTAAAAAAAAAACAAGATGCTATTGTGAAGAGAAAAAAATACTCTACCGAACGGTAGAGTAAAATCAACAAGTATCCATTTAAAAAAATTACGCAGATAGGCATAACTCAGAAACAATTGAAGAAAAAAAAATTCAAGTATTCTCAATTGTAGATAAAAATTTCCTAAAAAACTTTCATAATGAACATAATTTCCTAAAATGAATAATAGGTCTGTTCCAACCACGCTTTGTGACCGTTTCGAAACCGTCACAAGCATGCACTCATCAAAGTTTTACACTCGACAAAGTTGTCAACATCAATTATTATTTCGGTGGGCAACTGATTATGACGGTTTTTTAAACGATCAGAAAGCGTGGTTGGAACAGAGCTAATAACGGCAATAAATGACCGTTTCCAGACTTTTAACTAACCCTGTATATCAGGATTTTTATGTTTGATATATATCAGAATATTTATTATTCACATTTTAAAATTGACAGAGTAAGTACAAGTACAGCTATTATGAAGTATTATAAAAAAGCAAAGTAAATTAGCTTTAATATTCAAATATATGAATTCAGAAGCTCCAAAAAAGCGAAATTTAAACTGGATGTGGGAAGATGGCAAACATTTTGGCGACAACCAAAACTATTATTCAGAATTTAAGTTGAGTTTAGCTTGTTTATTAATTTTGTTTGAGCCTGATACTGTTTTATCATGATAAAAATATGTAATAAGACGAACGGACAACTTTATTTGTAAACAATTACAAACTGAAAAATCAGAAGAATTATTGATTTATATTTTGATATATATCATGATATATAAAAATCCGATTTTTTGATTTTTATATATGATTTCACGATTTTTTCAAACCCTGCTCAAAATTGGCTACATTCAGCCATGGTAGCCTTAACATTTTTTATTCAAAATAATGTGTAGAATCAGAATTTGTAATAAAAAGTATAGTATTCCATTTAAAATAAGAAAGTTGACGGCGATTGCCGGTATAACCGGAAGTGATATAAAAGTGAAAATATTTTAATCTGAAAGACCGCTTTCCCTTGGGGCAGTGTACTAATTTTCATAATTTTTGTGTATTCCCTTCCCCGAAAACTTTTAATACGCCACTCTATTTGGGAGAACCTGTATATCGAAAAATTTCCGAAGCTACAAAAATAGACATAACAAAAAAAATTGCCTCCTCTATCGAACCCTGCATTATAGTTTTTTATAATTTATCTGTGTATAGCAAAACGTTGACATTTCTTAAAAGCAATGCAAATAACAATTATTATAAATTGTGAGAGAAAATTGTTCATAGGAGTAATTTGTAATTTATCGAAAATGATGTTTTTGAAAGAAAAATTTGTAGACATAGTAAATTCATGAAACTGCAAAAACAATAAATGCATAATCAAGAAAATTTCCCGTCTCCTGTCGGAACCTGCATTATAAATTTTTTTATTATTGATAGCAGCAAAACAGAATCCTTTTAAAAACTACGCGAAGAATAATTACTATAAAATTGTTTGATTCTAAGACTGTTTTTGCTTTAAAAAGTTGAAAATTTTGAGTTTCTTTTTATTATTTATTCCGCTGTCAACGTGCAGCAAAACATTAAAAAACATTCATTTAAAAACTGTGCGAAGAATAATTGAATATATGAGAATAAAAAGGACCTAAGTCCAGCTGGAATGATTATGAAAAAATGAGAATAAAGATTTTTAAAACCTGTCATTTTCTTAATATGCAAAATTCTTCTTTCAACTTTCAGTATATTAAATTTCTATATACTTGGATAATATGACGACAGAAAAACGGTATTTAAATTTTTGGAACATTACTAGAAATAATAGACAAACATACATGGACTTGGGCCACTTTTATTTTGAAAACTATTTTGACTGGACATCCAACTAAATTTTATTAATAAATTATAATAATTATAATTAATAAATTAATTACATGTATAAATATTAATAATAGGGAAAAATTAAAACTACATTTGTTCTTTTTTGTATTTCTTTCGGATCAATAAATATATTATTATTATTATTCGGTAAATTAACCACGGTAATTAATATTAACATTTAATCTCATTTTTCATAATCTGAATTATTTGCTTCTTCTTCATTCATTTCATTTCCTGGTGAAATGGATTTTAAAAGTGAAGAAAGTCGCAAGCCTAAAACCCACATTTTGAATTTTTCCGCCATCGCAGGTTGCCGTCGTTTTTTAGGCGTTATTTCGCTATCAGACACCATTGCGTATGCAGAAACAACAATATCTAAAGGGCCAGATGAATAAAACGAAGCATATGCTTTTACTTCAAATTTTTCAATGAAAACTGCAAATATTTGAAGAAAAATGAAATCCTAAATAATTCTGCCTGTAACGTAGTAAAAATTTTAATAAATAGAATCGTATAATGATTTGCATTCGAAATTTTTCCATGTATTTAAGCTTTAAAAAAAATTATAACATTAAATTTGCTTCGTTTTATTCATTTGGCTCAATGAGACTACATAGCTGTGCCAGAACAAAACAGACCCAAATCCTGGACTTAGGTCCATGTTCGTTTAAAATGTATTTTCTAACCGTTCTTATATCCTGCTTCAACACCAAACTTGAGTTTCTTTCCATTAAATAATAGGACAAGTACATAAAGTTTAAGTATGCGTAATAAAATGATTTTCAAAAATTTCGGACTTAGGCCCTTTTTAATCTCATACATTCAATTACCATAAAATTGTTTGATTTTAAAACTGTGCCTTAAAAAGGTGGAAATTTTGAGTTTCTTTTTAATAAAGTAAATGTCCTCCATCCTCAAATATTTTTGTCTCTGTGAGCCTGTCTTTTTAGTTTTTTTTTAATCGCAAGCTTTGTTGGTATTTTTTTTCATAGGTTTAGGTTATGCTCAGGATAAGTGAGGTTGTAATTATGGTATAAACTTTGGTTACTAAACCCCTTTTCTTTTAAATTTTCATTCTAAAAAAGGCACAAATATAAAACTTTTCGAATATGCAAATAAGGAGCTTTTTTTTGAATAAATATGAATTGGGTTTTATAAGGATTTGCAGATATCCAATTTTAAAAGCTACCTACTTCCACGCAAAAGGTTTGTAAAATTAGTCAATCAATATTCCCCCAAAATTAAAGATTCTTGACAAAACGAATTTTTGTGCTAAACTCAACATTTTCCAGACAAGTCAAACTTATAAACATACAAAATAAATACGTCAAAATTAATGAAATGTTACAAACATTAAAAAGTAAATAAACTCGCAATTTTTAGTTTACTCATAATTTTAGATATGTAAATTAGTCTTGTAATAGAATGACAAAAATCTTGATATGTCTTTTCATTTAATAAATTTGTCTTTTTTTGAATAATAATATTTTCAAAAATTTTTGTGCAAATCGGTTTTGATTGCAGCGGATTCCCCGAGCAGGCTCTGTACAGCTGTTTCTGTTTCTGCAATATCAGGTCAACAAGCGATCGAAAGATGTCGCTACTTAAATAATATTTTCAAATTTTCATGTAGGTACGTCTAGTTTCCTATGTTTATTTGTTGGGCAATAATTGAGTTCTTATAAAAAATTGATATTAAAAATAAAATGTGAATCAAAATTAGAATATGTAGTTGTACGGGTGTTCCAACGGTGTGTATTTTTTTCTGTGCAGCCTATAGAAATAACAAGTAGAGAAAAAAAGATTAAGAAATTATACTAGACATCACGCGGCACATTTTAAAATTATTTTCAACAATACAGGGTGTTCCAGAAAATGTCGGTGCATAGAGAGTGATTTTTTTTTAATGGATGTCCCGCGGAGAGATGATTACAATAATATAAATATACATATATTGATTTCGCTTAGTTAGTTTCGTAACATGTGCTTGACTATGGAGATAACTCAGACATACGAAAATATAACATATTATTCTTAGGACTTTGTCCTTTATGAAAAGATGAAAAAAGTTAAAATATCTTTTAGCATTATATACGGCAAACAGTACTTGCGAAGCACTCAGTATCTCATTTTTGTTAAAATGGAATGACCTATTTTTCATTTCAGAAATGGATAGTTCTTAAACATAGCTTTCTACTGATATCAGGTTATACACTGTGTCCTCGGATTGAGTTCGCGATACATATAATAGACCGAAAATTTTTGAATTCAGATTTCATGTTCTGCAGTTCAGGTCTGCTTGGCGTGAAATGAATTTGTGCCAAATTTGACGCCGAAAGTCTTCAAGGTGGCGGAATTAACACAAGAAAAAATAAAACCTGTGCAGGTAAAGTGTCTTCCTTTTGAATTTAGGATAAAAAATTTAGTAAAATAAAATGAATCCCATTTCAAATTAGGAAGATATACCAAATTCCAATATCCTAGAAAAAAAATTGAATTACGGAAAATTAGGATTTCAGTACAATAGTAAGACTGTCAGGTGCGAATATGGACGGGGTATCATTCGAATAATCATATTTTACTTGTTTTTGGTCAATAAATATGTAGATGGCGTAAAAATTTTACAACTTTACTCAAATATTTATAATTTAATTAGTAATTTTCCGTAATTCAATTTTTTTTCCTAGGATGTTGGAATTTGGTATATCCCCCTAATTTGAAATGAGAATCATTTTATTTTACTAAATTTTTCTCCTACATTCAAAAGGAAAACCACTTTACCTACACAGATTTTACTTCTTCTTGTGTTAATTCCGCCACCTTGAAGGCTTTCGGCGTCAAATTTGGCACAAATTCATTTCACGCCAAGCAGACCTGAACTGCAGAACATGAAATCTGAATTCAAAAATGGTTGGCCCATTATACGTATCGCGAACTCAATCCGGGGACATACTATATACCGGTTGTCCTTTTGACAATGAGACGAGACATAGGGATTTAACATGGGAAAACAGAAATTATTTTATTTTATCTGCCTGAGTAAATTGATGAATTTGTAGGTCGTAATCGGAAAGATTTTGATTTTTAAAGCATTTTGGTATTAAGGATATTTTAAGCAAAAATTATTTTTAAATTAAAAAAAAAATTAATTAATTTTTTTTATTTATACTTAATAGCATATTTTAGCAACCACATTTAAAAATTCTCGTGGTGAAAGTTCAAATTTTGTAACTGTAGGGTTGCGAGATTAAAACCAGCTCTCTCAATTTTTTTTTTACTTTATTCAGACTTAATTCTTTCTTTAAAACGTTGGAATATTCTCAGCCTTGTTTTGTTTATTTTAGTCTTTTTAAATTTTTTATTTAAGTTGCATTTTAATATTCAAATAACTTTAGATCAACTTACGAGATTAAATTTATCATTTAGGTATTATTCTTACTTATCAAGTACCTTTTCGTTTTGTCTGGTAATTCTAATGACGGAAAGCCTCAGTTTAGAAAATAGAATTTTAGTTATTCGTCTGTACTTGCAAGGAAGTAGTTATCGTCAAATTCATGCAACATTTTGGAAATGTTTCAAAATATTCAAATTCCTGTTGTGTGTAATCAAAAGTAGTTTAAGAGCTGCGCTATGAAAATGCTGAGAGAATATATGTAAATTAATATTTAAGAAAGTGATTTCAAACCTAAAGAAATATTTAAAAAAAGAAGAAAAAAATATTGTCCTCACTTCTCACGAACAAATAATTTGGGCCACGAAAACCGTTTATAATTTCCGTAAAATAGCTATTAAGCTTGTACGAAAAAAAATTAATTTTTTTTAAAATTTCTAAATAATTAACAAATACAATAATACAATTTAGTATCAAAACACTTTAAACGCCATAATCTTTCCGGCTATAACCTACAATTTCATAAAAATTTACTCAGGCAGATAATATAAAGCAATTTCTGTTTTCTCATGTTAAATCCCTATGTCTCATTGTCACCCGGTATACTAATTCCTTCTAATTTTATTAAGTTTTATCTGAAATGGTATGAAAATAGAACAGTGAATAGAAATTATTAGTTACTTAGTGCTGTAATATTATTATTATTATTAATTGCGTTATTTCTAATAAACGGTGAGCAAAAAAAATCAGATTAGAGTAGGCGGTGCAAAGAAAATGTATGTCTGTGATTAAATAAAAAGTCAATAAATTTGACAGTTCATGAATGTATTACAGTAATACATTAATTAATTCAGTTAATCACAGACACATTGCATCGCCTACTCTCATCTGATTTTTTTGTTCACTTTTTATAAGTGTGAATTTGAAAAATTATTGTAAGGGAATCTTGCTTTTAGGCGCAATTAATTGTAATTTATTTTATGAAATTTAAAGGAATCCTAAAAATTGTATGCCATCTGTAAAGAAATTTATGTAATATAACCATTTGAAAGACGGTCAATAAAAATGAGGAAGTAGGTATGGTAAAAACAAAGGTCCTTCTAATCGGGGTTGCAAGTTTCAACTTGGTATGATCCTACTTCTGAGCATTATCAAGACTGCACAGCGTTGTGTCTTGTTGCCACCAAACATTGCCGAGATTGCAGCTTCTTACCAGTTGCTAAGGAGGTACCACCGTTGTTAGGTTGCAAATCCGATTAGAATGACCCCCAAAAACTGCGTGGGAATATGCGACGCGCGCGCCGACCATGCTCTATTGCAGTCTTTGTCACTAACACTCTCAATACAATAAAATGCTTCCTCCTTTGTCTTGCTCATGTTACGTTACAAAAATCGGTTAGCAGTTTGTATAAGGAAGAATAAAATACTGAGGGCTTGTTATAATTAATGAGGCAGATAATAATAAATATGCATGCAACTAAACGTATTCTTACACCCCCGGTCTCATTAAAATAACAACTCTTTCCTTTTTTGTTTATTTCGTTTCTCCGATCCTTTTTCCTTTTACTGTTATATTTTAGTCGTTCCAGTTTTGTATCGGTTTTATGATCTTGCTTTAAAAAAAAAAAAACTTCAAAGAGACCGGCATTGCGGTGTCTTTGTCGCTTTTTTATAGCAAGACCATAAAATCACTACCAAACTGGGACGACTATACTAATCTATTTTTTTATACTCATTGCGCAATCTACAACAATTAGTGTTATTTGGCTATTGTCCTGACTTTTCAAATATCTATTCATGACAGGTTGACTTAAATTCTTTTTCATGATATCGATTTCACATGATTTAATTAATTAAATATCTCCCTTCTTTCGCCTTTTCAATTGCTGTTTGCTGCAAACTCTTATCTGGAGATGAGAATTAGCGCTTAAACTTATGTTAATTTTTGACTTATTTGCATTTATTTTCAAATCTTCAAAGTCATCTAAATTCGTTGCCATTACTCTAGTTGTTATGATGGCATTATAATTTTCCGTGTAATTAGTAACTTCGTTGAAATCTTCCACATACTTTTTTCGACTTAAACCAAATACGTCTTCAGTTAATTAAATTTCGATATCTAGAAATCTTATTTTTCCAGTTAATTTTTAATAATAATCACGTATTCCAATAATTACCCACAATTACTTTATATCTAATATATCCTTTACAATTTGTAATTAAACTCCAATAGCTAATAATCTAATAATTTCTTTTCGATACCTCCACATACTGTATTATTCACAAGAGAAGACCGTTGCGTCATTGTCTGGTGTTGCATCAACAGACTTATAGATCATAACTCCGTCCTTTTTTCTCATTCGCCGTTAAAAAAGAAATAATACTGAAATAATTGTCGGTTCTTGCTTCGGCGATTGATTACGCAGCACTCAAGTTCCGTGATTATCATTGTAGGTCAGATTTCATCCGTAAATTTGAGACAATTAATTAAACTACACCGTGCTCAACAATGATTGAAGGTTTGCGTCTGAAATATTTCTGAAATATTATCAATCTTTCATTCTGCAATTAGCTATTTAATATTTATAACGATATCAATAACAATATTTTTTTTTTATAAAAGGATAAGTCTTTCGCTACAAAAGTTTTTTTCTTTCTTCCAGACCGGTTTCACCAGTTATGGCATCGTCAGTGGTACATTATAAAATTATTAAACAATTCGTATCTTTTAAATTCTATTAAATTAGTATAAATTTGTAGATATAAACATTTATGTAAATAAATATATATATTATACAAATCTACACTAATTTTATAGAATTTAGAAGATACGTATTGTTTAATAATTTTATATTTATGTAAATATTTATACAAATTTACACTAATTTAATAGAATTTAAAAGACACGTATTGTTTAATAATTTTATAACGTACCACTGACGATGAAATTTATAAAAAAATATATAAATAAATGAATAAATAAGTAAATACATAAATAAATGAAAGAAATAAAATAACTGGTAAAACCTGTCTGGAAGAAAAAATAAAATAAAAAGTTGTGGCGAGACAAAAAAAAAATATATAATTACAAACTACAAAACAGCAAGGGGTATATAAATAATACATCAATAATAATCTCTGCATAACGCCGCGTGGACAAAAAAAATATTGTAGAGCGGCACATTCAAATCTTTGTAGATCACAGTGTATATAAAATTTGCATGCGATCAAACATATCCTAAGACATTTGTTATTATCAGAAATAACAATCTTCCTTAATTTTCTGTGTTTTTTTCCTACTATTACATTGTTAAACTAATTATATTTTTTACAATAGCTTCGAGAGTTACATAATTATGTTAAATATGATATCTATGTTTTTAATTAAGTTTAGCCGTTATTTTCTTTATAAAAACTTTATTACTGTAATTTTAGTCTAATTTGAAAGTGGTGTAAAATTAAAAAAAAAGGACGTATGTATTGTATTTGAAAAAATAATTTCCTTCGAATTTATTTTTGATTTATCATAGATAAAACTAAACAAAATTTCTTAGAAATAATAATGATCTATCTGTTCAATAATGTTAAATAAAATATTATCATTTTAATTTATTTTTTGTATTTAAATTTTTACAAATTAGCAAATGAATAAAAAGTCAAAACTGGATTTAATTTAAGAAACTATTTTAGTTTCACATAAATAATTGTAGCTATATATGTATATTCTTGTTTGATTGAACCTCAAATGACGACTTTTAATTTTGTATGTGCATGTTTTTATATGGTCTTTCAGAACACAATTGCGACAAAAAAACTTGTGGCTCAAGTTTCCCGATTCGTATCGTTAAGATGCCAACATTCCATGATTTTGTTTGGTTGTAAATCGTACGAGAACGTTAGTAAGAACGTTAACTTAGTTAAGCTAGTGGAAACCTGAGTCTTAGTAGATTGGAGAACAATCAAATAATCAGTATCGGACTGTAATAATCAGATAATAATATAGGTACCGGGTGGAAAGTTTCAAACCCGAACATAGGAAACTTGCATTGTTTATGGAGATTGCTGCTCATCATTTAAACATACAAAAATGGTAATGGTCTTAAAAGAGAAAAAATTATGACCAATATTACGTTGCCATACCTAGCCAAAATTATTGCTAAATGTTAATAATTTCGTGAAAATTAAATTTTCAAATTTCATCTGAAAAATTTGTTTCCTTAGTATGTCAGATTTGAAACCTTCAGTTATTGTTTACTCAAAATGTATGATGAATAATTTACACATTGAAACTTTATTAAACGTTCTTAATACAGTACATTTTACAGCAGGTATTCAAATAAGCCACCGTTTTGCAAACTGATAGAGAAAGCTTTTCATGTCTTGAATTTCACGGAAATAAATGTCTCTAACCGAAACTCAACACCACTGTAAAAGATTTCTAAAATAAAAGCCCTTCCTTTTGTGTAATTATTTATGATACTTTTTGAGTGATAGAGAAATTATTTTCAATCAATAGAAAATAATTAAATCTTTCAAACATGACATACTGGAAACTAGATTTTTCAGATGAAATTTAAAAATTTTATTTTTACGAAATTATTAACATTTAGCAATAATCTTAGCACGGTAATTAATATTGATCATAATTTTCTCTTTCCTTTAAGACCATTACCATTTTTGTATCTTTAAATGGCGAGCAGCAATCTCCATAAACGTACTTTTCAATGCAAGTTTCTTATGTTCGGGTTTGAAACTTTCCACCCGGTATATCGGTCACTGTGGTAGAAAAATAAAAACGAGCTCACGTTATGTATGTTACAATTAAACATCATCTTATTCAAACACCTTGTATATACATTCAATATAAGTCACATATCACTCTAGTCAGAAGATATCATTGTTACGCAAGCATGAACAAAAATACATGTGCAGGGTGTTGGGCAAAAGATGTGGTCAATCTAGCAATTTCTAGAGATATATATAGCTTTGGCGCGCCATTTATTATTATAGTAGACAGCAATAATATATTTGTATATTTGTAAACTCGCCTGGTTTCAGTTTGGACTTTTTTGCTTTTGTTAATTGTTCATAAATAAATACAATATCAATATTTGCGAGCTTTCTTTTCTTTTAAATTAAAACCTCAAGCTTAATAAAAATATAATATATTGTGTCAATAGTATACAATAATTACAGTGCACTATAAGATGTCAACAAAATCTGATATACATAATATATTCTAATGACAGGCCACCGTTATATTTACACATGGAAAACGTATAATAGAAAAATATCGCAAATTGTGGCGTTCTGCTGTAAATGCATTTTCTAGGCAGCTACGGAAAATGTGGCCAGCTGTTACACAAGCTACCCTACGTGAATAAGATAGAAAATACTGAGAATATGAGTAAACATAGCGTTAAAAAAAGGCCGATGCATACGCCAATATAAAGGCACATTTTAGGACGGCTTAATTCTACCTAATACTGGTCTCAATTGGAAAATATACATTCACATACATGTTTAATAATTTACTATACATTATAATAAATTTAATGAAAATGCAAATAAAAAATTAGAATAGATGTACATGTTTATAAAAGCAAAAATTCTTTCGATTTAGTTGAATTGTAATGCATAATTAAAATTATTAAAATTTTATATTCAGAACTTATTTACTTTCTTACAAAGAAACACACGGTTTTTGATACTTAATAAAAATAACAAAGTTCTTTGTTGTAACAATTCTATACAAATTATGTATTTATAAACTGAATTTTAAATGAATGGGAAAGGGATAAAAACATCTAAAACAATTTACACAATAAATAAAAATTAACAAATCAAAAGAATACATGTAATAATAATAATTTCTTCAATTAGAAGAGTAAAAAATCTTGGACAGTCAAAAATAATTACTTAAGATATTAGTTTCGTAAACTTTATATGATGGTACTAGATTGAAAAATTATCAAAGGAGGCGTTAGTCGAGTTTGATAACCCATGGAATATCATAACATGAAGTCCTACTTTTAATAATATGAAAGAAACTAACGAAAATATAAAATTGTTTAATGAAATGTAATAATTGTCAATTGTATGAAGCAAATTAAATAACTTTTTTAAATGTTAAAAATTGGAATACAAATTGTATTGCTATAATTGTAAAAATTCATCACAAATGTTTTTAATAATTAATTCTGTTGTTTTATAAAATATATAAAATAAATAATTAATTATAATAATTATAATTAATAATAATCTCTATTTTTTGTCAAAATTCTTTACAGTAATGGAGCTTTATTACGACACTAGTGTTGTAATGTGCTCTATCAAAAAATAATTTTTTGTTTTTTCATATTTACTTTACGTAATAAATGAAAGTATCTACTTTTATTTATCTAAAAGTAAATAATAATTAAATTAAATAAAATTCTGAAAGTTACAATCGACAAATGTTAAAAAAATTGTAGTACTTTAGCTACATGCAAAAAAAGGAATGACCTCAAAGCTAAAACAAAATGTATGTATAGTACCTACAGATGTGACGGTTTTCATTACTGATTTTTGCTTACTTTTTACAGTCAGGGATTTCCTCGTTTTTTTCTTCTCTTCACAGCATTTGTATTTGCAACAAATTTGAAAAACATTAATGAATGTTCACACGATGTATATTCCTCAGATATTCTAGCAAAGTAACTAAATGGTATATAATTGTAAGAGTTTGTGATGTGAATTCTGAAATGAACCCAACAACAAAATCAAAGTATTTTCAAGTAATAAACTTATTCAATACTAAAAATAACATAAACATAACACAGAAAAAATAAATATAAAAGAACATACAAATAGCTGCCTGCTTTCAGATCTACGGTTTTCATACTTAATTATGACGTTATTGCTGTCTTGAAGGAGCCAAGATTAAGTAATGATAAAAATATGCAACATAATTAAGTACAGCTTAATATGCTGAATGTTTGGCTCCCCTCATCAATGGTACCAGCAAAGCAGGAGGGCCCGCCAACCTCAAGAATGGATGTTGTAATAACTCAGCGGCCGAAGCACGTTGAGCTGGATCCCTTACCAACATCCTATCTAAAAATCCCTGCAAGCGGGGTGATACCTTGTGACTGTTCTTTAACTTTGGAGGAGGCATTTCTCGTATTCTTCGCATCGCCTGCAACGGTGGTTCATTAAAGAACGGTGGCTCTCCGTCCACCATTTCAATCACCATTATTCCAAGTGACCAAATATCAACTTCAGGTCCATAAGGCAATCGACTTATAACTTCAGGACTCATCCAATAAGGTGTACCTACCAACGATTTTCTTTTTGGTAATTCTTGTGACACCTGGGCACAGAACCCAAAATCTGATAACTTCACTCTCCCATCGGGGGCCAGCAAAATAGAATCTGACTTTATATCTCTATGTATAACACCCTGTGAATGCAAATACGCCAATGCTTTCAGGCACTGCTTGCAAACAGTCGCAATTTGTTCTTCGTCCATCCTTGAATGAGTCACTATGTCTGTGAGGGCACCGCCTTCTAGAAATTCCATTACAACCCACAGTTCATCATTTACCAGATAACTATCGAACATCTCCACTATGTTCGGATGGTGATAATCGCGCATTATGACAACTTCATTAAACAAAAGTTCTCGTCTTTGCTGTTTTCGCAAATCCATTTTCTTGACGGCGACTTGTCTGCCTGTACTGCGCTCCCTCGCTATGCATACCGTGCCAGTAGATCCTTCTCCTATTTTGACAAACTGGTCAAGATTTTCCCGGGGATCTCGAGAGGAAACCACCATCTGTAAAGCTGCTCTGAACTGTAATAGAAAACCATTGTCTTTATAGATAAGATACTTTGTTACAAACCATTTTATTGGAAAAGAATCTGTTACGAACTTTACGAATGGCGCCGTATATGTGATAGATAACTCGTGTCTAAATAAAAACCTGGTCAAGTAGGCTACATTTAGTAATTCGGCTATGTAAATGCAATGGATAAAATCTCGATCACAACCCACTTGACCAGGTTTTTATTTAGACGCTCGTTAAATTTTATACATTTATATCGAAAATAAAAAGATTCAGAGTAGGCCATGGTCCAGTTTTTCACCATTTCTGAAATAACTTTCAACTATGAACGTTCCGAACTCGAACATTTTGAAACAATTATTAAAATGTCTCCGCTAAGTACAGCCAGTGCTGCCAACTGCATGTATTTATCCTCCTTTTGGCAGGTATTCTTTTAATTATAAGGAAAAAGGTAGTTTTGATGAAAAAATAGGTATTTTATAGTAATTCGGTATTTAAGACAATTGGCTAAAGTATGTATCCCGTTCAACATTATAACATGTAGTTGTAGGTTATTAAGAGGTCAGACGTCATTTTGTTATACCGAGAGATCAAAAATTATTTTGGTCAATGGCGATCATGAAATCTAAAGCGACTGTCTTAGCTTAGATCATCGTTTTCAAGTAATAACATGCAAATGTCACCGAATGTGTTGTAGTTCTAACTTTATTATTATTTTGTTTCTAGAATTAATATTGACTAATTTGAAAAGTAAAATGGAATAATTACATATAACATTTTTTCAACAAGAAAGGATAAATTAAAGTAACTGTTGGAACTGTCCTCCGCCTTGTTCAATGCATAAAATTTACGCGCCTTGTCATGCTAGCAAAAGCATGATGAATGTCATTAACAAATTTTTCTGTCCGAACGGTTGGCCTACCAGCACTTTTCTTATGAGTGACAGACGCTGTTTCTCCAAACACAAGAACACAATTTGTAAGGCAGCCATAAAAATCCTTCGGTATTACAGCCAAGTCAGGAAAACATTCTCGAAAGTCATCCAAACAAACGCGGACTGTATTTCCAAATTCCATTAACAAGCACAGAAATAGAATTCAATCGTGTAAATCTTTTGTTCTACGGTGAAAACCATAACGCACAAACTTAAATGTTTTTAAGTTTGTTTTTAAATTGCAAAAACCAATAAACTCAAGAAACTATTAACAGTAAGTAAAACCAAGAAACTAAAGAAATAACAGCAAGTAAACTTTTTCAGAACTGCTTGACAAATTTTGACAATCAAAAAATAATTGATACAATGCACGAACCTAGCTCCGACATATAATTTCAAAATCCATGACTACGCTTGACCAAAATAATTTTTGATGTCATAGTACATTAGATACAAAATAACGTCCGTCCTTCTAATAACGTGTATATTATGGAGTTTGAACGGGATGCGTACTCGGCCTGAATATCACTTATATTCCACTTGAAAAGTAATTAATATAAAAAATAAAATTTTAAAGCACACTCTCTCTTTCTCCCACTGCAGTTACTTAATCCCGTCTTTGTTTATCGCCAGGCCATTCCTATACAGTGTTGCCAATACAGTACACTCCCGGTTATCCGAAATCGAATTACCGGAAGCTCCGGATTATCCGAAAGAAATGCCGCAACTTACTTCTCCGTTTTATTCGAAAGGCGGTTGCTTGAAACTCCCGATTATCCGAAATGAAGTAAGTCTATGTCGTCTCGGTTCAAGAAAAAACGGCTCGGAATTTGTGCCGAGCACTCGACTCATGACACCATACCTTTAATGGTAGTATTTTCGAAGTAACAATTAACACTAGATTCGTTTGTCGATTTTAGTTAAATAGAACCTGTATCTAATTAAGAATAGAATATAAAATATATGTATGAAAGTGGACAATTATCCTAATAAAAAAATGTGACACTTTCACCAGTTTATTCGACTTTCGCTAAAACGGAAAACTGAAATTTCGATTATCCGAAACACGTCCCTCCGGTCCCCCATAATTCGGATAATCAAGAGTCTACTGTAGTTCTAAATTAAAATATCAAGTGTTAAGACTGTACCAACATTTCTGAAAACGTATCACATTTCATATAAAACTGAAAAATTGAATGGAAATGGTTTTTTGACATCTACACGGTTGATGATAGAAAGAAGTTGAAGTAGCCAATTGAAAATCTAGCAGTTATCATCATTTTATGAAGTTCTAAATAATGTCCAAAGTTGACGCCTTTTGAAAAGAAAATATACAATTTGCATTAATTTTTAGCATTATGAAAATGTACAAAGGGCTAAAATGAATAACGTACAGTCGCGAACAAAAATTGCTAAGAAATTGATCAATACTCAGTTTGTAACCTCCACACTACACGAAATACGTTTTTTTTTAACTTAAAAAAGGCAGGGAATTTTTCATTAAAAATTAGCTCCTAAAAGATAATTTGAGTTGGCAACACTGAGAACAGTTATTAAATTTGACAGACATTATTACCAATTTTCTTCAATATTCATGGCCTACTCATTTTATTTTCGATCGCGAGGTCAGTAGTACATATTTAAGAGTTGTTTTTGTGCACCTGATGGTACAGTAGCGGATAATAAAATCCGGGCAAGCATTTGACATATCATGCATATTTAGGCTGCGTTTATTTGATAGACGAACCGTCAAAGTTTAACCAGCTCGGGCGGACTGTTTTCTAAACGGATCTCTTACCCACCGCGGTTGCCTAATGGTCGCATCTCAAATCACGACCACCGACCTGATTAGTCAGACAACGTAAAATAACAAATGAAACCGACAACGTCGCCCATGAACTAAACGCAGACAAAATTGGTAAATCGAGCTTTTATTGATGCTGCTTCTGTCAAAATGTAAAATAAGATTTGAAATGTCAAACTTAATAAACTGAAATTTCTTTCTGATCAAACTTCACATGGCAAAGTCAGTAGTCTACTTCTTGAGTGGAACTTAAATGAGACATTTTATCAAAATACAAAATAATCAAGAACTTGTGTTAAACATCAGAATCATTACTGACATTTTGCATATGTACTAAACGTCAAAAATATTAAAGTAAGGTTTAAGTGCATTTTACATTATTTGATTTTTGTATTTGATTTTCATGTTTGATACTTCTATCTGATCAAATCAAAAGAAACAAACAGTTCTTTGTTTACATCTATTTGACTTTTTGATTGAACTGAACTGTCATTTTCAGTTTGCATTTTAAATGTAAACATAACTTTAAAATTATGAAATTTCGATTAGTGTTGTTATCTTGAAATATTGTAATTCATTGACCATGAAATACAAAAAGATTTTATTACTATCTATCGCTATTTCTGCAACATTTCTATTGTTGTAAATACAAATGACAAACTGTGCATGCTCGAAACTCGAATCTCGAATGAAAAATCAAATGAAAAATAGAAAATTTTACGTTAAACGTAAAATCAAACATTGTAAACGTAAATATTTCGTCATTTGAGCAAGTCAAATGCTAAATCCAATAATGTAAAGTGCACTTTACAGAGTATAAATGCCCAAATTTTATTGCTTGATATTGTACTACTGTTTAATTAAATTTTTGTAGTATTTCTTTAATTGATATATTCATCAAATAGTAAAAATATGCCTAGCAGTTTAAGCAATATGATACAACAATTGAGGAGCTTATTTTCAAAGTGCAACATGTCCAAAAATTGTTATGCGAGATAAATGGGAAAAACATATTTTTCTATAATGGCTTGAGATTTTCAAGCAATTTTGTTTCCTTCAATAGGTATTGATTTATAGACATTATGTACAGGGTGATTCAAATTCGAGTCTCACCATTGGGATCTCACTTATTATAAGAGATAGGATATAGGTTTAAATTTGACACTTTTGCAGAATTTTATACTGATTAATAATCTATCCTTAAAGTTGCGTTATTTCTTTTTGTTTTTAAGTTATTGTGGAAAAACTGGAGAAATCAATTTTCGCATTTTGGCCCTAACTTTTTTGTTACTGAATTAGTTAAAAAATAGATGATACTTTCTTAAGACAACTTTCTAATAGGAATCTTTCTAGGAAAATAACATTTTTATATGACAATTATTTTTTTCAGAATTATACCTAACTTCATTTTTTCTTATGGACGCTATATTTAAATTTTAGTGAATTAAATAGGAAATATTATGCTGATTTCAATGATATACATATAACACTTTATATTTATTTTTAATCTCAGCTGAGATAAATTGAAAGATCTTATTATTGATATTTTAATAAGATGACTATGAATTAAATCTTTATAAGACAAGCGCTAATTCTAATATTGTAGAAAATTATTTACATTCTTTACATTTATTCTACATTTCCAGAAAAATGGATTGGGAAAAATGGAGTTGTAATGTGGCCACCTAGGAGTCCAGACATCAATCCTCTCGACTATTTTCTGTGAGGTTACGTAAAAAATAAATTATATAAAAATATTCCAGATAATTTACCTGACTTCAGAGAGAATTTAATAGATATTCTATCATCAATACCACGCTTAACAATCCAAAGAAGTATTCAAAATTTAAGAAAACGATGTCAGTTATGCATAAACGAAAATGGTTACCTGTTTGAACATTTACTTTAATTTAACATTTATTATTATTTATTTATTATTTTTTCTTAGTTTTTCTCGTTAGATTACCGAATTTGTTGTTCTATTTTTGTAATAAATAATATGTTCTATTTACTTTCTTAATATTGCCTCATTAAAATGATTAAACCCACGTAATTGTTTTATTACAAAAATACACAACAGTAGAGCCATGTTATGAATTAAAATCAACCTTACGCTACGTTATTTCAATTTGTGCATAACATGCTGTTGATATTGTAACGATTTTAAAGGTTCTATTAATTTTATTTTAATCAAAACACGAAATAGTTAATAATCTAATTTATTTAAAAGTAACACTAATTAACACTAACTTAAACAATAATTTATTTATAAACTAATAAATAATTTATGTTAACAGCCGAGCGAAAATTTATAACGCGACTTCAATTCTGAACTGTCAAATCTTAAATTTAATTCGAACTGTCTCACGTTCGGCCGCGTGCATTTTTATAGCCGGGGTTGTTTATCTGGAACATTCGAGCGCGCGACGGAAAGTCTCAGATTGATTCCATCGCTGACGTGATGTCGAAGCGTTCAAAGCTTCTCGTCTAAGACGCGTCGGCGATGACGAATCAGACGGGCAGGCGCCGCAATCGTCACAATATAATCATTTTTTTCAAAAGTATAATACCTTCTAAAAATTGCAATCATAGCCTACTTGTCGATTATCATATTTTTCGATTTATCTCAGTTGAGATTAAAAATAAAAATAAAGTGTTATATATCATTGAAATCAGCATAATATTTCCTATTTAATTTATTAAAATTTAAATATAGCGTCCATAAGAAAAAATGAAGTTATTTATAATTCTGAAAAAATAATCGTCATATAAAAATTATATTTTCCTAGAAAGATTCCTATTAGAAAGTTGCCTTAAGGAAGTATCATCTATTTTTTAATTAATTCAGTAACAAAAGAGTTAAGGCCAAAATACGAAAATTGATTTTTCCAGTTTTTCACAATAACTTAAAAACAAAAAGAAATAACGCAACTTTGAGGATAGATTATTAATCAGTATAAAATTCTGCAAAAGTGTCAAATTTAAACCTATATCCTATCTCTTATAATAAGTGAGATCCCAATGGTGAGACTCGAAATTGAATCACCCTGTACATAATTCAATAACCAACTTGTAGAGGAGGTTATACACTATATAACGACATCTATATCTCAAAATTGCAATTTTTGGACATGTTGCGTTTTGAAAATATCTATTCACTCTTTATCCTCGTCTCAGTAGGCCGTGTTCTCGTTTCGTTAAGTTGCTGCCCTGAAGTTTGATAGATGCCAGAATCCGACATGAAAAACATTAATGACAATTCCACTCCACTAATCTGACTATTTATGTTGCCAAATATTATACGAAGGAGCACCGACTATGGCACCGTGAAATATCCACTACAGTCGAGCTGGCAACAACGTCTCCATCAGTGGACTCAAATTATAACCATGGGCCAGTTGTACAAAGCAGGTTTAAACTGACGCTCAACTGAACCACGTTCAAAGTAAACAAATTCGCATTGGATCTTAATGACATATGGCAATTAATGCATTTATAAATAAAATTTGATGTGATTTTGTTCACTTTGAACCTGGTTCAGTTGAGCGTCAGTTTAAACCTCCTTTGTACAACTGGCCCCATGAAATTAAAAATAAACATAACCGTCTCATCTGATGTCTATGTTTCATTATGATACCAACAAAAATGTCACCCTAACTCGCCTACTGGGACGAGGAAAAAGAGTGAATAGATTATAAGCTCCTCAATTATTGTCTAGTAATGAAACTGCACCGCATACAAAAAGGACTTTTTCAATTCCTAGCATTCATCACGAATTGCAAGGATTCCAATTATTATTCAATACTGCAAATTGATTGAAATATTAAAAATACAATGCTTGCAGTCTCTTTAGAAAGGTTTCAGGAGTCGGAACTTTTTATTTTGACAGTAATTCATGAATTTCAAACTTTGAATTAAAACATAATCTCCGACTCTTGTGAATAATAACATGATTTAAAAACAACAACTTATATAACCATTAGAATAAATTTTATTTTGTCATACCTGTTCATGCGTCAATCGTTGTTCATGGTGTGGTTTTGTTGAAGTCGATGTAGAAGGTGCCGGAGAAATAACAGGAGCAGCTGGTGTTGTATTGTTAGGCTGTGTTCCGTTTTTAACGTTCTGATTTTGATCAGGTCTTTGCGGAAAACTAGCAACATGTGTCAAACTTTGGTGAGATCCGCTGGTATGTGTGTGCATCCCTAAATGTGACAATCCCATTGGAGGAACCGATGCCATTGATCCTGCTGGAGATATCTGATTTGGATCCCTATTTGGATATCCGACATAAGGTTCTTGAATATTTCCATTCACATGCACACTTGGAACTTCGTGATTACTTAATGAACGCTCTGCAGGAGAGCCCTCTCTTACTTGCGGTTTGCTTATGCTCGGATCCCGCCTCATAGAAGGATATTGTAATATTTGTTCTTCTGGTACGACAGGTGGAACGTTTGCATTGTGTCTGTTTTCCCTCCGTAATCTAGGAGGACTCGATGATCTCAGTGAGTTAGAGCGTGCAACGTTGGAGGTTTTTGGAAGTACAATTCCATTTGTAGTGACTGGTTTTGCCTGATGCATGCTTAACCTATTTTCTGATTTGTGATCACCTCTTACGATAGTTTTTAGATCCAGTATTTCTGTTGGGGTAATTTCAGATGGATCGACCAGAGGTAATGGCCTGTTTGTTGACTTCAAAATCTGATTGTTTCCCACGATTGAAGCCCATTGTAAAGGAAGCCCTACATATCTACCTTCGCGTTTGTCAAACCCAGTGTGCACTCGATGTTCGAAATTTATCGGCGAAGAAATTTGCGGTTTTTTCTTCTTTTTTGAGAACATGTTTCCTTCGATTACTTGTTTTTATCACAGATACTGCACCGCCCTTGAAGGTGTTTTTAAATTACAACGGTAAAAGTGTCAACATACGTACACATAACCTTCCGATATTCATTTGCGTCGTTTACACATCCTTCACTAGGGCTTCTTTATATTATTGATTTATTGAATTAATATACATCTTGAACTTTAAAACGTTAATAATATTGACAAAATATCGGATAATTAACAGTAGATTTATAGACTACTTACGCAGCGCCACAAACGGTCAATAAGTAAACTAACCTAGGAATTTGCCTGAATGGGAATTCGCATTTATCCAAATATGTTATGTACAGCTGTCCATAAAAAGGTTTCTCTATATACGTTTAAAACATTTTTTTCTTGTTACACTCGAAGTCAAGGTGTCTCGAACACCATTGCAATTAAGGATGTTTTATACCGGCTGTTTCAAATTGAGTGTGGAATTGCATCAACCAATGGCTAATTCGTATCTCGTATCCAATAGGTACAGCGTACAGATAAATTAAAAAAAAATCGGGAAGTGTCAAAAGAATGGTACGTTTTTTTTTTAATTTCTCCTTAATGTGAAATGGTTCTTTAGAAATTGGCAACTTAAATTTCCGATCGATTTGCGATCGCTGCGCCACCAACAGATCGAGTTTTACGTAAAACAAACATTGTTGAAATCTGCGCAGCAGAACAGTTTTGGCATTTCTAACTCTTAACAAGTTATTTTCGTATTTCCATTTCGAATTTAAGCAATTTCACAATTTCTTTCAAACACGGTTTAGGGTGCGTCCAAACATGTGACGTATTCGCGTATCCGATTGGCGTTTTTGATCTTCGCTAGATGCCGCTGCATATCACCACTTCTCCGCCATTTTTGTGTTAGAAAGATAGGGATACATAATTTTTGCGATTTTTACACTGCGGTGACTGCGGTACGGAACACATTATAATTTATACAAAGCCACAAGCGTAAATAAAACACTTTTTTCACTGATTTGACTCCCTTCTTAGCAGCTCGCATCAACAACTGTCAAACACACGTGTATTTTCATCACCAGTTTTCAGGTTCCACGCGGCGACTCTTTCGTTCAAAGACGCGAATCGTGATCGTGTATCATGATCGGTTAAATGTAGACGTGTTGGCCAGTCTTGCCAGGTTGCAGGGAAAATCCCGTTTTGCAGGGAGAAATCGATGTTTTGCTGGAACTGTGGTCAGCAAGGCCATCTGCGCTCCAACTGTAGGCGCAAGCGGCCGCGCCACTACAATGATAGTGATTTGTTAAACTAATTCCAGGCAGCAAGAAGGGGCGCATGCTGACTGATTCTACGGATAGCCCCAAGATTGTCTCTATTTCTAGAATAAGAAATAATGAAAATAGTTTGATAGCAAATGGACAAATTGGCAAAAGATCTTTCCAATTCACAATCGATACTGGTGCAAATGCGTGCATAGTAAGAACAGATCTTTTACCAAAATAGAAATTAGTAAATACTGGGAGAAGGTATCACATCCAGACAGCTACTGGAGAGGTTACTCCTGTTTGTGCAGAAGCCGAAATTGAATTGAAGATTGGAAGTATGAAATTTAGTCACAGGGTTTTAGTGGCTGATGTTGATGATTTTACTCGGAGTAGATTTCATGAAGAAAAACGGCTTGATTGTAGATCTAAAGGATAAAGTTCTACGCATTGGAATAGAAGAGATACCTCTCCATATCCCTGGAAATTCATCTACCGTATTGAGAATAAAATTGAAAGAAAGTGTGAACATTCCAGTCTTAACCGACAAGATAATCTTGGCAAAAATAAAAGGTAATCTTGGTAGCTATCCTGCTGGAATCATAGAACCAATTGAAACCAACTGCGCCAAAAAGGGAATTTTACTGGCTGGAACTCTAGTGAAGATTCAAGAAACAGTTCCTATCCGCCTTGCAAATGTCAACAGTTACCCAGTTACCATACCCAGCGGAACAGTAGCTGGCAAGTGTGAAGCAATTGCTTCTATAAACCACATTGAAGTGAACGATGCATCCGCTCGGCATCAGTCTGACACGCTATCACCACTACTAGAGAAATTGCTGGCTGGTACATCAACATTGCTGAAACCCAAAGAAACAGAAGACGTACGAGAGCTGTTTCGAAAATTTAAAGGAATCTTTGCTTATACTGATGATGACTTAACCCGGACAGACATTGTACATCACAGAATAAACACTGGCGACTCGAATCCAATTCGACAACCCGCGCGTCGACTGCCGTTGGGAAAAAGAGAAGAGGCCGAAAATTTAATTAGGAAGATGCAAGACCAAGACGTTATAGAACCGTCGCAAAGTCCATGGGCATCTCCCGTTGTACTGGTGACTAAGAAGGATGGCAGCACGTGTTCTTGTGTGGACTGTAGATGATTAAATGATGTCACGAAAAATGACAGTTATCCCTTGCCCAGGATCGATGACACAATAGATACCTTATCCGGTGCGAAATGGTTTTCGACCTTAGACTTGAAAAGTGGCTATTGACAAGTTGGTATGCATCCCGAAGACAAGGAAAAGACGGCCTTTACTGCTGGAAATGGTTTATGATGCCTTTTGGTCTTTGCAATGCCCCAGCTACTTTTGAACGACTCATAGAATTGGTATTGCGCGCACTTAGCCGGAAAACTTGCCTCGTATACTTAGACGATGTGATTGTTGTTGGAAGAACTTTTAAAGAACATCTTGCAAACTTAACAGACGTCTTCCAGAGAATAAAAGAGGCGAATTTAAAACTGAATCCTGCCAAATGCGAATTCTTCCAAAAGGAAGTGAAATATCTTGGACACGTTATATCAGAAGCAGGAGTCGCAACGAATCCAGACAAAATTACAGCCGTTAAGGATTGGCCACCACCAAAAAATGTGCATGAGTTGCGAAGTTTCCTGGTATTATGCACATATTACAGACGATTTATGAAAGACTTTGCAAAGACAGCCAAGCTTCTGCATTCGCTGACCGAAGGAAAAACAACATTCTTTTGGAGTGAAGACTGCCAAGAAGCTTTTGACAATCTGAAGGATCTTCTAATGTCTGCACCGATACTGTCCTATCCACGACTAGAGGGCCAGTTCATCATTGACGCTGATGCGAGCAATCACGGAATTGGGGGCGTGTTATCACAAGTGCAAGACGGGGAAGAACGTGTCATCGGTTACTTCAGTAAAGTTTTATCCAAAGCTGAAAGAAACTATTGTGTAACCAGGAAAGAGCTCTTTGCTGTGGTGAAAGCATTGGAACATTTTCACAAGTACCTTTGTGGTCGACAGTTTCATCTTCGATCAGACCATGCAGCATTGAAGTGGTTGCTCCAGTTCAAAAATATAGAAAGCCAGCTTGTCAGATGGATAGAAAGACTGCAGGAGTATGATTTTACAATCGAACATCGCCCAGGTCGTATCCATAATAATGCAGATGCACTATCCAGAAGACCGTGTCCTGAAGATTGTCGGCACTGCTTGAAATTGGAGGACAAAGAAGGAATAATTCCTATCAAAAAAACGCGTGTCACAAACAACCAGTGGCAACCTGAAGTTATAAGCCAAGAGCAACGCCAAGAGGAAGACATAAGGGATATAATCTTTTGGAAGGAAAAAGGACAACGTCCAACTTGGGCCGAAATATCGAACAAAAGCCCGATTTTCAAAAGCTATTGGGCACAATGGGACTCTCTAAAGTTAGAGAATGGAATTCTGAAAAGAGAATGGGAGTCACCTGATGGCAGCGAAATTAAAGAGCAGTTAGTCCTTCCAAAAGTTAGAATTGCCGAAGTTTTGGAAGAAATACATGGTGGTACTTCAGGTGGACATTTGAGCATCAATAAAACATTAGCAAAAGTCCGAGAAATGTTTTATTGGGTGAAATGTAGAACCGATGTAGAGAATTGGTGTGCCAGGTGTATTACATGCAAGGCAGTGTCTGGACCTGCGAAAAAGACTCGAGGAAGACTACACCTGTATAACGTCGGTGCACCCTTCGAGAGGATTGCCATTGACATAGCCGGCCCGTTTCCAGAAACCGATCGCGGAAATAAGTACATCATGGTAGTAACCGATTACTTCACTAAATGGCCAGAAGGTTACGCGTTGTCTAATCAGGAAGCAACAACTGTTGCCACTGCCCTCATAGAGAATTGCATAACAAGATTTGGGGTGCCAATGGAGCTTCATTGAAGGTAGAAATTTCGAAGGAAGCGTCTTTCAAGAATTGAGCCGGATGCTTGGCATTTTTAAAACGCACACTACCCCGTTACATCCGCAATCAGACGGCATGGTAGAGCGATTCAACAGAACTCTAGAGAGACATTTAGCAAAAGTGGTCTCCACAAACCAACGCGACTGGGATCAATATTTGCCCATTTTTCTAATGGCATATCGTTCCGCAATACATGACACTACTAAGCAATCGCCGTATCGAGTTTTGTTTGGAGGAGAAATGCGTTTGCCATGTGATCTGAAGTTTGGACTTCCAGAAGCTAGAAGGTCTGAATTGCATGAATATCTGCAGGACTTCGAGAATCGATTGGCGAGCACTCATCAATATGTGCGTCGAAACATCAATCTGGTCACCGACAAAATGAAGACCCGGTATGATAGACGAGCCAATCAAATGGGATTCCAACCAGGGAACCAGGTCTGGCTGTACAACCCCAAAAGGACTCGAGGACTATGTCCCAAACTGCAGGCGCCTTGGGAAGGACCCTACGAAGTAATCAAGAGAATTAATGATGTGGTATACAGAATACGGAAGCTACCCCGTGGGAAGATGAAAGTGATCCACATAGATCGTTTGGCTCCATATTCTGCTCGGGACGAACAGAATTAAGGAGGGGGCAGTGTTACATTCGTAGGAGTAAATTCTATTTTTTTATACTAGTCGCGCCACCTGTGACGCAGACAAGATTCTAATCTATTCTAGACCCACACCGAATTTACTCGAAAAATCTAGCATTATTCTAGCATCATTCTCGAAACAGCGCTGGCTGTTATAAAACCCAGAGCAAGCGCGATTTTCAAATCAGTCTTATTTAGAAGGCGATATGTAGCAAGCGTATTTATTAACGTTTAAGTGTTATTTTTTCAGATAAGTGTACAGCTCGATATTATTGTACTTTTATTGTGTGTAATGATCGTAGACATTAAAGTGTTTTAAAATAAATAAATAACGTTTAAATTTGTGAACCCGAAGTCGTAACAGTATTTTACATGGGAAGTTCGAGAGTTAGGATGTCTCAACTTTGACTTCCACTAGACTTTGAAAACGAATATCCTTCTTAGACTTTTACCACCCTTTGTTACCCAAAACTTTTTCAAACCGAATCGAGATGCAGGAGGTGACTCCTTTGTGAGTAGCGTTTCTGGAATTAGCTAAAAAAAATAGCCAGGAGTCGTTCCGCCCGCTCTCTTCTGACTTGGTATGAATTTTGGCCCTTCTTACCCTCAGACTTACTATTTTGGGGTTGTTGAATCCTTTTCCTCTCCTTGTGCGATTTACTGATAATTAAAAGGTTCTGTAAAATCGACTTTGAGTATTAAATAAAATTCGGAAGGTTTAACAATTAAACTTATATTAAAGAAAATTAACGAGAACATAGAATTTACATGAGCGAATTGAACAAACTTTTAATATCACAAACCAAAACAATTTTTTTACGACAAATCAAATGAAACTAATTACAAAAACAAATATCAAGTAAAATTACAGAGTTAATGATGTCTTAATTTTGTGACTTCTGAACAAAACATAATCCGACTTTTTTATAACAAAATTGATAATAAAACATGGACAATGCAAAATAACCTGAAAAATACAGCAAAACAAAACAAAAACTTCGACAAGAAGGGAGATTAGTGTACTACACTTAGAAAAATGTTTTTGTTAATAATTATCTAAGCAACATAGACATTGAGCTTACCAGTGACGAATCTGAAATGATTTTATCGTATCCGTATTTTAGGAAAAAAAAAATAGTATATTGTAAACCGAGACGGTAAAGTGCTTATTTTCCAGAGAAGATATGGACAGGCGAGGCGCAGCCGAGCCTGGCCACTTCTTGAGGCCTGGAAAACTACTTTACCGCCATGGTTTACACATTATTTTTTTTCCTACACAACATTATAATTAATTTTGTTAATATCACACAAATGTTCTTTTTCTTGAAGTAAAAATATTAAAATTGATTTACTATTAAAATTATTATAGATACTTTAAAATACGGTGTTGTATGTGCTAGCGTGGCCGAGCGGTCAACACACCAGTCTCTTCGGAGGCATGGGTTCGAATCCCACCGCAGCCGAGTTGATTTTTTTGTTCTTGATAATTTTAATCCTTTTTAAAACCAAATACCAGTGGAATTAAATAAAAAAAAACTTACGTTTGTTAATTTTTTATGTCGATGAGAATGCATTCCAGAAACTATTGTTGCGCCACCTCACAGTGGGCGAAATCGCGAATCTAGCAGGACAAAATTATTTTTTATTTTTAAAACTTATTTTCATTAGGTTATATTGCTTTTCGTGAGCGAAAATCTCAAAACTGAGACTTTTTAGCATGTCATTATCAAATATTATATTTATAAGATTTCTATTAGGTACTCGTAAAACGTCTTATGAATACTAAAACAAGTATAATATGTTTGTACTTCCACATTCTTCTAGATATACTCGTAGTTTATGTATAACAAAGTCTGAGAGCGATATTTCCTTCGTCCAAACTCCTCTTAGTAATTCTTAGAATTCCCTGTCCGTATTCTTTCATTCAACGTACCTTAGGCACAAAAAAATCATAATTTTATTTCCGCACATTTCCGCACTTAGAGACAAGAATGAGTTTGAATTTTATTAGTTTATTTATTGAATTTTATTAGCAATCTGCGTGTACAAAAAAGAAAGTGCTATCTTGTGCTTTGTTAGCTATAGAGCTGTTCAAACATGACATTATATTTTGAAATTCTTATAACTAATAAAATTAAATTTTTAAGCTAAAATTATGATTTTTTAGATTTTAAACGTTGATACTCACATGTAGAAACATCACTCATTCTGAAAAAAATGAATATCGCAACCTAATCCAAAACAAAGCACTTTTATTCACACTTGAAAAGCGCGTATTTCCGAGTGCAACTTTAAAGTATCATTCAGAATTGAATTAGTGCAGAAAATTAGTGCAAATAGGTACTGCAGATTGGCCGCGCAAATGTTTGACAAATGTACTTTGATGTCTCTATTCACAATCAACTTAGTGCAAAACGTCTGTTGATTGTGAATAGACACATCAAAATACATCTGTCAAACATTTGCACGGCCAATCTGCAGTACCTATTTCCACTAATTTTCTGCTCTAATTCAATTCTGAATGAGCCTTTAATTGTTTTTCGAAGTGCGGACTTAACAGGGTTATCAATACACTTTGTAAGTAGAGAAGGGGCCCGGCATGTAGAAATATTTCTTATTTCATATTTCGAATTTTGTCCGTCTAGATTCGCGATTTCGCCCACTGTGCACCTAGTGGTAAAGCTTCGTGAATTATTTTCTCGGCTAGGCATTTATGTTCATTTTGCCGGGCTAGCCGTGGAAACGTTTGCTTTCTCCTCTCTGATGGGGCGGTAAAATAGAATTTTCTAATAGTGTATCTATTGATTTAGTTTTACGAGAATTGTTTCGTTATTTTAAATAAATGACACAAAAACTCCACGGAAAAAAGCTTCTGCTTTTTCTACCCCGAAACAGATAACAAACTTTGAAAAATTTTAATATTAAATCAAAAATAAAACCGAACTTAGAACGAAAATTAATTAAACCAAAATTACGACGAGAAATTAACGCAGACAAAACTCTAGGAACCAGGACTCCTGTTTTTCTCTCGCGACGGCTATTTAAGCTTTCGCCACTACTCTAGAAAACCAAAGGGGGATTTTTTCAAAGTCAGCAAAATTTTCGAAAAACCCGTGGTTGATTCAGGCTTCTATCGGCGCGCCGATAGAAGCCCGAGTCGCTTTTCACTACATGACGTATTCGTCTTGCTTTCACTGTTTTTATCCACATGTCACGCGTTCAAGGACCAAGATGCTAGCCAAACAGCGTATTCATCACCGAATGCTGAATCAGTGGGAATGAGAAATTTTTATCATCGCAACCTAATATCGCCTCTGGTTTGAAGGAACATTCTCGTCTGATAAAGCGACACGTGTTTCCTGCTCTCTGATTTCTTTCAAGAATAACAGGTACAGCTTAAATAATTTCGAAATTTCTTTACCCATTTTTCTGGTCCTTACAGTATTTCGCCGAAATATCAAACACAGGACGGATAGGTAGCAGCAGCTAATTTCACAGTGGCAAACGTGCAACGGTAAACGTCGAACAGACGATACAGTTGTATCAAGTCGGAAAATAAACGCACACACGGATGACAAAACGTATACGAGACGCAATTAAGTATGGGTGCATCATTCTTAAGTATCATATCCGATCGTCCGATCGTGATCGGATACGCTATAGCTACTATAGCTGCGTTCGTTTATTCAACTCCGTTCACTCTATTTACTCTTCTCGCATTTTTGTCTCACGCTTACTTGTATTAAAACTTATTCGCTCTCACTCTTTAGCATGCGAAAAGAATAAATAGAAAGAATGGAGTTGAATAAACGAATGCAGCTTATGTAGAAGACAGCCGACTCGTTCACCATTTTGGAGCCCAATGTGAGGTTATATAAATATATCGATGACTTAGTGACAATACTGCGTATCAAGATTTTGCTAACTTTTCAGGAGAAGGTAAAAACTCTCTAAAATTGAAGCACACATAGAAAACTTTATTTGTTTTATTACGATGATATCTAGAGAACATTTTGATTTCGAATTTTTGGAAGTTTCTTTCCTTATCAGCATTGCGCAGTTCCAGTAAAGGTTTATACGCGTTATTGAAGGAAAATGGGCGAATTTTGATGATACGCGGTAATTGTTCGATTTGGATGTTGGCGTTATGTTGCAAAAATCTATTTTGTCACGCAGCGTTTAGTTTTGGTGCAGCAACTTTCAACGTTTTAACGCGGCAACTAGACGCCGCTGTAAACTTCCATCCAATTTTTTGGAGGCAACCAAAATGATAATGATTATGATTAAGCACGCTCAGACTTGCAGCTACCGCTTACTAAATCTACTCGGGTCACAGATTTAAAATTCTTGACACAGTGATACAGCCGCGTCTTGAAACTGCAATCTGCGTGTCTAAATCGAACAGCCACTTTAACGCAAACAGTTTACAGCAAAACAAACCGAACGGGTATTTGATGTTGCGCATGCTCTTGGGACAAGCAATATGACGCGAATGGACAATTTAATTCGACCAAAAATTTTCTCAGAGTTTGTGCCTATATTTTTAGAATGTCGAATATTACTGACATCACAGTTTTTAATTTGGCGGTTTCTTTAGAACTAATTTCATTTTGACTATGTATTTTAACCCTTAGCTACTGACATCTAAATTACGACTACTAAAGCTGACATGGAGTCTGAGAGACTCCTAGTAAAAAATAGCATTTTTTTACAATAAAAAAAATTCAAAATTAGACGTATTGTGTAACTACAAACCGTATTACCATTACATTACTTCTGAAACATTTATTATACCAAAAACATTAATAATTCATTCTAATAAACAGTTAAATCTAAAACACTACAAGATAGTAAAAAATAAAACATGCTTCTGAAAAAAACAAACTAACTCCAAAGATATGAACAAATGTGATATTTCTCGTACTAAATCTTGTCAAACAACTATCAAACAAACAACAAAATATCACTCATAAGTTCAAAAATAAAAAAATGTGCAGAACTCAAAGTCAGCTCTCAGCTGTCGCACAAGCTTGTAACTTGAGACCAGAAAACAATCCAACGCTCTCCAATTGACATATACAAGATGACCAAGATTTAGGAAGGTACTGATGGCGAAATGTACCCAAAGAATTAGGAGTGGGAGTTAAGCGCCAAAATATACTGAGCGGAGTCTCACAGACTCAATGTCAGCAGTTAAGGGTTAAATCTTACTTCTTTTTCGTTTGATGCGCGTTAACAATAAGTGCGTGCGAATGAGAAACATTATAATCTGTTTTGGATGATCATCAGCTAATTAGTGAAAAATTGAATTTTTTATGTGGGACTAAAGAAAGAAATCTGAAATGGATATCATTAGATTTTGGAAGAATTTTTGCATGATGACGAACTGGGGGTGACAGCTTATTCTGAAGCACCACATTAAACTTACTTACATCATGAGTATTTCATTCATTCTTGTCACTTGATTCCTTCAAATTTCTTTCTTTGGCCCCACATAAAAAGTTCAATCTTTCACTAGCTAGCTGATAATAATCCAAAAATGCGATAAAATGAATTACCCACCTACACATTTATCAAAATATTAGTGGTGTTCGAAGGTTTCGAAAATGTATTGAAACAAACACATTTGTAATTTAGTTTCATGTTAGATAATCGGATATATTCCATATATCAGTGATTAATAAACACTGAATTATGCGCATGTGCTGTCGCTTTTAACCACTTTTTAAATATTTTGCTATTCCACAAGCGGAAATGACATTGAAATGAAGGATATGCAATTATGTTCAGTGATTATATTTTACAAATGAAGTTAACCAATGTTTAAAATTGTAAAATAACCACCGTGTGCTTATGAAATAGTACGTCTTCAATCAGTGATTTAAAAGCAGTGCTTAAGAAGTTATTATTAAGCACAGTGTTAATAAACCGACAAATAACCACTGCATTATGGAATACACCTGATTGTATGTTTTGATCCTATAAAATCCTATAAATAAGTTTGCAGAGTTAATCCAGGACATATTATCGTAGCCCACTCTAACCTGAAAACTCTTAGTCACCTATTATTCATATTTATGGATTTATGAATTACAAAATATAATATTCAAATATTAAAGAAAATTCGCTCTAAATGAACCCCCATTGAAGGATAATTTGGTGCGTTGTAAGAAATCCCTCAAGTGTTTGGGGTCCCACGAGCCTGCAATTCCATTACAAGCTTGTTTCTTTTTTTTAGAAAAATTGGGAATGAAGTTGCAATCTGATAACTGAGCATGCCAGTCAGAGTAATCCAGCATTGCCTATTAACCTAATCTTCTTTACTTGTGAGTTTCTACTTGTAATAATAAAATTGATGGTCTTTCCATTTCATTAACCTTGGAATATTTCAAGGCGGCCAACTTGACCTTCTTTCCCGTGCTTGTTTTTGACCAGGTGAGGAATGGATTCCTTTTTGGATGTAGTAATGTTTATGTTTTAGAAGTACAGTTGTAGGTAGAATCAGGAAATAAAAATGCAGTTTAACAACTGAGCGTGTTGGTCAGAGCAAGGTGGCATCATTTTCAACTATGTACCTCTATACTGTAATGATTCGTCGACACCAGCCGGCGTCAGTCTGTCTCTTGCGTCACTGCCAATGCGCCTTAGACTAGAGGCTTCTGCAGACAGCCTGGAGAATTCCGGCGGCGGAATAGAACAGACATTCTAGAATCCTTCGCGAAAGTTCACGTACAACCAGCCCTGCCTTATAAAAGCCAGCAGCCGCAGAATGTAACCAATTCGGCATTGGATAGTTCGGCATTAAAGTTCGCGTTAGATTTTCACTCGGCTGTTAAAATAAATTAGACATAAGCTTATAAATAAATTATTGTTATAGTGTAAGTTATAAATAAATTGGTATTGCTTTTAAATAAATTAGTTTATTAACTATATCGTGTTTTGTTTTAAAATAAAAATTAATAGAACCCTTAAAATCGTAACAATACTTTAGGGGTCAGGAACCCCAGAAAATGATTTATAGCAGGGCTTTGCAAATCCTAGATACGCCACTGTTATACCACATTAGTAAATTATACCACAAATTTTCGGAAATGTGTTCAATACATTGCATTCTTTCACATTCATTGACTAAGGAGAATGAGGTGTCTCTAAGGAAATATTAAAATTCTTAAAAGTAAAATTTACGTCATTGTAATTCAAAGAATACAATTTTATTGTTTATTGATTACTATCCGTCTTGTGCACGTGAAATTCCTTTCTACCTACCATTTCGACGTAAAAAATGATTGACACTGATCAATGATTTTTGTTATAAAATATAAAAACGGACCAAATTATTCGATTAGTCATTTTAAAGTTATTAAATTTGAAACCGAAAATACGCAGATGAAAAGTGATTGCAAATATTTTCGATAAATTGTAGTTTATATTTTTAGTTTTCCTACAACTTGTTAAAAAATTCTCAAAGAAGTATATAAGTTTACTGAGATTTTGCCTAGTCGGTAAAATATCATTTTACAGTTTTACCTTATGGAAAAGTACCATAACTTACATCACTATTTAAGAATATTTTATTTTCACGCAAAAGTAATATAAATTTCGCCATTAAAAATATATATTAAGAAGTGCGTGGCGGCTTCTTGTTTTGTCGTTCTAAATTAAATTACTAATAAAAGCTTACGAAAGGAAATAATTCTCTAGGCCCTGCTAATTTCTTAATTGCTTGTAGGGATGCTCAAAACAGTTAAATGAATCGATTCAATTGAATCGATTGTGTGGAATCGATTCTACGTGTTTAAATTGAATCGATTCGATTCAATACATATATTTCCAATTTCTATTCTTGAAATTAAAACTTATGTCACAGCATCATATTTTATGATTCCACTGCAGTGTTTACAACGAACAGATTCGCGTTATCAGTAATGAAATGCTTCCACTCTTCACTTGTTTTAGGAGGCAATGTTCTACACTCACACTCAAATACAAAATACGTATTTACCTACTGTTCAAGTATGCAACGCAAACTTTTGCTCGTTAATGGCCAAAGAAATTTCTGTAATCTGAAATGTTCAGTTTTATGCCGCGCACTTTCGCTACCCACAATTTTATCATTTTGAGTTATTGGCTGCCAGTAACATATAGATGGCGCGATGATAAAAAATTGGTTGTATGTCCACACCTTTCCGATTCGATTCTCGAATCGATTCACACCAAATTGAATCGATTCGATTCTTTCGATGCATCGCTTGCAAAGAATCGATTCAACTATAAATCGATTCGATTCTGAACATCCCTAATTGCTTGTCACTTTTCTCTAAATTTATTAATTATTATTTATTGTATCTGAACTGAATTGATAAAATGATCAGATTATCGAGTATTTTTCTCATGTTTAATAAAATTTGACAGTAGTTATCTTCCTATTTTTTCTTAATATACAGCTGGACCAATTCAAAAGGAAGATCAGAATATCTCCTGAATGCGGCGATGTTAGAAAGACAAGTATTACAAAGATAAAGTATTAATTTTTAATGATTTCTTATCAAGAGAAGAAATAACTTCGATATTCCAAAAAATATATTTTCTGGAATATCAGGCAATTGCACGGTTTGATTCGATGATATTTAACAAAAGAGGAGAGAAAAGATTAAGAGGAGAGATTAAGAACTTGTAATGTAACGAAATAGAGTCAGATGATTTCCTTAAGAAAATTTGACTTCCTTCTCGTACTCAAAGTGTTCCGAGTGGCAAAGGTCATACTCAATAAGGCTGTCATAGATCCACTAATCCCAAATGGTGTTTGTTGATTAACCTCACATCCTCTACTCGTTATGCTTGGAGCATCTTGTTTAATTGCCACTAATTCTTGGTTACCTAACTCAGAAAAGAAATCTACTTATTAAGATATTACTACTCCGATTTTGCACGGCTTGATTAAAAAAAATTGATAAAAGATTGAGAAAGAGGGGAGAAAAAGAGATTAAGAACTTGCGAAGTAACGAATTAGTTTGCTCAAGAAATAATTTTTGTAGGGATTTTCAGCCGTACACATGTTAGATTTACTAATCCCAAGTGGTGTAGGTTGTTTGTTCATACAGAAATATGTTTGAAACAACTTGTGTAATTAATTAGCAAGTCATTTGACTGCGTTGACTATAAAATATTGTTGAATAATTTTAACGTCAGTAGATAAAGTATTAAATTAATCGGGTTGTACTTATCAGAACCTGTATAATAGGCATTCTTCAATGGTACAACATCAAAAAGCAAATGAGTGACAGCTGGCGTTCTACAGGGCTCGATATTGGGGACGTTACTATTTTTAATATCTCACACCGAATTTACTTACTCTGTTCCACCTAAAAATTGCTTATTTTTTGCCTTAAAGAAGTTTTCACAGAAATCAAAAATTTTCATAAACAAAAAAGTTATAGAGGTTTTTAGAAATCGCAGAATTTTGAAAAATACCCTGTAGTTCCTAAGCGGTACAAGATATCGAAATGCGGGCTTCATCTTGTTTTAAAAATCGAGATCCAGAAGCAGACGTCAGATTTTGTCTAACTCTTCTAAAAACAGGTGTTTCCTATTAAAAGTGTCAAATTTGTTGAACCCTGTACATTGCAGCTTTTACAGGGTGTAATCAATTAAGTCTCACATACTCTAACCACTATTAACATACAAGAAACTAAGCGAAGGTATGACATACGTTTGGGAAAAATGTGAGTAATAACTCCGGAAAAATGTATTTTTAGTTTTTACATAAAACGTTTGAGAAGCGCTGGCTTAGATTTAAATCCCCGGCTGAGCGGAGTTTACTATTATGCGCAATAATTGATGTTGATGGGCAGTAAACCCGCAGAAGCAATACAATAGAGTTGAGGCAAGTGATTTATTACTTTCGTACAAATGCAATTTTTTTACAAAATAATTCTTACATAATAATATTAATTTATGTCCTTAATTTAAAATAAAATCATGTAATCATGAATCCTACCTAACAATAAATAAAAATTGGTAATTCAATTGAGGTCACATTCTAAAAGTATTATTGGAATAAAAGGCACGCCGAACTCGTCATCCCTTAATTTATGATTCTTTATTACGTTCAGACTAAACAAACAAAATTCCGAAAGATGGCGGAGATACTGTGTGTACGCCTGTTCACAGTGCCATTGGATTACGATAGTTCAAGTGTTGTGTTGAAATTTGCATTTTTAATTATTAGACGTAGTTTATCATATTCTGAAAGCAAGTAGTAATTTATACGTGAATTAAACAATAAACGTTTGTATTGTTAAAGTCGTGCGATAAAATCGCGCCTCATTACTTTACAGTAAGTGATTTAAGAATGTTCTTCTCAAAAGTTAGGGAAAGCGTTAAACTACCCATTTTTATAAAGTGCAGTCAATGCATTTATTTATTTGACGAACCAAAAAAAAATGTTCGCATCCGCAAAATTCTCCAATTGGTCACCAATTTGTTTCTAATCAATGTACTTAAAACGTGCCTTCATCATTTTAACACGCGAAATTAACAAATTAAATCACGTAGTGTGTTATTTGTTTATAAAGTATGGAATATCATGATGTAATTATTATCGATTATCTAATGAAACAGATGGACGAAGATTTCATTATCGATTTGTGTTGCGGGCGACACTGACACAATGACCGTGACATTTGCGGAATTTATCGTTTTAGGATGTGTTTATAAAAATCGCAGACGCATTGACGAAAGAGCAGAGGTTTTCAAACAAAAGGCGATGCGCTCCTGTGGTAGGTCAGTTTTTAATTTTTGAGCAAAGCCATTGATATTTGCAGAATTAATTCCTTATGTGATGAAGAACTTACACTATTAATAACTGAAATTTATTCGATTACACCCTGTATTGGGCTTTGCCTTTTAAATTGAATACCTCTATATTTTTACATTGAACTTAATTCTGAAATGTAATATTAAATTACAATTTAAAAATTCTAATTGTTTTTATTTTATTTTTCTATACGCGTAATAATACAAAATGCGAGTATATTTCAATTCTATTCCGACAAAAAATTAAAAGTAAATACAACAAAACAAATTTAATTTTCCAACAACAATCGTGGAAGTTTTTCATATTTGTAATCATTGTAAACTGCTATCTGCAGTTAGCTCATTTTAAGTGACTTTCAATGTCTTTTCATTTTAATACCATGTTTTACATTTACGTCAGTTTCAAGCCATAAAATCCGTTTTAAAACAACTTATATAAGGCTATTAGCAACCGTTTTAAAGGCACATGTATATTTTTTTCTAAAATTAGATATTTTATTAGTTATATTCGGAATGAATTTTTTATTCAAGTGAAACTGAAGAGTTAAATCGCAATTCCGTTTTAGGCCCAATTTTACAATCGTGGAATAAGAACGGAATAACTGTGCGCCAAATATCCTCCATATCTACGTCACACCTACGTCACGTTATACCACAGGCTATACCAATAATAGTGCTTATCCGTATTGTAAAATCGGACCTTAGAATGCTTACTGTATGCATCAGTTTCCAAGTTCGGTTAAAAAAAGGAAAATTATTGCGCTTATGCGTGTACATGTATTTTTCTTACAAACTAATTTATACGTTTCTAGGATATTTTTGTTATGTATAACATGTAAACTTGAATGTACTCGAGTGTTGATTAATTATAATAAAATGCCAAGCGGATTCTGAACTATCTTCCATAAAACCGATCTCGTTATTGGGTCACGGCCTACAGCATTAAAATAATAATGCACGGTGCCTGCGAAACGAATTGTAAAAGAACCGATGAACCCAGATAACGATGTTTCGTAATTATAATATTTCTTAAATTAATGACGTCAATTATACAATTAAAAGCAGCCAGACTTTTTTTAAAGACGGGGAAGAGTTTATAAATAACGTGGAAGGGAGAAAATACCGCCGGTGATCGTAAAATCTTTACGATTAATAAAAAAAAATTACAGCGTAAATTATCTGTCGCCGTATACCTTAAATATTTATTTAAATTATTTGGCGCATGCGTCAGTCAGAAGCGAGTGACCATTATTCAATATTACAATTAAAGTTTAGTTTGCGCTCGGTTTGTTTGCTGTGTTGTTACTTCTTCAATGTGTGTCATTTATTTTGTGAATGGGTAGCAGCGATATGTGCGCTCAGTATGTATTTATCCTTATCAATTACATATATTTTAATTTGTTAGAATTTCTTGATAAACCGTACATTTTACACTCGATTAATTTTCTTGTGATTGCTGGAATTACATTACAAATTTTAGCAAATTAATTTTGATCAGTTAAAAATCTTCACGTAGAACAAAGTTTTCGTACTTTTTCAATATTAGAAAGACATGAAATATTTCGTTCAGTTCAAAGTAAAAAACAACTAGTTATTTTGCCAACAGTAAAAATAAATTTTACCGGCTTCATGGACTTTAAAAAACATTATTAGAGTATTTTTTAATAAATAATCATTTTTAAGCGGTTTATACAGGATGTCACAAAGTTCAAAGAAGTGCGAAAGTGCATTTTATGTATAGTCGTGCGCAGCTTAAGTGCAAGTTGACGGTTTTGTACCACAAGGTTTTAAGGGTGAGGTTTGCGTGCAGGAGGTGCATTTTAGATGCGCGGGACTGTACATTTTACCAAAGAAACTGCACCATTTAAAATTATTTTCTGCAAGTGCTTCTTTATGAATGATACGTACTTTAGTATGTTATAGTATCATTTGTTTTGAGCAAAAAAAGTTCATATGAACATGTGTCCAACTCTCAATGATTATTGAGTTACAGCTGCTTTAATATGGAGCACATTACAGATCAATTATCCATTAGGCAGCCGTGACAGAATTGTCATTTGTCGCTGGTTGACATTTCGCATTAACTCAAGTTTGCTCAAATTGTTAAAAATGTCACACATTGCCGAGTAAGCTGATATGGTGTTTTGCTACGGGTTTTACAAAGGAAGAATAGTCGTGCGCAGCTTAAGTGCTACAATTTGACAGTTCTGTGACCCTTGTGTGGTTTTAAGAGTGAGGTTTGCGTGCGGGAGGAGCATTTAATGTGCGCGGGACTGTACACGTGCTGCCTGTGATTCAGTAGTTGTTTGGAGGTAGTATTTTTGAACCATTTCTGTAAAATCAATACTTCTGTATTAATAAAGTAGTAAGCAAATTCGTTTATGCAGTAATTCAACAATCTATATCTCATTGTCAATAACCATTGGGAGTTGGACACATATTCATACGAACTTTTTTGATACTATTCGCGATGTAAGCCAGGAGCTCGTCACCTGGTGGTAAAATTTGGAAGCCGATTATCAGGTATTTATGTACTACCGCGGCCTTATAATTTCGCACGATTTAATTTTCCCCTGTAAATATGGCTTTCTTTGACGGCTTGTTAAAAATAATCATTTTAAATGTTGGATTGATTCGGCCTTTACTTGATGAAAATTTATATCCATATTGATTAATTAATTAAACAAAATGTGTTTAGATTTTCACAGTTTATTACTTAACACATAACAATTGTTTCAGTACACAGTACCTTCGTCAGATGTGAGCTTAAACTAACTAACATAAATGTAAAACAACATGCCTATATGGACTACCTGCTTCGAAAATAACCGACTAAATTCTGTGAAATGTGTGAATGAGAAAAAACAGATGTTTACTAGTAGAATAAATTTAATAAGGGTGAACTATTTGTTTCAGTTTGATCATTTAGCAAAAAGTTAGAATTTTTAAGTTTATTGACTTCCAATGATTCGAGCAAATTTAATCTTTTACCTTTATTTTCTATGTGCATTATTTTGAATTCAAAATTAGAGAGGTGGTTATTGTCTATTAAATGGTTTGCAAAAGTCGAGTCTATTTTATTGTTAATGAATGAATTTCTGTGTTCGGTTATACGCTTTTTAAATGATCTTCCTGTTTGACCTATATATACCTTTGGGCACGTATTGCAGAATAACTTATATACTCCTGATTTATTACTGGTTGCCACTTTGTCTTTATTATTTTTGATATATCTTGATATAGTATTGTTAGTCTTGAACGCTACTTGAATGTTTTGTTTCTTTAGAAATTTGTTAATTTTAAGTGTAGGCTGTCCAATATATGTGATAGTTTTAAATTTATTAGAAATGTTGCATTTTATAATTGGGTAGACATTCGAAATAGCTCTCTGGAATAACTTTTTGGATAAAATATTATGGATAATTAATGGGTTGTAGTTATTGTTGTATGCTATTTGTTTTATCACATTTAGTTCTATCTCAAAATTTTCTTTTGTCATTGGAATGCTAATTAATCTATGGATCATACTATTATATGTTGGTACGGATGTGTAGAACTGTTGTGTATCGTAATATCTGTGTATATTTCTTTGCGATAAATTGAAAAGTCAAATTTATTATTGATTATTTTTATAGTTAAATCTAAGAAGTTAATGCTATTGTTAGTTTCTGTTTCGATTGTAAATTTAATTCTGTTATGTAATGAATTAATGTAATCTAAGGATGTGTTCTGTTGTCTAATTGTACCTATAAAACTAACTAAAATATCATCAACATATCTATGCCAAAATAAAACATTCTTGCTTAAGGGGTTATTGAAAATAATAGATTCTAAATTGTCCATGAATATTTCTGCGAGTAAAGGGCTTAAATGATTTCCCATAATTAAACCTTCATTAGTGGTATAAAATACATTATTGAATTAAATTACTAAATTAAATTACTAAAATAAAAGCTTGATTAACTTTGTGTACATTTATTCGTAACTTTTATGTATTCATTCTATAAAAAACGAAGGAATGAAACTCATATTTCATAAAATGAACGGAAGAAAGTTACGAATAAATGTGCACGAAGTGAATCCAGTATTTATGATTAGTAATCATTGATACGAACGAAAGCAGCTTAAATAAACCGTTTTACATAAATTGTTCTGTTTTGTCACATAGGGCGAGGTGCATAAAAATATTAAACTGAGTTCAATTACTATGGCAACATATACCTTTAACATTGTCTTCAATAGCAATTGAATTAAGTTCAAGCTGTAATAAGTAATGTAATAAGGTTAAAAGTATTGCATTTTAACCTGAACTTTAAACACATTTATCATTTCACTAACAAGTTTCTCTGCCATTTAATAATAAAATAAAATACATTTCACACACTAGTGTCTTTATATTAAATAAAAAACCGAAAAAAACTTACTAAATTTCTGCTTTGTACAAGACGAAAGTTTTATTTACCAACAGTTATGTTATACCGGGTATTCGGGTCCCAGACTGGCTACCAGAGGCGCTGGCATCTGAACTTGCATCGCCGATAAATACCTACTAAAGTATGTACTATTAGTCTTGAAACTTCTTGTAACAACATAGGTATAAATTAACTTTCAGTAGTTTTTGAGTTATTTCGTATTTTATGTTAAAAGACTACTTTAAACGATACCAGGTTGACATTTGGAAAAAATATTTTTAAATATCTGTGTATCTTTTTTAAAACATTCGCGAATTTTAAATATCGGATGGCCATCAACAAAAATAAAGATTTGTTAAATTACGCCGTTATTTTAAACATCCCATATTTTATGACTTACATTTTGAGAAAGTGAGAGAGCAGAGGCTATAACAGAACCCTTCTTCTTTCAATAAATTCATCACTTCAATTATGTAGCCCTTCAGCCCTTATATTCACATACAAGACAATTTGAAAGAAATCTTTCGAAATATTATTTAAAGATATTGGAGTGTACAAAACCAATTTTGTTTTTTGTCGACTGAACTTGTGCCTATACAGTGACATGGAAGTATTTTTGAAAATATATTTTATAAATTTTCGTTTTTATAACTAGATTTGTTTTTTAATTCCATTGCTTAAAATAAAATCATTTTTATTTCTATTCACGTAAGTTCAGAAACAAAAAATAATTACTGTGAACTGGTTTGAAAAATTGTATTCGGCTAGACGAAATAATAAATAAATTTAAAATACACCATTAACGTACATATCTCCATTGAAAGGATACGGAAATGCAGAGGATCTGCAAGAAGTAAGCGATATAACCGAATGGATACTTCTAGGAATGTGATAAAAGAATGGCAACTGTGAATTATCAAATGAAATAATAAATAATAACATCCTTTGCAACACAGTCTCGAAATGCGGTATCGTTGGGAAGCCAGTAAGAAGGGCTAACTACTCGAGTAATAATATACACGGTTGCCCATTTACAATAACCGAGTAATTTTACAATTTTTGTAAGGGCTCTGTTTTTGTTAATGGTCATCCGACATTTAAAATTGGTGAACGTTTTGAAAGCAAATAATCTTCAGGCAGACGTTTGAATTCTCCACACAAAATACGAAAACTGCTGAACATAAGTTAATAATGTTTTTACATTATTTTCATCAGCTCTTCAAGTAGTACTAATATGTAGTGTTTCATAAAAAAAAAACATAAGTTTCGTATGTAACTTCATAAAGAAGTACCCTGTATATTTAAGAGGCCTTTTACAGGGCGCTAATTTTTAAAAAAGTTTTTCTGAGTAACCATTGTAAATTATTAGCTCAAATTTTCAGTACGTATGCATGAGACAGTTATCTAGGTCTCACGTTGACATTAAAAAAAAATAATTTTTGAAAAAATCTAATCGATATCTCAAAAACTATACAAAATTTCGAGAAAAATGAAAACGTGAGACCTAGATATGATGTTCTATACCATATTAAAAAAAAATCAGTTCTGTGAATTTAATAATAGCTGAGAAAAACAGCTTCAACATTTTCGGGAAATGTTGTAATACAACGCCTCTAACGGAGAGCTGTCTAAATGTCTTAAATGTCAACGTGAGACCTAGATAATTGTCTCATGAATACGTACTGAAAATTTGAGCTTATAATTTACAATGGTTATTCAGAAAAACTTTTTTAAAAATTAGCGCTTTGTAAAAGGCCTCTTAAAAACGTGCAGAATGCGAACCTGCATAACTCCAGTAGACGACAATACAGAATCGATGTTGTTCAGTCCGGTTGATAGTCATGAAATTAATAGAATAATCATTTCCCTTAAAAATTCCTATTCCGTGGGAGCCGATGAAATACCAATACCGGTACTTAAATTCGTAGCTGATATAATATAAGAGCCCATCGCAGACATTATAAACTATTGTTTTCAGTGTGGCAAATTTCCAACATATTTAAAACTCTCCAAAATAGTACCAATCCATAAAAAGGATGCCAAAAATAATGTAACAAACTATAGGCCAATTTCTATTCCATATTCATTAGCTAAAATAATAGAAAAAGCAATTCACAAGAAAATGCTTAATTTCTTTGAAAAACATTCCTTACTGTCAAACCAACAACACTGATCTGAAAAGTCTGAAAAGTCAAGAAGTACTGCATTACAACAAATTTTAAAATGGGTATATAACAAATTAAATAATAATCATATAGCCGCAGGGGTGTGCTGTGATCTCTCAAAGGCTTTTGACATGGTAGATCAGCATACTACTTGAAAAGCTAGAATTCTACGGCGTAAGGGGAGTAGCACTAAACTTTTTACTTTCCTATCTTGAAAATCGGGAGCAAGTAGTGGAAATTAAATATTCTGATGAATTAGGTACTAATCGAAACGTTTTTTCTAATAGAGCGACTACCGAACATGGAGTACCGCAAGGTTCCGTTCTTAGGCCTTTGCTCTTTAACATATATGCCAATAACCTCTCCCAGAATATAACAGACGATGTTGTTGTGTACGCAGATGATACATACATTTGCGTTCATTCAATGGATTTTGATAGCTTACATACCAAAATTATAAATGTTCTTCAAGAAGTTGAAAAATGGTTTAAATCAAATCGTCTTATGATTAATATAGACAAAACTAACATTATTATCTTTTCAAATAAAACGCCGAATAATTTTACTTTCTCTTACGGAGAACATAGTCTCATACCAGTTAACGAATGTAAAATGCTAGGCATTACAATAAATTGCCAATTGTCCTGGCACAGTCACGTAGAATCTCTTACCCCTCGGTTAGCTAGATCAGTTTTTGCTATTAGAAGAATAAATAAAATGTGTGATATTAAATATGTTAAAATGACGTATTTTGGATATTTTGAATCCATACTACGCTACGGCATAACGATTTGGGGACAATCCATGCATTTTTGTGAGATATTAAAACTACAATAGAGAGTAATCAGAACAATTGCAAAATTGAATATTAGAGACAGCTGTAGCGAGGCATTTAAAAAATTACGCATAATGACTGTAGTCAATTTATACCTATATGAAACCATTTTGTTCATCTTTAAGAACAAAAGCACTTTTTTATTAAATAATGATGTGCATAATTATAACACGAGACACCCTTATTATCTGCGCGCAAAACAACCTCGTCACAGGTTATAATTCTTCATGTTTTCTATTTAACGGAATCAAATTTTTTAATAAATTACCAACCGAAATTCAAGCAGTACACTCCGGAGTTCTGTTGAGTTCTAAGATTAAAGAATATTTTCTACAGTCTGTATATTACACTGTTGAAGAATACATGAACTCGTAGTTTACGAATTTTATACTTACAGCTAACAGTAAGAGTATGGGTATTATGGAGCATGGTTCTGTCATCAAAAGGTTAACTTTATTTTTATTTATGTAATTTGTGTCGTTTATTGACTATTGTAATAATTATTGTCATACTTTGTATATATGTAACTGTGATATTTTATTTAAATGTAACCTGTTGTATTGACTACAGTATTGACTGCTGAGGTATTTTATGTGACTCGATGCTACTGGCAAAAGAATAAATATCTATCTATCTATCTAACTATTGTTAAAAAAGTTTTTTGGGAAAATGTACATAAAATGCCATTTTTGCACTTCCTCGGAATTTTTTTGGGCACTCTGTATAGGTATACAGAATTCTCAAAAGTAATTATAATATAATTATTTATACATATTTACATTACCCAGTGTTTCGAATTAAATTGGCACCATTGGTACTTCTTTTTCCGTTAATTGATAATTATGAAGACAAAAAAAAACAATGGAATGTGAAATTTCTGAAATATATACTGTAATGACGTTTTTTAATGAGTATGTTGTCATCACAGACGAAAAAATATTAAATTTTACGAGGATTGTATTATTTAGTATTATTATGCCATATTAGAAAAATGTCCACAATTTCAATGATCTGTATTCATTTCAATTCAATTATTTATTTCTCTTTTTGATACACTGTGTTCTGTGTATAAGATTCGTCAATGTAGTTATAGTATGCAGGGTTACAACTAGTTAAAGGTACACTATGGGGATCTCGTAAACTATAAGAGATACGGTTAAATACAAAAGAGTTGCACTATTTTGGGGTCTATAAAAATGTGGAAGGAAATCTCCCCTATCTTCATTCATCTCTGAAACATCTTCAAAAAACTGAAAATTCTCTATTTCGAAAATCTTGAATATTTTACTTATTTATTAAATCGATAAAATTAAATTCGATGGACAATTAATAGTCAGAAGAAATAGGAAAGAACTGACAGTTTTGCAGATACGACTAACTGTTTCTTCTCTTATCGGCGCTTATATTTCCTTACCATGAGATGCAAAAATAAAATCTGAATACCACGATTTGTTTTAAAAGAAAATATCAGATTATTAAGAAACATTTTTAGAAAATAACGTTTTTGTGTAAAAACGTATTATACTATGAATTAATAAGATTTATTGATTTAATAATAATTTTAGTTCTTAATATTTGTAAGCATCCGCTTACTAGATTAAAAATTTCTCGTCTCTACTAGGTTAGAACCACGATGAACTGAATACTAACGGTGGCAGCATTCAAGTGAGATAGCGAACCGTTACGTCATGACATACCCGCTTCTTCCTCTCATACAACTGTCAGCCGTGCCAGTTAATATTGGTTAATAATTGTGTAAAAGGAGAAGCGGGTATGCGGTGGCGTAACGGTTCGCTATCTCACTTGCGGGAATGCTGCCACCGTGGGTTAGGACCACGTTAGGACAATGACACCAATTTTATCCCATTTATAAGAAACCAATATTACTGACAAAGCCAAATAAAAAGGTTATTCACATCCAACACTGGAGATTGTCAAAGTAACAAATCCATGTGTTGTTTCTACTTTGTGTGAACTTGTGTATCACACATTGATTAGTTTAGCATCAAAATCTAAGTTATGCCAATCGAGAGTTAATCAATTGTGTTCGAGGTAATATAATTATTTTGCTGAGAATTCTTATAATTTGTTTGAAACATTAATTAGTAAGTGAGGTAAAAGTAAAAGACTTTATGACGAAGGGCTTATGTTCAGATTCAAAAGAAATCAGTACGTTTCTTTACTGTCTTCAATAAATACATTTTTCCTTTGACTAGTTTCTAATGGTTCCAATTTTTTATCGTAAAATAATCGGAAGGCTGTTACAACTGTCCACCACAGTCTTTAACTTCATCTAAAATTTCTCTTTTAGACAAAGATGAAAATGAGTGATATTTCGGGATCGTACAGGAAAAGAACCACTTCTCCCAATTCAGCGATTTTCCTTTCAAAGACGACCCTTTTCATGGCCTTCCCGATTGCCAGACATGAAGCCAATTCATTTTTGTATTTGGAGTCATATTAAATCGAACGTCTATGCAATACCTGTCAACGCAGAAGAGGAATAGTGGCTCTAATTATTTCTGCTTTTGAAACCATTCATGATCGTTCTCAGATATTTCGAAGAATTCGTTGTTCAATCATATATACCGAGTGATTTTTTAAATTTTTTATCAACTCTTGCCATGATATCTGGACGGCATGTCTTAGTTTAAGTGAAAAGTACGTCATTGCACTCCTTTATGCTGTTTTACAGTAAAGCTAGGAAATTCCATGGCAAGAGTTGATAAAAAATTTAAAAAATCACGCGGTATTATAACTTATGCATCCAAAATGAACATTTCTAGTTATTCTGATATTGCCTGCTATGGTTTTCATACAGGTTCGGACTTTCCTGTTAAACGCATAAAATAAATACAAATAAATTAATATTTTATTGTCAACGAGAGAATATCTTTTATAAAAACCGTAAAAGAACAAATAATTTACCATGTGGCAAGGCTTTTTATTATCTTATGTCGATTCCTTGAATTATCACGAACACGACTGCAATTAAAAAAATCTTCTTGCTCGTTACTAAATAATAAGAGTTAAAAGAAAATACTAAAATTGTATTTAAAACGTACTTACGATATTTAATTTATTTAAGTAAATAATTTGGAAATAAATATTCTGTGCTCTCTGCTGTTAGATATAAGGAAAAATATTCGTTAGGCAAAAACAATAATTCTAATTTCACTTTAGTGTTTGGATAAAGAACGCAATTTTTACTTTCCGCTAAATAAATTAGAAAGACTTAAGTTCACTTAACTAGCTGTTTAAGTATACTTAAGTAAATATATTTTAAAATATAATTCTGCTCTTTTTAAAGGTTATTTATTTGCTCGTTTACGTTATATTTAGTTGCACTTCGAAATGCTATTAGCGTTGATGAAACCGTTGTCAATAATAACATTAACAAGAGTAAAAACTCAATAATTATCCAAACTATCGGTGCAATTGCACGTATTTTGAAATGTGCTGTTAATTTCTTGTTTTAACCGGTATATTGCAGTTTTTCAAAACAGCTGTAAGTTCACATCAGCAAATAATGGTATATTACTGTTGGTTTTCACATTTTACACGTTCTCCGGAAATGCTTTTCATTACTTAATTAACAGTTAATTTCATAATGCATCGATAAAAAGTAAGCATTAAATAAAAAAAATACATATTTTATTATTTTTTTCAGTTTTGAAAAAGCCTTGATAAATAAATACGCCTAAGACCCAGTTTTACAATCGTGGAATAAGGACAGAATAACTGTTCGCCGAATATCCTTTAATGTTCCTCCATATCTACGTCACACCTACGTCACGTTATTCTAAGGATAATGCTTATTCGACGATTGTAAAATCGAGCTTAAATGTTTTCTAAATAGGAACATAAGCAACAGTTCTAAACACTATCTACGTTCTGACGAATCCTAAAAAAATCTTCAGTTAAAAATACTTCCTTTTCAGTATTGAAACTTACAGTAAAAAAGTACACAGTTAAAGAATTATGAAGCTTTGAATGCAGCTATAGAATCCTGGGAGACGGACTGTTTTTGAAAATCTTGAAAATCCCAGTATTTCAAATTGCTAATCCCAGGATTTTCGGAATGGTTCAGAAGTGTTTTAATAGCCAAATGATAAACAATATTTACAGACATGTTAATTACAAATATTTAACGCAAATGCAAAACTTTGTAATTGCAAAAAAAATTAAAATTGACTTATTATGTTTACATGTTTCTTATGGTAAATACCTACAGTCTAAACTGGGTTTCAGTTGCAATTGCTTCCTAAATTGCGTTTGAAAACGACGGTGACATACAAAACTTTATATTTGTTAGTGTCGTTGCCGGTTCTTTTGCTTTATCTCGAAACAATCTCTGACGCAAATACCGAGTTCTGCATTTAACGTACTCAAATAATGTTTGTATTATTTATTTTACCCTGTGGCCAAAGATTTATCCTATTCTCAATTCGAACAAGTTACAGTTGCGAGTAAAAAACATTGGTCCTGAATGTTATTCTTTGATGCAGTGATAAACGTTCTGTATGAAATAGTCGTGATTGTCTTAAGCTTTGTACTACGACATATTGCTACGTTAGTGGTTGTTGTTAAATTCAATTTTGTTTTTGTTTCATAACGTACATATTTGTCTATAAACTTGAAACTCTAAATATTCAGGGCGTAAACCTTATTCTTTTGTTGAAATCTATGAACGTTTTTGGGTACTTTGCACGTTCGTAGATTATTTCTTTGCTCATAAATGAATTAAAATAATTCGGGTCAACTTAAAATTCTTTATATCACAAAATCTTTAAACCGGACACTAAATAGGGCACAAGACACTTAACGTTTCGCCGTCGTTCGACAGCTTCGCCAGAAGTGAAAAATATTTAGTGTCCGGTTTAAAGATTTTGTGATACAATTTTCATCGGACAAGAACCAACTTTAAATTAAAATTCTTTATTAACAATTTCTTTTTATGCAACAATAGTGGCTATTTGTTTGTTTTAATTGAATTTAATATAAACTAGTCATTTGTCTAAACGATTAAATTATTTATTGATATTTAAATATTTATAATATTTCTAAACGATTTGATTAATAGTCTGTTCCATCTTACGGTTTTCTATATACATCAATTACTGTTTATACACTTCACTTTGCATTATTAAAATGATCCGCGGTGGCTTCACGTAATATTTCATGTCGCCCTTTACATTCAAACCGGGTATTTCAAATAAATGTCGCCAAATTTAAACTTAGTCCTATTTATAGTCTCGTTAAAAAAAACTCTGTTATCCGTCATACCGTGGTGAAATGGAAACAACAGTTTTTTGTGAGAATGCGAATTAAATTTCTGTATAAAAAATAAGTTCCTTATTATTCTACCTTCGAATTCGTACTTCGTTTCAAATGAATCCCCATGTAATTCTGATTGCAGTTATGAAACAAATGTAACCGTACATGTAATAAAAAGTCATATTGGACTTGCTCCTGGTCTGAGAAGTCCGGCTTCGGAGATGCCTTCAAAGAACTGCAAATCCTCCACGATGTTGTAACATCCGAACTGCTTTTAGACTGGTGTGTGTGTATGTGTCAGTCTAATGATGGCGATTGCACCTTTTGATTGTTGCCCTCAGTTTGTTTTTCTTAACAAAAATTTGTGTTTCAGTGTCGAAATACCTTGGGATCATAATTTTTCTTGATATACAAAATTTAACTGATGTATCATGAATCACGAACTAAATTACAATTACTACATCGTAATAATAAATGCAAAAATATTGCTACTACAATTTTCTAAACCTTAAAACTAAAATAACATAGCAATATGTCATGTGTGCCTAGTTATCAAATTGATTAAAATCTAACACATCCAATAAAGAGATATTTTTAATATGTGACGATTCTATCAAATTTTTGAATGGTATTGAAGATCAATTATTTTCGCTCGCGCTTGTACCGCGTTTGAAATATTTCACAATTATTTTTCAGTTTATATTCTAACTGAATTGTTAAAACCACATATTTTCAATAACATATTTAGTTTTGAATTAAAAAATATATTTTTATTCACTGATATTACCTACTCCCGGGATAACTTTCAAAAATCTCGGGATTGAAAATATGGCCTGGGATCCGATTCATCTTGTTAACTTACTACTATTTCTATGACCTATTTGAGTTCTTTTATAAGCGCACTATACATAAATAGATTGAAAATAAGAAATATTTATTTTTATATCGTTTTAATTACAAGAAAATGATAGTAGTTTACTTTTACTAGAAATATTGATTGGTATTGTGGCTATCTGTAGGAGACATTTCATATCAACCATATACAAAGTGAGTGACAGTACATAAACAATCTTGACTTAAGTGATAAAATTTTCCACGATGTTGTGTCTGCTTTTTCCAATAACACTGAAAATTGAGGTCCGCCTTTCATCTGTTAGCAATGCCTTTGACACGTAAATCATTACATAATTCGAAATTTATGGTGGCGTTTTAAATTACAAATTTAATTTTTTTTTTGCGTACGTGATCGGTCAACTTAACAGATTACTGTCGCCTATATCCGATTTTTGTAGTATTTTACGTACAGAATTTTACGAGAACAGGTTTAACCGCGGATTATGATGAAGCTATTTCGCATAAGTAGCGCGATGATATCGGTTATGTGGTGGTAAATTTGCGTATTTACCCGTAAATCAGCGTTGACGTAAGTATGAAACGTGTACATACATATTTGTTGTATTAAGTGTCCCAATATAAAGTGCGAGTTAGAGTTGATGTAGTAACAAGAAAAGGAAATGTTATTAAATCACTTTGGAACGGTTATTTTTCCGAACACGTTCATATAATTTATTTTTTTACTTTCGAAAATTAAACGTAGTGTACTAGGCTAGACTAATTATCGCTATGATATATGTTTTATCTTCATCTATCTTAGCTAAGAGTGTAGCTAAGATAGATGCTATGTAACACAGTTTTACTTTTTCATTGTTTTCATCACTAAGTGATTCTTTTAGTTTCTGTGACCTCAATGATTTATTTGCTTAACAGCTGGATCGAGTTCGTCTTCAAGTTCAATATATTAGAAATGCAGATTTTCAAAATCGTCACAACTACCAGTATCTGTGAAACTGGTTCCCATAATGCAAATACTGTTTTTAACGTGTTTTTCTAATCATAAATTAACCATTTTTCAACGTCACACATGATACTTCTGAAGTAATCCTGTTAGTGACACATTTTATTAATGTTGTTATTGGTTATTGCAAAGAATTTTGTAGTATCTATGCTAATATATAAGTAAATATGCAAAAAAATAATTAATATAACATCATTAACACTGATATATCCAATGCTTACTATCGTATGTACCATATGTCCAAATAAATTTTTGATAAAGGTAGGCCATGGAAGTGTAAACGTATGTCGTAGCCAAGCAGTTTTTGACGTAATACGTGATACGTCAGGGTGTGAAATGTGTCAAACTAATCTTCGATTTTACTTAACTGCTCAAGAACTACAAAAAATTTTAAAGTACATAATAAATTATAATTGAATACGAGAAAGTTATAGTAATTGTAATGGAACAGCAAGCCGTCAATTCATAAATTGTCAAGTAAGTAAATAAACTGCTGTAATAATCTGAGACAAACGTTTTGTCTTCCATGGTCTACTTTTATCAAAAATTTATTTGGACATATGGTATGTATTAAATGTACTAGTTAACATTGGACAAAAATTATGATCAGAATACCTATACAGGGTTTCAACTAATTTAAGGGCCACTATGGGGATCTCGTAAATTATGAGAGACACAGACAGTTTAATTACAAAAAAGTTGCGCTGTTTTAGGGTTTATAAAAGTATGTAAAATAATCTCTTGTAATTAATCTCTACCGTTGTTCTATACAAAAATATATCTTAAGATAACCGGTGTGTATCATAAAAGCTGCTTTCCGTTACCTACTTTGTGCACGCAAACGAGCCCGAAAGCTCAAGAATTCGCGAAGCGCACTTTCCAGTTGAGTTTCGATGTTCGCGTTTTACGCTCAATTTGTCCTTCCCCTGCCCTCTCAAACACCACCTATTATTTTTGTGCTCGAAACACATGTTCCCTCACCTTGAATTCTGCCCTGATATGGTGTCTACAAGATAACTACAAAACAAATACGCATTATTTAAAAATAATTAATGTCAAATATTTTAATAAAAAGCTTAATTAAACAATTTTTGAAATTCATTTTAAATTTGTTGTGCGTCACACTTCTACAAATACGTTCCCGTAAGTTTGCACTCGAAGCTCATGGGTTTAAAACTCAACTGTGTTTAGTGTGCAAAATTCAGAGCTAACGGGAAAACGCCTAAAGAGTGACTGCAAACGAAGTTAAAATTTCCAGGCAGCAATTCATTCTGCTGTCATCAAATTGTGAGATAATGGCTGAAACAGAAGCAGACCGCGTTCTGGAAGACAACAATCTACTTCCGAAGCTAAGATAAATAGATTGTAGTGTCTTCAATATTTGTTCTAATTTAAACAGTAATCGTGTAGAGCTTACTACTGTCAAGAGATGTCTCTAGAAAATTAATATGTATGACCGTACAGGGGTGCAAAACCATTATTGAGAGCTTTTAATAAAGTAGAAAGGCTTCAGGGTTTCCAAACATGCAAAGTGGATAATTGTTGGAAGAAAGTACTGTGGACTAACGAATATAATGTTGCGGTGTTTGGATTGAAAAGTAGTGTTTATGTACGAACTTCTATTATGGTCTGGAGTTACTTTGTATTTGATGGGGTTGGGAATTTATATAATATTCTAAATAAAGAAGAATATAAAACTATTTTGAAGAATCACGCTATACTGTGTGGTTGAGGTGTGGCCCCTCCAACTAACAGGATAAAAGAGCATACGCCATATTGTTCACGGTTCCATGAGTGACCCCTTAGGGATCTGATGTATCGGATAGGGAGCCCTAAGGTTATTAATTTGTCACCATCCTTACGTGCCAGGGTGATGGTGAAATGAGTTACCGTGGTAAAATAATTCTGGTGGAAAAGTATATTAAGGGGAAAGACAAGATAATGAATTAGTTGTAAGTCGCGTTAGCATTGAACTAATGCCCCAGGGCGTTATTTTTAAATAATGCCGTAGCGGGTATAAATTTTCAAGGCAATCTATTATGGAAAATAAGTAATCTTTATTAACGCAACCATTCATTAAAACGGAAATACTCTTTCTCGCATAGATTTTTTTTTGTGTTTTTGGGGTACAAGAGGTTCCGCTGCCTTTGCAGCCTTCAGCAGTACTTTTTCTGAGAGATTCAACTCTTCTTTTTCCATTTTAATTATTAAATAACTGACAGCACTTAAATGAAAAGTCATAAAATTGACAAACAAAATATATTGCTTAGATACGGCCTAAAAAAAATCTATGATTTCTAGTGATTTGATGGTTTTAATGAAATTATTATAAATCTAACAAATACAAAACTAGTCGGACAATACACTCTCGGTCGGCGTATACCTCTCGGGCCGAAGGCCCTTGGGTTGTACGCTGCCGGCTCGGGCGTTATAAACTGATTTAAACCTAGACTCTCTAGTTATTACATTTTCTAGATGTGAACAATTTTTCAATTATTGTTTAATTAATCTACTTTTAATTATCTTAGATTGTTTTTCAAAATTTGTTATTTTATTAATAATTTATTTGCATATTAATCGAAATACAACACATTTTAACAATTTAGCCTAAAATTTGATGAATCACTGTTTGACTTGGATCATTAAATTAAGTCACGTGTAGATATTTATTCACAATAAAAACGATAAAAGAAAAAAAACAGTAACTGTAATTATAGTTTCTGTGTGCGTTGCAAGTTATACGTCATTAATGCTAATACTATATTCAATGCTTAGCAATTAAGTCATCAATTTACAAGGAGTACATTTTCGTATACTGAAAATTTGATAATTAATAAGTCAGTCAGTGTTTATTTATTGTTTTTCTCCTTTTGAACAGGACGCGTATGTGATTTAGTTATAACTAACTACACAGTGTTTTGCACATCATTCCAAATACTGAACGGCAAACGTCAATTTTGTTTACAAACAATGAAAGACGCAGTTCTCTGCTGAGGGGAAATTCGCGTTTGTTTGACGGTAAAGCTGCGTTAACCATACGCACATAAATTATTTATGATGTGACTGAAACATTTAAAAATATAAGTAATTGCCATTATCCTTGACCACGGTTTTGTATACTCGATAGCGAATCGCATGAAATTAATTACACTCACAAAATGTACGTGTCATTACTGATTATTCAAATTGTGCGTTGCCGTTTCTTATCTAGCGCTATTTAGGTACATTTGTTTACATTTTTTAATGTGCTGTTTACTCGGCGGTTTATAAACTTCTTTTGGAAATGGAATTTCCAACCTTTATTTTCTGATAAGGTTCTCTGAAGGAGCTTGAGAATTTTCTTCGTGCAAATGTTTCCCCACATAAAAACAACCTCACCATACAAACATAATCCAATTTAAATGTGCATGTGTCGAATTTGTTTGTCTGTTTGTTTCTCTTCTTTGATTTATTTTTGGTAAGAATCTCCATAAGATATTAGTAACCAGTACGTAATACAAATTAAGAATTTAGGATTCGTATTTGATTTATTTAGTAAATCGTAAGAAATTAAATTCATTTTGAAAATTTAAATTAGTTTCTTAATATAATGTTTTATAATATTAAAATAAATAAAAAGTTGATAATTTAATTTGATGTTCCATTTTCTTCTCTTTTTAAAAAAAAATTTTTAAATTCAACAAAATCTTACATTATTACATTTTCGCAGTTTTTCAAATTTCTATCTTTTAAAATTCGATTTTTATAATGTTTTATTATTTACTTATTTTACTTCAAGATTATAATTTTGTGTTTTCAATTTTCGTCGATTTATACGTGTTTTAATTTAATAAGTAATATATCCACAAAGATTCGTATAGATGAAAAATAAAGATTTTCTGTATTTAACGTCAAGGTTTTTACCCAAACCTAAAACGTTTTAATTACTAATATTTTTAGGCAATTTTTAGTGATTATACGTTACAAAATAATAACAGGGTAAATAATTACTATTTTAATAAATTTAGAATGAAATAACTTCTGTATTTTGCAACTTACTCTAAACGAATACATATACCGGGTGTCCACTTTGATTCCGCACCATAGGTGTTTCAACACAATTTTTTCTAAATTGTAAATTGCCTCTCTCCTATCGAATATATCATAGAGCACTAAACTGCATAATACGTAGCTTTGTGTTATGCATTAGCTAAGACTACTTTTACTATGTTTTTCGAATAAGTGGGCTTTCAAAATTGAAAAAGAAAAAAATTAAATAAGCAGGTATTTTTGTATTCTACAGTTTTGATCAAGCAGGCAAACTTCTAATTGACAAACTTTATTGATTTTTAAAATTTTGTAATGAAAAATAGACTTCGAACATAATTCGTATTGAAAAATATTTGTAAATTGGTAGGTACCACATCAAATGTTCAAATAATTCGCTGTTTGCGGCCAACCTGCCTAGAAGCTTCTAAGGACATTGTTTAACATTCTGGAAGTAATAGTTGCCCATTCTTCCACGATTCTATCTCTCAACTCATTCAAATCGCGGAAAAGAGTCTGATTTTAAATAAGGCACAAGAAAAAATCGTTTGGTATTAAATCCGGCGATCATGCAGACTATCATGGATCAACAAGCCTGCATTCAGTATAGGGCTTTTTTTAACAACAACTTCAAAAGGGAAGCAGGAATTTAAAATTATAAAAAATTGTATTGAAATTCCTATGGTGCGTAATCAAAGTGGACACCCGGTATACAGTCTGTTTGATGATAAAGGTCCCAAGCTCTAACTCATTTATTTTTATTCAAAACCCAATAAAGTATGTATATACAGGTGTCCCAACAGTGTGTTCTCGGGCCATATCTTCATAACTACTGAAGATACAAAAAAATTTTCAACACAATTTCTTTCTTAATTTAAGAGATCTACTACACAACATTATTTTCATCTATACAGAGTGAATCAAAACAGTGGTGCCGGACACAACTTTTTTATTTCAAATAGCATGCCCTATATATGAAACCAAATGGGATTGCGGATAAAATTGTGTAGAATTTTATGGGCAATGCAAATTTGGTTTCATATATAGGGCATGGCATTTGAAATAAAATAGTTGTGGCCGGTACCACTGTTTTGATTCACTCTGTATAGATGAAAATAATTTTGTGTAGTAGATCTCTTAAATTAAGAAAGAAATTGTGTCGAAAATTTTTTTGTATCTTCAGTAGTTATGGAGATATGGCCCGAGAACACACTGTTGGGACACCCTGTATATTCCTAAATGGAACGTTGTTCTCTTGAGAATGAAGTATAAAAATATTTTTTGTCTACACTGTATACGAGTGATGACGTCATCAACAATTTCTTTAAATTGCACGATAATATTTTTTTTGCGAAATATGAAACATATCAAACTTTTATATCCTTACATAAGAAAATTTTCGAGAAAACTTAAAATCAAACTTCCCTGATTTAACTTTTAAAGCATGCTAATATTTGAAGGAGGCCATGAATAGGACAGAACATCAAAATAATAATTTTTTATTATACCTGAATCAAAATCCCTGTTTTTAAAACTAAAAAGCGTGCGAAAAAGGGCGATTAAAGCACGCCGTGTTTTAAAATTGCCTAGGGAATAACACATACAATCTCCACGTTAACGATTCAAAATACGATCCACAGACAACTTTACAAAATGAATTTAAATTTTAATGTCGTTCTAATTTTCACATTTTAGCGCAGGTATAATAAAAAATATCGTATAATACACGTGCATAAGAGCCTTTAAAGCACTTGCGCCGTTTAAACCCGTCGCGCGTGTTTTTAAGACTTTTTTATGCACTTGTATTATAAGATACTATTACTGAAATTTGTCATATTTTATTTAACTTGTAAAAAAATATATCCAAAATACCCGTAATGTCAATTTGTCTTCGTAAGTAGCTTTCGGTTATTTGTTATTAACGTATGTATAACGTTTGTGATCACAATTGTTACTATGGGAATAAACCGTCAGATAAAGTTAACTGGAGGTGAAAAAACCGGGCCTTAATCAAATTATTATAAATCTAACGAAATACAAAACTAGTCGGACATTAAACGTTGGAGGTACCACGAGCGTTAAAATTATACGCACTCGGTTGGCGTACACTCCTCGGGCCGAAGGCCCTCGTGTTGAACACTGCCGATATCGGGTGTTATAAATCTTATAACGCCCTTAGTACCTTAATAACTATTATTGTGTTACAAGTAACGCCTGTTCAATAATTGAAAAGTTCATCAAGTTTTGATTTTTTAATGAAAGGAGATATAGCCAAAAAGAATGACTTCCTAAACCAACTGACGTTGATAGAGACATTATTTGTCTAACGTTTTTGGTGTGCTGTGTGACTTCATTTCTTGAATTAAGTTCCCCTTTCAATGAGGTATTAGAAATTAGCTATTTTCAGAAAATCTTCTTTTGTTTAACGATGGCTTTCACTGTGGAACATAAAACTAGTTTTTCTACTTTGCGTTCACAATGAATTCATTGTGGGAAATTTTTGCCAATTTTAATTGAAAATATTTAATAGATTTTACAAACTAATTCATTATTTATTTGTTACTTAACAGAATACTCACAATAAAGATGGATAAGAAAAATTAATAACTTGTCAATGTGATTTTTGTTTAAAACGAAGGGTTGTCTGTGTTGCCACGCATCACAACTAAAATTCTCCATATACTAAGGAGATCCAATTTTTGACAGTATTTTTCATATTTTTGTTCAATTATTGACGCAAAGTAGAAAAAATAGTATATTTTACACGTTTCACAAGAAGCATTGTAACACTCGTTCCATTGGGGCACTCCGAGCTTGCTTCGCTTCGCTCGTCGTACCCCAACCCCACTCGTGATACAATAAACCAAGCCTTCTTGTGAAACTTGTAAAATAATATACTATTATGAACTTTTTAATTGAACACTTGATTCACTGAATACCCAACATTAATATAAAGTTAAGATCAGTTAACAATGACAAACATAAATTAATTAATAGCAGTACAGAAATAAAACAAAATTTATATAGTGCGCAATATTTTAGATAACACATGATAGTTAGTGGTACACGATCGTTATAAACGTCCCCCAAAAGTCATTCACTAACGTACTATTTTATACACATCCACTGAAATTCCCATGGTAACAATTGTGGACACAATTGTTGTTATGGCAATAAACTGGGAGTTAAAGTTAACTGGCTTCTGTATTACCGGGTCAATATGTTGTACGTCATAACGTGTGTCACATTCTAAGTTAATTTTAATCCTGGATTTAAATGTTTTGTGCAACCCAGCCTAAGTAGAATTATTTTATTACCTATTAACGTTGAACCTGGAATGAAACTAGGCTGCGTAGTGTCACCAAAGCTGTTCTTCGTTGTTATCGACTGGAAATTCTGCTATCAGAAAGTATTATTAATTTCAAAGGAGGAACAAAGAAAGACTTTGCAAGAAGGATATGTCAAGCCAACAGCAAAGATCAAGAGAAAATGGAAACATTTAGTTGAAAAGGCTTATATAGACCAGCATCGACTCTGTGCAGGACTATCAACGCTGTTAGTAACTTACGAAACACCGTAAGCACAGTATAAAGAATACAGTAGCGCAACTCGCATGTCGGCACTTTGATCTCTTTACTGGATTTTCATTAACCTCGAGTAGATTAAAGGGGATGTGTCGAACTGTTTGTTCTGCTTTAAGTGTGAGCGATTTTGTTGTAAATTGTAAATTTGCACGTACTCACACATCAGGGCCGGATTGTAGTGTTTAGTGGACGTGGTAAAAAAATAACAAGGCATAAATAATGTGTATTAACATAATTAATAGCAGGGAATACACGATCCCACATGTCTTAACACATGTACGCGCATACATGTTCGCCGAACATCAACGTGCGTGTGTTGGCCCGAAAAACGCTTCGAACATGTACGCACATACAAAAAGTCCGTCGAACTTGTTTTCTGGATTTCCTGAAAACAAGTACGTGCGTTGATGTTTGCGCGTACATGTTCGATCGTGTGGTTGCCAAACGCACATGTTCGCCACGGACTTATTCAATGCAGTGCGTCGACGTTGTGCATACTCTTTTCCACAGCACCTCGAAACAGCCAATTTATGATTTTTAATAAATAAATTTCAGGAAATGTGTGGTGGCAGATCCTGCAATTGGTACTATTAAACTGGGGACTTATCACAGCTTTGTTTATTATTATTTTTTATTTTATTTTTGTTTTACTATAATAGCGCACGCCAGTGCCACCAAAGATAACTCTTCCGACATCGTCTTGGTTGATAACTGAACTATGATGTCTTAAGACAAGTTCGATCGTGTGTAGTATGGTACTATGTGACGTTGATGTTCAGCGAACATGTACGCACGTACATGTGTTAAGACATGTTGGATCGTGTATTCCCTACTATAAAGATCCATTCGGCACTAGAGCCTTGATGAATGAGCTCTGCATGCCGAGATTGTGACTCAGACTTTGCGCGGGATGTTATGCGTCAATTTACTATTTTCATGAGAGTCGCGCTACCGTGTAATCTTTATCTTCCTTGAAGATAATCTTGTCTCAGATAATATGAGTGAAGGGCTTAATAATGAAGTAGTAAGCGAAGTAGAAATCTTGATAAACGATGGCCTCTGAAAAAAGAAAAAAAAAGGAACATTTACCGCTTATTAAAAATAGTGTAACAGTATACAATTACACGCTAGCACGCGACATAAACGAATGGCTCTGGTAAATCGACAAATAGCTGAGAAAATTTAGTAATTTCATGGTCGGTAAGAGGCGGAACATTTCAACACCTGTCACTTAAAAATAAATCATTTTACAAGTTTTTCACTTCGGGTAATTGGGTTACTATAATAATAATTAAACTAAAGAGAAACTAATGAAATGTTAAGGCACGTCAATATGCGTACAATGACAATATATTTATTAATTTATTTAATTTATTTGATTAGCGTTGTACGAGATTAATCATGCACTGATAAAGTTTTGAAACGAAATCTGCAATTAAGGATGTGTGTACTCATAAAAATAAAAAATAACAAATTTATGCATTTGCACTAAGTATTGCAACAAATTTTTTGTCGTTTTCGTATAACTTCTTTCAATAGTTTCTCTTACACGATTCCATGAAAAAAGCGTACACGAAAAAAGCGCACACGAAAATTGCGCACAAAAAAAAGCCCACAGCGAAAAATGCGGACAAGAAAAAAGCGCACAACGAAAATTGCGCACACCGAAAAATGCCCACATGGAAAAATGCGTACATGGAAAATTGCTCACACCGAAAAATGCTCACATAGAAAAATGCGTACATGGAAAATTACCCACACTGAAAAATGCCCACAGAGAAAATTGCGCACACAGAAAATTGCTCACACCGAAAAATGCTCTCCCAGAAAAATGCCCACATAGAAAAATACGCACATTGTATTTTATTTTCACATAAAAATGAAATTTATGCCCATTTCCATTACCGTACATCGTGTGTTAAATAACGTGACTTTTTTAACATTTCTCCTCGTAATTCTAGACGGACTATACCTTTTTGAGGGTTGTACCTATAAAAAAAATTTCAAGGAAGATCTGAGACTGTTATTTGGAGCAGTTCAAACAGTTAATAGGGAACAATTTGAATATCTTTTATAATCAGTTAGTGTTAATATTGTTTGTAGTTGTTTTAATAATTTGTTATTTTTTTATAATAAAAGCTTAAGCATTTAAAGTTCTCCAAATAATGGACTCAGAAAATAAAGGCGGGCGGCCACTAAACGCGAAACTAAGTTTTTTGAAAATTAGATCCAACGTAATCTTACGCGGACGTGGTAACTAAAGCTATGGGAAGCGAAGTTAGGATAAAACAATGGGCGCGTTTAGCGAACGCAACATGTTGAGTTGCTACCACTGCTGCATTCGCTAAACGATTACGCTGTACTGCGCTGTCAGTCAGCAGCTTGGAGATTTAGTCAACGTTCTAAAACATCGCTGCCTTTCAAGCTAAATGTGCTGCATAAGTGGCCTTGACTAAAAATTGAATATTTTCTAATCTAAAATATTAGTTATAATTTATAAACATGGCACAAGCTCCTCCAAAAACAGTATTATTTCTGAAAGACCAAGTAATACTGAATAAAATAATAAATAATGGTACGTAACAAAATGGCGGTACATTTGTGAGTCTGAATCAGCGGATTTACGGTTTAGAGAATCGTTTGTGCTACTTGTAAGCAAACTAAGCAAAGCATGTTGCTGCTTCTCAGCTGCTACGTTCGCTAAACGCGCCCAATGTTTTTCTTCGCTCGGTTGCCTCGTCCGCGTAAGATTACGTTGGATCTAATTTTCAAAAAACTTAGTTTGGCTCAACTTAGGTTCGCTTAGCGCAGTGGCCCTTCGACATAATAGTTATTTTTTATAAATAAAAATAAATTTGAATTTTGTCATCTTGTATAAAAAATAACTGTTACATATTTCCGTATTTGGAGAGTTTTAAACGCTCATCCTTTTATCAAAAATTAACAAATTATTAAAACAACTACAAACAATATTAACACCAACTGATTATAAAAGATGTTCAAATTGTTCCCCAGTAATTGTTTGAACTGCTTCAAATAACAGTCTCAGATCTTCCTTGAAATTTTTCTTATAGGTACAACCCAATGTGAATTAAATACTAACGATGGCAGCATTCCCGCAAGTGAGATAGGGAACCGTTACGTCATCGCATATCCGCTTCTCCCTCTAAAACAACTGTCAACCGTGACAGTTAATATTGGTTAATAATTGTGTAAAAGGAGAAGCGGGTATGCGGTGACGTAATGGTTCGCTATCTCACTTGCGGGAATGGTGCCACCGTTAGTATTCAATTCACCGTGGGTACAACCCTCAAATATAGTCCGCCTAGAAAGTATCCGGAAAAAAGAAAATAACACTGCCACTTCCAATTCCAATTTATGAATGAAACAATAACAATAGAGGACAATTATTCTAGTTATTTGTTTATGTAATTTCTTTTTAATTCTGATAATTATATTAAACGTTCAGGAAAGCTGAAATCAAATCAACTGCATCCTGAGTAGACTTGACGTTTCGTGGATATAAAATTGATGCTATTATTTTTTTTTCATTTCTTAGTTGGAATGATTTTAAAAACTTTTTATTTTTAATTATGAACCTCTTTGTTGAAAATATGTTCCATCAGTTTTCTCTTTTCTTAAATATTTTTGACCAATCAGTACATAGAAATGCGTTGTATCTAATGCGTTGTAATCTAACTGATTATACAGTTCTACTTACGGCCGTGGCCTTGGTATTGCGTTTCGTTTTAAGTGGCGGCTAGTATACATCACTCTTTCAGATTGAAAAACATCTTTATACGAATGTTTGTAAAGCAGGGTTGCCAACCGTACGGAAATATCCGTACATGTACGGATTTCATGCGGAGTCAAAGATCATTCCGTACGGATTTTTCTTATATTTACATTTTAATGAAAAAAAGTCATATTTTTTGTGTTTCTAATATATCATTTAGTAACTTTGGCTGTTCCGTAGTAATAAATTATTATTTTTTAAGGTAGGAGTAGAAGTATTGTCTGTTTCAAAATCAAAAAACCACCAACCTCGTAATTTACCCCGTGGATGCAACCGGCAACGCTGCTGCATGTACCATTGCGAGATAAATATTTGGTACGGCAAATTTTCCCTATTTAAATAGGACTTTCTGGCTCATGCGATTTCGTACTAAAAATATAAAATGTCGGTGTAAGTTATTAAGATGCCTTATAAGATTCTTTCGGAGGCTGAAAAATTAACCATCATTGCTAATTCTAGAATTTAAAAGCACTTCAATATGCTAAAATTTTGAAAATTCAGCCTACTTTACAAAGCAACCGTACCAATTATTTATCTCGCAGTATCTCGCAATAGTACCTGCCAGTGACAAATTTAGGGGGAAGAAAATTTCAACTCCACAATTTAAAAGATTTCTGTGTTTTTGCGACATCATAAGATTTAGGGCAAATTAAATATTAATATGACTCTAAATTATCTGGGAATTTTGTTTTTTGGCAACATAATTCAACGTGAATTCAACACAACATTCAACAGGTTGTGGTTTTTTAATTTAGAAACGGATAATAGAGTAGTGGAATGGCAACACTGTGCGTAAAAGATTCATTTAACAAACTGTATTTTATGACTTGTTAAGTTCGGCAAATCACGTGATGCAAGCACGGAATAAAAAGTAGAATTACCGAATTCGGCAATTTCTTTTAATAAAAAACATGAGGTTATGATGTACCATCGTGATCATAAAAGTCGACTACAATGAAGTAAAATCGACACTTCCATTTTCCAAAAATTTAATTGTGTAACATTAGGTTTGACACCATGTATTTGTCAACCTATAAAATCTCATCCATCTCATTCGATTCCAAAGAAATAAATATTCTCTATGATTACTAATACTAACAGCAAATTCTGTTGCAACTGCTCGAATACTGATTTCGTCTTGCAATCGCGTTTGAATTATTACCTTCTGAATTGCTTTTAATTGGGCTATTTTTATTTAATTTTGTCAAAATAATATTAATGTCAAAATGACAGAAGTTCATTTTAAAGCACGCTTCAATTAACTAAAATTTCGAGTGTAGTCGGTTTTTCTGATTACGATTGTATGTCAATTTAAGTTTCAAGCAAGGCTAGGTCATAACAATAACTAATAATACACGGCCAACTACGAGGAGAAATTTAAAAAAGGCACGTTATTTAACACACCATGTACTGTAATGGAAATGCGCATAAATTTCATTTTTATATGTCAAAATAAAATACAATGTGCGTATTTTTCTATGTGGGCATTTTTCTGGGAGAGCATTTTTCGGTGTGAGCAATTTTCTGTGTGCGCAATTTTCTCTGTGGGCATTTTTCATTGTGGGTAATTTTCCATGTGCGCATTTTTCTATGTGAGCATTTTTCGGTGTGAGCAATTTTCCGTGTACGCATTTTTCCATGTGGGCATTTTTCGGTGTGCGCAATTTTCGTTGTGCGCTTTTTTCTTGTCCGCATTTTTCGCTGTGGGCTTTTTTTTGTGCGCAATTTTCGTGTGCGCTTTTTTCGTGTACGCTTTTTTCTGGTCACCCTCTTACACGGCCTACAGACGGAACAATGGATTGTATATTCCATCGTACAACTATAGTTGGTTCAACGGTTGGAGATCGTTGCAAGGTGTGTAGCGTTGTATGTACAACCTGTTATACTACGCAATCGTATACATTTGAGGGAAAACAGCGAATGACATGTGTAAACAATTTTATTTCCAATTTGCAGTACGACGTATCGTACGACGTATCAGATTGTGGCGTTAGTGGACTGCTTTAATGTATACAGTGTCTATGAAAAAAAGTATATACATAAGTGGGGATAAAACAAAAAAATCCACAATGCCATTCTTTAAAGTTAGTTACACTACTTTGGCAGTTTATTACGTTAAACTAAATTATAAGTTTCTGTTAATTTGCTTTAAAAACTTAATGCACTTAAATCTTAAAAAAAAATCGTTTCACGGGAAAGACGTCACGATTTTCTATATCCGGCAATGCTGGATGGATAATGGCACAATAAACGCAACTAAGTGAAGATTCGCTTAATTATTTTTCATTAGATAAATTAGAAAGGAAGCACGACAGCTCGATGGCGACGAGAAAACGCAGAAATTACCGTATGTCGTACAATACAACATAGAATTGTTGATTTTACATTCACCATTGTTCTTTTTATCTCTTCAGACGCTTAAATCGAGATAAAATAATTAACACAGAACAAATAGAAAATTTAGCTCGAAAGTACGGATTTTGCGTCAGTAGTCGCAAGAGAATTTTCAACGACACAGCATTTTAAACGAGCTTCGCTTATCGCGTAAGTAATTTTTTTTATAACTACTAAAACTTGAGCTAATTGCATTACTTAAAGCGTGAGTCAGTTTAAAAAGAAATTAATGTGAAAATTATTATTTTATGCGCTTGGTTTACGATCGATGTAACAATTTTGATGGACGGTTCAGAAAGACCAAAACAAAAATGTTACCATGAATAGTTAGAAATGTTCTTTGGATTCGAAAATTCAACTTAATGTTAAATAATGCTGAAGTTATAAATGAACAAAGCGAAAAAAGTTAACGCACAAATTATTTACTTGCACGTTTGCTCTGCAAATAAAAATGCATGTTAATAATAATTGTCTAAACAATCTGTGAAAGGCCTCAAGATTTTTTTTGCTATCTCTTAGATATGTTTCTTTTTCTTATTTAATGGCTTAAAAATATCATATGACTGTGTTACGAAAACCCTATGTCATAAATTTGTTTAATCCAGTTATAACGAACGAAATTATTAAACATTTGCCGAGGCCTAGAACAATTCCGCAGCTATCTTAAGTTAACAAACCGTGTCAGATATACGTATCCTCTTTGTGCATTGACGTCATTATTACATTTACAGTATCTACGTAAAATACTTTCTTTGACCTCTGCACGAAACATATACTGGTCAGTTTAAAACCTATCTGCTAAATTAAATTGTTTTAATTTAATTTTTTTATGTTTAAAACAAACAGAACAGCTTAAATGAAAGAATCGTGACGATATCAAAATTTTACCAGCAATTAAGTAAATCTAATTGAGTATAAAATTGAGTTTTTCTTTTAATAAAAAAAGATGAAGTCATACGATCATTACCATGAATAAATACTATGAAAAGTAATTAAAGAGTGACAGTAAAAAATTCAGTATTTAAAATCACAGAAATATCTACGCTGTAGGCTCATGTGAAGTAAACAAAGTAATTGCATTTAAGAGCAAAGTTAAAATGAGTTTTAAAATGCAATTAATTGTCCCAGGATAGTTAATTTTCTTTATTTTATTTATTTTATAAGATGCAATATCTTTATTGTTAGGTATACTACGAGTACAAAATGATTGTAAAAGAAAAAGTTGTTTGATTTGTGTAAAATTGCAAAATACGATAATTTCCAGGACTTACTATATTCATGTAGCAGTATTTCAGTAATCTTTTATTTTTACGTACACGCCGTATATTTTTGAATTTTTTGAGAATTAACTTTTTTCGGATGAAGTAGTAAAAACATAAAATGATGGGTTGATGTTTGGTTTGATAGAATTAGACCTACCAAATGGCGATATTCAATTTTGATTCACTCTTTACATCTTTAACCTGTTGAATCATCATCAGCAACATCATCAAAATTATTGGGTATCTATTGCTATACTGTATTAAAATGAGATTTCACATATTATCGATTTTTATGTTCCTAAGACAAAATACAGCAAAATTCATTCTGTTTCTGGTAGTTCTCGAATTAATACAACTTGATGCTTAAAATTATGAAGAATTATGCCACAATTATTTAAATAATAAAGAAAAAGATTTAATAAATTTAATAAAGAAAAAGATGTTAAAAAATTTTGCTTCATTTTTATTCTCCCTTTTTTAAATTTTATATGAAGAAGCAAATCCACCAAACTTGCATTGGCTCCAGGCCTCCGCTCAGATACCTCGGCTTTGCAACCCATCACGTTCTTTTTTTTTAATTATTACAATTTGGAATCATTTAAATTTTTACTTTGTTCATAATATATGTAATAATAACACTGCAAGTGATTGTAATATTAATAACGAAAAAAGGTGTTCGAGCGAAAACCAAAAGCTTCTGCAAGTTAGTTGCTTCTTTCAATCAAATCTTAAAACGATAGTATGTAATAAAGTAAAACTAAATTTTCGAAAGTCTTTTTCTTTATTTTTTTACATAATTATGGCTCAATTCTTCATAATTTGAAAGATCAACTAGCTCATTCGAGAATTAGCAGAAGCAGAGTGAATTTTTTTTGCCGCATATAGTCATGGGAAGATAAAAATCGCCAATATGTGAAATCCCTGTTAATTCCCTATAGCTCAAATGGCATGGGACACGAGTAGAGGAGACTACTACTGAGTTGGAACTAACTTTAAGAAGAATTAATAGGTCATGCTTTTCCCTGTTCGCATTTGAGAGATTCTGAGAATCTGGAATTCTTCTTGAGAGTTGACAGTATGGTCTACAATATAAATCTATAGGGGTATGGTAACAATGGAACCATAATTTTCATGTAGCAAAAGGGTTACTTGCACAATATTTAACTTGAGATAACAAGAATCTTGAAAACATTGTTTATTGAGCACAACATTTTGATCTTTCATTTAATTTATAAGTGTAGGACTGTAGGTCTTTTCGCCAACCAGAGAAGTTACGTCACTTCCCAAATAAAGTCATAACAATGAAGAGGTGGCTTTGATTTAGTTACTACGTACGATCGTCACACACATTGAAAAATATTTAGATAAATACAAAAACGCTGCCTCTAATAAAATTGTTATTTACCACACAGATTACTGCAAAGTTAGAAAGCAGTTTTTGCAATGAGAGTTTGACCAAAATAGCTAAATGTTGGAATTAAGTTGCCTTCTATCGATAATTACATAAACTCTGTTCACAAATTAAAAGATCACTGGCGATGTTGCCTTGTGAAAAGTACAACCGGCAACAGTGTTCGAGTTAGAAATTTGGTAACATTTTGGCATTTAAAATATTTTTCTGCTTTCGAGGCATTGTTATGTTGAATGGCTTGTTAAAATGAATATAAATGTAAACAATATAATAATAAAATTGATTTGACAAATTACTTTGACATGAAACTTCAAGTACCTTGCCAACTTTGCTATTTTGATAATGTTTTATAGGGGACTTATGTTTTATACCAACATAATGCAGCAGGTGGTGGTTTTTTAATTTGTGAACAACGTAACTCGTGTCTAAATAAAAACCTGGTCAAGTAGGCTACATTTAGTAATTCTGTTCGATAGTAGTAGTAGTTCGATAAGGAAGCCGGTTTTACAAAATTAGTGGCCAATTGCATCGCATTTTTAAGCAGAGATTAAATTTAAGTCGTGTTTAGAATGTGATACTTCGTAGATCCAGCATAATGTCAGGCGCATTCTAACTGACACTTAAGTTGAAGTTTAAGTATCAATTAGATGGTGATTGACATTATGCTGTCATGTATTCACGATTGTCATATTCTAAACATGTCTTAAATTTAATCAATGATTAAAAATGCGGTGCAATCAGGCATAATTAACATAAAAAACATACTTACTTATTAGGAGTTGTTTATTTTTTTTTGTGCATCCGATGGTAGGTATGTATTCCTCATAACGGGCTATGTATGAATAACAGAATAACATGGTTTATTCTTCTAATCAATTTTTTTTAATACTCGGGCCCGATCTTTCCGTCTCCTGATAAATTTATTCGACAAATAACTTTGCGAATCACCATGGAAACCATTCATAAAAATCAAGTTATTTGCCAAATAACGTTATCGGGAACTTTATTAGGAGGTGGAAAGATCGGGCCTTAATGATTTGAATAAATGTAAATAGAAGTATCAAAGCGTACAATAAAACATGTGTTATTTATAAGTTTTATAATTTATGTATCTGTGTAACTTTGTAATTTAATAATTTCTGCTAATTTAATAATAACTTTAATTATTGATAAATTTTCTAATTTTTCGGATAATTTTTTATACCAACTCCCAACAAAATAAAAATAGTACTTTTAGTGTGAACTTTGATTGCCTACTTATAGGATTATAGATTCCGGATGTACAGTTGACTTCAAAACAATCGAGTACACTTAACTTTCTCTGGCTTAATTCGTTCATGTCAGTGACAGTTTCGATGTCATCGTGACAGCGGTTAACTGAAAGTGACAAAGTTCTCATTCCTTCTAAATAAGAGGAACTTGGTCAACGCAGACTGTATCCTAATATTACAATATGCTAAAAGCAAATATTTAAAGATAATGGAAATTTTATTTTTTTAAATGCTCTGAAGTTTAGTTTTCAATTTCTCATTTTTATTGTCAAATATAACCTGTTTAAAAAAATAAGATTTCAGATTTGAAAGAGAGACATTTACATTGTCAAAAAATTGTATGATTTTGCATCTTTGACTTTTTCTATGTACTCGATTTTCTGCAATCAACTGTACCTACAAATGGTATCTACAGTCGAAAGCAAAAAGTAGTAGACAAAAACATTTTCCTACTGTTCTTTCTCAAAATGGAATTATTTAAATACATACTACTTCACATATGACATTTAAAAATTTTGACAGTTTTTAAATTTGACAAGCACTTGAAATGAAAAATAACAATTACAAGAAACTGTTTTTGTCTTCTATCTTTTGCTTTCGACTATTTAGATACAGTGACCGCCAGATAAATCGAGCCATATGGCTTTTTTATTAGTAGCAGTAGGAAGATTTTGGTATTGTATAAATACGTGGCATCATCTCAAACTAAAATTACACTGTGAAAGTTGGATCATTGTTCAAAGGTATACGGGGGAGGTGCTAAAAATGAAGTTCGGACAAGAGTAAAGTGACTTTACTGGCTTTATCTTAAAAGATACAAGAAAAAGTTATTATGGCCGTTTTACACTATAACATTTTCTAACTAAAATCTGTTACTAAGTGAGCGAGAAGTACCAATTCAACCAATCAGAATTCACTGTGGTACCTTATCTCTCTCACCTTGTACCAAAAAATGTTATAATGTAAAACAGCCTTTAGAAAAAGTCTTACATGGTACTTAAATTATTAACAAACAACATTAATTAAAAAAAATTAAATTTCAGTGTGGCGCCCTCCTCGTTCGATACATAATATCGGGAAGAACTCTTGCAACATTTCACAGCCAATTAATGTGGTTTAATTTGACTACCATGTAAGACTTTTTTTAATAACTTTTTCCTGTATCTTTTAGAGTAAAGCCACTAAAGCCACTTTACTCTTGTCCGAACTTCAGGCGAATGATATGCCTGTTGCCTCCAGGAAATAATTATGTAGAAAGTTTGCGTTACTATGGTTTGTTTACTTTAAAGCCTTTGGGCAAGACCAAATTATGCCCGCAATTGAGTGTCGATAAAGAAGATTATGGTTCCAAAATAAAATTAATTAATTAATTACACTTGGGACGGAGATATCCACCTCTTAGGCCTTAGGTTCTACAATCACAATATAACTTTATCTGAGGGTTTATTCCCATAGTTTGTAACGTTCACATTTTTCGCTGACCGTTATATTATATTTTTTACGAATTTTTTCGTTAATTTGTTCTTGAAATTCAAATAAACACCGTTTCTTTCTTTTAATTAATTTCTTATTTATGACTTTCACGCCTCTATCTCTCAGGATTTGTGTTTTAATTTCAGATAATAATGCGGACTTCTTCTTTAAGCCATTTATTTTTAAGTTTCGGAAATTAATCTGTAGATGTCGTACATGGTCTTTTGGTCGATTTTATTGATCGATGCCTCTTGATGACGTATGCGGAAATTTCGTAGAATATCTTTGATGTAGTTCCGTCCTCTTCGATTTCAGGCGATTACTTGTGTGCTGGTACGCCATTTCAGACGCGTTGCGTGTGTCTTCAAATTTTTGTAGTTTTGTTGGAGCTGAACGGCTTCGAGATATTCCAATTTGGCAATTATTACGTGTTTACCTTTCCGTATGCTATACTGTGTCATTTTGCCGTCAGTTCATTCAGCTGCATATCGTTTACTTCCAAGCACGTGTTTCGTTCAAATTCTCGCTCAGAAAAAAGCTAGCCGAAGACTGTAAGCACCTAAGTTGTTTAGGAGAATATTTTCTAAGATTCCTTTTCTATTTATGTAGAGTTTTTTGTGACTCCCGAAGTTGTGTTGGGTTACCGAAGTTTTTCTCTTACCGCACGAGTTCTACTACCGTACGAGTTTTTATCGGAAAATTTCTTGCTAATTTACTGCGTTATCGTTTGAAGATACTACCGGACAGGAGTTCCTTTTTTTATTTGGCGTGGTTGTTCCTGGAAATAAATCCAGTTACAGCGGGGTCGTTTGAAGATATTATACAGACAGGATTTCCTTTTTGCGGTGTCGTTTGGATGGAATCAAGGTCAAGTTTTCGTCAGGATTGAGTAAGAAACAACCATCATCATTATTATTAGTATCGTATCGTATCGACAAAACTGTCAGTATCGTTTCGTATCGAGAAACTTACCGTATCGTATCGTATTGAAGAAACCTATCGTGCCATATCGTATTGGAAACATTATCGTACCGTACGGAAAATATCCATTAAAGTTTATTGTTTGATTGTCAGTGGACAATATTTGTAGTATATTGGGTCACGTTACATTTAGTTTTGGTCTTTTTTATAAATATCATTGTATAATTTTTTTTATATTTAAGAAAACACAACGTTACTTTTAATGGTGTCTATTGTACACAGTTTTTCTGTCAGTTATTGGTATTTTGTATTTATTTCACATCTATGTTAATTTTGCATTATTTAATTTCAAATTATATTATTTTTTCTTTCATCTGCACTTTGACTATTCAATTTATGAAACGAGTTAAGAAACTTGATCTAAACAAAATTTGCGTATTTAACTTACAGTAATTCCAGTTTAAAGAGATTACTTGGCGCTCAATTTTTTTACGTTACCGTTTCTTTCTTTTACTCACTACGCAAATTTTCTTTAGAAAAAGTGTTCATAAAATTACCCTTCCGAATCCACCTCAGCCTCCGACTAAACTGAGTTATGGCAACCAAACAGGTGAGAATCCACTTACAAAAAAGTGTAGTCACAACCTTTGAACAATGATCCAACTTTCACAGTGTAATTTTAGTTTAAGAAAATCTTCTTATTGGGGTTAATAAAAAAAACCATATGGCCCGACTTATCTAGCAGTCACTGTATGTATATTTTTCACCACACTGCACAAAAAATAAAAGCAGTCATTGTTAATATTTAACAATTTTCAGCCGTGCTAGACATCGTCAAAAAAAAATACTATATTTATTTTTTGAGTTGCGTATATGTACAGTGAAAAGTAAATATTACATAGGCTATATGTTATACCGAGTGACTTTTAATGATTGAAGCAAATTAGTATGTTGGGAACACTGAAAAATTGGCATTACTTGAAAGTTCGTTAATTTTGCGGGAATGCGTAGCTATAGGTTAGAGTTGATGTTTACATTGATGATGAAAACTGTTTAACAGATTATTATTATTATTCAAGACCTGGAAATGTTAACCCCTTTGCGTAAGCAGCACCGAATCCTTTGAGATAAGTTATTGAAGACATTATTAACGTTTTAGGTTGTCCGATATTTGCAATTGCCTCTTCAATTGCCTGCTGCACAATTCACCCAAATTGTTTAATACGTATTCTGAACACCACATTATTGAAATGAGGAAATAAGAAGTCCAAATTTAATTGATTATTAGAGCACATCTTCAAGCCCCCTTTGTGTAAGCAGTACCGAATCCTTTGAAATATCTTTTTGAAAACATTAACGTTTTAGGTTGTCCGATATTTGTAATTGCTTGCTGCAATTCTTCCAAATTGTTTAATACGTATTCTAAACATCAAGTTATTGAAATAAGGAAGTAAGAAGTCCGGATTTAATTGAATATTAGAGCAACTAGGCCACCAACCAGCACTGATTAAACATCCTGGGAAAAACTCCTCTAAATAATTTATTGTGGTTCGTGCTGTGAAAGTAGCCATTTGCTAATTCAGTGTCATCTAACTGGTTTATAAATGGATTCAATATAAGTCTCTGATATCTATAGGCGTTAATTGTTTCCCGGAAGAATATTGGTCCAATAATTCTTCTCCAAGACATTGCCAATCAAACACCAATTTTAAGTGGATGTAGTGCCTTTACATCAATCACATTAAAGGGATTATGTTCTGACCAAGTCCTGAAATTTTGTGAATTGATAAACCCAGAGAGATGAAACCAGGCTTTATCAGAAAAGAAAGTTGTATCTTGTTGGTCATTATTATTTAGCAGATTGTTGTTATACCACTGACAAAACTGAATTTGTTGAAGAAAATCGAGTGGGTGAAGTTGTCGAACCATTGAAAATTTGTATGATCGGAAATGAAGGTGTTTTTTCAAGATCTTCCAAGTGGATTCGTATAGGAAACATGAGGATTCTGTTGTATAGTATCATTAACATTTTCTACAATATCGAGTGTTATTATATGTTGAGTTTGGAAATTCACGCGGTGCAAGCTCGGAGTGAAAAGTAGAGTGAGAACACAGCTGTTTTGATATACGTAAAAGTGAGACAAAAGTGCTGGAGGAGTGAATAGAGCAAGCACGGAGGAATTACCGAACCCAGCAATAGTGGGGCGACCAGTGAATTTTTCTTTTTCTACATTACTGGTTTGCAAGAAACGTTCATTTATTAACTGATTTTGAACTGAACTGGCTTTAAAGTGAATAGAGAGACTTATAAAAGGAATGATGTTTTGGAACTAAAATTAACATAACCTCAAAATACGTATGAAATCAGGTGAAACTGATAACTGATTTAGAAAACCAGCTTGATCAGTACAGTGTGCGGGAAGGGAAATTCAATCACTTCTTCATCACTGGTCGCCAACTGAATAACTGTAAATGGAACGCAATCAACGATTTTTAAGTGAATTTGAATCGATTCGTGTTCGTTGTAAATGAAGGACGGCTATTCTAAAACAGTGTTGTGAAAAAACTCATCAACTTATGAGAGGTCGCATTCAGCAGAAATTTGGTCAACAGTTGCACAACTTTCGGGTCTGCTGAATGTGCCCGTTTTCATTTTGTACTCCGCTTCGAAAATAAGCCATTCCTAAAAATGTATTTTATTCTGTGCTCAAAACCATTTTGGTAATAAATTGAGATAATTAAATATCTGATTTATTTGGTTTTCTTGATTCGACAATAAACGAATTTATTTGAGTTTGACAATCTAGTGCACTAACCTAAATTTTGAATTTTTGAATTTGAAAATCCAGCACACCAACATAAACATTGAAAAGTGTTGCCAATCTAATAAAATAATTTTCAATCATTAAAAGTCACTCGGTACATAACTAATGCCCGGATTTTTAGACAATTGCCTAAAATTTTATTCTAAGTGCCTATTTTTACACTATTTTAAGTATTTGTCTAGTTTTATAGCTTTAAGCGCCTACAAAATTTTTTGTTGCCTATTTTATGCCTAAAATGGGTAAATACTGTTTCTTCCGTGAGTGGAAATATGTATTTGCTTGCCATTTTAAAGACACTTGACGTGTACAGCTAAACTCAGCACTGCCACGCTTTTATAAAATTGAAAATTGAAATTCAAAATTATAAAATTTAAATAAAATTACTTCAGGGTTATTCTCGAAAGAATGTCACGTTTTAATTGTTAATATAAACAATCTCAGGCGATAAGAGGCCTAAGCGACAAACTGAATCTCCTTACGGCAAATGGCCATTAAAATACGTTAAAATACGATAAAGATACTGAGCGCGTGAGAACCTTACCCACGCAAAGTAGCGGAGCCAGTCCGAAAACACCCCGAAATTCTTGAGGGTAGGCAACTTAAATCACTCCAGTGATCTAAATGAGCAGGACCAAAAAGGGGATTCGCACAGATACCGCCATCTCGCAGTTGCAAATCACAAAAAGGGCTCGGTTTTTGAAACAATACCGTTCTGCAGGGAGAGAAAGTTTAAAAATTAATTAATGTTCACCGAGATGCATTTCCAATTTTCACATTCATGTAATGTTTATTAAAATGTTCGCTGACCTCTGTTCGTGAACAGAAGTGTCCCCCTTAATATTTATTTTATTTTTATATCTGTACAAATTAATTGTTATTTTTTTTGCTTCTTCATTTCTTTATCGTCACCCCTTTTTGCGAATGGGTGATGTGATAATATACGAAAAGGAGACCCTTCGCCTAGAACCCTATAGAGATATAGAAAAGTTCCTCAAGTTTGGTGCATCTTCAATGAAACACCCAGTATATATGAATGTTGTCCGAAGAATAGCTATTACATACAAATTTGTTTCGTAAGTTTTTAACTGACAAGAAACTATATTAAAGGAGGAGATTTAGATCAGAATATTTTTCAGCTACTTATTCATTTGTTGAAGAAAGTATAGGAGTGATCTATTATTATAATCAATTTTTTTTAAGCAGTAATATGTGAAAATCTAAAGCGACTTCTATAACAAAAAGAAGTCAGTGGTAATAATCTTACTCTTTTGTTTTAAAATAAATAAATAAAATATTTCGAAACTAGGAATTATCAAATTATTTTAGGACTGAGTGCCGATGGACGAATTTTCTTGCATAGTTTTTCATAGACTCCAAAATAGCCCAAAATTGTATAATTTAATCTATCTCTTGTTGCTTGTACTCCTGTACAACAACTTAAAAATAACTTTAAAAATGATTTTTCCCATAAATTTTATTTAAAGTTAATGAAAAAATTATATTGGGCCGACGAGGAGGGACCAGTAAAATCACACCCTGCTCCGTGTTTCATAGGGGTCTAGGCATCATTATAAAATTTATTTTGAGTCCGAAGCGGAGTAATAATTTGCTTCAAAACTAATAACTTTAAATATACAGTGTCTTCCAAAAAGTGTACAACAAATGGAATTTTATTATATTTTATTTATGCAGAATGCTTCTGTATTCCTTGTAATCAAATTGTGAAATGTCAGGTGAAGTATATCTTCTATGCTCTATGGTATACAGCGTGAACACCGAAAAATGAAAACGGTTTAACAGTAAAATGCCTTTATTTTAAAATTTACTGAGAAATGTCTTAAGAAAACGTTGCTTATAAATAAAAGTTCTAGTTAAATACAAAGTTACAGACTCCTATCTCAAAATACAAAGTTACAGACTCCTATCTCAAAAATAAAAAAAATATTACGAATTACTATTTTTATATACACTACATTTGCAAATACCGGTGGGATTAAAGTATTCGCCAAGATCACATGGCGAAAAATTTGTGTTTTCTTGTTATAACATCATTTATTGAAAAATTATAACACATTTAAACTAAGTATATTTTAAATAATAAAGCTGAAAAAAGTACTACAAATCAAAGGCTTAAATAAATATGAGAAGGAATATTTTTTGTTTATCATTAACATTTCCGAATATTTTTAAATACGCAAGTTTATAAAGTTTAGAGATCATGTAGGAGTTATTAATTAGCATGTAGTATAAGATTTCGTCAATTGAATTTGCTTCTCTTGTGAAAGAATTTGTTTTTAACACTTATTATTTCTTACACTTATTCAATGCTAGTGTGCCCGTACATGCATCAATAAAGAAAAAATAAATGAATAAATTGCAAGCGAGAAAGTAAAACTGTATCGCGTTCTATTTTTACTTCTTCATCGTACTGAAAGACAGTCCTGCCAGTTCCATTGACCGTGCATTTGTTGCAGCCTTGCAGACTTATCATTGGCCTCAATACATACATATGAAACAAATATGGTGCGTGCAACACGGTGAACCAGATAAATATTGAGCGATCGTGCGTTCGACTTTTATTGATTGTCGTGCGGTTTGGTTTCCAGGGTCGACGCGATAAAATTTCGGACGTGGGAGCCTTAAATTTTCGCCACAATTCTTACTCACCTGCTAATTTAACGATGGCAAAGTTTAATTTATTTAGTGGCACGTGAGATTCGTGTAAGAGGAAATGTTTCGCTTAGATGAGGCGATTAGACTTCTTATGGTTTATTGTCCTGCTAGTAGTAAATATCAATTAGCGATAAAATTTGCATTTGTTATTGGTTTTGCAATACAATTTCCGCTAAATTAACTCTAAGGTTAAACACCTAAATAACATAATGAAGTATTATATTCAAGCGAAGCAATCAATTACTTAATTATAAAATTAATTACATATTATGTCTTCATTACATGAGTTGAAAAATCCCTGCAAATTAAAGGCGGAAATACACAATTCAATTTGGTTGATTCAACCAATTTAAAGCAATTCTATTGGTCTAAAGGAAAACGATGAAATGTTCGACCAAGTTATTGCTTCGATTTGGTTGAATTAACCAAATTGTTCAACCAAATTAAATCATGTTAAATCATGCCTTTAGTCCCTTTTTATTTTAGGTATCTCTTATCTGTGGTTTAGTTCTTTAAAAAAATCTTATTCATGAAAATAATAATAATAAGTCAATCAAGCTTATCATTGAATCCCACGAAGGCAGCAATAGAAGAAATTATTTTCCTTTTTCATTTGCTGAAGTATATGCAACTACATAACACTATAGTTTTATGTTTGGTAGATATACCAAAACGTTCTATTTGAAGAAATTGGCTTAGGGAAGCGTGGGGTAATGAGAGCCTGCGGGTGCCGGGTAATAAGACCCAGCCTGATTTTGGTGTAACTAACCTTCCCGCCCAGGACGTATCGCAAAAAATAATTCGTAGTGAGCACTTGTTTCAAATGAAGACATGTGTTGTTATTTTTCGTAATTTTTTATCGAGAAAGTAAAGTAGTCACATCTTATTTTCTGGACAATGTTTTGATTTCATATTACTAGGTTGTTAATATGCGAGTATTTAATGTCCGACTAGACTATTATAACAAAATAATGGATCAGTTTTAAGTCACGTTAGCATTGAAATAATGCCCTAGGGCGTTATATTAAAATAATGCCCGGCAAGGCATTATAAATTTTCGAGGCACTGTATTATGGGAAAATAACAATATAAATTGTAAGTAATCTTTATTAACGCAACCATTTTTGAAAACGGAAATAGCTAATTTTGTATAGGGTGGGGCCTAGAAACTTCCTTTTTTGAAGGTGAATAAAATAAAAATTTTAGCTGACATGCATGTTTTTTTGTTTTATATTGAAAGAACATAATTTCAAATTTTATATCATGCAGTGTTAAACAAAACATCTGTAAGGTGATGTCCACCGTGTTCTGTACACTGATGCAACCGATTTCTGAAGCTCCTCTCTACGCGTTCCAACATCTCCACCGGAATTCGGGCTATTTCCTGCCGAATAAGATTTTTCAATTGAAGCAGGGTTGTAGGACGGTGCTTGTATACCTCTGCCTTGAGGTAACCCCATAAAAAAATCACACGGCGATAGATCGGGCGAGCGCGGCGTCCACAGAATGTCACCTCAATTCTAGATGAGCCGTCCGGGGAACATTGCCTTAGCAACTGTCATCGAAGCTCTGGCCGTGTGGGCCGTGGCATCATCCTGTTGGAACCACAGTTTTGTAGGCGCATTTCTTCAAGAGCTGGCTTGAAAACACATCATCATCATCATCTCGAACCGAGGTGACATTCCATTGCCCGATCTATCGCCGTGTGGTTTTTTTTATGGGGTTACCTCAAGGCAGAGGTTTACAAACACCGCCCTACAACCCTGCTTCAATTGAAAAATCTAATTCGGCAGGAAATAACCCAAATTCCGGTGGAGATATTAGAACGCGTAGAGAGGAACTTCAGAAATCGGTTGCGTCAGTGCATAGAAAACGGTCGACATCACCTTACAGATGTTGTGTTTAAAACTGCATGATATAAAATTTGAAATTATGTTCTTTCAATATAAAACAAAAAAAAAATGCATATCAGCTACAATTTTTATTTTATTCACCTTCAAAAAAAAGGAAGTTTCTAGGCCCCACCCTGTATTAAGGGTGTGAAGGAGGCGATTTTGGTCTGCAGCCAAAATCGTCGTTCACGCCCGAAATGCAAACAAGATTTTTTTTAAAATCGTTTAAATCCACCTTAAAGCTTTGAAAAAATAAATGGCACGATTCGTTCTCAGTAAAATAAAGTTACGTTGTTGGTTGCTAATGTGATGCAAATAAACATGTTGGTTTCTTAGGTTTTAGGGCGCAAAAGGCACTATTTACGCCTGTAAATTATTGTTAAATGACTTCATTTTGATACAATTTTACAAAATACTCTTTTTCGTAAATTTTTTTTGTTTTTTCGAGGTATAGGGGCTTCCGCTGCCTTTCTAGCCTTTAGCAGTAGTTTTTCTGACGGCCGGTATTACCAACGTTTTAAGGAGACCTTAAATTTAACTCGTGTTTAGATTGTGATTGATGTTATACAAACCTAGCAGAAATGTCACAATCTAAACATGACTTAAATTTAAGGTCTCCTTAAAACGTTGGTAATACCGACCATGAGAGGTTGAACTCTTCTTTTTCCATTTTAATTAACTAACTGACAACACTTAAATGAAAAGTCACATAGACAGACAAAATATGTTGCTTAGATACGGCATTTCCAAAAAATCTATGATTTCTAGTGATTTGATGGTTTCAATTAGAGCTCTCTATTTCACGTATATGTCAGTACACGTGAATACGTGTAATACACGCATCATGATCTTATTCCGTGTAATTTTAAATACACGGGTACCCGTGATTTTTAACTTCACGGATACACGTGTAGTTATATTACACGTGTATTTAATTCAAACACATCCGTTGCTAGGTAACTTGGATTTGAACGTACCGAACGGACCCGTGTATTAAAATAAGAATAAGAGTTAATTACACGTGAATTAATAACACGTGTATTTAATTCGCGAATGTCGTTACACTGATTTCCGTGTACACGTGTACCTTCAATACACGTTCAAAACCGTAGACTCTAGTTTTAATCAAATTATTATAAATCTAACGAAAAAAATTAAAAAATTATACGGTCGGTGTACACCCCTCGGGCCGAAGGCCCTCGGGTTGTACACTGCCGACCTCGGGCTTATAAACCTTATAATGCCCTTGGTACCGTAATAACTATTATGTTTCTAATATTTGGTTTCTCGTTTATCTATGCTTTTTTTCTAATTTTCATACCTAAAATATTCATGCTATCTGGAGTAATGAGAGCCAAGTTATTATTACCCACAGGTGACTCTTATTATCCCTGATATAAAAATAACCTGTGATTCGAAAAAACTTTCATCGAAGTGTGCCATCAGAAATAAAGATAGATATAGTATTTCCAGCGATAGAAAGATAGACCCCAAATTTCAATGCGCCAATACATTGCATATCTGCATGTATTTCATGGCGTAGGAATACAAGAGGCGAGTTGATTTCCGAAAAGCCAATCTAAAAAAGCAGCAATGATTGATCATTTGGACTGTGTATGTTAGTAATATTGACTTTTCTAGATTGGCGCGAAATTCAAAATCTGTCTTTCTATCGCTGGAAATACTATACCTATAACGTGCATGTCTGAGATGCCACAATTGCCACAATTTCAAAATTACATTTGTCAGTTCTGTCAGATTTAAATTTAGATTATTCTTTCACATTTCAACGTTTTGGCTTTCAGTGATCATATTTTTAGAAACAGTGAAATAGTTGATGTTTTGTGAATTTATTTAACACGCAACGCATTTAAAGATTTGGTACAGTTCCAACATTCAAACTTTATATTCAGATATACGTAATTTTTTTCGTGGCACACGTTGATGAAAGTTTTTTTGAATCACAGGTTATGTTTTGTTGTCGAAGATGCAGAAGATTCGTAAAAGAGCAACACTGTAAATTAGTTGGATATGTGACTTTTGCACCCAATACTTCAACAAGTATGTTAAAGTACTTTTATTACTGTTTTCGTTTTTTCTCAGTATTACGTTTTATGTTGTGTTATGAAAGAAAAGTTATTTTATTAACTGTTGCAGTTATTTGTTTATTTAGGTAGAAGTCGGTTTGCCTTCTTTCATGGTTCTCATTACCTCAACATGTAGCCACACTCAGAAAAATAGTATAAAAGAGTACGTTTATATTAACAAGAATCCCGAACATTACGTGGTTTGTTGTTTAGAGTATCATTTCCTGTCATTACCGAAAGTAATTACCGAAGTAATTAACAAAAAGTCAGACATGACATTTTATTACTAAATTTATTCAGAATAATATTTCATTATGGTTTATTATTTTAACAATACGTATTATGTAGAATGATAATTTTACATTCTTAAATTTAAACAGTTTCGTTGTGCTAAGAATCATGATTAATTTAGGGTAAGATGGATCTTATAACATGGCAGCATTATACTTTTACATTATACTTTTATTTTATCGATAGGAATGATGTTTTATCAAAATCGCAAAATTCCTTTTTTCTCAGTGCAATAAGAGCCAATTCCATCTTTATTCTAAATGGTTATATTATAATTTCTGTTAATGGCAGGGATGATTTAGTTACGTCATTTTAATGGATTTTCTTTATACGAAAGAGCATAAAATTGTTGAGAGAATACACTTTATATTTCTCAAAATATATTGATTTTTCCTTAAGTGATTCGCATTCCCCCCATCTCCTACATTATTCAATTCATTGAACTGAATCGTTCAAATCAACGGGATGTATTTAATATGCGTGGCATATACTCTCTTCAGTTGCAAAATTTTGAACCAAGTTACGAGCTGGATGGGAACATAGGTTTCTATGACTGTCTGCGACTTGGGCTTTAGGAATCATGGAATCATACAATGTACTCTCCGGACACCTTTGGTCTTTGAAAATGTGTCCGCTTAGTGGAGGTGTTCACTTAAAGAGGAATTATAAGAGTTTGCTATAGTCAAAACTAAAATAGAGATACATATTTAGGAAAAACGATCCTGCGGAGATAAAGCGCAATAAAAATAAATGAAATTCATTAAAAAATGCCGTATAAAAAACACAATTCTCCAATTTAGTACGCAAAGAACTATTTACGAGCTGTATTACAGTTGTACGTTGATATTCGATAGATCCGAACTTCATTGCACTCTTCTTATAGGAAGCACAGAATGGTTATACATATAATCTAGACTACAGAGCATACAAAATATTTTGAATATAGAGCGCCTTTCTGTTTGAGCTCTCGTTAAAGGTAGCATATTCTTTATTGAATCGAAATTTGAACACAATTTTCAAAGTGATGAGATTCAAATTAATGATATTAATAGTTTCCTTCCAAATTTAATGATCCTCAAAAAAAAGCTGTCATTTTTTATAAACTAATAAATAATTTTATGCAAACTATTAACAGTCGTAAATGTCCAAGTTAAATTTAGAGCTTAAACATGAATCACAAATATTCTACGTATAAAACTAATTTAACCAACTAATTCTAATGAATTTATTACTAATTTTGGAAACATATAATATCGGATGAGTATAGTTCTGAAATAATATTACAGAAAAGTCAAGCATAATACCCCGTTCACAATCGTTTAACGTAACGTAAATTAATAATTTGAATGCACTGTTTATTAATGTAAACGAAGTCATTCTAAATTTAAATGATTTACTGTTCTTAATTAAACAGATTAATTAGTTTCAGTTTAGAATTTTATTAATACAAAACGTTTCAAACCTGTATTTAGAGTTTAATTTTGTTATGTTAAGTCATTGTGAACGCTGTTTTAGGTTTAATAATAAGATTCAAGTCAAGTATAACGTTTAGCGTATAATCTTACTACTGCAATATTCTCAACACTCGCCTAGTAAACGATCTACAGCCTGTTCAAACTTAGGTTGGTACTATTGCCAACTTCGTTATTATAAAAGCTACAAAGTCGGAGAAATTAGTAAACTAGTAGTACTTTTTACGCTTGTAAATTCTGAAAACGGATTTTAATTCTTAAAAGAGCTATGTAGGACAATTTTAGATCTCATAAAAAAATTAGAGTGGTATTGTTAATAATGTTAATAACATTTTTAATCGGGAAGATTACTTAAAATGGTCACATTTTGCAGTATCAGGTGCTAACTTTAGCAGTCTGCAGTTTCAAAACTAAAGCACACTGGACACTAATTTTTTCGATTTTGGCATTTTCTTGGACTAGTGATCAGTGTGATTCAGTTCTTGTGAAACATTTCACTTACACCTTGTATACATATGTCATCGCTAACCTAACAAAGTAAAATATGGAGTATTTAAAGCTGCGTTCATTTATGCATTTAGGGATAGAGATCGAATCGGGCAAGGTAGAATACGAGGATATAGCGTGCAAAATATATCATTTAGCAAGTAAATGGGGCGAAACGAAACGCAACTGGTCCAAATCACTTCTAAGTGATCTACTGATAAAAACTAATTGATATCGAATGCAGCTAATAGCTGCTTTCCTTTTACCACAAATCTCACTTCACGTCAGATAAGATTAGCACGAACAAGTAAGTTTGAACGGTTATTTCGACCTACCAACTAATGGCAGTGCTCGAGTTATAAGGTGGGAGGTCGAAATGTGAATTCCAACTCACTTGTTCCTGCTAATCTTATCTGATGTAAGATGAGATTTGTGGCAAAAGGAAAGCACCTAATATCTACGTTACGCCCATGATATTCACTTGAATCATAACCTCATTCTTTGTTTATAAATACTTTTAAGTACCCTAACATTCAGACAGATTAAACGAATGAAAATACTTACCTATGAAATGTAATTCCGAATTCTTTATTCTTCGTGGTTAGGGAAGAATCGATATAAAGCCGATAAAAATAATTATAAACACAACCACCATTCAAAACGTCAACAAGTAATGAATCATACGTGGAGGTTCAAAACGGCTACTTCCGTCGCACCTTTCAATCTAGCATTTACTAGAGTGCCTTTAATAAGAGTGAAGACATACGTGAAGTCAATTTCTATTGGTCGCAAGCGATTTTCAACATTATTTACCAAGGTCGGTAGCCATTTTCGTGCTAGAAATGGGCATGTTTCAGAATTTGGTTTACCGGTTTAATTTCTCAACCACCGGAACATTCCAGACTTCACTGGTTGTATATTTAATGATGCGTTGGTAGGGGCCCCGGTTTAACATACCGATTACATTCGGTGAATTGAGAAATGGCCTACGTATATGTTGCGCAATAGCAACGTCGACGGATATTTTGAGGTTAGTAATTGTTCTTTGTTTTGAGGTAGGTTAATTAAATGAGTTAAACTTATTTATCTAGTTTGTATGTATATAAAATCCGTCTGCTTTTTATTTCAATACGGCTTTGTAGTTATAGAAAGAAAATAGTAACGATAAACCGGTTGGCTAATTTGAACCACCACCACCACCTAATTTTGAACTTCCCTCCTATCCCTTCCCATTTAGCACAAAAATGGCGCCTATGTCTTCACTCTTATTAAAGGCACTCTAGCATTTACAGTAAAAACTCGTTCCTGATAGTTTTATACTCAAAGCTTAAAATATTTAACAAATGTCAATTTGTTTATAATTTAAGATGCCACCAAATATAGGTAATGCAGGATTAGTCAAGTAAATTATGTGATATACAGGTGTCCCAGCGAGACCTTTCATTAGAAGTTTATGGGGTTCTGGTCAAAATAGAAACTTGAACATTTAGAATTAGATACAAGTGATTGCGTTCTCTACAGGTAAAATATTTTCAGATGTCTAGCACTTCCGGTTTTACCGGAAGTCGCCATCTACTTTGTTATTTTAAATGGAACACCCTATTTATTTTTGCACTTTTAGATGGGAATCGTAATTTTGAATCTTTTTTATTTAAACCATACCATGTCTATCTATTACAGTTTTTGAGATAAAAATTATTATCCGAAATTATGGCAGGTGGTTGACGTTTTCAAAATGGGCTGTAACTCTTATTTGAAACGACATAGAAAATTGAAATCTAATTAAGTTTGTAGTTTAAAGATCCCTTTATCGTAGGTATTCTTTAAAATAAACATCTTTGTCTGAGAATAATTCTTAAATTTATACTTTTCATCAAGAGTTAAAAATGTAAAAAGATCGATTTTTTCAAATGGAATGCCAGATTTTTCGTTGCGTAATCAAATTGGTGATAAAATTTGGCACAAAGTGGTATTACATGTTCCTATACCTAAATCAAACCGTTTTAGAGTTATTTCCAAAAAACGGAAAATTTTACCATTATGGTATTACCAAATTTGTATTCTTTGAATAATAAACATCTAATATAAAAATTATTGCCAGAATGTCATAAACCATAAACTTTACTCATTTTGATAGCACATTGCTTGAGCTGTACAACACCGTGCAATACATAGGGTGTTTCACGTATGACGATTTCTTTCACACCTCTCTAATTACTCATTTTACAAAAGAATGTTTCAAGTAAAAGTTTCACTATATCATGTGGAGCATATTTTAAAAATAATTTGCTGTATACAGAGTGTTCCGTTTAGTTTGGGTATTAATGTTACTTCGTTATTTGAAATGAAACACTATATGTTTTTATATTTTCGGATTCCGGATTGAATTCTAACGTGATTTTATGTACTACATAGCTCCTAAAGTAAACCGTTTTCGTGTTATTCAATTAAAAAAAAAAATATTCCTGTTGCAGTACTCTAAATAAATGCAATATCTTCCGAAGAAATGTCGTTGGAAACTTGTAGTTTTATTTTACAAAGGTTATGTCTTGAAACGCCTTTTCACTTAGACCGTTAAGAAAAATTCAAAATCAAAAATTATATTTCAAGTAACAAGTTTTTACAAGCAATTTAATAAATTTGAGAATATTCAAGCAACCCGCAATACTTTCCGCTCATATTTAAAACAAGTTTTGAATTTATTACATTTTTTAATGTTTGTGACATATTTCCGCATTATACATAATACGCGTAATTTACCGTATCGTAGAAAATATTTTTTTTACTGCTAACTTCCCAACTCTGAGGTAATGTCAAGCAAATGTCAGTTTGGAGGTTATTTTTGTAATTTGAAGTGTCTTCAAATATCGCTTTAATGAGCTACTTTATGAATGTTAAAATGGGTTGTATAATGTAGTCATTAAACCAAATAGACTATAAATAGAAAATAAACTAAATAGAAAAAATACATTCCCATGGTTTTCACGCATAAATTTGCATTAATTGCTCGTGCAGTAAATAATTTCTGGAGCAGGAAAATACGCCGCCACTGATTCGTCGCCAGGTCGATTCGCCGCCGGGACGAATTGCCGCCGGGATGATTTACCGCCGGGGTGATTCGCCGATGATATGTTAAATTGTGTTTATATTTCAGTATTTGCGTATATATTTTTTGACAACAGGTAAGAGTCGACTTTGGAATTTCCAAACGTATGTCTTAAATACATTTTCTTATGAAAATTAATAGATCCAGATTTATCAAAGAAAACGTAAAAATACTTTTAAAGTTGTGACTAGAATCGTTTCTAATGAACAAAAATCGTTTTTATTACAAAGTTTAAATGTAAAAAAAAGGATGCAATTATGTTTTGCAAGAGAAAGACAAAATTTCGAACAATTATTGTGATGTTTTGACATTAACATACATATTACTTTACGTTTGTTTTAAAAGTAACCTCATCTAAGACGTAAGTTTCCACATTTCATGGCCCACTCTGGTCTGTTTTTAATAAATCGCATGGTATAATTACATAAATGTATAAAGCTTAGTTCAGACGTATCCGGATACGCAACATATTTATTGCGGATCTCTTCCTGATTGGTTGGTTATTAATAACGAACCAATCAGGAAACGATCCGCAATAAATATTTTGCGTATCGCGATGCATCTGAACGAAGCTTAAGAGTGTCGAGACAAAACGTCTACTGTAGGTCTTGTATAGGTCTGATTCGATTCGATTTAGATTTAGTAACGCTGAATTGATTCAATGTTTCGGCTCAGAGATTCGAGACACGATTAACTAGTAGACACTACCCCAGACCAGAACCAGAGTGAGAAAACAGACACGTTGAGAATGGAGTGAGCCCTGTGCTAAATGGGCGGATAAACGAACGCAGCTTTACGCCCGATTTTACAATCGTCAGATAAACTGAAAATAACAGTATTCTTGGAAAAACGTGTCGTAGATATGGAGGAAGGTTAAAGGATATTCGGTGAATACTTATTCGGTCCTTATTCTGCGTTTGTAAAACTGAGCTTTAAATAAGCTATTTTATGAAACTCAAATGAGTTTCAGAAAGTAGCATAAAAGCAGGGGCGTGTTCGAAAACACAGGGAGTAAGTTGGAGGAAGTATAAGAGTTATACCAACAGAGTGAATAAATTGAAAAGCAAAATATACAAAATGATTTATATGAGAGAGAAAAGAATATTACCCAAGAGTACCGCTCTGAGTTTTCGAACACGCCCCAATATAGCATACAGCTCAGTGAATTGTATTTTTTCACGGGTAATTTATCTTAATTTACATGAACGGAAAAAGAATTTATATTTGATTTCAAGTTACGAAATAGGAGTGAATAGGTCTGTTCCATTTGACAGAATTTCAAGTTCTGAACCGTTCAAATCATGCGCAGTATGAAATTTATATCTAATTTTGTGCACTGCTCATGTTCAGTACGATTTTGAACGGTTCAGAACTCGAATCCTGACGAATGGAACAGACTTAATATCATCGTTTGTTTTCTCGCTTTACGGTTTTCCGTTGACACGAGTCACGCCACTCACTACTGTGAATTTTTAACAGTTCTAGTTTTTGTTAAACTATTCTACTGTTTTTTCATAAATTAAAAAATATATACATACAGGGTTGGGCAAAAGTATGGAATATTCTTTCTAGAGCTTTAAATATTAATTTTATGAAAAATTTGTTAAGATATTAGGTGAATTTTCGCCATTAACACAGTAATTGAAAGTGATAACCAAATAAGTTAACCCCCACCATTAGAAAAGAATAATAGTTGTACAAATGGCAAAAATGCTCTAGGTAACAGATGCAGTAGTGCATTTAACAGCTGACAGGAGAATTAATTGACAGCCAAAATGACAAAAGTAATTGTTTTCAACTACCGGTTATAACTAGTAATTGGCGAAAATTCACCTATTATTTTAATAGAAATTTTTTGTCAACTTTTAGCCTATTTAGTTTTCACTTAACTCCCAAAACAAAACCGCAATAACAATTATGTCATTTTTTTAAATGGCAATATAGGTCGTGTGATACATCATTAAATAGGATATTTTTTTCTCTTTTTAACAGTAGTACATTTTCTATGTGATATAAAAAATTAACTGACATTTTAACAGAAATTAGTTTGATGAAGTAATCCATACTCAAAGAATAAATTAATTTAGTTTTAATTATTAATTTAATTTTAATTCCCAAAGGTAAAATGAAACAATGTAATTAAAAAGAGAATAAAAAGAGAAACGATTTGAGACGAAAAACAAAAATAAATATTATTATTATTATTATTAGTATTGAACTGCTGTACTTTATTATTAAGGTAATTTTCTCATTTCTGAGTTGCTGATAGAAGTTTTATATTTGCTAGTGCTCTGAATTTGAATATATACTTACTTCACACTGATAATCTTTGATAGTTTCGAAAAATACAAATATATTTGGATGACTGAAGTTGAAACATTTATTCAAATGACTGTGAAAAGACTCGCATGCATTCGTTGTTCTTATACTGCAATCTGACTTGGCAGCCCAAGTTGCTGGAGGAAAAGCAGCTCCACCTTCTATATAAGAATTACGAATAATAAAGATACTTTAATTTTTCTCCTAACAGGGTAACAAATCTACCTGATCAACCTCCGGACGAAACTGTTTATTTTATATTTTATAAAATTTTGGGTTCCGGACGAAAGTGTATACTTTAATTTATGCAAGAAGGGATTACGGACGAAACTGTAATCGACGGTTGAGGTATTTGCGTAAATGTGGGGTAGGTATTGTAATTACCCCCTAACTCAAACGAAATAAAATGTAAAGTTCGTTTTAGACTACCTTATATCCTATACAAGATTTGGTAAAATAAAAATTTTTGGATTATAGGTACGATTTGGAGATAGAATACGTTCTGTTTTTATTGCATAAATTAAATTGTTTGAGAAATTGATCCAAATCTAGTACAAGAAATAGGGTAGTGTAAAACAGCTTTAAATGAAACGGATAACAATAGATAATATCCAACTTTACTTCATAACGATCAACAACCTTGGGTGCACAATTAAATCCCAGAAAGTAAATAGAGTGGTATGAAATGGAGCCACTCAAATTCATCGCCGCCAAAGAAATTCAAAGCTGCACCGTCAGCAAGCAATGTGTTGGTTACGATGTTTTGTGATCTTAACGATCCAATTTCATCAGATTTCGATTTTACCGAAAGACGTAAATTCATAGTTTAGGCCTCTTAGCAGGTACTTGGGACGCAAGTAATTTGTGGCTTTTCTGTCGGTATGGATGGGATAAGTTGATATTAAAGGAAAGACATTATTTTGAAAAGTAAAATATGTTGCATTATGATTGACTTCAAACCAATTTTAATAATTTCTCCTTACCAGGTATCTGGCTACTGGATCATCTTCTAGGATACTTTCACTTGCATTTAAAGTTGGAGCATCAACCATAGGAAAAATAATTACAGAAACAGTTACTACAATATGGGATATTCATATGCTTGTACCGAAAAATAAGATTATATCAGAAGTAATATTTGAAATTTCCCTCACTGCGTGAGTGCCAACGCATACGTTGTCCTAAAAATTCAGGATCGTGCTTTACAACTATAAACATTATTTTTTTATTGTTATGCAAGGAGTGGCAGCTGCTAATTGCAAGTTTATTTCTGTAGATAAAGGTGGATATGGAAAACAAAGCGACGGTGGTTCATTTCACGTTTCAGAACTATATCATCTTTTAAAAAATAATAAATTAACCATTCCAGAACCCTATTATTAGCTCAAAACAATTGGTGACGAGGCATGTTCACTTCTTTCCTTTGTTTGAAAACCTTTAGTGGGAAAGAATCTGAGTAATGAGTAATGTTTTATTAAACGCTAGGAAAACCATAGAATGAATGCTCTTTTGGAATCATTACTAGTAAATGGCGACTTCTTTCAATATATATTCCAACCGATATTGATAGAGCAGACAATACTGTCAAGTGTATAAATGTATGCTACACGGCGCATTTAAACATACTTTGCCATGGGCCGCGCGTTCGCAGTAAATAATTAAATAAAGTTTAACATAAAGCAAAAAAGTACTTATGTAAGACAATATTTTTCTAATCAGATTACCTGCCTTGTTATGCGAAGCCGGGGAATTTACAATCCAATATGTTCGAAGTGGGCCGAAATCGTAAGCCTGGTAATTAACAAGTAAAATTGTAGAAAGCAATTACTTCACAAGTATTACCATTATTAAAAGAATCACTCTTGTGATAATCACTATTATTTAAACTACTATTTTAGTTATCTAAAGCAAATGCTCAAATTGTGCACCATTAACTTCGTGGCAATAATGTAAGCGTTGTATAAAATTTTGTAATGCATTTTTTAATGCATCTGGTCGTGTAGAAGCCACTTCTTGCCTAATCCTTTCTTTTAATTTGCCTAGCAATTTCGCTTTTCCCCTCCGATCGTTCAAAATTTATTGTTTGAGTATGGATTACTTCATCAAACTAATTTCTGTTAAAATATCAGTTAATTTTTCATATCAATGTACTACTATTGAAAAGAGAAAAAAATGTCCTATTTGAGGATGTATCACAAGGCCTATATTTCCATTTAAAAAAAATTACATCATTGTTATTGCGGTTTTGTTAAGTGAAAACTAAATAGGCTAGAAGGTGACAAGAAATTTCTATTAAAATAATTTCTTAACAAATTTTTCATAAAATTAATATTTAAAGCGCTAGAAAGAATATTCCATACTTTTGCCCAACCCTGTATGTAAGCCTTTGACTATATACATTTGGACTGCTAGCAGCATATAATTTACAACGCAGCACTATGTCTCCAACATCAACCGCGCCACCGAGTTACCTGACTAGCAACATCGAAACTAAAGGTTTGTTCGTACAGCAGCTTCTGACTAGTCCGAAACTGTCAGAAGCATGCACCGAACTAAGTTTCACATTAAATGCAGCTCTTGAAAGCGGTGATTAATTCGATGTGCGAATACCTTTGACAGTTTCAAACTAGTCAGATGCTGTATGAACAGATCTTAATACTTATACGTAAAACGATTCATTTTCATCCGGTCTTGTTTTATTACATATTTATAAGCAATTTTGCAGGGCCGGCGCAAACTTTTGCGGGGCCGGGTTAAAAAATTGCGCGGGGCCAAAAAAACAGTTCTAAATAAATTATTTTTAGTATAAACAGATTATTATACATATTATATATAGAGAGCGGATTTCTAGCCTTTATGCTTTTCGTGAGGGATAAAAGCAACGCAAAACTTTTCATACACTGTAACTAATTCAAAATTTGATATTATTTGACGCATATTTTTTAATGCTTTTTTTGCTATTTTGTTAGTTTTATGCATATTTAATTTTATACGCATACAGGGTGTTCACGGGAAGCCGCTACAATAGCTAACTTTTTTATTTGAATTTTTACGAGGTAGCTTAAATTAGAAAAGTTTCAGGACCTCTCCTGCTGGATTTTATGGCAACATCAGAAAAACAAATGACTATCAGGTTTTCGAGATTTTCAATTGTTTTCAACTTTTAAAATGGAACGTTATATTTTTTAACATCGAATCACGTTCAAGGCGTCAAATTAATTATGTCTCTAAAATATTACCTTCCAAGGCCCACTATTTTATGAATTATTTAGTAAATAAACATAATGGACATTTAAGTAGCGACATGTTGCCATGCTGATGTTGCCATAAAATCCAGCAGGAGAGGTCCTGTATTTACTGCTATTTTACGTTTTTTAAATTTTAATTTTTATCATTATTTAAATTTTTTGATCTGTTAGCGAAGAAAATAAAGGCGAAGTTTCTCGAATTTTATTACAGTTCATTTTTTTAATACACTGACCGGCAAAAAAAACCGGCCACCATAAAATATTTTAAAAAATCGAATCTAAAGAGATATTTCAAGTAGACATGGAATGTTAATTTGAGTAAATTTCATAATCCGTACTTTAAGATGTTTGATTTATTCCCACCTTTATTTTTAAAGGATAAAATCCGCTTTTAACGAGATTAAGAATTTTTTGTTGTTTGCGCATCAGCAGTTCATGTCTTTTATGATTTATTTGTCTAAAATCAAGGAGGCTTCTTTGCATTGTTTTTAAAATGGAATGTGACAGTTAAAAAGCTACGCAATTAAAAAAAAAATGCCGTTAACTGTTGAGATGGTTGCTCGTATTGTTGGTTTAATTGAAGATGGTCGTAGCCAACGTTACGTGTCTCGCGCATTAGGAATACCGCGTACCACCGTTCAGGATGCCTGGAACCGGTATTTGGAGACTGGCAGCTGCACTAGGAGAGCAGGATCCGGAAGAAGAAGAGCAACAACTGCAGTTGATAACCGTTTTATTGTGCTCAACGCACTAAGGGGTCGGAGATCAACGGCTATTCAACTTCAACATCGCCTCCAAACAGCTCGTGGAGTTGAAGTAAGTAAGAGGAGAATAAGGAGAAGGCTTGTTGAAGGAGGCCTAAAGTCACGGAGACCGGCATCAGGCCCAGAATTGTTACCAAGACATTGTCGAGCGCGATTGAAATTTGCACGACTTCATTCAAACTGGACTCCTCACCAATGGAGTAAAGTTCTCTTCACTGATGAATCGCGCTTTTGTCTACGCTCGCCTGACGGTCGTGAAAGGTTATGGTGAAATCCAAATGAACGGTACACAGACTGCACCATTTCCGAAAGGCGATCTTTTAATGGTAGCTCTGTTATGCTATGGGCAGGTATTTCGTCTGAGGCACATACCGAACTTCTTTTTGTGGAAATGAGGCTTTAAATGCCCATAGATACGTGGAAGACATTCTCCATGAAGCTGTCGGGCCCTACTCTCACTTTATTGGAGATGGATTCAATACAATGCCAGACCACACGTGGCACGAGTAGTGACTGACTTCTTAGACGAGGTCGAAATTCAGAGAATTAACTGGCCGGCATGCAGCCCTGATCTTAATCCCATTGATCACTTATGGGGTCAACTTCAAAGAGGCATTCGTCGTCGCCCGGATTTACCAGAAACACTGCAAGATTTAAGAGCAGTGCTTTACGAAGAATTTGAGGCAATACCTCAAAATTCGTTGACACATTTGATTGATTCGATGCCTCGACGTTTAAACGATTCATTCGAGCACGAAGACGTCATACGCGTTATTAACTGTCACCAGTAACTTAACTGAAGACATTTCTTTTCAGTTTTCGAACTACCGTTTTTGTAATTTTTTCGCATTAAGCTTAATTTTGTTTAATCTTGTCTTTTTCTTGAGTAATTTTTATGTTTTTTTGTCAATAATAAATGGTCCTTCGATATAAAGCACATCTCAAATTAAATAAACCAGTATGTCAATGGTTTGGTTACATATTTTAAGGTGGCCGGTTTTTTTTGCCGGTCAGTGTATATGCCCAATGCCCATCGATCGATACGTCAAAGGACTTCTAGCTATCTTCTTCTAACTTTCGTGAAACAGCCTTACGGCTTTTGTCATGTCATGTCATTTTATCGTATATTTTCTTAACTCACATTCAGGTCTATACGATCGACATACTTGTAATAAAAATTTTAAAAAATATAATAAAATTCAATTTTATCGACGAACGGAAAGTATTATATAATTCACTAGCGATGAAATCGCGAGTGAATTATTTTTTGAGAGGCGATAGTTAAATTTTATCATGTATAATTTATTTTCTATAGCATATGTTAAAAAAAGTCAAAAAACCTATTACAAATTATATTATTAAGCACAGTTTTACAATCGTGGAATAAGGACAGAATAACTATTCGCCGAATATCCTTTAACCTTCCTCCACATCTATTATAAAAATTATTATTATAAAAAACGGAGTATAGCATGTTTATAGTAATGTTTTTATTTGTAAGTTATTTCTTTTCGTTTTTTGTTCTTAACAAATTACCTTATAAAACATAAATCATGTTATTCAAAATATGTAAATTAGTTTGATTAAAAAAAATATTGCTTTGTCAACGAGCTAATTGCATAAAACGAAGCAAATGCTTTTACTTCTGTTATAATTTTTTTTAAAGCTTAAATACGTGAAAGAATTTCGAATGCAAATCATTATACGATTCTATTTATTAAAATTTTTACCACGTTACAGGCAGAATTATTTAGAATTTCATTTTCCTTCAAATATTTGCAGTTTTCATTGAAAAATTTGTAGTAAAAGCGTTTTATTCATCTGGTCAACGTTTAAGAATTTTTGCTATTTTGTTTTACATGTGTTTTGTTTTTTTAAGCTTTTTCTGTTAAAATAAAGCTTTTTTCCATAAAATATTAAGCTTTTTTAAGCGCTTATTTTTATTTTTATTGTGCTTATAAATCCTCTCTCTAATTATATAACATAGGATTAATTAAATTACATATCCAGTTTATAAAAGTGGATTTATAACTGCAACGACAGCACAAAGTTTAAGCGCGAGGCCGGGTTCCGGGGAACGCGGTGAACCCGCCTCGCGCTGGCCGCGGCCCTGCAATTTTGTATCCCCGATGTAGTTTCCAAAGTCGCCACCTAGCAACTTCATGTCGCTCATGTTGGAGACACATTTTAAAAATCGCTAGCAGTCGAGATGTATATGTATAGTCAAAGATATAAGTAATACATGTGTTAATTACTACAACTAAAAACTTAAATTTATTCTCAGAACAAATTTCAGATTTGACCGCCTAGAATGAAACCGAAATTTTACTAGCCTATACCACACCTATACTACTTAAATAAGATACTATTGCGTCCTTTCTAGAAAAAATCCTAAATTCGCCGCTGCTTTAAAGCTTTTTCAATATGCCTTTTTATTTTAACAATTTTCCTGATATACCCCTGCTATCTGCAATTTATAGTAGCATATGATTTATTGTAAGAGCAGGAACTGAGTGTTTGATTATTAGTAAACTGTTCCATAAATAATGTTGCACTTTTTTGAAAATGAAAAGTACTTAATCGTATTTAGAATGTAATAAGAAAATTGTGGTAGAAAATCCTGTAGATAATTTAGTTGATAAGATAATCACACTCACGTCCATCATGTTAATTAACACTACATACAGAGTTATCCCTATAGCGTGTTAATTAAGCTTAATTAAAAAAAGCCTGCGTAAGTTCGATTAAATTTTACGCTAGCACCAGTGATAAAGTTGAACTGTAATTGCGAGCCACGTACGTCACACGCTTGTCAGGAATGAAATACAAGAAGTTATTTTTCTGAAACGGTATCTGCTGAGGCAGTGTAATAACAATGTTCGTCATATGCAATTCCACTCTTTTATTAACAAATACTGCAAGTTTCATTGTGGTTCCGTACGTTCAACTCGCGCTTGGTATACAGAGAACTTATTTAAATCATTCTATTTTCGGTAGTTATGTAGTGATAACAACTTGATCAGCTGTGTGTATGAGTGTCTACGCATGGTGATACGAAATTGTTCGATACATTCAAGTCAATTAAATTCGTAAATAACGGAGTTTGTTTTCAGTTTCAGCATTTTCTGGACCCGAGGTTTGGAAGAGGGTAAAGTGGAAACCCCGTGGTTCATCGACGAAATTGAGTACTTAGAAAATGAAAAACCGGAAATCAAGGCTCGATATGTTCAAGATTATGTCAATGACGTCGCCGAAACGAATATTAATATTCAGAGTCTGATAGCCGACTCATGCACGAACTGTTTAAATTGCGACCACAAATTCACGCAAACGGAAAGTATGAATGAAAAAACAGGTCTCAACCAGCTCGACCTAAGAGAGATAGTGCGAATTAAAGCTGAGAAACACCGGCAGTATTACAGCAGACTGTGCGACGGTAAAGATCCGAGTCGTGAGATGGCGCCCAGTGCACCAGAAGCGGCAATTTCCGGTGATATATTAAGTCGAAATATGCCGTGTGAAGACACCCCGGAATTTGGAGGGGGTTTAAGCACACAAAGGCAGCGTCGTACGGGGGTGTTCGAGATGGACAATGAGGTCAACGAAACGAAGTCTATTTTTAAAAGTGTGAAAGTAATGCGTGAGAAATATCAAACTATGTTGGAACAAACTTCGAAAAATTTGCAGGAATTTAAACTCGTTAAAGATAAACGCAGGAAAGTTGCTAAGTCGGGAACAAATGGTGAAGACTCTTTCCTCGCCCCTCCGGCTAGTGGATATTGCAGTTCCTCGGCGTCTGCCGGAAGCGATGACGAACGTGATAAGACTTGGTTTAACAAACACGCGCAAGTGAAGAGAAGCGGAAGTTCTGATTCGGCTGTGGGATTTACACAAAGCGATGATGAAATTTGTGTTATTAACTCAGGCTGGACTGATAGAAACGATGAAATTAATTATGATGTTCCGAATCCGTACGGCCCGCGAGATTCCGTTGGTCACGTTAATGTACCGACCAGGACACTTATCGAAGCCCAGTGCTTTCAACTGCCTATTAATCGAAAGTTCAGTGACTGTGTGAGTGATGGTGGTGATTTTGACGACAAAAATCAATGTGATAGCAGACGTCAAAGTTGTTTTACCGACGATGGAGAAGAACCTTCTGGTTACAGGTATTGGAGGACGCCTTCTATTGTGGTAAGTGATTATTCAGACGACGTCGTCGGTCTCACACTGGAAGACATCGAATACTTCCGCAGTCACCGTAAAGAGGCTTCTTCGTCCCCTGATTCAAGTTTGCACAGTTCCTGCAGCAATTTAAACTATTGCGGTTCAACCATCAGCAGCTTGGACGCTGAGTACATACTCCGGCAGTCTTTCAGGAAAGCTTCAGATTGTTCCACTTGTTCTACTTTGAGCGGAGACGAAGACTGCGAGAACAATTTGCAACTGATTACTAAAGAAAAGGTAAGCACCTCAACTTTAATAACGAACACAGAAGGCGTCGAAAATCACGTTTAAGTCAATCACCGGATGCATGCAAATCAGTTACTATAAATAAAATAAGCTGCGTTAACTATAAATAACTCGCTCGCCACTTCAATTCAATTCGTTTTTACTACTCAAATATTAATCAAGCCTGTGGAGTAATTTCAATGACCGTATATGAGGCAAACCTCGCAGGAGTTTTCGCGTCATTCGAATTTGTGTGTAAGAATTGAATTCTTTGGAGTTTTTTTTTGTTACGTCAGTCCATGTTTCGGCCGAATTCGCATTAATTAGACAAGACATTCGTCAGCTGTTCCTCGCGGTTCCTCAATTTTTTTTTAATGTAATTCACTTTTGTACAAATAGTATTTCATCCATAATTTATAATTAAGATGCCAGCTGCCCATTATAAACGATTTAATTTTCAACGAAGGTAACGAACAGCAGCTGTCGATGTTATTATTATTATTAGTAGTAGTAGTAGTAATAGTACCAACCAAAATGCTATACAAAAAAAAATTATTAAGCCAAGTAAACACAATCGTACATGTTTACAAAAACATATCTTGTGTTCACTGCTGGGCTATTACACTCATAATTACACCAACTATAAACATTTTTGCTTCAGAATAAAAAAAAAGAAAAGAAAAACGGACAATTTTATATTCTTCAGTGAAGTTCAGAAATAAGCAATGCCTTTATAAGACGTCTACAATAAATTGCTGTCCAAAAAATTAATTTCAAACGTAATAATAAACAAGAGATAATAATCAACTTTTCTTTCTGCAGTTAGCTGTAACGACATGCGGTTCTCGATAATCTACACTTTTTCAATAAATCTGTTTTGTGAATACATATATATTTTTCATCTGTTATATGAGAAGAAGTAATGTTTCATTTATGCACAATTGGAATATTACTTTTTGGAAAACTAAGGGTATGTACTATAAATATCAAATAGCAGTACACTTCTGAAAAACTTATACAATGAAAGTGCTCCAGGACAGTGAATCGGAAACGCTATAAGTCTTCAAATGAGGTACTGTCAGTTCAAGTTTGCTTTTTACGCTATTTTTAATAACAGTATAGGTCGCGACATCGCGCGGCCATTTTTTGACCTAAAATTGTGTGAGAAATGACAATTAGCGACCAATTTGCTGCCTCATAAGCCATTACACACAAAATGGCCAAATACAGAAATATTTATAATCAAAACCGACTTGCAAAAAATTTTTAAATTGCTGTTTTTAATGGCATATTTTTTTCTTAAATTGGTGTGTGTACTATTTCCTAGCAATAATGTGAAAAGCTTTGTAATAATGTTGTTCGTTTATCATTGGTGAAAAGGAAGGTGGTAAATTTTCCACAAGCCGTTATTTATTTTGCTCTTTCATCCTGATCCCCTTTATATTTTTGAGCACTTAATTTAACTCTTTAAAGAGGGATCTGTTTTGAAATTTTTTCTTGTTTGGTTATTTATATTTCTTTGTTGAGCGATCAGGAATCTTTTTATAATTATCTTCTCTTGTTTTCTTATAACACGTGATCAATTGAATTTCAGATTAGGCTAAGCTATGAAAAAAATTCACGTCGTCATTTACATCATACGTTTGCAAATGTCAAAATCATAATTTGAACGTTTATTTCAAAATCATTTCAAAATGGTCTTTACAACACGAAAACGGGCTTTTATTGTGAAGTCATTTAAGCAGGCTGATAAGGCCAATTTTCTTCTTCTCATTCTGTCAGGACCACTTTGGGTTTACTACGTGAATTTTTCGATGACAGGATAATTAGTAAAAACATGCCCCATGAACATACCAAACATTTGGCCTCCAAGATCTAGTGACTTGATTCCATTGGATTTTTTTGGCCCTACCTAAAAAATTCAATTTTTAAAACCCCCGTTGATAATCTGAAACTGCTAATGGAAAGAATCACTGAAAAATTTGTTGAAATTAATTACTCACAAAGATTACTGCAAAACGTTTTCGAAGGAGTTAAGAGAAGGGTTAGAAAATGCCTAGAGGCAGAAGGTGAACATTTCCAGCATCTTTTATAAATTGATTGCTTATTTTTCTTGTCAGTTTTATGTTTTTAAAGCTTTTCAATTTCAAATTGTTTTCGTAATTGCACAATTCTTTGCCTTGTTTATTAAATTTTAGGTCATCTGACTTCAAACGCTGGATTTATGTTAAAGTAACGATCCATAGCATACTCTAATCTGAAATTCATTTGATCGCATGGTACTTCCTAATAATTTTATTAATTTTACTTCTCTCCGATTTCCTTCGGCTAAAAATACTATCAAGTTAGCATTTTATCAAAATATGAATGTTTTAAAATGTTGAGTAATAGGTTTTGTAAATGCTTCGTTTTCGGATCATCTCAGTTTGACAGTTTGATGTAAATGTAAACAAGACTTTATTTTAGTAAGACTTTATTTCTTGGACATCCCCTTACTTAAGCTGTCGCTTATGCATATTTATTCACTACTTACCCATTCCCAAAATTAAAAAAAAGTGCTAGGAAAACAAGGTACTGTAAATAAAAAATAAAAAAGAAACTCTATTCCCTAGAAGTTTGTACATTTACTGAACAAAGTTGCGGCATTTTCTTTATCAGTTATACGAATGTTACAGGCGGCATTTTGCTAAAGCTCGGATTTATATGCAGAAAATTTTTCTAGAATATGCACATAGAGGGTGTCCGTTTTTCGAGCCCAACCATGGGGATCTCGGTATCTTAAGAGATACGAAGTTGATTAAATCAGAACAAAGTTGCGTATTTTTATCCCTAGTCAATAATCATCAAACAAGTTTTACCTATTTTTTAGGGTTTTCAAGATATTCGAAAAAAAGCAAAACTCACGATTTTCGTTTTTATTCTTTTCTATAAAAACCAATGAAGCTAGGCATTTTTAGGTCAGACATTGTTAAGGCGCATTTTATGAGGCATTTAAATATGCCATTGTCTTTGTCATGCCGTCAAAAATTGTGAACAAACGACATTCAACTTTTTATTTTCTTGTGGACACCCTCTTGGATTTTTACACTGTTAAATGAAGCACCTTTTTCTGAGTACAATGATGTATCACACTTGATTATTTGAATTAGATTCTGGACAAAATTTCCAAATCATCTGTTATGTAAAGAGTGCTTTGGAAACAAGAAACAACACTTTCGTTTTCAAAGAAAATTTGACAGTTCAATTCAATTTTAGGTGTGATAGTTACGTTTATTGCTAATTGCAGTAATAAAATGTCGCGTTTCAACTAAAGAAAACGAGAAATGCTTGAAATTTTTACGTCGTTCATCAACACGCAAATTAGTTCAAAAATGTATATCTGCAGCCAGCCTAAAGACATCAATCGAACCGAGTACGTTGAACTAAATGCTCACCAGTATTGAACCTTTAAATTATATTTTGTGGGGTACTATGAAAAACAAAATGTACAAAATTGTAGTTGTCGATGTTGATGATTTGCTTGGAAGTATTGTTACAAATTTGAAATGCATATGAAGAGAATTGTATACAGAGCTATAAAGCGCGTACAATTTGAGCACCTCTTGTAATTGTTTGTTTTGTTATTTTTATTAAATTTTGCTTTAAACTATGTTCAATAATAAAGTGCAAACATACAGAACTGTCAAATTTTCTTTAGAACAAAAAACTTGCTTTTATTTCCAAGACACTCATTGCAGAACAGGTAATTTCGAAATTTTCACCTGAATCTAACTCAAACCATCAAGTGTAATAAGGTACATACATCATTATAATCAAAGAAAAAGGCTTTATTAAATCGTGTAAAAATCCAAGATGGTCTCCATAAGTAAATAAAAAGTTGAATGTCGTTTGTGCGTAACTTTTGAGGATATGACAAAGACAATGGCATATTTAAATTCCTCATAAAAATGTGCCTTAACAATATCTAACTTAAAAAAGGCTAACTTCATTGGTTTTTATAGAAAAAAATAAAAACGAAATTCGCGATTTTTACTTTTTTTCGAATATCTTAAAAACCGTAAAAAAATAGTGAAATTTGTTTGAAGTTATCGATTGGGATAAAAATACGTAAGTTTGTTCTAATTGAAGCAACTTCGTAACTCTTAAAAGAACCGAGATCCCCATAGTAGTGTTGTTCTTATCGATATTTACGTCGAATCGATTCAACATCGATTTTCAGCTAAAAAAATCGATAACATCGATTCAAATCGGTATATTTTTGTTTCTGTTGTAAAATTTCAGTGAATTCAAAAAAAATTCCTAATAATATTTAAAGTGTGAACACGGTATTCATATAAATAGAATAACAATGATAGTGACAGAATAATTACTTTTTACAATAAAATATTAATAAAGTAAAGCACTCACATTGAAAATTGCAGTCGGAAGTCATGTTGTTTTCTTAACTTAGATTGATCAGATCGACATATAAGAAAAAAATTACGATACGTAACAAATAGGTACAAGCAATGAGTATAGATCTAACTAAAGTTCATTCTATATGTACTTACATGCCGATCGCATAGATAGTTAAGAAAGTATACGACGAAATGATATAACAGAACCCGCAAGTATTTTTCGTAAGAGAAGAGTTCCGCGTCATAAATAAAACGCGTTTGGCTTTGCATAATCAGACATAAAAAGCATAACTCCATCCTTCTTTCTTACTCACCCTTGAGAAAGAAATAATACAGAAATATTTGTGGGTTGTAACTTCGGCGATTGATGACGCAGAGCTCAAGTTCCGTGAATTTGATATTACCCCAAAATTTATATTTATGGAAACGTAACTGAAATTCAAAAGAAGACACATGCCTAATCTGTGGAAAGTTGTCACTTAAAAGTGAACAATGGTTTAGGTGCACTCTCTGCTCTATAGATGAGCGCATGCATATTGCATAATGCAGCGGTTGGGACTAGGGGTGCGCGATATCACATTTTCAATATCAGTTGTCAATTAGTGTTAATGCTTCACGTAGCGTTATTTTTTGGATAAGTCTGAGTCGATAATAATAAGACAACTAATATCGGGTCGACCCTCATTTGGCTGCATGATTCACAAAAGTTGCAAGATTCGACTAATAAATTTATAATTTATTCATTGTTTATTGCGTAAGTGATTGATTTTATCATCACAAGACAAAGGTAAAGTTTTATTTGTAATACATTATAGTTTAATATTAAAAAGTAATGTTTCAATTGGCTATGCATTGGAACGCTTGTGTTAAATTTTACTTTTTTATTGGTTTTTTAAGTATTGCTTTTATTTTTCTGTTCAATATTTGTACCTAAAAATTAATTTTTGTTTTCTTCTTTATAAAAAGCTATAATTTTAGGTAATAATCTCTAAATAAATTGTAAATTGTCAACTGCTTTTTACAACTTCTGTGCATTAACATTTTTGACTTAGATTATTCAAAGAATAACACCGGTGAAGGTTGAACAGTAATTTATACACACTCTATGTGCTTCGGTAAGCTTGCAGGAGATATTATTATTATTTATCTTCTTTGGTATTCATCTGGCAAATTGGGGAAACGCAGAAAACCAAGTATTATGTCATTTTACTCAGTGAGTAAATGTACGCAATGCCTACAATTCTGTTTAGGAGATGCCGGAGTGTTGGTCCCAACGACTTGTTTAGCTGTAATTTTAAAGCAAATAAAATAATGTGTTGGAGTAGTGTATACAAATTACATCATTTGTTAATGTTCTATAAAAAATATATAAATAAGTACATAAATGTTTTAAACTTGTGAGGTTAAACTGTTCTCAATACAATACATGAATCTTTATCTGCAGAGAGGGGTATGTCACATTTTAAATGGGGGACATGTCCATTTGGTAAACTTGACAGGTGATTTAATTGGAAAAACGCAAATCAAATAGATTCTACACCAACTCACCGCAACAGTTGTGAAGAAAGTGCTGCCAGAAATATAGGTAAAGAAACATTTGTTTTAAATAAATTAGACTGATTTTTCACTTCTTGAGCATGAACTTTGAAAATAGGACATGTCCCCTTTCCGCAATTAGCGATTCAGATGTATTTGAAGTAAATATACTGTTTCTATATGCAGAAAGTTAAACAAACACAATAGATTAAAAACGTAAAGAAGTACATTTCCATTAGATAACTAGATCCAAATAAACTAGGACCATCTAATTTTAAGAAGCATTAATAGAATGCAAAAGACTGAAGATGTTTGACTTTGTCATGAAAAATCTATTGACCCACCTTTTGAAGAATGGATTTAATGCACTGTTTCACATATCAAACAGGACCTTTTGTGTGTGATTTTTGCAACTGATATTATGCATTTACGCATTACGCATTTTGATTGATGTTGTTCTTTGTTTAGTTAGAAATAATTGTTAGAGTTTATATTTAGTTCACATTTTGATTTCGTTTAATAAAGAGTTAAAATTATTTAATATGTATACTACTACTACTTCAAAGATAATAAGTTTTGTTACTTTGGAATAGAGGAAGCAAATTCAACGTGTGCACAGTTACCATCTGAGACATGTTATATTTGTTTTAGTAGCATCTGCAAAATATTAATTTCGTCTGCTCCCGATGCCATCGGGAAAATCATTCATAAAAAGAAAAAAATACTATTGGCCCTAGAATAAAGCCCTGTGGCATACCGGTATAAATTCCAATTGAATTGATGAGGCGTTGTCAATACGAAGTTGGTGATCTCTTTCAGAGTTTCACATATTTCTATTCCAACATCTTGTATGCCCTTCATACTCAAATTGCGACAATAAAAAGCGCTAAGGTCACAAAATAATGTATTTTTTGTTTGTTTTTAATTCATATATGAGCATTCAAGTCTGCACCTACACAAACATCTACACGTCTTTATTCGTCTGGGCCATTTTTAAAATTAACATTTTTTCCATATTGAATCGAGACAGTGATTTATTGTAAGCAACATTAATTCATAATAACAACACATTTTTTGTTTTATAACTCATGAATTAAGCCCTCCACATACTTACGGTTTATTCAATTTAAAGATGATTTATTACTGAAATGAATGAAATCTTACGCACAGATTTGAAGTGACAGACCCAAATGACTTGCTGAGTATTCGCTTTCATCAATAATTTGCGTTTAACGTGCATGTGTGCGACACAAACGAGCTTCACGCGCGTCATTGTTGGCAAACTAATAATAGTTCAATGTTCCACAACACGTCGATTATATGCATATGGAGAGCATGACTAACTTATTTACATTTTAATCGCGGCTCCTTTCGTATTTTTACTATTAAACAATGGCAGGAATTTTTTTCGAAACGTTGCGTTGATGGGCGCGCGTATTACGATGCAGAGTAACAATATCAAATGGTGTTCGCTGTATTTTTAATGAGCTCCTACGTGCAAATTTATTGTGGCCTGTACTGTATATACATTTCATCGTAAGTTCATCTATCTGCTAATAATAATAATAATTTGTTTACTATATTGAATGACGACGAATATTTCAGTCTATACTTCTATATTGGAAATCATTAAAACTGATTACTTTTCTATTTACGTTAACGGTTATAATTGTTTCTTTCTATTATTAAAACATGAAATACATACTTCTGATTTTTTTACGTAATTTAAATAAATACTAACTACTTGAACAGACTTAACGTAAACTTAGTAGTACGTATGAAGCAAACAAATTTGAATGGGCAGTTGATTGCTTGAATGTGAATGTAAACAAAAATAGACACTATGGGATTGTCATGTAGTCATGTTGCATTAAATGTTTTTAATTACAACAAGAACTTATCATAGAATAGGTCGTTTCGAATTGATTTGCTCTTGTGCAAGAATAACATTCTGCTATAAGGTAAGTTGTTTTGCTCCAGATGATATATCTCTTGAAATAAATTGTATGTTTTAATTAATCTCTTTATTATGACAGTTGTTTAGAAATGGCTGTGCTTGCGGGTTTGTTTTATTAGATTTGAAAATGGAATTTTTTCCGAAACATGTCATCTAGTCATCTTTTGTGAACCGATTATTAAAGAATAAATAGATTTTGGAAAACTAACCTCGATTTGGATACCTAACTTCGACACGTTTTATAGTGACTTAAGGTTCATCCTGCAATATTTATTTATTTTTTATTATGCGTTATTGTTTTTTCAATGAACGTTACATTAATAAATTTCATTTCATACTGTTTATTTAAGTAATTATTTTTAAGTACATAGTTAAATTAAAATATTTTAAGTGATATATTTTTAACTTGAAATTCTTGACCATAGTTTCAACTATAAAGAAATATTTTTCTCTATGAAATATAATAGGTATTTATGTATCAAGGGCACAATTAGGAGATTATAGCCCGACCCGACAGTATGTTTTACAACACGACGCGAAACAGTGTGCTTTTAAATGTTCGAGGGCTATTATCTACAATTATGCACGTGGTTCATACAACGTTTTATTTTATTTTGGCCAAAATTTATGGATTCAATATTTTTACATCGTACGCGAGTGATGTGCCTGTTGCCTCCAGGAAATAATTATGTAGAAAGTTTGCGTTACTATGGTTTGTTTACTTTAAAGCCTTTGGGCAAGACAGGCCAAATTATGCCCGCAATTGAGTGTCAATAAAGAAGATTATGGTTTCAAAATAAAATTAATTAATTACACTTAGGACGGAGATATCCACCTCTTAGGCCTTAGCTTCTACAATCACAAGATAACTTTATCTGAGGGTTTATTCCCATAGTTTGTAACGTTCACATTTTTCGCTCACCGTTATATTATATTTTTTTACGTATTTTTTCGTTAATTTGCTGTTGAAATTCAAATAAACACCCTCTCATTCTTTTAATTAATTTCGTATTTATGATTCTCACGCCTCTATCTCTCAGGACTTGTGTTTTAATTTCAGATAGTAATGCGGACTTCTCTATTCTTCTTTAAGCCATTTGTTTTTAAGTTTCGGAAATTAATCTGTAGATGTCGTACATGGTCTTTTGGTCAATATTAGGTGTGTTTGTTATCCTGCACTGGTGTACACTAGTGTACACTTTTTTTTCGAAATATGCTTTAATGAAGCCTAAATTCTTTGATAATGTGTCATACGAGTCATACACATGTATAATGACATACCATACAAACATTTCAGGTTGCATTAAAGCGTATTTTGCGAAAAAGTATGCCTCGGTGTACACCAGTTCAGGATAACAAACAGACCTATTATTGATCGATGCTTCTTGATGACGTATGCGGAAATTGCGTAGTAAGTCTTTGACATAGTGTTACAGTTTATTTTCCGCCTGTGTACGAACACACCCTGTATAGTACACATTTCAACGTTATGATCTATTTTTGTTTCCCACATTAGGCGTAGGAATTTACAATTCCTAGTCTGCGTAATTCACCCAAAATTTTCTTTTTAACATGTTTTCGCTAAAAGCTTCAGATCAGACGAACAAGCTCATTTTATAAAATTAGCCCCATCCTTGCTTAGGGTTGGAATTGTGTTTACGCGGTGTTTAATTGTCCAATTTAAAGGGTCCTACTTTGCGACGCGGATGGTAACGGACGATCGAGTTCCTCGTTTTACGAAAAACATTCGCACTTGCAACAGGTGCGTGTGTCCGTAATCTTTGCCCTTTATTTTGATTGGTCAGTTCGAATATTTCTCTTTCGTTTATTTTTTTGTTCTTTTCCGCCGACTGAGGGAAGCGTCATGTTTCATTAATTTTCTGTTTGTCCCGTGAGCTGCACGTTTTCTTGCGCGGAAAGTTCTGTGTTACGTGTTCCACTTCACCCAGGGGGTGAGAGTGAATTTGTACGTCTGTGTGCCGAATTTGACTGGCTCACTTGGGGACGACGAAGCCGCGTTCTTATTTATGCGGTTTGTGCCAGCCTAGCCTTATTCGACTAGGTAAGTTTTACGTGCTGTTTCTCTCGATCTGGCCCTTATGTTCGCTCTTTTTTTTCTCGCTTATAGGCTTTTAGTTTTGGTTTTGGTTTTTGGCTTTTGGCTTTTGGCTTATGCTTTTGGTTCCTCGTTGCACCTCGCGACTACTAGTCGACGCACACGGAAGTGTCGTCGACTGATCGTCCACGGAAGTGTCCCGTAGCCGGCCGCCTCCATCGCCATCGACGGACGTACGGACGCTGCGTGATCAGGTCGGACACTTATGTTTATTTAATTTTGCTTCACGGTAGTTTTGATGTAGCCGCGTTTGTGCATGTAACTTTGCGAATACTCGCGAAGTAAACTCCATTTAGGAGGAATTCACCTGCTATTTTGCGTTAAGCGTACAAAACGTAATTTGTCGAACGAGTTCTTCGGCATTAGAATAAGCGAATGTTGTCTTTGTCAATTTGATTAACTTTGTATTAATTTCGGATCCGAATAGTTAGGAATTATCGTTTAACGTTAGTTGTGTTGTGCACTTGTTGATTGGTTTGTTTATTTGCGTTTAATCACTTAATAAAATTGTTTCATGCTTTAGACGTATCGTGTTTTTCTTAATTTTTACGCGATTTCCCTTCAAAAAAATTAAGTGGCGCCTGTTTTTGGTTTGGCCTTCGCGTTATGGTCTGAGAACCCAGCCCGTTCCACTGAAAGTTGCCTGCGACACCGGATTAATTCCGCTCCGGTGTTAAACTTCTACTTATCTACACAGGTAGGTAGCAATAGTTCCGTCCTTTTCGATATCAGGGCGATTACTTGTGTGCTGGGACGCCATCGCAGACGCGTTAGGTGCGACTCCCATTTTTGTAGTTTTGTTGGAGCTGAACGGCTTCGAGATATTCCAGTTTGGCAATTTATTACGTGTTTACTATTCCGTATGCTCTACTGTGTCATTTTGCCGCTAGTCCCTTCAGCTGCTTACCGTTTACTTCCAAGCACGTGTTTCGTCAAGTTCTCGCTCGAAGAAACTAGCACAGGATTGTAAGTAGAGTGTATTTTTAGTTTGTTGATTAGGGAAATGTTTCCTAAAACTCCTTTTTTTATCGGAAATTTTCTTGCTATTTACTGCGTTGTCGTTTGAAGATACTACCGGGCAGGAGTTCCTTTTTCTTTTGGCGTGGTTGTTACTGGAATTAGAATCAAATTTTTTTCGTGGTCGTTTCTGGTAATATCAGAGCTCAACCAAAAACTTCAGCGGTGTCGTATAAATGGAATCCAGGCCAAGATATCGTCAGGATCGAGTAAGAAAAAACCATTATTGTTATTATCATATCAACAAACGTATCAGTATCGTTTCGTACGGACAGACTCATTAGTATTGAGTAAACTATCGTATCGTATCGAATACTTCATCTTACCGTATCGTATGGAATATATTCCATTAATGTTTATTTTGATTGTCAGTGGACAATATTTGTAGTATATTGAGTCACCTTCGTATTTAACTAGCGAAATGTTACATTACTTTTTGTATGGGTCAATTATTTATAGTTTGAATCATTTTTACTACACTACTTTAAGATTTGTCACATATTAAACCATTGTACACATGTTAGTTATATTTACTGGTCGAATTACCATTTATGTTAAACATAGTTTTCAATTATATTATTTTTCATTTTCAAACATTCTTTTTCATTTATTGATATGGTCAAAGAGCAATTTCTTTAAAATAAATTTGCGTAACTTTAATAATCGACATCGAGTTCATTTGTTATGTTCTCGGACTGTTTTAGTAATTACTAGGGCCCTGATTAGATAGTTCCATCGCAGCGATGTCCGTTTGGGAGGCACGCCGCATGATCCGACTTCGATCGGTACGAATTGCATTCAGAATGACTGCTCGATTAGACGATACGCTTAAACCGAACTTGTGTTAGAGTAATTATAAAAACCATTAAACAATTAATATTAATTAAATTAATAGGTATTATTTTATCGTAAATATCGTAAACCGCACGGAAAATACTTTGGGAATTTGCCTTGGCGCCGCTGGCTTCATGACGTGTTACTGGCGGTGCAGTGGACCTCTGTAATTATTGCTGCGCTCATCGCGTAAATTGTGTAGCGAAATAACTGGTAAACTGAGGCAGGGACTATTTAGTCCGGGCCCTAGTAATTACAGTTTAAAGAGATTGCTTGGCGCTCAACAGCTTTCGTTTTTGTCACGTAACGTTTATTTTTCATGGATTACGCAAGTTTTGTTTTAAAGAATATAGTTCAAAGAATTACCCTTCCGAATCCACCTCAGCCTCCGACTAAACTGAGCTATGGCAACAAAACAGGTAAGGATCTACTTACAAAAAAAAATGTATGTCACAAGTTACAATTTAATAAATTGGCTAATAGTTATTAGACGAATAATTACCATGGAAACAATTCATAAAGAATCAATCAACGATTCAGAAAAATCAAGTTATTCGTCGAATAACTTTAATAGAAGATGGATATCTCGACCCTTAGGTGTGTACAATTCCGATATGTTCAGTTATGTTTGCAATTTGAGTCGACCAAAAGATAAATAAACCCTAGAGTAGTATAGTTGAAATATAAAATCTACTGAAATGATTAAATAAAATGATTAATGATTATTTTGCTATTCTACTTGAGAGTACATACTGTATTTTTACTTTTATTTGTGGTTAAAATAAATTAAAATTTTTATTGAAAATTTACAAGTGATTTACGAAGTTAAACTATAAACAAAATTAATCTTCAGCAGTTCGACAAAGAAACTTTTACTGCAGGATTATGTTATCGTTAATTTAAGTCAGTACCATTCACAATAAATTTCAAGTCGACAACAAACTCTTGTACTCAGGACATGTACGTAAGAAGTGAATGTTCCCGATTTAAAACGTTCTCGTAAAAGACAAATTGTTAAAGTATGTGTACGAGTACTTAATAATATAAAATGTACTGTTTGTTTGCAAACGTAAAATTTATGTCGCCGACAAACTTGGTCGAGCGATCATAAACGCGAATAAAATACGATTATGGATACCGTTTTCCGTCTTGATTGAAGATAGCTCTAAATTTTATTTTATTAGCGAAGCAGAAAGATTAATTTTGCCTTTGCAGTCCCACGGAATACGAACTGCAAAAAAAAGGCTGGCTATGTGGGATATTATCAAGTTTAACCTGACTTATGATTAGAAACCTTTTGGCCTGCACTCGGCACTCTTTAAACAAGTATTTGTTAACTTGTCTCTTAAGGCAATTAGCCTGACGGTGATTTATTAGCACAGCATAATACATTAATTTCACACAAGCAGGACGAGGCGCTAATTAAATTTTCGTGTTCTTTTAGTAAGCTTTTATTCTGGTAATTACATCTTAATTACACAGACATTATTCTAACCTTCGACCGCAATACTTATACGCTGTAGTGCATTAGAAAATTGAAGTTTTAATTAGGATAACCGATTACCTGTCAGATATTGCCTGCAATTAATAAAATTTTAGCTAGTTGTAATTATGTTTTCAGCTGGCAATCAACAACCTGAAAGCAAAGTGAATGCGTATTCTTATCGTAACGATATTCTATACAACACCTGTTCATTTGTTGTAGTTTTTTTTAAGACGTTTCCTGTTATGCTGTTCTTATTTTTCAAAAACCTACCTGTAAAGAACTAGTTCTGCTCTACATTTTTGTTACAAAATATTACAATAAGATGTTATTAACTTCAGTTTTAGAACGCCATGATGGTATGTATCACTATAGCTTCCTAGTGAAGAGCCGTGCTTTATTTTCTAAAAACCTATTGTTATGAATTACAAATTGAAACAAAATCATTTATTGAAGTGCATCATTTTCAATATGTGTGTACATAGTATATGGTTTTCCAGCCGGCGGACGACATTACATGTTACTGTAATAATAAGTAATTCCTGCGGTACTCAAATGTATTCCTTAATGTTTCTTTTAAGTTAATCAATTATTCTTGGTTTTGCAATGTAAGCTTCAATCTTTAGGTACGTATATCCACACAAAAATATCTGGAACACTGATGTTTAGGGATCTTGATGGCCAATTGAAGTCGGCATTGGAAGAAATCAGAAGATGTGGAAGTGTCTCTCGTAAGACGTCCATAGAAATTCTACACGTTATGGAACACATCTCCAAAACTTTACTCTTTGAAAAAATACAATTTATACAGCGATTGTCTTGACATTAAATTTTTTATTTAGAAAATAAGTTAGTTAATCTTTTTTGACGGTCCCTGTACATGTATTTGTTAAACTTTACATCGTACTTTTAAAACAATCATCATTTTCGAATATCTGGAAAGAAGCCTCTGACCATCTTATCTTTAAAAAAGAGGATTTAAACAAAGCGAAGAATTACATACATGCCGTTTTCGATTATTTGTAATTTTGAAAAGACCTTTGAAAGATAAATTAGTTTGATAGTTAAATTAGTTTGTAAAGCTTTGTATTGATAATGTTCAGCACAATTTTAAGGAAAAATTAAGAGGTCAAATGGATGCGGTTTACACAAATTTTCAAAACGCTTTCGATAAAATCTATCCTATCCATTATACAGGGTAGGTAACTTCATTGGTACGTATTTCTTCAGTAGCTCCTTAGCTGCTAATTATAAAGGAGAATATCTTATACAAAAATTATCGCTTGTAATAATTTACTAATATAACTTATTCTTACTCATTTAATTATAAATATCGTGTGGAAAAACTTCTACGGGTAATATGTAGTAACATTTTCCATGTGCATTTGCACACAAGCAATTGAAACTTAAAAGTTAAAAATTCTCAAAAAATTTCAATTAGCCCTGTATATTTTGACACATTTGAATAGCTCGTCAAATTTTATTCTAACATTTGTAAATTGTATTAGTCTAAAGTTTACGATTTTCGAGATATCTGCACTTACAGTTACAACTTGCGATAATAAAACAATATTGAATTGCCTATCTACCAGTTTAGACTGTGAAGCAGAGACTGATGAGTGAGAAAATAAAATATTTGAAGTCCAGTGGAGTCTCAATACAAGCGTGCATCGAGTTACGAAATGCATCCCATACGAATTAGTTTTTAGGTCTAAAAATATAGGATTACGAGATAATCCATTAACAGTTGAAATTACTAAAATGAATTTAGTTGAGGAAGGTGATAAGAGAGGAGAGGTCTCTGACTTATTAGAAAAGAATAGGTTAAAGCAAGCTGAGTATTATAATAGAAACAGAAAGCAAGCTGAAAAGTTTAAATTAAACGATCTAGTTATGGTTAAAACACAGGTACCCTCTACAGGAGGAAGTAGGAAGTTGGAACCTAAGTACAGAGGCCCTTATGTAATTAAAGGAGTGTTAGATAATGATAGATATGTAATTGAAGACATTGAGGGTGAGCAGCAAAGTAGCAAGCCATATAAATCAGTTCTCTCAAATGAACGTTTGAAGTTAGTTTCAAGAAAGATGTAACTGTTTCGGCAATTATACGTTCATGTTGTATTATTTTAGTTCCTTTGTAAATCTTTTGTTTTTAAAGTTTAAATCTAATTTTGTAAACCTTGTGAAGCTAGTTGACGAGGACGTCATATGTCGCAGGTAAGGCCGAATTGCAGTAATCGAATTTATTTTAAGTTGGCAATACTGCTTCCGGACTAGTTTCATGATCGTCGGTAAAGTAGTGAACTGTAATGGTTATTGTAAAAAGCATGTGTGTGAGATCAAGTTAATAAATAAATACATTAGTTCTACATATCTATTGTTTATCCATCCTGAAGGATTACCGCACTTTTATTGATCAAACGAGGCCTACTATGTTTTCTTAATTTTTTGAAATTTATTTCAATCGTAGTAAGCCATGGCTTGCAGTATAAAAGGTTTCAAAATTGAAAAATGTCTGTTTTAAACATAAATGCATTCTTGCATTTACGGCAAATTTCTTGATCGAATTTTAATTACTCATACACCATGTATGTATAGTCGCCGGTACTAACAACGAAACGAAAAGCTATAAACTCGTTCGAAAATGAACTTTATTTACTACCTACTTACGGCTATGACTTTGGTACAGTGTTTCATTTTTAGTGCCGGCCACTCTACACATTACACAGCCTATTTCACTGAAACTTGAAAAACGGCAGAGATAGAACAGACTATTTTATAAAATAAAAGGTATATATAACGAAATCGTTCGCAATATACGAGGTGCTACAAAACTACTGACAGTAACGTTTGGCATTTTTGAATTTTGGAATCTTCCTTGCCATTTACAGTCTTTTTCTATTGCTTTTCCTCTTTTGTCAAATGTGTTTCCTAATTTGTCAAATGACTTTCCAGTCCGTTCAAAGTACAGCACGCCTGCAGATTGGAAAGTCGTTTGACATATTCGGAAACATAATTGACGAAAGGGGAAAAGCAAAAGAACAAGGCTGTATTGTAGACGACATAATTTTCATATAAAAATCAAAGGATTTAATACATAAGCAATATAAACAATAAGCTCGGCTCACAGGCTCTTCTTCCCTTCGAGACCCCCTTTACTAATTACCGTTAACGTTTGATTAATTAATGATTACTAAGAGGAAGAGCAAAAGATAAGTCTTGATGCTCAGTAAAATAAGTAAATAAATTTAAAACTCTAAATAAATAGGAAAGCACTTTATATAAATCAGGTCGTAACTGAGTAAGTTGGCAGTGAATTTATGTGCTCTCCGCATGTATTTACCAGTAAATCGTGCATTCATTGGATTCGTTCCTAATTTATTGTGAATGCTCACTTATCATTATTCAAAGCCGGCTTAAAATTATTAATATACAGAGGTGGTAATTAGCGTTCGCGAAACACAAAGATGGCCAGCTTAAGAAATTGCGGCCATTTTAGTACTGAAGCTGACGTCTGTAGATCTTATCTGCCCGAAAATGTCTTTATAATTATCGCAAAGGATGCTTCGCAGCCGTTCCCATTTCCTTTTTCGATATTTTATATTTGCACTTGCCAACGAATGCGAAAAGTATTAAGAAAATTAAAACACCTGCAGTTAACAAGCTCAAGAAATTACGTTAGGAAAAAAATAAACAAAAAAAATCACTAATGACCGAAATTGAAATATCTGGTTAAAAATTCGGACAAGTATATCTGCGTGGCTCGCAAGTATCATAAAACCACCTGGACAGTGATTAGTGATATAATTATTAAAGCCCTAGAATTTCATTAATTAGCGTGTCAGAAAAAGAACCTCGATTCCATTTGTTGTTAATGCAGTTGTCTCTTGTGTTGTAAAATATTCCGAAATAATAAATAACGGCAATCCGTTAAAGATTACAAAGCGGAACACATTTATCAATACATCAAAGCAAACGCTCCAAATGAAATAAATACATAACCTGAAGCGAAACATGCACGGAGAATTCTCTTGACGCTAGTACATTTTCGTTGAGCTTTTTTTCGCTTGCTTACACTTTAAACCTCAAAGCTGTCGGCGTTCACGGATTGCGAAACTGCTTCGAAGTTTTGTATTTCGCACGTCGCAGTGCAATTCGTTCTTGTGCACCGTCAAAATAATTTTCGCCGGTGATAGCATAAATACTTGCCAAGAAAGGCACTGATTTATATGTATTTGTGCAATTGTGGCCGGAAATATTTTGCATACATGTTTCAAAATACCTCAATTAATTTCGAATTCTCGTTTACGTGCCATTCTCCGCGCGAAATATGCGGCTGAGAAAGCAAAGCCGTCACTGAGTAAAGTGTTCCGCAGTTTTTCGCATCGAACGGACGTGTAAAAGAAAAAGAGGCAACGAAGCGTAACCGGTATTGTTATATAAAATCATACAGTTCGATAGATTAAAAAGAAAACAAGCAGAAGAAAATAGGATATAAATATTCATAAAAATGTATTTTTCACAGGCGTAATCAAAAACATGATATGCAATTAAACTGACATGTAAACCGGAAGTGGGGAAGACAAGGACATGAACTGTTACAGTGATAAACACAATCTTTTGTTTCCGATATATTCTGTTGATGACTAATTTGAATTCCAATATTACTAAATGAAATTAATGAAAAAATGTGTTGTTTTTTAATAATTACAATAATTTTTAGCCTTGGGTTGGTTAAGTATCTATCTGCCTTAAATGAAAAGCAATTTCTTTTATGTTTGTTTTAAGGAGGTAAAATATGTAAAAACCAAATATTAAAGGACAATTTAGGCATTTCATTTGGAATAAGGAAACAAAAAAATATATTCATTTTGAGTAGGTGCAAGTTAAGTTGGTTGAATCTGATGGACATTGATGCTTGGTTGGGCAATTAAAGTTTGAGTTTTATGTGACAGATAGAATTCTTATGTGTCAAATCGAGTTTGGTCCATACCGGTTCCTTCGCACCGGATTTTCTACGTTTTCCCAGTTTATGTACCAAAGGAGAAAAAATATCTATAGTAAGCCGATCAGTACCGACATAGCGAATAGCCAGCCGATCTTTTAATTTATTATTGGTTTATAAGACATAATACACAAAATAATTTGAGTGTTGTATTTTATATTATGTCTTTTGAACGATTTTCAGATTTTTGTTTTTAGTTATGTTAAATTTAATAGAAATTGAAGCATACCTAAATTCACCAACTTAATTTCTTGGCCTTTCATCTTATTTCAATTTCTGCCAATATTCATGGTTGATTATTACTTGGCGAGAAGATCGTGCATGTTTATTTGCGGAACACTCATTACCTATAATAATAGAAATAAAAGGGAAAAATGAAACTTTTATTATTTAAGATTTAAAATTTAGTTACTGCGTAATATGTGATGAAAAAAGAATTTCTAAAGAGTGTTTAGAAAAAGAATAAGAAAAACAAACACAAAAGGCACGATAAAAGCAAGAATGCAAAAAAAAGTATTGATTAACTTTATAAATTTATTGAGTGTTGGTTGTATTTAAACAATAATTTCACACGCACGAAATAATTTCAAAAGCATTACTGATTACTTTAAAATTATGTATATAATTTCAATCTTTAATGGAATTAATGTATACCTATTTATAATATTTCCGGATTGGTTCAATAAATTTAATTGATTTCGAGAACCTTGTAATTCCCACGCCACATATAGGATTTAATAACATGTAATAAACTCATCGATAATTATAGGTAGTTTAAACACTAATTACAATTAATTGATAGAATTAAAAATTAATAATAATAATTCAATATACCTATCTACCTATTTTGAAGCGTATAGTGACATACGTTCAGTTTTTTATACAGTTATGCTTTATTTTAGCATTGTAATAATTCATATTTATTACACATTCTGAAGTATGTTTTTTATTGTGTTTGTTGCAGAGTTGGTTGGGGAAAAGCCAAAAACACTCGTTCTAATATAATGTTTTTATATTATTCTCAAGAAATTCTAATTTGATAAAATTACAACTGTTTTCAATAGTTACATCGTATCTGCAATTATTGAATGAACTGCTTGATTTAAATGTCTTGCACTACCGATGAAGGATACGAGTCGCGGTAATATTATGTCGTCATTCCAACAGTGTTTAATAATATGTGCATATATTTATTATTCTGTGGGTTGTGCGCTGTTATTTTTATCTGAGATAACTTTGAAAATATTCTGGCAATTCATATTATTGTACTGTTTCTACATATGTATATTAAGGACATTTCTCATCAATATTCAAAAATTAAGAAATACAAAACAATTAAAATAAAAAAAAATAATTATAGGACACGAATTTGAATTAACAAAATTAACAAAACATGATAAGGCAAAGGAACAAAAACTGAAGTAGCATATTTAATTCAGTATGTTGCATTTTCAGTTACATTTTTAACTATTTACCGAATTTTTTTTATTAAATTTCATTTTTGTAATCAATTTTATTTTGTTTTTTGAAACAAATTTGTAATTATCATTCTCCGAATAATTTTCATAGTATTCCTAAAGCTGTCGTTTCGCTATTAGTGTTTCATTAAAATTTACTAAACCAATTTGTAATTATTCTTCTCTGGACAGCATTCTTAAATAAAGTTCACAAAGCCGTCAATGTACTGCGAAGCGTCGCGTCGGTGTTAAAAGCGCTATAAAATTTATTCGGTGAATAATAAAATACACTTTCGTTTAATAAATTTTAAACGGACAGGAAACTACATTATGTATTTGTTTATATTTTGTGTTCATTTATTTAGCTTCACTGTTCCGTAGAGGCTTTTTACGACATTTAATTATTTTCTTTTATTTGGCAAAGTATTTGTTTTGGTATCTGGTTCTTATTACGGTTCGCTTGCCAATAAAATTTTATTTACATTCCGGTAAACATCAAATAAGACAAATAAAAACTAAAGAAAAACATTAAATTCTGTATTTTATTTTGAAGTTCATTTCTACGGAAACAACCTTCTCTCGGCGTTTACTTTTGATTGCGTGGCCCGCTGAAATATCTGATAAACAACGACGCAGATACGCTCGTTAATCGTTTGCAATACTTACATTTTATTTGTTGAATTTGTTCTGAAAAATGTCATAATTTGTTACGTCTTAACTCGAACACGAATAGATGAGCAAAAAAATTAACGGCAGCCAGATAATCGACTCGTGCGTCAAAGAATCACGTTATATCGGGTTCCTTATACAAAATGTAATCTGCTTAAGGTCGCCCATGTTATTTTAGAGATTTTTATAACGTGTAAATACTTCTAGGTTTGTCTTTTCAAACTCTCAAGTACAAAAGAAATACATAAGCAGACAATAAATTTATGACTTGTTCAAGCAAGTTCTTGGTAATGCTCGTAGATTTTTTCTTTATGGACAATTGAAGATAAATAATACGGTGGAAAGGTAAATTTATTTAAATGTACGATTACCGTTTTGTTTCTTTTTGTATTACATTTCAAAAAGAGAGGCAAACAATGTTATAGTTTTATTCAAAGTCCACATGCGAAAATGACTAGACATTCAGAAAGGTTGCTGTAGGAAAAATGAATGTAGTGAAGTTTTGTCCTTATTGACTTAAATAAGACGATCAGCCAATGCTATGAAAAGATTTTTTGGTTGTATGTAATGACATCGGTTGAGATTTGTGCTATATATCTACATGAAATTTTCGAGACAATTGATTTTCAATCGGTAGATTTTGTTAATATAAACAATAGGCCTAGCTCCATACGTGTAGATATGTCTGTCTTGAAGCTTGGAAAATCATAAAATCCAATGCTATTTTCAGTCTCTAAACTTGACGTTCGTCTTGATCATCAATCTTTTCGATATTAAAGTTTGAAGAGTTGGTTCGTCGATTATGTTCAGCTACATAAAGTGAGTAAAAGCTCAGTTAAATATTTGGCAATGTACAGTAGAACCCCGATTATCCGTGTTCATCGGGACCGAGTGTGACACGGATAATTGAAAATCATGTATAATAAAAATATATTTGAATACATTGATGACGACGTCAAAATAACATGTCGCGTGATACTCACAGGCTGGACGGGCTATTGACGTTTTAGGCCCAGTTTTACAATCGTGGAATAAGGACGGAATATCCTTAAATGTTCCTCCATATCTACGTCACACCTATGTCACGATATTCTAAGAATAATGCTTATCCGACGATTGTAAAATCGGGCCTCAATGAACTATTTTGAGAATTAACCAGATACAGCAGAAATTGATTCGTACTCTTTGTGATTCGTATTCTGTACGAAAACACTACACACACAGGATTCACCAAGGAATATGTAGGGGATTCACCAGCATATTGCGGTGTTTATAAGCAGAACGAAATATATTTTAAATTTTCATAAAGAAATAATTTTGTAAATATTAGAGTAAAATTCAGAGTAATGTATTATTTTATGTTTTACAGGATTTATTTGTATAATTATTAAATTCAAGTGTGTTTTTCAGATATATTAAGTTTATGTAAATATTTTTAGAAATAGGCGGTTTAAAATTACATGTTTATTATAAATAAAATATTTAGAATTTTTAAAATATAAATACGTAAGATTGAAGCTTAGAATTGTAATATTTAGAAAAATTAATTTAATGATGTTATGATAATATGGATGTTAGAGTAAGTGGTAGTGAGGAGTTCGGAAATTGAATCAGTGAAAACGCCGCGTTGAGTTATTGTAAACTATAATGTTTTAAAATCTATTTACTTACAAATTTCAGCGGACAAGAGTTGACTCCACTTGTTATTTTAATTATTTAGAAAATAGTAAAGCCCCCCGTGCGCTTACGAAACTGCATGTACGCGTTGCGGACATCAGTCACGGAGCGATTCGGAACCTGTAAGTAATATATCAGCGGTTTTGCGAAAAACCGACTGACCAAAATAAACTTCGACTTTTATAAACCTTCGAACTTTTCTATGAGTTTTAATATTTATTTGTGCGATTCTTCCGAAATTAAATTAATAAACTGTTGTTTTCTATCTTATTCTACGAGCATTCTTCCTTATTTATTCACAAATACATCATCGGAGCAGGAGCCGTCGCAGCAACAACGAAGTAAGGAAGCGATAAGAATAATAATAAACAATTACGGTATAAACAAATTAAAGATTTAGAAAATATTGACAAAATTACCTACCCTGAGGAAAACATAACACTGCAATAAAATCGGCTTCACCAACGTGCAGGCAAATAACACATCATAAAATTGGCTCCCAAAACGTGGGACCAGAAACAGAAAATTTGCAACAAATGCTAAAATCTGGAAGGATCCAGGTATCAGAACAATATGTTACCGTCTCGTCAAGGATAATCCGCGGCACGATTGATTATTTTTATGCATGCACGGATAATTCGGCGCACGGTTAATCGGGGTTCTACTGTATGCGTTCAGAATATGACACGGATGATGTCGTCCACTACCTCGCCCGCGTCTTTCACTCAAAGTACTAGTGTCCCTTGGTCTTTGCACAGCTGACACAAATGTACTGCTATTCTGTAAAGGGCAATTTGGGAAACGCCGTGCGTACAAACATCTTGCAGCCAAAGCATTTTGCCCGGTTTCACTGCGAACTTGAGGAACTAGCGGGTTCGTTCTAGCATGATAGCAGTCTGACGTCTAGTAGGATAACAGTCAGTTGAATACTATCCTGCTGGAATGAACACACTGGTTCCTTATTATTTTGTTACACAGAAAATGGTTCATTACATTAATTTTCATGAAAATTTTCATTAGCTGGATTTCTTGTATGAAGTTGAGAAACATCCAGTACATAACATGGTATGATAGTATTATTTCGTTTATGATTGGAAATTGTCGTAAATTCCATGCATTCGTATTCTATTGGATTGCGTTTTTTGTGGTAGTGCTGAAGTTTGAACTTTGCAATCTTCTACCATACTAATTCTCAACCACTATTCTACACTAAATGTACAAGGTAACTTAAATTACACGTCGTGTGAAATATTCGCGATCCCAATCTGCGGTACAATTTGCATTACCATTCTGTATTAAGTATACTGTGTGAATGATACTTGAAATAGATGCCGAATGAGATTTTATGAGGTGTACTGGATAACAATGATAATGAATTGTTATTTTTTAACATAGTATTCAGTGATCAGTGATTTAATAGGTCTGTTCCAACCACGGTTTGTGACGGTTCCGAAACCGTCAAAAGCATGTACTCATCAAAGTTTTACACTTGACAAAGTTGTCAACATCGATCAATATTTCGGTGAACAATGGCGAGCAAAATACGTTCAAACTGTAGTGGAGAGCAAAATGTTCAATAAAATTGTGATTAAATAGCAAAAAATTATGCACACTTGTAGATTATTGATACTCTCAGATAAAATTAAAAAATAAACACTTCAGCAATTGTTAGATAATTAATTTTTATAAAACATTGATAACCTTCCTTATCAATTTTTATCTGGGAATATCAATTATCTACAAGTGTGCATAATTTTTTGCTATTTAATCACAATTTCAATGAACATTTTGCTCTCCACTACAGTTTGAACGTGTTTTGCTCTCCGTGCAAATCATTATTTTTTATTTTCCCTGTATTCCAGCCAATTTTTTAAAAATTTTGTACCTGATTATGGATCTACAAGTCATGCAGAGCTTTTTATAAAGAATAGTTTTTTTTTGTGAAATGTAAGATGAACTTTTTCTCCATTTGTATAAAACTTTTTGGTACACACTGTATATATATGATACCATTGAGGGTGTTTACATTCTAAGGTTAAGACAACAAAACCACCAAAAAATTTATAGATTTTTTGTTAACTTTTTGTAATAATCGATTATTCTAGTCTAAAATCCGATACATTTAAAATTATTAAAGCTTGTAGGTATAGTGCACTCGCGCTAAGGTGAACTAACCGACTGTGTTCATGTTTGCGCGATTGTTCATGTTTCCGAGATTTAAGGGCAAATTCAGAAACACCACTCACACTCCACTCACACTCAAACTTGACCTTCGTCGTTATTTGAAATTGAAACTTGCTTTTATATTTACTCGTCTAATCAAGTTTATGGTCAGTATAGGTACTTTGATCATCAGTGATTTACGATAGAAAGTTAAAAAATCATTAAAAGGAAAATTAAAGCTTCTCTGAATTTCAAAAAGTGTGAGTGGAGTGCTCTCTCAACTCAAGGGAGGTTTCTGAATTTGGGCCGTAGTCTTCTTCTCTTAAAAACAATTAAAAACATGATACATCACTTTCAACTTTATTTATGTCCTACATATTATGTATTTTTGGAAAAAAATAAAGTAAGAAGTGATTGTTTGGACTTTGTTGTAAATTTCTGTAGTACATAAAGTAGCTGTTCATGTTAGCGAGGTGCACTGTTCACGTTAGACAGTGGCCAATGCTAAAATTTAGATGTTCACGTTATCCAGGAGTTCATGTTAAGCAGTGTTCACGTTAGCGCGAGTGCACTGTATATAATTTCGTGGCACTTGCCCCTTGTAGCAATTGAGGTTGCAACATACGGTTTTAAATGCTTTCCGCTGAATGTTCATAAGGGTGCGGTTTGCATGCAGGAGTATCATTTTTATTGAGTACATAATTATAGTCAAGTAATTAATGTACAGTTAGAATTAAAAGTATTTTCTCTCTAATAAAAAGTAAATGCGTGGTCTTATCTATTCTGGTCACCATAACGAGCATGCGGCCAAGCAAACATCAACAAGAATTTGATGATTGTCTCTCCGCTTGTCTGCTTACTCGTTAAGATGGCCAGATGTGGTTTTTATTGGGGAGACTTTATTTTTAATTCTGACGGTACATCGCGCCAACTTTAGTAAGCACTAGGAACATCAGGTTCCCGGGTACCCGAGTACTACCTGTATAATTGTTACCTGGGTAACAGTTTTTTTATCTGGGTATCCGTTATTACCCGGGTACAAGTTGGAAAGTAAGGAAGACATCGGTTAACCGAGTACCACCCGTATAATTGTTACCCGAGTACTGAATAGGAAAGTAGGATACTAGGATATCCGAGTATTACCAATGCAATTATTACCCGGGTAACATTTTCTTACCCGAGTAATTTGTCAGCGTAGAATCTGGAAAAAACATAAATCTATCTATGGTTGTATAATTGCTTGCTTCGATCGGAAAGTTTGTTATTGCAGTGAGTCCAGAAACACGCAGGTATGTGTGTACAGTTAGACTCAAAAGTAATGTCTCCCCTATACAGGGTGTTCTTCAAGTTCATACAAAAAAAATAATGGCGTATTTGGTAACAGATATTCTCACGAATGCACCAAAATTAAAACGAAAAAAGAAAATAAAAAATTCATGCCGACATCCGGCAATTCCTTGTGAAATATTTAGAACCGCTAGACGCAACGGACGGTGACCTTCGCTCACAATAAGTGTTCGAAGTTCCCCCCCCCCCTGCGCGAGACGTAAACATACTGATTAAAGTGCCTTTTAACATACCTGCCCACACATGCATGTTGTGAAAATTAAACATATCATCCCTGGTAAACATTGATTCGTCGGTGAAGAGAATGTTATTAACAAAGTTCGAATTGTTCGTCTGTTTCCGGAGTAAGCTCCGACAAAATCGCATGCGTTGGCTGTAATCTGCGGGCATCAGAGCTTGCACTCTTTGAAAATGGAACGGGTAATTGTTCCTCACGAATAATTCACCAAACAACAAACTGCCAACGCACTTTGACCACATTCGCCGTAAATTAAAATCATTTTCACAATAACACTATTGGAAAATTCGGCCATGTTTTCAACGCTGTTATCTGCTACGAAGTGCAGTTGAGAACTGACCCTGTGACCCACCTAAACAGCCGATGCTGTCATACTTCTCCGATTACGTAATTACGTAATAAAAATAAGTCAGGGACTATCAAACTGTTTCATCGTTCGTCGAAAACATTTATTATCTCTAATATTTATTAAACAATTGTTATTTCATTCTATCACTATTAATGTCAACTTTCACTGGTTTCATTTTTTGTATGAAGTTAAAAAACAGCCTGTATATCTTAAATTGCGGTCTATTTAATTCTGACAACTATAAAAAGTAGACGGACAAGCAAACGAGCAAGCAGGTAAACAAACATAAAATAAAATTCAACTCTTGTTTGATTACCTTTTAGATTCCGATTTAAAATTTTATTGGGGGATATACAGTTTGCGACCCAAAAAATTGACACATCTCTAACATTAAAGCCATATTCACAATATTTAAAATTTATAAAAACCAGTCACTAGATTTGCCTTGGTGTTTCTATTTTTTTGGTCGCAACTGTACTTTTAATACTCAGTGTATTCTTTCATTTGCATTCACAGATAATTTTTATTTTAATTATTTCTGTTTTTTTTTTGTATATACAGGGTGAGTTTTTTTCGATGTTTAGCATTGGGATCTCGGAAACTAGCAGAGCTAGAGAGACGGTTAAATGGGGAAAGATTTGTCGTTTTAGGAGCCCAGTTTAATGCAGCTTTTGTTTTTTTCTTAAAGTTCATGGCTGGCTAGATATTTTGAAAAAACTGATTTTTTATACATTCGTTAACTGCATATAGCTCGGTTATTCTTGATTTTAGAGAAAAGTTGCAAGACAAAAGTTGTACAGAATTATGTTCTTAATTAAACAGTCGAACTAAATTTTCCATATAAGCTCTTATTTTTCAGTTGTGACATAAACATCAGTTTTTTTAAATGGAAACCATATTAGGCCATGAATGAAAAAGAAATGCCTTTTTTTATTTTTTCAACGATATAACATTCGATATGGTTATTTAAAAAAACGACGGAGATACGGCAGTTTTTCTTTTTCAAAATTGTTAATATGGTTGGCCATGGAAACAAAAGTTTATTGACAAATGCAAGTTATAAATGGTGAGAAAATAAAAATCAGATTAGAGTAGGCGCTGCAAAAAAAATGTATGTCTGTGATTAAATAAAAGGTCAATACATTTGACAGTCCATGAATGTATTACATTAATTCATTCAGTTAATCACGAACATTGCATAGCCCACTCTAATCTGATTTTTATTTGCTCACTTATATTACTTTGACGTTTTGTTCGCTGTTTCTTTTTACATACGTTTCAGAATCAAAACTCTAATACCAACAATGGTTCAATATTTCAATAGCCTCAAAACATCAGTATCACTATAATTTCATGTTTTCTTCAATTTTGGAAAATTTTAACATTGATTTAATGTCAACTCTTTTTTGTAAACGCTCACTTTATGACCACTTTTTGTTGAGATAGGGTTCATTTTCATCACCAACTCCAAATACTGTTAAATATCAAACAGCTATGTAAAACATTGAAATACAAAACCAATAATAATTTGTACGTATAAATTATTTTATAGTTTACAAACACGAAGCAGCGAAACCTTGGAAGATCATTCTTGTGGTTCTGAAAAGAACCTTTAAAAATTCACCAGATGAACAACTGCAAGTATACCAGGGTCGGAGAGTAGGATTTGTCCTTCATATTGCTAATCCGAAGCCTTTTTAACAAATCTAAACTATCGAGAACAAAAATAAACTTAAAATATTTCTAAAGATGTTCGAGAAGACCACCATTATTTGCAATACATAAATTACACCTCTTTAAAATCGAATTTACTGCTTTCCTAGTAGAACGTCCGTCATCAGGGGCTATTCTGTAACTTATTAACAGGCTGTTAAAATTTAAGGGTACGTTAAAATTCAAAATAGAGTCTTGTGATTCACTGTTACTACGATAACTGTACTTTTTATTTAATCACAGATATACATTTTCTTTGCACCGCTTACTAATCTGATTTTTATTTGCTCACCATTTATAACTTGCATTTGTCAATAAACTTTTGTTTCCATGGCCAACCATATTAACAATTTTGAAAAAGAAAAACTGCCGTATCTCCGTCGTTTTTTTAAATAACCATATCGAATGTTATATCGTTGAAAAGGTAAAAAAAGGCCTTTCTTTTTCATTCATGGCCTAATATGGTTTCCATTAAAAAAAACTGATGTTTATGTCACAACTGAAAAATAAGAGCTTATATGGAAAATTTAGTTCGACTGTTTAATTAAGAACATAATTCTGTACAACTTTTGTCTTGCAACTTTTCTCTAAAATCAAGAATAACCGAGCTATATGCATTTAACGAATTTATAAAAAATCAGTTTTTTCAAAATATCTAGCCAGCCATGAACTTTAAGAAAAAAACAAAAGTTGCATTAAACTGGGCTCCTAAAACTACAAATCTTTCCCCATTGAACCGTCTATCTAGCTCTGCTAGTTTCCGAGATCCCAATGCTAAACATCGAAAAAAACTCACCCTGTATATACATAGGTAAATGTATAAAAAAATAATGAAATTTTGGAATTTACCAAGAAGTTGTGAGCTTCAGTTAGAAATTAATTTTGTACTCGAACTTATACCCGCGGGTAACAGAATTTATACGGGTACTCGAATTTATACTTTTTATATACATATTTATAAATTTTGTACGGGTTTCCGAGCTTGAGCACGATACGGGTGTTCGGGTATTTCAATAGGGTACCCGGGTAGCTCAAACATGCGGGTAAGATATCCCTAGTAAGCACAGTCTATGATTAGTCGTACGCCCCTCCCACTTATATCATTTTACTTATTCTGAACTATCGTACTGCCATGTCCTTACATTCTCAAATACTTATTGGATACTCTTGGCGAAACGAAGATATCAAATGCGACTGTAATTACACACGAGGACTTGTTTATAGACGTTTATAGTTTTTTACGTCAATTGTATCCATTTCAGACGGTTTTCGTTTTGATTGCTTTATATTTTTATCTCGATTGACAGAGCCTAGCTCTGTTGTGTACGTCGCTGCGTAGACGCTCACCAACTTATACGAACCTGTGAATGTCACTTTAGAGGCTCCTGCTTCTCGCAAAAGGGTTCATTTATTATCGGAATTAGTGTCGATATACGACCACTATTTAAAGGACATAAAATTACGACACGATTATTTATTGTTCTGGCGTCTGTTTCGATCAATAGAATCATATTCGAACGGACGAATACGACGAGCGATCTGGGGGGCTCCCCATTAAAGTTTAGAAAGCAGCGCTCATTTAGGCAAGTCGCGGATAATTAGGTGATTCCGCATCGGGATCGAACTAATTAATATGCATTATTTTTATTGGCTGTTGTTAGCGGCGACGATCCGAAAAAAAATTACGTAACGATGCCGGTTCGCAGACACGGACGAATCTCACTCGCGTTTGTTGTTGGAGTATGCGATAGCATAGGTAGGGCGCGACGAATGAACATGTGGGACGACGGTAGTAGTATGAATTACAGAGTCGGATGGAATGGACCAAAATAAACGTTGCACAGACATGAACTTATGTTGTTGCCAGTGAAGTGTTCCGCTGATGGCTTTTGCAGTTTCGTGTCTGTGAACATTGTTTTGTGCGTTGATACTTCGCAGTCGAATCACTTGATAGTGGTCCTTTAAAATGCAATCACTTTGTTGAAAGGTACCTTTGGTATATTTTATTTCTATCTCGTTAAATGCTGCATCTTCATTAAAGTTACAGTACATAAGAAATTAATACTAAGTATTGAGGAAAACAAGCTTAGTACCTACAAATAAGTAACTAAAAATAATTTTAAATTAATAAAATATGTAGGGTAGTAGCTTTATAATCTACCACATACATCAACATTGGCGTCAGGAAAGGATATTTGAGGAAACAAATGAGAATAATTTAAGAGATGAACAAAATTCAATAGAAAAATACGACTGCTTGTTTTTGAAATTTAAGAAATATTTTTATTTGTTTTTCAATTTAATATTTAAATTAGGTATTTGCAATTTTTAAATATGTATGATTTTAAATGTACTGAAGAAAGTTTTCGTTAATTAATTATCTCATTTTTTAAATATCCTAAGCTTTGCATATGTTAAGTTACAAATTATGACCTGCTTCTTCCAAACATTAACTATTTTGTTGGATTGTTTACGATACATATCACAAAGTTACACAGTACTGCTCTCTGATAGAAACTGGAAAACATTTATCCCCCTACACCTATGTCCAAAATTATTTTTGGAGGACTCAAAAAAATCTGTGCTTTTATGAGAAAATTAATTAGTTTCTAAAAGCACAAGTCCAAAAATCTTTTCAGATTCTACCACAGTTAGTTGTTCTCAGTCAATAAAAGAATGGAGTCTTTGAACCATTAAAAATAAGATATTTTGCGCACCTAAAGCTGAACTTAGACGATGCGATTTTTCTTACAAATATTTTTTTTACAGAGCAATTTTACAAAATGTCAACCTGTATTATGCAATAATTATTTTTCTCATTAGCTACCCATACATTAGCAGGATTACTGACAGACTTGGCTTGACGGGACTGGACTGACAGTACTGGTCCAGCACGTCTATCCTTTCGTCGACCATAAGCAGCTTGGAAAAGCCTGGCGTGCACGTTACGCATTAACCAGCAGTATTATCGACAGGCAAATGCCTTCACAGTCAAAGACGCTCAGAGATACTGTCAGTGTATGGGCATCTATTGACATATTACACGTTGACATTTTGTAAAATTGCGCTGTGAAAAAAATATTTGTAAGAAAAATTGCAACGTCTAAATTGTAAGCGTAAGAGAGAAAGAAATTTTACGCACATTATAAAATCATTCATGTTAAAATTGTTATGACTCGGTTAATTAAAAAAAAAGAAATAATAATCTGCAGAAAAGTTAATTCATAATATAACTTACGTCTCGTTATTCTTAGCAAGCGATAATTTCTAAATTCTAGAAATAAAGTTATTTTGGGTTCTACCCAAATTTACATTAATTTAGTAACTTGAAAATTAGCATTTTGCGTCATACGTATAGCCGGTACCTACTTTCATAAAGTCTTGGACGAGAAGGATAAAATTTTTTATTAAACAATTCTGTGGCTAGAACTTTTATAAAAATACTTTTATAAAGACATACATTTTGCAGCTGCAAGTCTGTTAAAATTGTCGTAAGGGCACGTGGTTATCTTTTTGGTATCGGCTATCAATAACTTAAAAATATCGATATATCAATAATATCGGAATACCGATAATTTCAATAAATATTGATAATATCGATAACCCAATAGAAAAATGTTTTTTATTCAAGGTTACCGACAATGCAATGTCTAAATTATCAATAATTATTCCCAGTCCTAACCTGTAATGGATTTTTTTTTAATTTACAAGTTTTCTCTAATCGTGAAATTATTACATAGTACCTATGAATTTATAAATTACGAAAAATGAAGCGAGGTGGTTTTCATAAAACCATTTCATTCTCAAAAAGATAATTAATTTATTAACATTATACTGCGTTATACAACATGATTAGGAAAATTGCATTACCTCAATTCTATAACATTGTAACATTAATTTGCACTCGATTACTCAGTTTAAGAGACAACATTTTATGAAATATTATAACTATTAATAGAAGAAAATACGTAGGTACTTGAAAAGTATTTGCATAACGCGTTTCAGAACATTCAGTTTTCATATACCTTTTACTATTTTTAAATTTAATTGGTATTTAGAAAAAATAAATAAACATACCTAGAAATAACATCTGTAAATGCTAATTTTTCTTTTAAAACTTAGGTAATTATATATTTTTATTTTTAAATGTGTAATTGGCTAAATTTCTGAGTTACATCTTAGCTCGTTTGAATTTTTCTTCTATCTTATATACTATAGACGGTAGAAAAGGCCACTGCACTCGGTGCAGCCTGTCTATTTCTTGTGTCGCATCGTATTATAATTATATTAATTTATTAAGAATCTGAGTTTTTATTTTTATTTTATGGTAAACATTGAGACAAATTAAGACACTACTCTGTTCTATACATAAAAAAAAAAACACAATTTGAGTCACCTATTTGTTATAAAGAAGGGTGCGCATCTGCGCATCGTTCAAGTCATTTTTGATGATTTTTCTTAATCCATTTTCTTAATATTTCTTAAATATTACGATCCAAAAGAGTTAATTATTTAAGTTTCTTTCCATACCTGTTGCCATAATTTATATAATGTTTGCTAGAACTTAATATTTTTAATTATCGTAATTTTATTAAAACCACTTAAAATAAAATTTTAAGAAAGGAAAATGTCAGTGTTATTCTTTTGCATTATATTGTTGGTCACACTTAACCTTGTCAAAGTGCATCAATTTTGGAGAAAAATGTTAATTCTTTTCGAAATATGTATCGCAATTTTTCGTTTTTGAGAATTTCGATTTTCCAAGTTTCCAGCCAAATTGTGTTGCTGGTTGTTTTGACTGATGCACGAACTAACCTTAGAAAATCTTCTGCCAAAAGTGAAAAGTTTTTTTATAACGAGTAGCAGCTTCAGTAAATGGTAAATAGAAACATGTTGAAAAAGAAGGACACTAAGTGCGATTTTTCTTAAGTACAATAATTTTCTTAAGTACATACATATAATAATTTTCGTTGATAAAAGTGAATGTATTCGTATTCCTCCAAAATTGACCATTTTCTTCCGACTGTAGCTGTCTCAAATTAAATCGAAAAATCAAGGTTTTATCATGTTAATTTCTGACATATTATTAAATTCAAGAACCTTTAAATATTAGTAAAATTTGGCAATTCTACATTGCATATTTTAATAGAATCGTTTTCAGTCTATGTTTTTCATAAGTAAAAGCGGCAAAATTAATCGCGTTACAGTAATTCATTAACGTGTTACATCATCGCGATAACTTTACATGTTAGAAAAAAAAAATTTTTTTAATCCATGTAGTAGTATATTTAAAGGCACGATAAAAATAACCATGTAAACATTCATATCGTGCATTTAATTCAATACAGTCGTAATAACAAAATAGTGTTTTTTATTACAGTAGAAAAGTAGTACTTAACACTAAAGTTCAAATTTAATGTTATTTTAATTATAGTTTGTCTGTTTTAAGAATGCAGTAGTGTAGGCGAAGGATAGTGAGACCGACTTACACATGGAAAACTAAACTATTGATAAATGTTAAAAGGATTTTGCATGGATTGGTAAATAAAGTTGTTTTCATAAGAGAAGAGCTCTGCGTCATAAATAAAATGCGTCTGGTGTTGCATCATCAGACATAAGAAACGTAACTCCATCCTTTTTTTCTCATTCACCGTTAACAAAGAAATAATACTGAAATAATTGTCGGTTGTAACTTCGGTGCTCAAGTTCCATGATTTTGACTTTAATGTTCTCATCTCTATATTGCCGTGCGCATCTGACTTTTCTTCAGCCAATGAAATACTTACAGTTTGAATGTCGATCCCGACCATTACCGCATTCTTAAAACAGATAAACCATAGGTTAGGATTTCTTTACATTCAGCAATACGTACAGTCTATACCAAATAAATTTGCCTGTACAGGATTACACAAAAACTGCAGTCTCTTAGCCTCCAGTTTATAAAGATAAACATTTGTTTCTGCTTGGGTTTTCGTCGTCAGTCAAACTTATTTCTGGATACTATATTTCATAAGCAAACACTTTCGCGCGATTCAAAACTTTACTTACTTAATTCTTTTACTCTTTCTAACCTTACAGATTTAAGGTAGGTGAAATTGAGTTGTTCTTTTCTCTTTCCAAAGTCCTTCCACAGTTTCTATCCGGAACTACCGTCAACAGTTCTTTCCATTCTACCTCTTCTCGGTCTGTCTCTATTCTTCTTTCCGTATCCAGACCACCTCAGTTGAGTTTTCCCAATTACTTCACTTGTATTCAATTCCTCTCTAAAATGTATCATTTTTTTATTTTGTCCATTCAAGTTTTACCTTCTACCTTTCTTAACTGTCCTATTTCCATCACTCCTATTTTTTGTAATGTTTGTTTTTCGTGCTGACTGTGATTCCAAACCGTATGTCAAGATAGAAACACTTTTAAAAAAATTGGGTTTTTACCTTTTTCGAAATTTCTTTCTTCTCCAAGAATGTGTTCTTTGCTGTATTAAATAGTCTTCCTGCTGTTGTCCATCCTTCCGTTTCTCTTTCTATTTCTATTTTATACTGTTTCTGTGTTTTTTCCACGACCGTTGTTTTGTTTTATCGATGTTGATTTTCATGTTTTCTTTCTTCAACACTTTTCTATACATTTCCAGGTTTTTGTTTAATTTTTTTCTTTAGTAATGAATACCATATCATCTGCGTTACTTATTTCCGAAATTTTATTATCGCCTGCATTCTCTAGTACCTTACTTCACATTGTATCACTCCTGTTTTGGCTACCTTTATTGCATCACTAGTCCGAATAAGATAGGACTTAAGGTCCGTTTTAACGCTCAAACAATTTGCGCAAATGTGTTTGTGCACACAAATTTGCGCATGCAAATTTGATTCAATGAAATATTGATAATCCATTTTCACGCTCAACTCAATTTGCACAAATTTTTCGGTAATCCTGCACTTTAGAGACATATTATAAACGCGCAGCCCGTTGCGCACATTACGGGGGCAAGGGGCTGAAAATTTACTGAAAGATTTACACGTCAATACAATTTTATTCCTAAGCTTTTCAAAAGTGTGTGTGGGATTTCTAGAAATTGTATTTTTTAAAGCCTGAAGTACGAAATAATCGAGAATTATGAAGATAAGACAACGGACAACAGGCAAGAAATATTATTATTCAGTTATGAAAGTATTTATGAAGAAAAGCCATTGTAGCTGCAGTGATATGACTGTAATGGTCCGTTTTCATGCTCAAGCAATTTGCACAAATGTGCTTGTGCAAACAAGGAAGTCGTTGCATGAAAACGTATTTTTTTGCTTGCACAAGCTAAAAAGGTTGGCAAACTGCATCCATTGGCGCAAGCAAATTTGTATGCGCAAATGCTTGCACAAATCCGTTTGCGCAAATTGCTTGAGCGTGAAAACGGACCCTTACCGAAACAACTCTTTAGTTCATTGTCATGAAGCCGATGAAAAATAGTTACAACAGCTTACTACGTTTACTTGTACTATCGGCTGTGAAAGAAAATTGCACGCACAATTATTTTATGAAAAATTTTGAAACATTCATCATTTGTGAAGGGTGTAATGGAAATTTTCAGAATTCATGTGCATTTGCTGATTTCTAAATTTTCAAATTTTACTTGTTAACGTAGGATCACGTAAAGGCCAGAAAGTTGGTCAAAGGTGAAAAAAATTAAAATAAAATAAAATAAAATTTATAGAGATGGAACCATTTCCTGTATTCGTGTGGATTAGAAACATAAATTCTCATATTTTATTTGCTGACATAACTTAATGAATGGAAGGGTAGTTAAAGATGGAAAAACTTGTAGTTTGCAATTACGCGCTATCTAGATGTAAGAAACGTGAGTCGGTAAGATTGGAGTGGATTCTCGAGCAACCCTTCTGCTGATGAGGCCCCTAGCTAAGGTTGAAATAGCTCTATAAAGAATATTTGAGGTATCCCATTGCAATGAAGCCGTTTTGTAGCAAGCTTTAAAATAGGAAAATTCTTTTCGTGGGAGCAATTTTAGACGGTTAAATATTACATGAAATTATTAAAATTAACTGTGCTTGTAAAAACTTAACTTCGTATATTGAAGTTAACAAAAAACTGTTTAATAAAATATTTTTAACGGAAGTGAAATGACATGCTATGTAGTTATTTGTTTACATCTTTTTATATTTCGTAATTTCTAATACATTAACCGTTATTTTTTAGTGGAAGAAACCAACTCTGGCTTTAATTTAAGCTCCTCGAAAACTCATAAAATCTGCGTCAATTTCGTTCACAGACTAACAAACTACTTTTTATAAACATAATTATGATTTTCTCCGAAAAAGAAGCGTCCACGCTTTAATGTACAAGTGAATGAAATCTCTAGCCTCGGCAGAAGCGCTCGTATGCAAATAATTAACCGAAAATATTTTTATAAAAACCGTAATTCGATTTTTAAATTAGTTCTGCTCTATGTGTATTACACGGTACGTTAAGGCTATCAATGGGTTATTGTTACTATAGATTAGGTAAATGACGTCAGTAAATTCTGAATTTAAAAGCAAAAAGAGATTAGTTAGATCTCAGTTCATATTAGCGAAATATTTTGGCGGTCTAGACTTGAAATTCCGAAATTTTATCGTCATCTTGGAAGCCCACTAAAGAAGTTGTTATAGTCGATTTAATAGTTCATTAACAGTTTCCAAATTGGGAAAATTTTAGTTTTTATTCACATGTGAATTAATTAAGTAACCTGTAAGTTTGATAAACTTTTCATTTGACAGATGGGAAGGAAGGTTGGTGAATTTTCTTTTTCATTTTGAAACTGTAGAATGAATATCGAATGTAAAGTATGAACTAGTTTTATCTTTGATATACGTATTACCGTAGCGTTCAATAGAAAAATGCAAATACATACTCATGAACGTATAAGTAAATGAAACATAGCTTTGATGCTCAACACGAATAAATTTAAATAATTAGAGTTATGCAACGCTATCTTAAACACTAATGTATTCAACATGTATGCGCACGGTGTGTGTAGTAGTAATTACGGGCGCATGTTGCATTCATTAACTGCATCGTGGATAGCCGGACGTGTCGGTTTTCCGGCCTGATAACGGCAGTTATAAAAATTATGATCACTGGGTGCATTAGAAGTGCTAACAAGTGATTTCAATCTAACGCTAATTAATGCGGTAATTAACACGGAATTTACAGTTCGTTTTAAACAGTGGAAAGTGTGGAAACGCCTCAAATTCTCATCCTAATTCTCGGAATACTCATGTGTTACACATTTTTCAAACATGTATTTTTTAAGCTGTTTCTAAACCAATATGTCCTTTTCTAATTTAAATAGGAACAACAATATCATGTACAGACTGAGTCAAAAATATGGGATAATCAAAATATCTTTCAGTTGATAGATACTACAAGGTTGATATTTTACATCAAGATATTAGCAAATAAGGCGGATCAGACGACAATACCGACTTTTGTTGCCAACCATCTAGTTTCTCCGAAAATGATACCAACTTTATTTTTTCAATGGAACACCTGTATATTCATTCACATTTCGATAGAATTCTATGTTTTCATTGCATTGGTTTCGTTACTAAACTGAAAAATACTTTTCAAATGAAATCTAATACAGCTATTTGTTTACAATTTTGTTTCTGACTTTTTACTGGCTTTAAGTCATGATGATTTCAGGTTTTTCCCGTTGTTGAATATGATGACTAGTATTTCTCATACGTACCCACTTAATTCTGGCGTTCGTCAAATAAAAATGAAGTAAGATTTGTATATCTGATGTAAGTACAGAACGTATTTCCTGCATTAATACATCTAGTTTGTCAGTTCTTAGCTGTGATTGAGTCCGCGAATAGTTTGTTGTGTTATTTAATATATTCTTCAATTTCCAATATTTTGTAAGATTTTTTTGATCCACATTGCGATTTAGAAGTAGCTTTTTTTTTAAAATAAAATCTATTTCATCTATTATATCAATCTATTATATCCTAAATTTCAAAATGATCAAAGTGATTTCTATTAAGTGATGCTCAATGCTGATCTCATGATCTGTCTCGTGAAATCTAGTAGGTCATGAATAATATATTGATATCGCACGACTGACTGTTGTCAAACAGTTGTGGTGTGTTATTATGTTATTAACTTACACAGGGAAAAATAGTTAAATCTAACTTCTTTTCAACTCTTTCTGGTAGTTCCCTGCAGACCACCAGTGCAAGGTGTTAGATTTAAGGTAGTTACTTTTCTTAACTCCAAGAAGGAGATAAAGTAGGTAATTCCCACTTTTTATAGCGTTGATATTTAATTCGAAAGTACAGTATTTGTTCTGTAATAATCAAAGATTAAACATGCGTGCGCTAAGAAGCAGGTGTTCAAACGTAACAAATTTTGAGATTATTTTAATTCTTGGCTAACAGATGTCACATCATCACGAAAAATTGTAACGTTTACAAAGGTGTTTAACAAATTTCGGTACATACTTCCACTTTATGTATGTAAAAATCGACTATGTGAAGTTTAACTACTTACGGTGTTAGTGTGGTGGAATTTTTCATTTCCTCGGAGTCAAATGATTCCACCTTAATTTTAACTACTTCCAAAAGACCCGAAAAAGTGAAAAATACATTAATTTTTAGTTAGAACTAACAAAGAAACAGTTATTAATTGCAAATTATGAAGGAGATGAATTTAACTCTCTAAAATTTTTCTCTGTGTAACGTGACATAACCTAAAGCATAGGTTTCCAAAGTAAAGCCTTCTGGGGGGGGGGGCGGTAGCGGGTTCAGAGGCAGTTGGGGGGGGGGCGTCAAGGCGGTCTAGGGATTGGTTGTGAAATTAATAATAAATACTTTAAAATTAACAATTTTCGTGATTCGGCACTCAGAAAATTTTTTTCTTGCAAAGTGGGCGGTGGTTCCAAAAACTTTGGGAACTCATGACCTAAAGCGACATTTTGCATTGATCTAATTCACGATCTGCTTCATATATTATGAAAAATTCAAAGTTACTTGATGAACTTTTAATGGACATCTGATACTTTTGCAATTTCTTTCATTAAAAAATATTTAACTTCAGATGTTCCAAAACTAATGATGTCGTCCTGTGGATGTTAAAAACAATGGAAAAAAATTTCAAAGTTTAGTGAAACCGGCAAATACAACAAAAACAACAAATTCTTTGTTATTTATAAATTTATATATGTATATCTATTAAAAAAATAGCAGGCGGATTCCGCTCTGCGTCGATCGATTCGATCGTATTGCGATTACGAATACGATAAGTTACCGATTAGGTATTCCATTCCCCAATCCAATTTTTTTCTCGGCTAGCTTCGGATTTCGATATAAATCGGACTACTAATAGTAGAATTGAACTATTTAAGCTGTGTGTTTATGTCTTCTTCACATAACACATAACCTTTTATTAGTTGTTATAAATGAAAAAACTTTAAAAAATGTTACCCGTAGTAAGAGAAGGATTAATAGCAGCTGAAAGGAGACGCGAAAATCAAAATTTAATTCATCAACGAATGGTAATTCGGGAGACAAATAATCCTTTTCATTTCTCTGATGAGAGATTTAGATTAAGTAAGCCGTAAGTGTTGTATGTCTAAATTTGAGGATAATATTTATCAACAAATATTATTTGCGAATTTTAGGCTAGTGAGACCTTATTTAGAAGACAGAATAATGCTTCCTTTGAAACAAAAATATTATGTGCACTGCGATTTTATGCTGTTGGATCATATCATTGTCATATCAACGATGTATAGGACAAGACTTTAACTGTGGTATAAGTCAAACATTAGTTCACAGATGTGTTAGAGCTGTGACACAAGTACTAGCTAATATTAGCAATGAGTATATTAAATGGCCTAACACCATTCAAGAAAGACATACAATTAAATTTGAATTTATGAATCGTTGGAATTTCCCTGCAGTCATTGGAGCAATAGATGGTTTCCATGTTTTAATTTTAAAACTCCATGTTGTTGAACATAATTTTATTAACAGAAAGGGATATCATTCCATCAATGTACAAATCATATGTGATCACGATTTAAAGATTCGTAGGTTGTATGCAAATTTTGGTGGATCGACACATGATTCATATATCTGGAGGGTATCACATGCACGACAATTAATGAATGAGCTGTATAATGCACAGGAGAACTGTTGGCTGTTAGGTGATTCAGGATACCCCCTACAGCCCATTTTACTCACACCCTTTAGGAACCCTGAAAATCAGCAACAACATAATTATATAGTGCCCACACTAGGGCCCTCAGTTGTGTAGAAAGATGTACAGGAGTTGTAAAAATGAGATTCAGATGTTTCATGAGGAAAGATCTGCAAGATATACTCCAGAATTTATGTGCCTTATAATTAAAGCCTGTGCTCTATTACATAATATAGCAAAACCTGCCTTTTGAATATATATTTGAAGAAGATGATGTTCCACCTGAAGCACCTCCTGACAACCAAGGTGATGTACAAGTTGGGATACAAACTCGACAAAATATTGTAAATAGATATTTTTTGTAATTATATCTGTAGATTTTAAATTCCTTTAAGTTATTGCAATATAATGTTTATTGAATTACTTTTACTTTCAAAATTTATATTATAGTGTATTAATTAGCTATTTAAACTTAAAACATTTCTTTTATTTTATTAAAAAATATAAATAATAACATAGCTTTATTTTAACATAAAACAACTCTTATATCCTGAAAAATATAAATAACATAGGTTATTTTCTGAAAGACATAAATACTAGCATTATTCTAACATAAAATAACGTATTTTCTGAAAAAGATAAATAATAGCATTATTTTAACATAAGTAACTGTTATTTTCTGAAACATAGATATAATTAAAAAAAATAAATTCTCTAAATGATTTGTTTATATAAAACATTTCACTGTGGTTGGTGTGCTGGTTTGTGATTTTAGTGCAATGATTGATAACTGGAATCTTTTTTAAATTTTCAATACAATTCACTATTTGTCCAAGACGACTATCAATAATATTTCTAATATCTTTTAAAATTTCTATGGTTTCTATGTATGCATGTTCAGTTGTAGTTTCAGCTTTTCTTTTCCTTTTAGTTGTATAGGAATAATCATGATCCACTTGTGCTTGGTGAAGAAATTTGTTTCATTACAGGCTTTCTATATGAAACCTTCGTAGTATCTTATCTTGGGTTTACTAGTCTACAATAAAACTTTTGAGTTTGTAAATAATCTAGGCAGCTATAAAATTCAGTTAAACTTACTCCAGCAATTTCGGCTTCACCAACACCTTCATAAAAAGAAGGTCCTAAAAGATCGTTAATCCGCAGTTCATAACTATTGAAGGGTGTGTCCTCTGACGAGCCTCTACCTGTGGCGTTCATTTCTTTATTATGTACTGCCCCTTTCTTCTTAAGTACATATTTTATATCGGTCCAAGTCTATATAAATAAGTTTCAAAGTTTCACAACAGAAGGCAATATTCATGAAGATGTCAAATACTTACTTTCTGCCATTTTTCAGGTGTTCTTTCCCCATACCCAAGTCAATTTAATCTTGCAGCTTATTCAGTCCACAAATTTTTGGCTTTCTCGCGACCATTAGGTCCGGTTATACGATCTACTGCGAAATCTTTATGTAGTTCCATAAATGCAAGCATTGTTTCCCAATGATCTTTAATTTTGAATGCCATTTTTATGACACTCAACGTCTATAAGTATAAAAAAATTTGTATAACGCCGCAATTTATTCTATTCGACCACACTTTACTTGTCGAATTCAGACGTCGAGTTTCGTATCGTGTTTCGTGACACGGAATACCAATCTAGTAACAAAAATGGCGAATTCGACTCGAATCGGTGAACGGAATCCGCCTGCTGGTGGATTTCTGCTTTATTTCAAAATTAAAGTATATAAAGTTTTTTTTCATAAAGTTCTAGAAATTTGTTTATGTTTATTAATGTTTATGTTGTTTCTTTTATTTTTCTTGTGTTAACTTCAGTCATAACTTTTTCTTAATTTTGTAATCTACGTTCACGAACGATTCTACTTTTTATACTTAGTTTCTCAAACAATTGGTGAACGAAATGAGAAAGTAATTCTGGAATGTCTTTAGATAATACTCAATTAGATGTAGCAAGATAAAATTCTGAAACAGAAACACTCAAGAAGACACAGGCAACGGTTTTTCTCCTTTTAGAAAGTGTCGCAAGCCAGCCAGTAGAAATGCCGCAACTTGTTTACTTGCACAGTTGGTACATACATACAAAACGTAATTAGAACTGCCCCAAATTCCAAACTTGACAAATCCGAAGTTAATCTCCTGTATGTATGTAAATAAGTCTTCCTAACGAGCATGCGGCATTCATGTCAAAACAAAAAGAACGAAAAAACGCCGCTTGTTCCTCGTTCACGTCGAAATATTCGAGGCGGCACTTCGGACAATGTGAGTTCGCAAGCAAACATCTACATAATTATATGCATAAAGATAAAGCACATGTGATTTTATCGATGTTTCTATGACGCAAATGGAGTAAAAACTACAAACACGCACACAACTCTCAAATGATAATTTATAAAACCGTACATAAATTATGTGTTGACACAGCACATACTTGCTTGTCTCCATCTCTATTTTAGCATAATTTTTTCTAAATTCTTTACGTTCAGTAGCTAAATTAAATAATTATATGATAATATTTTTACAGTAGTGTAGTAATAATGATTTACGAAATATGTGCTGTTTTAATAAAGTGCCGAAAAAAATACAAAAGACAATCAACATTCCAGACGATATTGGTATGCAAATTACTTATTTGTGAATTACTTTAAACTAGACATTATTTTAGTGATCTCTGAACTGAGATTTGAATACCTCGTCTATTACAGCAAAATTACGTTTATATATAAACAAGCGAAAAATTTAAAACATTCTTCAGTGCCATTTGGTCAATGTTTTCTTTTATCTTGTTATTTTTCATAAGCTCTCAGAAGCTCAGAAACTGTTTACTTATTTAAATTTATATAAAACTCGAAAATAAATTCCAGTTTCGCGGAAATCATAAACTTAAGATACAATAACAAATAACGTCCAAAATTGCTTCACATTAAAAATAACGTCCACTGTCATTATTATTATATGTGCTTATAACAGAAGCATATTTTTAGATATTAAAAAAAATCAAGTTGAAAAAAGTGAGAAAAGTACATTCCTTGTTAATTTACGTGCATGCAATGCCGTGAAATTTCTTCCTTCGCGCCATGAATTTCCAAGTAAAATTTTTAGCGAGTATGCCAATTTAAATAATTCATGAATCGATTTGAATATTACAAGCTTGTGGGCAATGCAAATTATTACATCGGTTTTGTTGAAATTTGTTTTTCTTTTTAATTTACAATGCGTAGTAAAAAGAAATGGGGAAAAACCGTAATGGGTATTGTAACCAAACTATCCATTACAAAAATTTTACGTCGAAAATTGTTTTAATATTTTAAGGTTGAGAACGTAATGTATGGAGTGTCTAATAAAAATGGCAACGCCCGGTATCTCGTAAGTGCGGCACTGTGCGCAAGAATAATCCAAAGGAATTTTTAACATTTTCATATAACACATGTTTTAAAGTTAACATAAAATAAAGTTAACAGGATATTTTAAATATGTTGCAATTGGGAATGGGAAATGTATTCACTTAATATTTATTAATTGAAATAGAAATTATTTAAATCCTTTTTAACAAAATACGAAGTACCATGATATTTTGTAACTAAAATAAATAAATAAAATAAAAAGATGAGAATACTTTAGATTTTTAATACAGTCATTTTCAAATCAGAATTAGGATTACAGATTTTACTTTTCCCATCAAGTTGAAATAGCATTGTGACGGACTAGATTTTAAGATGAAAGAGTTACTTACATTTTTGGTTGATGAAAAGGGAGTATCTTTCGAGATTAATTCCTAACAGTTTAATTAAAACTCATATACAGGGTGTAATCGAATGGTGATATTATTAATCTTTATTTTTTACAAAAAAAAAGTTTGAGAAGCACTGGATGTGATTTAAATGTCCCAACTGAGCGAAGTTTACTATTATGTGCAATACATAAGGTTTGTTCTAGCAACAGTACATAACTCTTAGAAATTGTACTGCTGCTAGAACGAACCTATGACAAAGCAGTAAAACCCAGATGTAATGGTACAATCAACGTTGAAGCAGGTAATTTATGACTTTCCCACGAAAGAATACAGAGATTAGCAGTTAGTGATACGTAAGCAATAAAAATAATGAAACATTTCTACATTCTAATTTTTTATGAATATTTGATAGCGTTTTCGATTGACTGTTCTGGATCACTCTCAGAATATTTCCCTTCCTTATTATTACATAAGGTTAAAATAAGATGAGAATACTCTGAGAATGCTCTAGAGCAGTCAGTCGAAAACGCTATAATAGAAATGCAGAGTTTTCCCAAATTAATTTTCACATAATAATATTATTTTCTTAAGGAATTAATGTGAAACAGTATCATGCCTAACAATAAGTAAAAAATTAGATAATTATTAATTCAATAGAGGTCACATTCTAATGGGGGATTTCACAAACGTTACTTAAATTTAATCATCCGTTAAAAGTAAACGTTGCCATGGTTACATGTGTGAAGGTATAGGAATGATTATTCTTAATCGATGATTAAAGTTAAGTGACGTTTGTGAAATCCAGCGTAGAAATATTATGTGTTTAAAAGCCACCATGACTTGAGATAGTAAGAAACATTGTATGTCTTGACTATATTAAAATGTCAAGTACAGTAAGTGGGCAACTGCTTATGATTACAGCAGCGACATACGTTTGCCAACGACAAATGTAATTTTATTACTTTATAACGTCCAGACTACACGAACAAAATTTTCTTTTCAGAAGCATTTCAAAGGCATTTTGTGCAATTCGTTTTTTTAAATTTTTTGTTGTCTTTTTTAATTTTCTTATATACCTCAGTGACATTAGAAGTGTTACACCTAGAAGGAATAATTTTTTTGACTTGATTTTTTGGATTTTTTTACATCAAGAATGAAACGATAAAATTTGCAAGAAATTTACAATACGGAAAAAATTAATAATGTGTTTGGGGACCGCGTAGCTGAGTACGCACCTGTACACGTCTAGGCATCGACAAAATGAGATGGTCGATGTCTGCTTGAGGCACCTCATTTCAAGTAACTTGAATTTCATGGATTAACTGTGCCAGAGTCTGTGGAGGATGGTGCAAAGTGGACAGTCTTCTCCCGATCATATCCCACACATGTTCAATGGGATTTAAATCCGGTGAACGGGGTGGCTACGGCAAAACATTAACGCCAGCTTCTAGGAGAAAGTCTATAGTTCGACGAGCAATATGAGGACGTGCGTTGTCTTGCTGAAAAAGGACGTGTGGACGGCCATCTAGATAAGGCAGAAAGTGGGCTGTAGGACGTCATCAACATAACGCGCAGCTGTCATACTGCCTCGAATAAACAAAAGAGGTGATCGGTTACCATATGCAATAGCCTCCCAAACCATTACTCCAACAGTCCTGTGTACATGCCTCTCAACAGCAAACCCAATATTATGCCGCTCTCCACGGCGGAGTCTTGCCCTTCCACGGCCATCATGCATGTCTAGACAGAATCGCGATTCGTCGCTGAATACGACATTATGCCATTCTGTCTCCCAATGCTGCCGCCCTCTGCACCAGTCCAAACGTTGACAAAGGAAGCACTAATCGTGGACTGTATGAAACAAGTCCAAAGGCTCGAATGCGGCGATATGGGGTTCGCATACTAACAGGTCTACCTTCTTCTCCAAACAATTGGTCACCGATTTGGCGCGTAGTAGCAAAACGGTCTCGCAGAGCCTAGTTGTCTGAAGCGCTGATGTTGACGCTCTGTAGTACGCCTCGGTTGACCAGTTGATCTTCTTGTTCCACTACCTTCTTCTGTCCATACCCGACACACACGCATTACCGTCATTGCAGTGCTATTAATACGGCGGAGAATTTCGCAATAGGACAAACCATCATCTCTATAGGCAACAATTCTACCCCTGTCAAAATCGCTAAGATGGTGATATTGTTGACGTCCTCGTGCCCTAGGCATTTTGTTATGCTTAACACAAGTAGGAACTTAAAATATCTGTACTAATCAGCTCAGAAACGGTTTTCTTCTCACAAAACTAAGAGATAAAACTTTATTGTTTCAAGAACTGTCAAAGACGAAAGTTTGACGTTGATATCATAACATGCTTTAAATATAGTCATTCTGTTCCCCAAAAATCAAGTCCAAAAAATTATTCCTTCTAGGTGTAACACTTCTAATGTCACTGAGTGATATGTACTTTTTAGAAATTCATCGATATTTTCTCGTTTTGGGATTATCTTATTCTTCATAATTTCATGTCGTTTGTTTTTATTTGTCGAATTATTTTTCTTGCATTTTATTAACTCTTTTCATAGTTTCTATACTTTTTAGTCCATATCGTAGAATTAATTTTATTTATTTTATCAATTTGATTCCACCGGAAAACCGTCGTTTTTCTTTTTGTTTGTCGAAACACGAGCACAAGTTTCACATCACATCTATCCAAAGACGAACGTTTTATCCGAAAGGTCTATTAACTCTGCTTATATACGGCCCCATTCGCTACCCATTATTATAAATTACTGGATTTCATCAAAAATTGAGTTTTAAATTTTGTAGATGTAAAATATTTACATTTAAAGTTGGTTGTTGTCCGATGAAATTTGTATCACAAAATCTTTTAACCGGACACTAAATCTCGCACTATACACTTAACGTTTCACCGTCGTTCGACAGCTTCGTCAGAAGTGAAAAATATAACACGTTGTCAAAATAACCTCTTTTGACATTTTAAATGTTGATAAATGCAAAGAATCGAGTCTAACATTTAAAGCAAAACCACTTCTTTTAAATTCTATTCGTATGATGCACAGGTCGAATTTATTCCATTGAACATAATTGATTTTTTATATTCATATTGAGTGATTATTGTAAAAATGTACGAGGACGTTTTTTTTAAAGTTATCTACCTAGCTTTGAAGGAAAATTTTCAGGTATACAAAAAAAATTTTCTCTACATGACTACCCTCTACAGTCTCTGCACTAATACTACTCCAGCGTTTCTCTTGTTTTATTCCATCAAAAAAACATTATTTGCAGCTCGAAAAACGACGTTGCAGTGACTTTCAACTCATCGTTTGAGGAAATTTTCCGTAACCTGAGCCATTGTTCAGATGTTTGAACAAAAAGAAGTCGTAGGGTGCTAAATCAGGGCTATAGGGTGGGTATTGCAACTCGGTGAATCCCCAGCTTTCGATAATGGTTTGAACTGTGCGAGCCTTGTTGACCTTGCAGTTGTCGTGCAATACCATATTTTGGTTCTCCATGAGTTCGGACGCTTTTCTCTAATGGCGTGCTTCAGGTTGTGGATCGTCCTTCCGTAAACCTCTTTTTCCATATATTCAATAAGTAGACTACCTTCGCATTCTAAAAAACTGCCGCCATCAACTGAGTTTTCGCCTTCTTTGGTTGTGGAGAGCCCTTATAAAACCATTTTAAAAAACTCCTGCTTCGTGGAAGGATTTCAATATAACATCTATGTCTCGCCGCCTGTGAAAAATATCTCTTAGGCCCGGTTTTTCAATATCAAGTTAAACTGTAACTTTCGGTTTATTTCCATAGCGGCAATTGTGTTCTTATGGGAGTAAACTAAAGGTTAAAGTTAACATGCGATTGAAAAACCGGGCCTTATCGATTTCTAAAGCGGCCAAATATTCTTGACAAATTTCTTTCGTGGCCAGTTTTGGTATTACCAAAATTTGGGGAATTTGGGGATTCCTCGTGCAGAAACTTTTTCCATCCCTAAATCTTCGTGCAGAATATCGTAAGCTGTAATTCCGGATCCTCCAGCTTCTTTAGCAAGCACTGATCTTCTTGATCTCGGGTCAATCTGAATTGAGTCGCGGTCCCATCTAAACTGTCTACATCCAAATTTCACTTGGAAATAAGATGAGCCGTCGTTGCCGTACCCCTGGGACATTCTTTCATGAATAACTTGTTGTCAATATTTCTTTTAGTTAGAAACTAGAACTCGTACAAAATTTTGTCAAAGTACAGACGTGTTCAAAAAGGTGTTGTGCAGCTGCGTTTTAAATATCTTTGCTTTTGAGCGGCAATTGGTTTTTCTATTTTTGTATTCAATAATATTATTATTGCCAGAAACCGTATATGTAACAAAACTTGTACAACAATTTTTTGAACTTCATCATGAATGCACATACAAGTTTACACAGTACAAATTCTGTACAACACTTTTTTGAATACGACTGTACTTAGCACAACGACAGTAATTTGACAACCAAGCAATTTTTTTTGTATGTTATTTTCATGGCTAGGTAGATAAAGTTAAAAAAGAAACGTCTTCATATAATTCATTCATTATCTATTTACCATCGTAGTATGCCATGCAAGTCTAGTGAGAATGTGGTACGCATGTATGTAACTAAATTTTGACAATGAATGTCTTGAAGATTTAGATTTTAAGGTTACTCCGAATTCGGCAATGGTGCGACATTTTCTTTGCATCGCGAGGTGTATTCACGTCCAAATTCACATACATAAATTGTAGAAGTAAAACTTTTCCCTTCACTTTTAATTTTGGCTGGGTTACTTTTCAAAGCTGATTCGTTGATCTATCTGATTTGAATTGTCACAATTTGGCGTATGTTAAAATGACGTCAAATTAAATCTGTCTAATTTTACTATGACAGCCAACCTACTAACTTGAAATAACTACTATGATGGTAAATAGATAATGAATGGATTATAGATAAAGAACTAAATCGAAAAGTAACTTAAACACGAAATGCAAGTATTAATAATTAAAAAGTTTGTATAGCCCTTAGTCGTTCTATCAAAAGAACGACTGCCCTAGTCGTTCTTACCGTTCTTATCGTTCTTTAAATTACCCAGATTTTCATAGTTGCATGTAAGCAACAGAAGTACATGACTCATAATATGGTCATACTAACAGATTTATTATTAATTATTATTATGACTACCACGGTGATTTAAAGAGTCATTCACAAAACAGAGGCGTGCAGATTCGAATAAATTTACAAATGCTATGTAGAGTATTGTCATTTTCAAATAGCTTCAGACAAGTTCGTTGTGGCATGTCGCACGCCTCATTATATATTTTGTCTAGCTTTAAACATTACAAGCGTAAAAATAACATAAAATTGTTATAATTCAAAAGATACACTTAAATTGAGTTTTCAACTTCAAAGAAATATCAGATATACATTTGATAAACGTAACATCCACTACAAAAGAAAAGCGAAAATTTAAAAGCGGAATAAATGACAAATGTTTTTTAAGTTTCGAGGTGGTTTAAATCAAATGTGAACTTTCTGAACATATTTTAATTTTAACTTCAAAGAGTCCGAAGAAAAGCGACGGTAATTTTAACGCTCCAATGTAATCATAAATTTAAAAAGTACGAATTATTTCCGCCACGGGAACATTTCAAATATTTTTCATTGTGCTGTGCTAAATTCAGCCACACTATACTCGCTCGAAATTATTGCAAATGAAACGCCAGATGTGGCAGAAACTGCGGAATGAATCTCCCAGTGTATTTATTCATCAGCAAGTAAGGTCATGATTTACTAGAATAGTTACGTACATGCTTAGAAAGGGAAGGACTCTGAGACTAGAAAGGAAAGACCGAACGTAGCCCGAAAAATTATGCGTGTTATTTATGGAACCCACTGGGCTTAATCCTCAGTATCTGTAATGTATGTTAATAACGTAAATAATGTTTGGCTTTGTTAAATTGCTTCATCGTGTAAGCACCAATTATGTAATTTTTTATTAGTGCTATCTAATCAGCGGCGCTTTATGTTTATCAAATAAGCACAAACAGGTAGTAAATGAAGTTATTATAATATTATAGTATTAAATTTTAAAATCTAATTTCTTCATGAAGTATTAAAATAGACATGTGAAATATCAACAATAACTTTTTTTTTGGATTTTAAAAACCGTCCGCTTTTATTAAGATATAATCCTAGAGAGGACCATTTGGTGGGATTTTATATATTGCTGGCTGCGCCTGCGACCGTCTTACTTTTGTTATTTCTCCTTCGGCATTTACCTTACGAACTGAGGAAACGCAGTAAATCCAATTCAATAAGTGCACTTAAGTGTTCTATCTCTCACATAGAACCCAAATGCACCAGGAGGTGATTCAGACCCACTGGTGTTTAAAATTACTGGGGATTTTTAGAACTCGCCACAAAACACGACGATCACATTTCCATTTTGAGAAGTTTTTTTTTTACTTTATTTAAAAAGCAAAGACGATTTAGCGAACCTAGTCCGTCATTCATGCATAACTTTACAAAATTACAGCTGCTCGTAAAAATCGGTGTGGAGGTAGTAACTTTCTGAGATATAAAACAATAAAAACTTTATTTATTAGGTACAGTTTCAGAATGCATGAGTTTTCATTAACATAACCGCCAGTGGCGTTCCAAGATTTTGGCTTCAATTTTCAATTGTAATTTTCTCGAAACCTATTAACTTAAGGATATATTAACTCAAACGTTACCATTTATGGTATATCACAGATTTTAAGTTTGCCACAACTTTTATAATCTCCTGGTAGTAAAATAATTTCGTTGTATCTATAAATCCACACCAGTCTTTTGTGAATCTTTATGTTAAAAAAAAATTAGTTAACTTTTTCTATCTTCTAAATAAAGTGTTTATTATTTTGTTATATAAAGACTGTCCAATCCCTGTATAATTCATAAACGACCATGAAATTGGTTTCAATGAATCAGTTTAGGTACTATTTTTTATGGGAAAATGACAAATGACACATTCCAATCCTGCGAAGTTGGTTTCTGTAGATCGCCTTCTTCAACACTGCCAATGTGCGCAGCTTATTTGCATAAACCAAGTGTCTTAATAAGAAACAAATAGGTATACTCAAATCCAGAGATTTCGCAGATGATTCCTTTGATTGTGACAAGATTACAGACTTCTGAACAAAATGGTATTATATTGATTAATTAATAATAATAATAGTTTATTATATAATAATATAATGACATATATTTATTATATAATAACAGTTTATAATAAACTGTGAAAATTTAAACACATTTTGTTTAATTAATTAATCAATATGGATATAAATTTTCATCAAGTAAAGGCCGAATCAATCCAAAAAATGGTATTACCTGGCGTAAGCACTGGAAATACATAAATGCATTTTAGTATATTTTGTAAGTACGAAATGTGAACAGAAAGCTAATAAATGCAATTTTATACATGAATAACAATAATGAAATCCAATAAATTTTCGACTGAAATGGAACTTACACGAGTCCAATTTTGTTCACAATACGTATGGATGAAATAGCCAAAAATGGCACCCGAAGCTGAAAAAAATAGTGATTGGTATGAGAAAATAACAAGAACAGAATGTCTGTATGATCATAGCAGCAAACGAAAAAGAATGACAAGAAAAGATAAGCATATGGAACATGGAATGAAAATAAACATCGAAAAAACTAACGTAATGAAGATAGACAAAGAGGAGGATGGAAACAGACTTAAAGAAGTAATAAAACTCTGATATTGTTAAGCGAATTGAAAAGACTCTGAATAGAATCTTTCTTCATTACAAAAAGAAATAAGCAGAAGAAGATAATAAAATTTGTCTTGGGCAATATATAGACTCATTTTGATATGCAGCAATGAATCATGGGGTGAAGGTGGAGAACAAATTACAAGGCAGTTGAAATGAAATACTTTAGAGGAGTGAAAGAATGTACACGCATGGAGAAACATCGAGATAAGAAGAACTTGAATCGGAACTTATAGCCGAATTTATAGAGAAGCAACAACTGGGATGCCTAGGAAAAATCTACAGAATTAATAACAGAGGCTAGTAAAACGAGCATGGGAAGCAAATGTATCAAGAAGAGAGAGACGAAGACAAAAGAAATAAGGGATAGCAAAGCAAGTAAAATCTTAGAAAGCAGAAATATAAATTGAAGGCGAAGAGGATGGCGTAGGACAAAAAAATATGAACTAATTTTGCACACGAAACAAAATTACTGTGGAATGAAAAAGAATTTTATGGCAATAGTAGAAACCAGTGGTGAAGTATTCCAGGAGATAATAGAAGATTAGAAGCATAAATTGTGAAGACTACATCGTCTGAATCAGTCAACCTAGATGATTTTATTATAAATTAATATGCTGTTTTAACAGAGTAAACAAGCGTGGAGGTGGAGTTAGTATTTGGAGTAAACTTACACGTAATATTACTAAAGTGTTCTGCATAGCTGTCGAAGAAATTTGTGAACTCTGCAGTTGTCTTGTACACATATCCAACAAGAAATATATGGTTATGGTCATATATAAGCCTCCTAATGCCAACGAAGAATTAGTTTTTTCACATTTAGACGATCAAGTAATAAATTTGTACGAAATGGCCGATTTCCATGTACCCTGTGGCGATTATAAATCGGTTAGTAAATTTTATGACCGAATTCAATCTTCAGATGAAGGTGACAACCGGAACTAGAATAACAAGCAAATCTACAAGTTGCATTGATAACAGTTTTTGCGACATAGATATGTGACATTTCCGTAGTAGATACTTACTTATCGGATCACACATATCAAGCGGTAGAAATAGTAACAGAGAAATGGGTCAGGGCCACAAAGCCGACATTCGGAAGAAATATTTCTCAAAAGAATATTAATTTATTTAGTAATCTGTTGGCGAACGAAGATTGGGATAATGTTAACTTAGCCCATAATGTAAATCACAAGTTCAACTCATTCATAGAAATATTTCTTCATCATTTTGATAACGCTTTCCCTTTGTTACTCAGACAATTACCAGCCAAGAAGAATTCCAGTCCTTGGATAGACGAAGAATTGAAAGAACTTCATTATAAATATGTGCATTGAAATGTCTAAGTTAGATAAAATTTTAAATTGTGATTTTTATCGCAAGAATTACTTAGAATTCAAAATTATATAAAGCAAAGATTGATTTGGCAAAAAAATGTACAACGACAACAGAATAAGGAATGCGACTAATATCTCCAGGATTAGTTGGAATATTATCAATGATTCTAATTCTGACAAGCACACTAATTAATGGAAACTAACTGACGGGGAAGTGATTACGGATACGAAATGTGTATGTGAATCAATGAATCAATTTTATTAATTTATCTAAAAATGCACCTACTCCAAGCAAACTACATCTAGCAGGAGAACCTCTTTATTCTAGTATGTATTTGACACCTACTGATAAATACGAAATTCGGAATATAATACACAAGAAATGTTTCAAGAAATTTTCTGGACTTGACGGTATACCGGGTACAGTTATTCGTGGAGTTGTGCCAGTGTACAAAAACAAAGACGATCCACACATACCGGCTTCTTACCGACCAGTGGCTATTCAGAGTCAGTTTGGAAAGGTCTTCGAAGAAGCCTTCAATAAAAGACTGATTTCTTTCATAAACCAACACCACGTTTACTCCGACTCACAAAATGAATACAGAACAGGAAGATCCACGACTGTAGCTATAGCGAACGCTTATGCTTGTAGAATTAAATAAGAAAAATAAAATCTATGCCCTACATTTCAATTTGAGTCGAGCATTTGACTCTGTAAATTTAAAGCTGCTTACAAACAAATTAGAAATTCTTGGAATCAGAGGAATACCAAATAAGTGGATACAATTCTACTTATCTGACAGGTCGCAGTGTGTTTCAATTGAAAAACACCTTTCTAGTGAGCAGAGCACAGTAGTTGGAGTACCTCAAGGATTTATTTTAGGACCGGTCCTCTTTACTTTCTTCATAAATGATCTTCCCGCTTGCTGTACAATACCTGCACAAGTGATACTTCACGCCGACGACACGAGCTTCATGATAACTGGAAACAATGAAGAGTCAGCCGTGAAAGCAGCTTCAGCTTCCGTACAGCAACTTGCAGAATGGTGTAAAGGAAATCGTTATTGAGAAATTCATTTGCTTATTTTTCAAGAACTACAAATCCTATGGAATCCTTGAAATACACTGGGATCATAATTTTCCTTTAATATGCAAAACTTAATTGATGTATGATACATCACGAACTAAATTATAATTAATACAGCAAATCGTATGTACAAATAATATTGTTGCAACAAGTTTCAAACTTTAAAACTAAAATAACAGAGCATAATGTATGCATATGCAAAATTGAAATTTTGATATGAGAATTAATATTCAAAAATATTTAATTATATGTATACATTGTGCATATTGTTCTGATATCGATCGTTTATTTGAAACATTTTTTTTTCCTGTAGTTTTAATACCATGGTACATTGTTTGCATCTTCAGGATTACCATTTACAGACGTATTAAAAGCGAAAGTATGTTTCAGTCATTCAATTTTGATCGATGGAAGTTTGGTGCTAAAATCTAAAATCATGTCGCTCTGCATAATCTCGGGATTTACTGTAAAAAGCTGTCCTCCGTTCCCATTCGCGTTCCGTTCTAGCTCAACGTAATATTCAATCCCATACGGCGATTTAAACGCCACATTACGGTGATGTATCACGACGTTACATAAAAACACGACGTAATTGCTGTTTCCATTCAGCGTATTTTTTCCCAGCATCCTTCGAGCACAATTAAGTTGGGCAAGACAGCATCGTGAATAATGATACAAGACGTACTGCTCGTACCGCATTCTTTGCGTGCGGTAATTTATTATTCGCAAAATAAATTATATTTATTAAGACGAATTTAATGAGGCGAGTGCGTAACGTCCGCGCTGGAGCGTAATTATTATTTTCATCGTTTTCTTGTTGTTACGTAATCGGCTGCGTAATCGACAGCGCGCGATTTAAATTATCACATTAGCAGATCTGCTTTTTGTTTTAATTGAAATATCTTATAAAATTGCTGGACCGTAAAACCGAACAACTACACACGCGATTAACAAATCCTGTAATCAAATAAATCTGGTTTTTGTCAACGGTTTATCACGTCCCTCTATCTTGTTATTGTTCGGCCGGAATGCCCGTATCTTAATAAATTCATTTAAAAATGAGGCAGGGACAGTTATTAAACAAGTTTTTGCTCATCTGCTATATTTGAGGTTTTCCCTTTAGATTTTATCTTGATTAATACGTGCAATAACGTTTATTGAAGTTTTTCTCCAGGAAATTCTTCGCCCACTAACACAACTCGTATCGAATTTTTATATCCCTTTTACTTGTCGGAATACCTTTTATCTACTACACCACAATAAAGAAAAACACCTTTTATAATGTGTCGACATTTCTCAAAGTCAAAAGTATAATTTCCTTTTATTTGTCATTCAAATCTTTATTTCAGCATAAAAGGTGCTTTAAGTAAAAATTTTCTTTTGAATAAACTTAAAAAGTAAAAACCTCAATCAATTATTCGAAACCAACTTGAGATATTTTGTCACGATCCTTAAACTTAGAGGGTCGCTGGAGGGTTGCTCATAAGGAGCTAGTAGCGACAAAGTAAATAAGAAACATACCTATTGTTAATCTCTATTGCCAAAAACTACTTTGAGTCTTTTTTTGATGATCTATTTCTAATCAATTGTTTTGTGAATACTTATTTGCAAAACATGGTAAACCCACGTGTAAGGCTCATAGTAAAATTAAAAATAAATAAAAACTCGAATCTTCTCCACATAAATTTAATGTGAACACGCTACATGTAATTACATGTTTCGGCCTAACGATAGAATATTAAATAAAAGGCCATCTTCAGGCTGAAATATGAGAAAAATGTCACAAAGGTGGAAAAGATGAAAACTGTGAGAGAACTTACCAAAAAATTAAAGAACGAAAACTAAAAAACCACTACATGTGAGGGTAAATTAAATTTATTACATTATTAGTACATTAAATTTATGTGGAGAAGATTCGAGTTTTTATTTATTTTTGAGAATACGTATTTATTAAAAAGAAAAAAAGTATAACTTTAGTGAATAACTGATTTATGAAACGTGCTGTATATAAATAATTTACTAATATGGAACTCATTATAAGCGACATTTTCATTTATGATTAATAGTTAAGCAGCTATTGAAGAAATACGTACCCAATGATGCAGCCTGTATAATAAAACTTTTATTTGTCGGAAAACTAAATAATGAAGTGGTTTTTTCTTTTGAAGATGTATACGGCGAATTTTCCTCATTACTCATTACATTCGTCGGTAAAAAATGTGTTAAACAGTTTCACTTAAGGAGAGACTCCGCTTGTAAGAAGCAAGATAAGGAAGTGATCGATTTAAGTGTCACGGAAAACGAAGTTATGGTTTTTTACCCCGTTCCTCTCTCTGAAGGGGAGGCTAGGAGTGGAAGCATCCACACCCAAAAAAGCAGAAGTAACATAATCCTAAAAAAAAGATGGTACTTCTGTATCATTTAAGGTTTGATTCTGTTAGTTAATTTTAATGAAAAAAAAAAAAAATCAGCAGTCATTGATAAGGTTAGGTTACATGACAACAGCCTAATGCATACTCTTGTTGGAAACACACCCAAAATTCAGTTTAATTTTTTTTCAGTGGTATAGAAATGTTAATTGGCTGCGCTGAAATGTTTGAGCCTGAAACTTTTAGATCTTACTACATATTACAAGATGTTTGCATTTGAGCATCAGTTTGATAAAAAGTGAATTTAAATATGAAAAAAATTTATGAATTACTCTATTCAGTAACTTTTAAATTATATTTGAACGAAAATTATTAACTGACTTTCTCTCTTTCCGTTATTTGCGCACGGTGTTACAAGTTCATGTGAAGTATCATCGTCAATCTAGTTGATTGACTCCATCTGTAAATTGCACAACAAACACATAACTTGGTAACATGATTCAATAAATTTCAGGTCACAAGTTGGTTGTGGAATTAAATGCCTTAGCTAAATAGAGAATTTGCTGTCAGCTTCACATTTGAGTTTTATTTATCAATTTTGCACCTAACCTTTCTTCAGTCAAGTATTAAATCACTAGTTTCCTAGTAAACTAATTTTTATTTTATATTTTTACAAAATGGACAGAAGGCTTACATCATGGAATCTTGTTTTCGATTAGCGAAACAGTGCTGTAATCCAAATGCGTCTGTTCTAAGTTAAAACATAACTTTTTTTTCCACATTCGCTTGAGACGTAAAATTTATTGAAACATAGGTTATTTTCAAAATTATATTTGATTGGTGATTTCTAATAATAATTGTCAATTGATTTATACTTGATTTATATAAGAACTGAATATTAAAATGGTAATTTTTTACGTATTTAGATATTTTCTTATCGACCATGTTTCCCAACTGATTCCTTCTTTGATGTATTGTTCATTTTATTGTTAATCGCATACAATTTATCTACTGTACTACATCCGTTCATCTTCCTTAAGAACTTCATTCTTGTTACTAGTATTTGGCTCTCGTCTTTGTTATTGTTCCTCACTTAATGTTGTGTTTTTTCTCGTTTTTTTTTTTTAAATCTCTATATAATTTGTTGTTTATATTGTCAAATTCAAAAGCAACTTCACACCGTAGGTAATTGGTAGGTTTATTCAATCGTGTTATCGAATAGTTAATTTTTGTTAAGAAAAATATGTCGAATGTAAGAAAAGAAAAATAATGAATAAACTTAGTAAAATAAAATCAATCAAACAATCAAATTATAAAATATGTATTTAAGTCGAGATATCGAACTTCGCTTTATGTATGTAGTATGCATCAGTAAACTGTTTTTAATAATTCAGCAAATTCTTTTAATTTCGCAACGACCTGCAGTATTCTACAGATGCAGACGTAATTAATATCATTAAAGAAGAAAGATCTGCGAACAACATTAATAATAATGTTTTACGACGGACAATTTCGAAATCGCGAAATTATTAAAGCAATCTGCGTTCCTTGCATGTTGTGAGACAGTTAATTCGCCATCTATTCAAATAAGGCGTGCGACCATTAATCGTCGATTTCGAAACGTCCCGTTTCGCGTTTATCTCATTTAATCATCAGTTTAACAGCAATTAGACTAATTGCGCGGTTCATATTCAAATTAGAGAAATAGTTGAGCGTTTATTTACCCATTAGTTTACGGTATTTGGAATTTAACCGTAAGACTCTGCATAGTTTTCATGTTCCCTTACTATTAACAAATTGTGTTATGCATCTGTAAAATGGATGGAAAAATTTCATTCGCAAATAATTTGGTATAGATAAATAATTATTCAATATAATTATCTATGCAATTACCGACAAAAATGGAAGTATCTGAATATTGAAGTGCTAGGTACAAAGTTTTATTTTCTTTCTATTGCATTATTAAATGTATGTTGTAGAACTTTTTATTTATTTATGCCCATCTGGGGTTAATTAATATTTTCAGATAATCAGTTCGAGGTAAGCGGGCCATATTTAAAACGGTCATTAGCAATAATGTTTCTAAACCTTAAAATGTGTGATAGACCCGATATTTCAGTTATGCCGCATTTAGACTAAGTGAGCGAATGCTCATTCTGCAGCTACTTTGTCAAATTTTACGTATAAATTTGACAAAGAAGGGGAAAGAATGAACATTCGCTCGCTTGGTCTAAATGCGGCATTACAGTTTAACTTAAATAATAATAATAATAATAATATGTCTTTATTTTCCGCCAAGAATATACAATACATGTAATAAAAACAGTACCTACGTATTGTATTGTATCTTCAGTTTATTTCCAAAGGGAGGATTGTTCTTATAATTGTTACTATGGGAATAAACTAAAGATTAAAGTTAAATTGTTACTGAAATACCGGCCATAGAATCGTACATGAATGATCGATTCAGTGCGCGGTATATGATGGGGTGAAAAGCACAACAAGAAAATTAGATACCAGCATCCTCCAGTGCTCGATTCTGAAACTCTACTCTTTCTTATGGTTAGTATTGGCTTGCTGGAGAATTTGACTCTCATAAGGGGCTATTCTGTAACTTATTAACAGGCTGTTAAAATTTAAAGGTACGTTAAAATTCAAAATAGAGTCTTGTGATTGGCTGTTACTATAGTTACGAAATTTAACAACCCTTTAAATATAACGTCTTCGATGCAGAATAGGCCCTATACCATGTTGTTTGTATGTAGGGTTACCATCTGACCGGATTTTGAAAGCTTAGACCAGACTTCGAGCAGACTATTCTTCATAACTAAAGTTCGGATTTTATGTAAAAAGCATCTTTTTTATTATTAGGAGTATCAATGTGATATTTAGGATACAAACATCACTAAAATAATTAGAATGGCGGTATAAAAACATTACCTATTTTGCATGAACTGATGGTTTAGTGCATATTTTCGGTTCTCATGCCTAAAATGCATATTTTCTACATTTCGAACATAAAATCAAAATAAATAATTGATTTTTATCACAAAATTAGGTAAGCAAGAATAAAAAAAATCGCCGGTCTTATTTTTGCAGTTCACTGAAATGTTTACTGTCGTACTTGCCGGGCGGCCGTTACTATATTACTTTATTAGTTTATTACGGTCTCCTCCCGGTAATTTCCCATTCGTAAGAATGAGGCCTGCAGATGTGTCGGATTATCTTAAATCGTGTGCAAGTGTATAAAGAAAAATTACCGAACGTTCCTTTATCTCCCGAACCCGTTGTTACCCGATGGGGAACGTGGTTAGATGCAGGCATATTTCACGCGAATAACTTTTGTAGTATAAAAAACGTTGTGTTAGATTTCACTGATTCAGTTGAATCAATTGCAAAATGTAAAAATCTGTATGAAAAACGTGATCAGTTAATCTATATCAAAGCTCATTATAGTAACTTAAGTAGCTTTATTAAAACATTACAGACGAGCAAGTGAGTTTAATAAAATCAATTGCAATTGTATCAGATTTCGAAAATTTGTTAAAAATTGCCCCAGGCAAAATTGGAAAAACAATACTTACGAAATTAATAGCGTAACAACCAATAACGTTGGTTTTAAACAATTAACTCGAATATCAAATATTTTATCATTAGAATCTACTGAAGATAATGATTTAGATTTGGATTTAGATCCTCACCATGTTGCAGCATTTAAGTATGCACCCATCACGTCAGTGGATGTCGAAAGAACATTTTCAACGTATAAAAATATATTGTCAGATAGACGACAAAAATTCAACGTGGAAAACTTAGAAAAACATTTGATTGTCAACTGGGATAATAAGAATAGCATACATTAAGTTGGAAGCTGAATAGTTTTAAGCGTTATGTTGCTTAGATCATATTTAATAAATAGAATTATTATTATTTTTATTTAATGTACATAGATAATGAAATATGTTCTCTAAAATTATTATTGTTTTTGTGCTTAAATGTAGACATGTTTTGATTACTTGTTTTATTTCATCAGAAACAACATGCATAAAAGGGCATAAATTTATGTACGAGAGCATATTTTTGACATATTTTTTGGAAAAACGTGACATATTTATGGGAATATTTTTAACATTTCTTGTGCATAAAAATCTGAACTTTATTCATAACACTGAATCAACGTGTCAGTCACTTTTATAGGAAAAAGAACTAAGTCTCTTGCATGAATCTTGGGTCTACAGATTTAATGACTGGCAGATATAACATTGCATATTAAATACATTGCGAAAAGCGATATCAACATGTGAGAGCGATAAGCAATAGCCGGAAATGTGAAGTGTAAGAAAGATATCCCTACATTCTGCATTAACCTAACCAACGGAATACAATATTGTACATAACTTATGACAATACATGCTTATTTTTATACATAAGTAAATGCAGAAATTGGTTGCAAGTTGATTGCAACGGTGAGATTGCAGTGGAGTTCTCGAGCTACTAACGACAAGGCCCCAAAGAGGTAGAGATGCGAATTGTAGTTGATTACGGCGAACTAGTTCAGTCGATCTCGTTCACTGAAGTGAATCGTTCAAATGACTAGTTCATTTAGTTCAGCTAGTTCACTGCCATTCCTCGTCATACGAAGGACTCGCAACTCGCAAAACATGCGTTTACGAACTATATTCGTAGCGATTTACTGGCTTTATTAATGACGATTTAGGAATCATTACAATTTTTCTTTTATATCCAACCAAAATGAAGTACCTAATAAGTAGTTATTAAAATAATCTTCCAAAATCATGCAGTTATTTATTGAAAAGTTATGTAATAACATTAAGGGCCGTTTTCGTAATAGAACTTTAAATTTAAAGTAACTTTAATCTATAAAAATACATTAGTTTTTCTATTCTTAAAGTGACTTTAAATTAGAGTCTCCTTTAGTTCTATTATGAAAACGGCCCTAATTAAATTAAATTGATATAAAACAAAATTATAATACTCTAATACACATTATTTTATGTTCATCTTTAGTTTTAATGGTAAAACAATTTTGCTATTTTTCTCAGCGTACGCCATTCATCGTTTTAATCTTTCAATTCTTTTAATAAATTAGTAATAATTATGTAAATACATATTGTTATTTTTTTAAGGTAATCTTTTCACAATTATTGTTGCGCACGCCTCAGCAATTAATAGTTATTTTTGATTCTAGATCGCGAAATGACTCTTTTGCATTTGAGAATGAATATTTTTTTGCGAGCTGAACGAGCAAAAGAAATCATTCGAGAATGCAAAAGCATTTCGCAATCGAGTATCAAACAACATTTTTTCGAAAACTGGTGTCCAAATATTAATGTTACCCATCAGAATGTTGTGATCAACTAATTGTGAAAGCAACCATATAAATAATCAAAAATTTCAGGATGCGAAATAACAAGTGTCTAAATAAAAACCTGGTCAAGCAGGCTGCATTTAGTAATTCTGTTATGTAAATATAATGGATAAATTCTCAATCACAACCCACTTGACCAGGTTTTTATTTAGACGCTCGTTACTTTTACGTTACGTTACGTTCTGGATGTAAAACAGTCGCTTCGCGTCATAATAGTTGCCATGTAAATATAAACTTTTATTGTCAATTTTAGAAAAATGTAATTTTCAGCTATGGTAACTTTTTACGTGTGAACCTTCTCCACCTATCTGTGTGTATTTATGTTAAAATATTGTTCAATATACCTACATATAAACTTATATTTGAAATTCTAGTTTATTTTTATGATTCGTAGAATCAGAATTCTCATAGTCTTGCGGTCATGCGACATAACGCCCACAAGCCGCAAGAGTTAACGATTCATTAGCTACCCATACATTGGCAGGATTACTGACAGGCTTGGCTTGATGGGATGGATTGACAGTACTGGTCCAGCACGCCAATCCTTTCGTCGGCATTAACCAGGAGTATTATCGACAGGCAAATCCCTTCACGGTCAAAGACGCCCAGAAATACTGTCAATGTTTGAGCATCTATTTAGTTCGTGTCAGTCAGGCGACCGACGCGGACGCTTCAGCGACTCGTTCATTCGCGAACTAACTAAACTGAACTCGTCCATCAGTCATTTAGTTCAAACGAACTAGTTCGTTCGTGAATTAAACGAAATCCGTACGCTGGACTCGTACTTAATACGTCAGTCATTTAGTTCAAACGAGATAGTTCGTTCGCGACTGCAGAACGAATCTTCATTCGAATGAATAGTTCGTTCGCGAACTGCACATCTTTATAAAGAGAACAGCTGCCGAAGGATGTTCGAGGAATCCATTGCATTCAAAACCGATTTGCAACAAATTTCTAAACTCTTAAATTTTCAAATTAGTAAATAAATTACGTGCATTTCTGTTTGCGTTTTATTTCTAAAATACACATGATGATTGTGCTAAACAAGTAATTTTGAATAAGGGAAAGATATCTACAACTCTGTTCCAACCGTTCCAACCTTATTTGGTGTTATTAAAGTTTTTGGGAGTACACTTGAATTCTGGACCAGGAGTCTCATCATGTGGCCATAAGCTATTTGAAAATTCTGTTGTTTTAACATGTTGACTATACTCTGTTTATTCAACAGATATAGTAAATAACGAATTGGTATTGGGAAATAACGACTTAAATAACGAATTGATATTGCTTAATTTGACTTCGGGTGGAAAACGAGTAAGGCAGTATCACAATGGAGAAGAAAAAGAATCACGCCACGCTACTACGCGTCCGCTACGTGTCATTTACTTGATTACTATATCTATTGAATAAACAGACTATAGTTGACGTTATTTATTTTGACTTTGTACTATACTATTCGTCTAATTGAAGTTCCAGAAATGTTTAAATTAGAGTGATTTTTTAGGGCTTCTGAATGCCACAAGAAAATACAAATTTTCGGAAATAATTACTCAAAACCAAATGAAATAAAACATTCCGTTTATCAAGCTTGATGTTTTCTTCATTTCTTACCGATTTTTGGCGTTCGCGCTGTGGAACATCTTTTACTAAACTAGAGTTTCTTCATTTATTTAATAAATCATTCATAGTTTTCCTTATTAGCACTGAAATACCAGAAAACTGTTCGGAACCATAACTTTCGCAGTCGAATAATTTTTTTTCATAATTTTAATACTTTGCCGGAAGACTTAAAATTGTTGAATAATACAATAGCTTTTAAAAACAAATATAGCCACGTTTTGCTCATGTAGCAGTCAGAAAACTTAATCCGTTTCAGATAAATTTGTAACAAATGTAAACTGTTAAAGTTTAACTTAATTAATTCAAAACTCGTTTGTTTATTAAAAAAAAAAAGTAATAATAATGTAATGTATTAAAATCTAAAAGGTTAAGTGGAAGAACAGTGCAGATACTTGCACTGAACTTCGCCTTTTGGTCTAATGTAATATGTTCTTTTTCATTTGTAAAGAAAAATAATATGTTTCCTATGTAGGCCAATAAAGACAATTTATTATTATTATTATTTCGATAGTAAACATTCGTTGTTTGAATATTTTTATTCGTTTGCGCATCTTCATTCATTTAGTTATTTTGTTATTTTCTAAGAAAGTTGTATAATTTACATAGATGTTACACTGGATTTTCTTATTATTTTACAGTTTTGATCACTGTATATCATTTGTATAATGAATTACCCAATGATTTTCTTAATAGTTTTACAACCTTTAGTTTAGTGTTACTTTTTGTAGTGTAGATTTTTTAAATTTGTTACACAGATTAATTTCAATTTTGTTTTTGATTCAGGGCCATGTTTCATTTGGAAGTTGTTATAGATTTTTAATTACGCCCTAAATGCGCAATGAAAAATATTTCAAAACAGCTGCTGGACATAATTAATGTGCGGACACTTACTACCACACTCTCTAACAGCACTGTTAATTAAAATATATGCGCTACATGACTTATGCAGATCGTTATAGCCCAAGAACGCTATAAATTTAATTTTCTAACGTGCATTTATTTCTTCTTACGGCGGCCGATATATTTTATTTGGCATCCTTGTCTGGAACAAATGGCCGGAGCGCTACCTTTTTCGCGTAACGTTGTGAAACTCGTATCGGTTTACGTATGTAAGTACACACCGTTAGAAAATCTTCCTCTATAATTAAAGGATATCGCCTGTTTAATGTTGGAACCGAACGAAAATTTAATGATATATATTTAAAGCCGGTGAATTTGTTAATGATATGGCTAACGTAAACGTGTCCAGATTAAAGTGCAAAAAGATAAACGTTATGTTTACTCTTTACGTTATTTCACTTTGATTTTTTAATAGTATAATCAACCAATTATACAAATAGAAAGTTTCAAAAATAAAAGAAATATGTATGTAGTTTCCAAGCTTATATTATATTATAATAAAAAGCGAGACATAAGAAAAATACATTTCTATTATTTATTTTCTCGAATTCTTTAGGCATGACGTGAAATTGATACATTGCATGTTTATTTATTTTGGTGTTTGTTTTGCTTGTGAAAATTTAATTTTATTAAGGCATTTTTTAATTAGTTTCACGCTTTTTTATACTACATTAAATAATGTTCACTTACATCAAGTTTTAATGAATTTATGTATACCCGTATTTGTTTACTGAGTTTTTAAGTTCTAATAAGACACTCACCGTAATGACCCTGTACAAATTCGGAAGTTTTAAACCAAAGGTGTAAAATGAATTGTACAAATATCTGAAGCAAAACTTATGGCAGATTTCACAAACGTTACTTAAATTTAATCATCCGTTAAAACTAAACATTGCCATGGTTACATGTGTTGAAGGTATAGGAATGATTATTCTTAATCGATGATTAAAGTTAAGTGACATTTGTGAAATCCAGCGTTAATTTCTCTCTTAAAAATTTAACTAACAAGTTTTTTTTCTCAATTTAGAATTTAATGTACATATATAGAGTTCTTTTAGAGTTGTGATACTTAAACGTACAGAAACTTCTGCCGCACCCTATTAAATTTAAATTTAACGAGGAACTAACCAAGTTGAGTGGTATTATAATAGAACAATAGTAGCACGTCTGTTAACGAACGCACCTACACACGCATTTCCACTCGGGGCATTTTTATTGTAAAGAATAATGGGCGCAAAAATTACCAATTTACTCATACAAATACGCTGGGCGCTTCGCTAATTAATGGACTTAAATTAGGCTATTACCTGTAATGATTCGACAAAAATGTTTAATCGAATCCACTGCAAAAAAGTGCTACGTGTGGGATGCTATAATTGTCGGGGAAGTTTTCGAAATTAGTTCACCATAATGGAAACAGCTGTGGACCAAATTTTTTTTGTATTTGCAAATTAAAATTTCTTCAATTCGAGTAAGTAAATTTAAGGCGTGAAATAATAAACTTTCTGTCACTGCGTGTTTCATTTAAATCGTTACGTACGTTACTGACTGGACTTATAAAGCGATTTTCACAGCGTGCGCTTTTTTACTTCTTTGTTCAGGTTGCACAACGTAAATGACTCTTATAAAACAGCGCGATGCGCGTGTTGTCTAATTTTATACACTCATTCAGTATAATGCACGGATTTAATAGTACAACAATAGCCTTTTTTGAAACCCATTGTGCCGTTTCGGTGCTTCAGCGTTCATTGTGTGTGTAATTTAAATAGTAAGCGCATTGAAAATAACAGCACTAACAGTAAAAACGCAAATAAATGTTATCGGCAAACGTACACAAAAAGTCAAATTTGTGTTACCACAAAAGAAAATTAGGTATTGTGTTGACGTGTATGCAGATTATGAAAGTGATCGCTTAATTTCGGGCTAAATGTATAATAGTTCTTTGAACTATTACTCCTCTTTTTGATGTATTTTTTGAATGGCATGCGTCAAGTTTATTAATAAGAACTATTATAGATTTATAGTCATACAGGATTTTTAGCTGTTAAAAAAATACTGATGTAATATCAATATTTTCATATAGCATTTCTGCTACTATGTTAAAAATGTGCTTGCCTTTTTGTAAGCTTGCCTTAATAAATATTATAAATTGTTCTCTTGAACAATGTGTCTTTCCTGATATTTGGAAACGTGCTTTAATTACTCCACTGCCGAAGTGCGATAAACCTACTGCTCCCAGTGATTTGCGGCCTATCAGCGTCCTTCCTGTTATCTCTAAAGTTTTGGAAAGAGTTATATATAATCAGTTGAGTACATACCTTCATGAATTTCGGTTTATTCCCTCATGCCAGTCAGGTTTCAGACCGCGTCACAGTACAACAACAGCTCTTATAGATATAGCTGATGAGTTTCTCTCTGCATCTGATAATTATAAAGTATCTGTTTTAATATTGCTCGACTATTCTAAAGCGTTTGATATGCTAGATCACAGGCTTCTTTTAGCTAAACTTTTATATTACGGGTTGTCATCTTCGGCAGTTGAGTGGTTTGCTAGTTATTTCCGTAATCGTTCTCAGCTGACACGTATAAATTCGGACGAAGGCTATAAATACTCCTCTGTCACGGACGTCAATGCAGGTGTTGCACAAGGCTCTATTTTAGGGCCACTATTGTTTAATCTCTACATGGCTGACTTGTATGAAAATATTATAAACTGCAAAATTCGCGCCTACGCTGATGATAACCAGATGTTTTATTCGTTTTTTCCTTCTGATTATGATACAGCTATAGCTAAGGTTAATCAGGATTTGGACTCAATTAGCGTATGGTCCAAAAATAATGCATTAAAGTTAAATCCGAATAAATGTGCCGCTATGCTAATTGGTACTAAATGGCAGTGTGACAAAATTGATCATCTTTTGCAAAACGTATTTTTGTTAGATAACATTCCTTTGACTTTAGTTAAGCAAATAAAAAATTTGGGAGTTTTCTTTGATTCATATCTTACCTTCACATTTCACGTAAACAAACTAATTCAAAATGCATACGGTAGGCTACGATCCATACACAGGTATAAACATATTTTACCATTCAGAATAAAATTACTGTTAGTTGAATGTCTTGTTTTATCCACTTTTAATTATTGTGATTGTGTCTACGGACCGTGTTTATCGTCTGAAAATGTTTACCGAATCCAAAAATGTCAAAATTCATGTATTCGTTTTGTAGGTAATATTACCAGAAGGTCTCATATAACTCCTTTCTACGAAAAACATAAAATTTTAAAAATGGTGGTACGTAGAGAACTTCATTTATGTTGTCTTGTCCATAAAATATTAGAAACACAAGAACCTAGTTATTTGTTTTGTAAATTAATTTTTCTCCGAGATTTACATCAATCTAAAACCCGTCAAATATGCATGTTGAACATACCAATTCACAGAACTGCGTTCTTTAGAGGATCTTTTTCTTACTCCTCCGTTCGTGCTTACAACGATGTCCCTGATGTGTTTAAAACATTAAAATACTTCTCTTTCAAGGCGAAACTGAAATTATTTTTATTATCTAATTAGTTGCTTAGAGTTTCTGGTATTGTCAAACGTATTACTTAGTATAAGTTGGTTATATTATTTTCGATTGTATATTTAGCTATGTGTACTTGTACACACGTGTGTTTGTCGTACATTTATTGTATAACTATATATTGTTATTTTCAGCTATATGAGGTAGGATAGCAACAGCCAGCGGCTGAAATCCCGCCTGAATAAAGTCCTGTTATTATTTTCTATGGGTGTATGTCTGTTATCACTTCATTAAGATTTCAGTATTTTCATAATCGTTCTTGGAGATCAGATTTGCAACAAAAATAAATTTGTTTCTTTAATAAAATATATTGATTGGGACATTGTAAGAAACAGTGAGACTATCACAAAGTACAATTAGCTTTTTACATACGATTAGTCAAGCTTCTCCATTAGTGTTAAACGCAAGAGAACAATGGATGACACATAATCGGGACACAGCACGAGTATTTTCTGACCTGTAAATTGTGCCGTGTATAGCAAATAACAACGAATACGGCCGCCCCATGAGCTATCACGCACGAGATGGCGGTCAGTGCGGACAAAGCGTGTCATCAAACTTGCAAAATTTTTGGCTGCAAGTCGGCTTGGATTGCAATGGGGCTCCCCAGCATATTATGTGTAGCTATTTCGGCCCTATTTGGGACCTTATCAGCAAAACAGTAGCTCGAGAACTCCATTACAACCCCGACAATCCAACAATCCAACAAAGATTTGCCATTGGAAGAAGAGAACGAATAACTATAAATAATAGGAGTAATGATTTAACATTGTTTCAAATAATTTTAAAATCACAAATATTTTCTATAGTTATTATGTAGATTGGCAGAAAATATTCCAGCATCTAATGACGATGTTCCAGATGATTATCAATTAGTTAATACAATACTATTCACCTATCTATTCCAATAATTCTAAATTGAAACGTTTGTTGCTAAACCAACTTCGGTCAGCCTTTGTCCCAACAGATTATGGACTCAGGACTCGTGTACGTTGCGTTGGCGTTGTAGTAGATTAGTCGCTGACAGGAACGCTGCAAATTCGTCGAGAATTGAACTGCTAGGGAAGGATAACTATGATACATGGAAGCTATAAATGCAGGCCGTACACAGTTATAAATATTGTGCGAATATGAGAATGAAACGGCAATAAAATGTGATATGAAAAATGCAGCTGACGTGTTAGCTTGGGAGCGTTGTAACTTAAGAGCACGGTCGATAAGCTCAAGTAAATTGAAGCAACTTAAAAGTCATGTAACTTCGCATAGATATGACTAAGGCTGGAAGAAATATGTATACCAATCTTAAGGCCCGGCGCGCGGCCTGTAACCTGAAAAAGTTACAAAAAATGACAGATAACATTGAGGCACGAATGCATTTAAGCAGTTTCTTTAATTCTGTGGATACATTAAACGACATGGGTGTCGAAACTAACGCGGATTTATTAACAATTTTATTGTTATACAGGTTGCCCTCCCTTATGAAAATTTCAGATGCGCTATTGAATCGCGCGACTAGTTGTCCACTTCGGAAGCATTTCGGATAAAAATTATCGAAGAAAGCAATGCTTGTAGGAATGAAGGGCGAAACGCGTCGTTAGACGCCAGTGGCGTAGATAGAAACTTGTTTCGGGGGGGGGACAAAAAAATCTAACGAGTACGGACTACTCAACATTTTATTTATGAAATATATACATATGAAAAACTTCTTTAGTATGAAATACACAGAACATAATATTTTAGAACCATTTCGGGAGGGGGGGGCACGGGCCCCCCGGGCCCCCGTCATATCTACGCCACTGTCAAACGCTATGTTTATAGAAAAGGGTTTGGAATGACCGAAAAAAGAAAACTTAGAAATGAACAAAAACGACGTTGAAAAGACAACTCATTTCGACGTTTTAAATGTAAGAAGCCCGGACAAAAAAGCGAATGAATGTCGAAGTAAAAATAAAAAAATATGAACCAAACAAATGGACAAGGTGTCTTCAAATATCTCGAGATATACAGGGTCCGGCAATAGTTATCGACGGTTTTGTGAGCGCTGTGGTGTGAGTACCAACATAATCTGGGGGAAAATATAATGTGAAATCATTCGGTGTGTTATGCAGTTTTAGTAGCCATGAATTCGTGGCCCGTGCAGCAACGTATTTTTTGCGTTACGGCATTCATTCAAACGGGATCCATAATCGACGTTCAACGCCAATTTCGACGAGAATCTAATATTCCTCGGCGTGGTAGGATTCCTTCGCGCAACATAACATTTCTGTCTGAAATGTTTAATGCTGTTGCTTGACGCGCTGCTGAACGCGTTAGACTTCGAGTTACCGCTCGACGTACCCTTTCAATATTTTCTGGCGTACGTACTGTTCTCTGAGTACCGCCGTAAATGTTGTTCACGTTTCCAGTTTGATTAAACCGTCGATGCCATTGCAAAATTGTGTTGCGAGAAGGAATCCTGCATAACACACCGAATGACTTTCGCATTATATTTTCCCCCAGATTATGTTGGTACCCACACCACAGCGCTCACAAAACCGTCAATACCTACTGCCGGACCCTGTACATACGATGAACGATCCAAATTGAAAAGTGAATAGTGGTGCCACGTCGCATATGTGCAGCAAAATAAAGCATTTTAAAAAAATTTACAATTTTACGAAGGAAAAGTGTGTTTTGTCGTGAACGAAAAAAGAGACATGACTCTAGATAATACGGATCTAAGAACAAATCTGCTATGGATCAGTAAAATTATTGATCGTGGATTTGAGGAAATCTTTCGAAAGAAAGTTGCGACTGTTCAAGACTCGAATGGAAATGTGACACTGAATGCCACAAGAGTCGATGATTTGTACTACGTATATGAATTTGGTCAAGACACGCGTGCTTTTACATACATAATCCATATTAAAGGAAAAAACAGTTTCAATAGAATTGCTACGCAGACGTTTGAGTCACATCGATGCGAGAGGCATCGAGAATGCAATTCGCAAAGGTACAATAAAGGGAATTGAAATTCTAGTCACGCATTCCTCCATCACATTAAACTGCGATATTTGCTTACAAAGAAAAATGACAAGGACTCTGTTTCTCAGAAAGTCGAGATGATAGGATAGACGAATGTCTTGGACTTGTTGCGTACTGATGTGTGAGGACCTATGAGGACACCTCCTAAGGGATTTATTGACGACAGCTCCAGATAGTGCGAGATTAGATTTTGAAAATCGAAGACGGAAGTATTCAAGGCAACTAGTGAGTACATAATCCTTGTCGAAAACAAAAAAAAGTAAAACCATGAAATGCTTCAAGTTTGACAATGATCGTGAGTAAATGAGCAATGAGTTTGACGACCTTTTTAAACGACCACTAGAAGGACTGACCTTTACCCACAACTCGAAGCAGAAAGGTACAGCGAAAAAAAAACTGCATCCTTCTTAACGTTGTCAGTTGTTATCTGAAGGAGTCAAGGTTACCTGATGCCTTCTGGGCCGAGTTAGTGAATTAACTTCGAAATCAACTACCCTCGAGGAATTTAAATGTTCGAACACCAGCGGCGGCCGATGCATGCGAAATTGGGAGAGCTACCGATGTGCGCTACGTATTGTTTATTTTCTGTTCGTGCGCTCAACGAGTATGTCCACAGCTTTCATCAATTTCACAGGCACCAGCCGTCGCTGACGAACAAAAGGCATGGACCGGCAAGGCACCCGTGTTAGTGTAAAGTATATTACCTTAACAGAAATTCTGGAAGAGGAAAATTCGACTTTCGTGCATAGGGAGGTAATTTCCTTGGCCGCAAAGATGAATCCAAAGCGTATCGAGTTTGGTGACCGGAGAAACATGATGTAAAATTTATGGAAAACAATCAGCCTTATTCAACGACATATAGTTTCAAACAGTTCTAAAGTGAACACGAAGGACAAAGATTCGGCGATTTATGAACATAGAATTACGTTTGAAATCCCTCATTGAAGATGGTCGAGAGAGTGTACATTCTGAAGATAGGTAGTGACAATTTTCTTGGCATTGACGATGAAACCGAAGGACCGTATTGCCAAAAGAAGACAAATATTCCTGCTAAAGTCATTTATCGATAATCTCAATGTGTAGCTAGAAGTCGACCTAAAATAATAAGGTCGGGCTTGAGGGGAATACCGATGATAGAACATCGTATTGTTTGGGATTTTACCGAGAATATTGAAAGTGCGGAACAAACATACGTCTTAGAAGGTAACCCGTCAAAATAGCTCCGACAAAACAGTCTGCACACAAAACAGCTCAGAAATTTGTTAATAGGTTTTAATAAAAACAAAACAAAGACGAATAATAACTTTATTCTAATATAACAAACACATTTTTATACAAAAAGCATTTGGAATATTTAAAAAATATATATATATATATATGATATTTATAATTCTAAGTTATTGGAAATTCGACGAAGGTAATCTAGGATATTAGTATTTGGATATTCCTGAGCCAAAATTAAAAGTCTTCTATTCAGTTGAACATATTTCATTTTGAATGTTTCTAGACGTCCAAATCCGGCTTTAAACGCATAAGCTGTATTTCGGAGTTGTCTTGTTCCTTCTTGAATTGATCAATTACTTTGAATATTGGTGGCTGATGACAATCAATGGTTTGCTGAAATGCACGATGCCAGCCTTCCACGGAATTGTTCATACGAGGAAGACCATTCATAACTCTGTCGTATGTATTCCATATACCTAGTGCAAATCGCGGTTATGTTCTCCTGCCAAAGATTTCATTAAATGTTTTTGGTAGGTGTTAGTCGAGTTAGTTGACGCTGGCAATGGGCTGGACGGTTGGCCGGGCAACTATTAGGTGTAGGTACGAATCCCCTCCTGGTGCACATGGGCTCTACGTGTTCTTATGTGTCGGATTGTGTTTCGGATTCATACTGACTCCTTCGAACGGGATCTTTTGCATTTCCCCAGTTTATAAGGTGAATGCCGAAGGAGAAATTAACATCTGAATCGGTCGCAGCCGCCAACACCCCTCCTCGATAAGCTCTGAGCTTGGGATAAAATTGGATGAAAAAAATAAACTTGTCAGTGTGTGTGTGTGTGTATGTGTGTATGTAATGAAGATGCCGAAATACGTACCTACCTACCTAAGTATATAAACTAATTGTGGTAAGAGATAATTTTTTATTATGAAAAAATATAAACTCCTGAACAAAATTAACGAACCACTTTATTAAACTTACATAATGACAACATTAAAATTCAAATTTAATCAAAATAACTTTAAAACCTATGAATTAAGTTCATGTAATGACTTGCGAAAGAAATCGACAAAACATGAACTTATTTTATATTATTTTTTATTAAAAAATTTATTTTCTTGAGAACGTGTGAAACATGAAAACGAAAAACAAATCGAAAACAATAGAATTAATGGAATCTATGCGACGTTAATACCGTGTATGCCCTCCTCTACTCCTAATTACCGCATTCATACGATTTGACAAGCTGGAGAATAAATTTTCAATAATTTCCTGGAGAATGTTCTCCCATTCTGCAATTATTGCATCCACAAGTTCATTATGATTGATAGATGCGGGTGTACGATTTCCAACCTTTCTTTTAAGAGCGTCCCATAAATGCTCTATATGATTTAGATCGGGACTGTTAGGTGGCCACTCTATTAACGGAATATTAACAACATTCAAGTAGTCAGTAACTTGTCTAGCCACGTGCGGACGAGCATTACCTTGCATGAATAAAAAATTGGGCGCTACAAACGGAGCAAATGGCATTACATTTTGAACTACAAAGTTTTCCAGATAATAATCCGCGTTCATAGACCTCCGATTTATAGTGACTAACTCTGTGCGACCATTGAAACAGATTCCTCCCCAAAACATTACAGAGCCACCACCAAATGGGACTCTTGGAGAGATATTGCAAGCTGCAAATCTCTCTCCTGCACTTCGCCAGACACGCTCACGTCCATCAAGAGATTTGAGGCTAACCCTCGTTTCATCAGAAAATAAAACCTTCTTCCAATCATTAACAGTCCACTGTTGAAGATTTCTGGCAAAACGTAATCTTTAAACTTTGTGTTCTCTAGAGATCAATGGTTTTTTTGCCGGATGTCTGGTACTTAATACAGCTTCATTTAAACGTCTTCTAACTGTTCGAGACGATATTACAAGATTGCGAACATTTATGAGCTAATTTTTTAGCACTGTACTAGAGATTCTCCTGTTTCTAAGAGCGAGTTGCCTAAGAAAACGCTCATCCCTTGAATTGGTACAACGTTTTTGCCCTTTCCCTGACCTTCGAGAGTTAATCCTGTCTCGTTAAATCGTCTAACCATGCGACTTATGCTGGAATGATTTCTTCCTATCACGTGGATAACATAACGCATCGAATATCCTTCATCCAGCAGAGTTGATGCTTGAATTTCCTCCTTCACCGATAAATTTCTTGGGCAATTAATTTTTAAACTTTGGAATACTCGTAAGTTGTGCAATCAATAACAAAAAATAACTTGGGAGACAAAAATAACTTATCTTATAAGCTGTTTCTGAACAGATTTTAAATAAACTTTTGTTAAAAGTGACTGTAATTGACAATTGTAATTTTAAAAGAATACTTTGCTTGATAGCATTTGCTTGGAATGTCAGAAGAGGTCCAAAGCCTACTTGTAAGACAGTTAGAAAAACAAAAATTATCATTGGCTAGGAATTAAAAAATAAAAATATAGTGGTGCGTTAATTTTGTCCAGGAGTGTAGTTTCAGAAATCGCATATACATACATTTTAAAAGAAATCGCATACACCTTTTAGAAGAGCTTACTGTTTGTTTTAATTGAGGTTTTTTCGGTGGCTCAGTATACATGTATGTAATTTAAAAAAAGAATCTCTATCTAGTTTTCAATTTTTTGTGATGTTACCTTAAACATGAGGTGATTATAAGTGCACTGAGAAAAATGGGACCAAAGAATACGTTTATATTAACAAGAATTCCGAACATTTTATACGGATTCGCGTTAAAAACCGACTCAGCGTATTACTGCAAAATTAACATTGTTGTTTAGAGTATCATTTCCTGTCATGATAAAATTACCGGCGCGGCGTAATGAACAAAAAGTCAGACATGACATTTTATTACTAAATTTATTCAGCATAATATTTCATTATGGTTTATTATTTTAGCAATACGTATCATGTAGAATGATAATTTTACATTCTTAAACTTAAACAGTTTCATTGTGCTAAGAATCATGATTAATTTAGAGTAAGATGGATCTTATAACATGACAGCATTATACTTTTACATTATACATTTATTTTATCGATAGGAGTGGATACTTGATCAAAATCGCAAAATTCCATTTTTCCTAGTGTGGGCATACGCACGGCCAAGTATGCCTTCGCGCCTAGTTCAGTTGAACGTTTCGAGGCTCGGAGGTAGAGTGAAATCAATTAGAGAAGAACCGATGTATCATCAAAAATTGTGTGTTAACACGTCAGAAACTGCTGAACGGACAAACTTTATAGTAAACAAAGAAACTACATAATGATTCGCTTGCAGCAAGAAACACCGAAATACCTCTTTCTTATCGCAAAGACTTGGCCGAACATATTACGTGTGAGGGTCTTCTCTATTTAATTTACCTCTAAGTGCGAATGTGTGTACGCGGAACTGATGGTGCGTTTCTGGCCTAAATGAATCTATCATACTTGCTCGCAGACTTGCCTCTCAAGCAAGCGCGAAGGCTTGCCTGACCGTGTGTAAGCCTATTAAGCTCGATTCATATCTACCAGCACGTAGTGTGTCCAGCACGTAACGTGGCAGACACGGAACAGACACAAGTTTTCATATCATCCGACATTTCACTAGACAGACGTCTACAGACCAACCAATTAGAGAGTTCAGAGAGCACGCGTATATTTTAATAAAATGTTTCGAAATTTTTCTATTGAAGAAATAGCTGTGGTAGCAATTTTATTGGAGCAAGAAGAGAAACCGGATGTAGAAGTACAACAGAGAAAAAGGAGGTTTTCTGTTCATCCCATGAATGTAAAACGAAAAAAAGTGGAGAATTTTATACGCTATGCCCTAACTAATTCGATTAATTTTTCGTTGTCCATTTTTCATAACAGTTTCTAGTAGTAGATAGGCGTCTGTGCATGCACTGAGACTTGACTCCATTCATACTAACCGTCCCGACCACACAGACATGCCCAGACATGCACCGGTACAGACAAAATATTCTTCGAAACAATACTGCCCGGTGCTGGTCCATGTCTGTACGGACACGCTCCGCTCAAATTCTCCAGATATGAATACGCTAATATAAAATGTATGTAATCATTTTTTTTTGTGTCTGCCACGTTACGTGCTGGACACGCTACGTGCTGGTAGATGTGAATCGAGCTTTAACCGTGTGTATGCCCATTAAAGTTGTTTTCATAAGAGAAGAGCTCTGCGTCATAAATAAAACGTGTCTGGTGTTGCATCATCAGACGTTAGGAGCATAACTCCATCCTTTTTCCTCATTCACCGTTAACAAAGAAATAATACTGATATAATTGTTGGTTGTAACTTCGGTGATTGGTGACGCAGAGCTCAAGTTCCGTGATTTTGACATTACCGTTGCACATTGTATGGGGTCAGTTAACTTGGCCCCCCCCAGTAACGTTTTTCAAAGTTTTCTTGCACCAAATGATTGCACCCTTAATGCACCCTTATGCACCACCAAAATAAATTTTTGCACCCCTCCAGGAGAGAAACTGCAGGCAAATTTCACTGGGAGGGGCCAAGTTAACTGACCCCGTTGTATGAACAAGTATATTCGTCGCATATTTGAATGACTAATCTAATAACTAGAGAGCGGATTTATAAGCACAAAAAAAAATAAAAATAAGCGCTTAAAAAGGCTTAACATTTTATGAAAAAAAGCTTTATTTTAGCAAAAAAAGAGCATTGAAAATAAAACGAATGACATGTAAAAATACACAAATTTAGAATAACATGATTTATATTTAATAAAATAATACGTTAGTAAGAATAAAATCAAAAGACCTAACATAAAACAAAAACATAATTTCCTCTACGTACATATTTTTCTATTACTATTCTTCTTCACTGTAACAATAAATAATTAAATTTTGTTCCAAGTGATTCATTGTGAGATTCATTCTACGATTACTTAATATATTTTTAAAGTTCGAGAAACTTCGCTCCACATCTACACTAGTTATCGGGGCAAATTTAAATTTTGGTATATCAGAAGAATCAATTTCTAAATTTTCCACAAATTCTCCCCGTAAAATACTTGCTATATTACATAATATAGTGAATCTCGTGTTTTTATGTAATATTTCGTCTAGTTTTTTTGTCACTACTTTGCCAGTTGGTCCTTGTACAGATCTTATGCCTTCTTGAAATTTCAGAATCGTACTTACCGATTCTGTTAACGGAACATCCTGCTTCTCTAGCTTTTTTTTACATTACATCAAATGTACTTACGGTTCTAATGCAAGAAATCTTATTGTTTTCATATACTTATTGTTTTCGTATTTATGTTCTGGAAAATGTTTAATTCATTCATCAGGTGTAGATTTAGCTTTAGGCATTTTTTAAATGCTTTTACATATAACGAACACTGTACAATTGCATTGTACTAAATCAAACTCAGAAATAAATGTGCGCATGTATATTTTTTCAATTTATATTTCGTTTCTATGGTAGGGATTCATCTTATAAAAGATATTTCTATTTATAAATGGCAAATGCCGTAAAAGATTTTCAAATAATAACATCGTCATAAAAAGGGTAGGTCAGCATAATTATTTTGTAGCAAGATGAAATATGAGTAAAGCCGGTCTGTCTGTTCGATCTCCTTTATGGCATTGGCATGGTTAATGCAGTGCTATAAAAACAGAATATAATTTGAATACGTATGTATTTGTTGTTTGCAAGATACACAATTCAGTTATCGAATATTGGTGCTTCATTCCTTTTTTTATATTTATCGAAAACATTAAAATGGCTTCTAATCGCGACTGTGAACTTATTAAGGAACAGTGGTGTCAGTTCTAGCAGGATAGCAGACAAAGAAAGGGCAATTAAAATTAAAGGTTCACTCTCATTGGATTGCCAACATTTTGGCAGCTAGACTAAACTTTTAATTAATTGCCCCTTCTTTGACTGCTATCTTGCTAGAACTAACACACTGTTCTTTACAGATGAACAAATTTAAACAATAATAAAAAATGTAAAAATTAAATCTTGAAAAGGTGTAAAAAAGCAGTAAATATGCATATAAAATTAAATATGCGTATAACTGCCAAAAAAGCAAAAAAAGCATAAAAAATATGCGTCAAATAATAACAAATTTTAAATTAGTTACATGGTATGAAAAGTTTCGTGCTGCTTTTAACCTGTACGAAAAGCATAAAGGCTAGAAATCCGCTCTCTACTAATAACACTAGTCAACAAATTAATAATTTTTTGTGACTGGTTTTGTAATAGGCGCAATAGGCAATTCTGAATATTCGAAATACGCTAAATTTGAATATGAAAGTAAAAAAATTCTATCACGTATAAATTTCGAGTTACAATGTGTTTCCGAAAAGTAAAAAAAATCCTTCAATCGGTATTTTTTTTCATTAGACATAAAACATATAAAAGTAGTACTTGAAAACATCGAATAGAGAGAGTAAAGTATTAAAAAAGCAATTAACATAAATCTGTAGATGATTTAGTTTGTGTACATAAGGATTCTCGTTTGTATTCTGGATCACTCTTCCTCATAAGAAACCACCAGTAATCTCCCATCATTACGAGATTCCATCTTCCTCGATAACGCTGTTCCATTATCATAAAATCCCGATGGAAGCGTTCCCCTTGCTCATTGTCGACTGTTCCTAAATTTTCCGGGGAAAAAAATCTGAAGAGAGTGTAGAAAGTGGATTTTCAAAGACTTTCTGCAGTCCATTTTGTGGTAGTTCTCAAGTAATTCTTCAAGCAGGGTTTCATATGTTTCATATGTTTCTGCCTTCTCATTACCTAAAAATTATGTAGCAACTCTGAATGCTTTCCATGACCTCAACTCAACACAATTTAGTTTTCCTTCAAAATCATTTATCTTTGAAGGCCAACAAATGTATCTTCCTTCAGCTTGGCCTCACTTAGATTTGGAAAAACTTTCTTTAGGTGCTTCAAAGCATCACATTCTTTATTGAATGCCTTAACAATTTTTTTTCTTAATCCTATAGCGTTTTCGATTCACTTGCACTGGTTGCACTCAATGTATTTGCATCTTCTTTTAACCTTATGTAATAACACGAGATGAAGATATTCTGAGTGCGCAGTAGTGCGGTCAATCGAAAACGCTACTAGTTTAATATGTAAAGTAGGGAATACACGAACCAACATGTCTTAACACATGTACGCGCGTACATCAACAGCGTACATGAACATCAACGTCACATAGTACAATGAGAGCAACAATGATTGACACGTGTGAAGTTGCAGTTGTTCCAACCTTATATCGAAAATGTGTTCCGCTTATCAATATTGTACTAATATTTACTTCCAGCATGTCAAACGCTGTCAAACGTAAGTGTCATTGACCTTTCAGTAGCGCACATACGTACATACAAGTTTTGAACTTTGATTTAATTTAAATGCAATAAGGAATCCATAGACATTTTCAATTAATAACAATATTAATTTTAATTTAATTCCACTTTATTCATTGAATTTGGTCGTTTTGACAAATCACAAGTCAAAAGATGACGTAAAAATTTTTAAGAACGCCACTGAATGTAGTTATGGTTAATGTAAATACATAGTATGCGGCAAATACCCTATTGGTATGGAACGGCACACGTCAGCCATTTTTGCTCTCCCTGTACCATACTACACACGATCGAACTTGTCTTAAGACATCATAGTCCAGTTATCAACCAAGACGATGTCGGAAGAGTTATCTTTGGTGACACTGGCGTGCGCTATTATAGTAAAACAAAAATACAAAAAAAAATAATAATAAACAAATCTGTGATAAGTCCCCAGTTTAATAGTTCCAATTGCAGGATCTGCCACCACACATTTCCGGAAATTTATTTATTAAAAATCATAAATTGGCTGTTTCGAGGTGCTGTGGAAAAGAGTATGCACGACGTCGACGCACTGCATTGAATAAGTCCGTGGCGAACATGTGCGTTTGGCAACCACACGATCGAACATGTACGCGCAAACATCAACGCACGTACTTGTTTTCAGGAAATCCAGAAAACAAGTTCGACGGACTTTTTGTATGTGCGTACATGTTCGAAGCGTTTTTCGGGCCAACACACGCACGTTGATATTCGGCGAACATGTATGCGCGTACATGTGTTAAGACATGTGGGATCGTGTATTCCCTGCTTTAAAGAGGCAGCAACACAGTTTTTGAATCGACTAAAAATGAATGTATCGCATAGTGACGTGAAAAAATAAAATTTCTTAATAATTGTGACGATTGACGAAATTTGGTGCTTCACTAGATTCATAAATATTCTCCACTTTTAAAAAAGCACGCACGCGACAATCTGTAGAAAAAATTGCACAAGGTAAAACATTTTTTAAGGGTACGAGATCGCTAAAGGAGAAATGTCGAAACAGTGAAGGGAGAATAAAGTGAAAAATAAAATTGTCAAAAGAAGTCAATGTATTTTGTTTCATATCTACGTAGATCCATTTTCTAGTGACCCTCGGCACTTATTAATAGAAAATAAACCCAGTTAATTCAAAGAAGTCATTAAAATTACTGTTTCCCAGATAAAACAATCAAATTAAATTATTACGAAAATCTTACGTGATGTGAAGTTTTTTACATTGTATTCGTGTTCCAGACTTTCATATTAATAGATAAATATCAATAATTTCGCAGTCGCAAAATGGCTGTTAAGTAGTGTAATGTTTATGTAAAACAATTTTGATTATAAAAATTAATATTCATTTTTGATGTAACTGTGGCAGAATCACTTTTTTATGATTTTAGTTTATCTTCCTCACATTCTAGAATCTTCGCCAAGTAAAAAAAGTATGAAGCATAAAGGTCTGAAAGATTTCAATAAAATGTATTGTTGTCTTGTTAGTTAAATTTTACGGGCCTTAATTTTACACGGGACGTTAAATGACGTCAAAAATTTCGAAGCATGTCGGCACTATTATAAAACTCAGACCACCCACAATGCAGTTTATGTTTAATAAAGCCTTTTAAAGGCCAGGTACGGCTAGATGACGCACGGTTATTAAACGTAGGCCATCCAAGCCGTTGTTATAAAGAAAACTTTGTTCAAATACAAACGAAAATTTGTTAGTTTTGCAGTCGTAAGAAATAAATAATTGTCTATAGTGCTCCGACGATAATAAAGAATAAGTGATATTTATTTTTTATTTACTTACTTATCGCAGACAGACGAGATGAATTGTATGAAGCTTTTCTTTTTGAAGCATATGATATTTTGTGACTCTGTCTTCCTTAAATTGAATGAGGAAAAGTTTAAATAATTTGGTGTCACTATTTGTGTAAGTGAAAATGACTTCGGAAGTGCGACCTGTTACTCCACCACCTCCACCAAGTTGTCCTGTACAGCTGCAACAACAAGCCGCAGCTCAGAAACCGAAATCATTAATGGAAAGCATACTTGTGGCAAAAATGGAACAGGTGTCCATTGGTGGCAATCGGGCCTTAATAAGAACAAACAGTGTCGATTCAACAAGTTCCATGGGTTCGGTGACATCTACAACGAGCGACGTGTGCAGGTGCGACGATTGCTTGCTGGGCATTGCAGATTTGTACGCGGAAATTGGGGACGAAAAGCAACCGAACAAGAAAAAGGTACGTTTAGCGTTAGCACGATGATTTCAACGATAAGATTCATCTCGCTAAGATAACTGACAGTTTATCAGCGATAATTATGTCCGATTATCATGTAAAATGTGCTGTAAGTGTGTTGAGCGTATCACTTAACGGCGACCTGTCAGTTTCACGTGTCAGTAAAATTAACGTCTCAATTACCGCGTTAAAATTACATTAGTTTAATTAAGAGAAATTGCGAAATTGCGCTCTAATAAAAAGCACTCTCCGAATAATGCAGAATCACGCTGTTAAAGTAAGTTTGAATTAAAAAGAAATTAATTGCAGCATTGTTCAGGAGCAATCTCTTTGTAATGGTTTCATTTTGGGATTACAAGTGACAGTAATGGTATCTGGTTTAATGAATTGTTTTACTTTTCCAAAATTTAATCTCACCATCTTTTTAAGCCAAACAAGAAGTGCGTATAAAAATTTTTTCAGTGTTTAAATTTTACCGTTTGGCTGTTCTGTGTTTTTGTATTGGGATAATTTCTTGATTTGATGATGCATATGGTTTATACATATAGATGGGTTAATGAATGACAAGAGAAGTATGGTTAAGGCCGTGTAATAAATGTTTTATAAATTTGTAAAGGTATTTATTTACAAAGTTACATTCAATGTATGGTTGTGAGAACTCAACCCACAATATTATTTTTAACGCAAAGACGTATTTTAACAGCTAAGCTGTCATCCTCAGTACATAAATAAACATTTCTTGGAATCTTTGGCTGGTGAAACCAGCGACCAAATCTCCTGTTGAAATCCACTTCCACTGGATTTTACTAACCAAAGATTCCATAAAGTGCATATTAGTATACTGAAGATAGTAGTTTAGCTATTAGGGAGTTTTTGCAAAACGTTCCGTTAAAATTTGCGTACGTTAAAGATTAAAACTCAATTTCTGATTGGCTAAATTCATAAGGTTGCTAAGCAAAATAGCCTTTAACGTAACGATATTTTTATCTTTAAGTAGCGACATCTTTCGATCGCTATTTTTATCGTAAGGTATTGCAAAAACTTCCTATTAAAATACTTAGGTATATGCGTTAAAAACTAATGCTGTGGGTTTTCAACATGTTCATTTTCATCAAATTTTGTTGATAGTTAGGCGATATTAATATTAACGATTGGCAGAACTGTGAAAGCACTAAATTTATTTACTAATTTTTCACAGTAGCGCCGATGGAGGATTGTATGTACTTTAGTTGTCCTATATGTTTGTACTTGGCACTATTTTAATGTTTATGATTCTAACAAACTGTTTATGAAATTAAGTTTTTAAAAAGATGCAATTAAAAATTTTGTTCGCATTTAAAACAATGCACTTTGGAAAATAAATCGTACCTACTTTCAGAACGAACGAAGATGTAACTATGCCATTGTGTGCCATCATTTTACCCAACTATTAGATAGTTGGTTATGAACGTCATAATTCACCTGGTATAAAAGATTAAATGAAGACCCGATATTATAACTAGTTAATGAGGAACTAGTATTATCGACTAGGTGATTTTGAATAAGCGAACATATGCAATAATCAACGCTTTTTTTAAACAGTTAAAAATGACAGATAACTATAAATGATAAACAATAAAGTATTATACAATTTACAATGTAAAAACAACAGATTTTTTTGTGTTGCCAGATATACATATTATTTTAGATACTATTTATTTCCCCTATAAAGTCATACTATTCACCATCCTTATTTAAACGAACGAAATTTGGGAAATTAATTAGGAATTTAAGAGGAAATATGTGTTTTAATCTACATGAGACCACAATGGATGTCAAAAAGATATCAGTAACAAATGCCAAAGTGAAGTTCGATTAAAGCTTTCACGTGTTTAAATTAGTGCTGGCAAAAACCGGAAAAAATTGAAACCGGTTAATCGATTTCTTTAAGAACCGGTTTCGGATATAACCGGTTATCCAAATAATGGTTAAAACCGACTATTCGAATGTCCAAAAACCGACTATTCAAATATCCAAAAACCGATACTCGGATATTGGAAAAATTGAGTTTTAGGTTATCCCAATTAGTTAAAAAAAAACGCAAGTAATTATATTAATTGAAGAAGGGTGGCCTTCTTGACTCCTAAAAATGAAAGTATATTTACGCATTGTGTCATTTATTTTTACATGATTTAATTGTTAATTGTCAACGTTTTTGTTAATCAGACAGAGATCGATTTACTACTCTAATATTGCAAAGTACGACCTGAAGACTTTTTTAAATTTCAAGCTTCAGGTGTAAAACAGAAAAATTATAACCGTCCTCCATTTACAATATATTTGTTCGTGAATTGATTCAGATTCACTTGAAAATCATTAATCGCATTTCATTTGCAGTTATTCAATTGGCGATCAATGATGACGTGATGAGTGATGAGGAAGTAATTGAGTTTCCCCTCCTGCACTCCGTATTGATCAAGCTAGTTTTCTAAGGCCCAGTTTTACAATGCCAGTTTAAATTAAGGTGTAACTTAAACCCATGACAACGATTATTCAATAATTGTCGTTAAGGGTTTAAGCTTCGGCTTAAATTTAAACTAGCATTGTAAAACTAGGCCTAAATCAGTTGTCAGTTTTATGTGATTTCATACTTATTTTGAGGTTATGTTAATTTTAGTTCTAAAACATCATTCCTTCAAGTCTCTCTGTTCACTTTAAAATCAGTTCAGTTCTAAGTCAAATCGATTTCATACTGAGTGAAGTTAATGTAAATAGAGGACGGCTAATGTTATCAAAAATAGTGCGGAAATAGGACGTGAAACTGTGACATTTTTATTGACATTTTGTTGTACAGCACCGGACACCAAAATCCGGACAAGAATTTGACATCTTGTGCATATTTAGACAAATTTGGTAAATCAGGCTTTTATTGACGTTATATTTCTGTCAAGATAAATAAATAAAATTTATATTAAATGTCAGAATTACTAGTGACAATTTTGTAATATGTATTAAACGTCAAAAATATGAAAGTAAGGTTTGCAATGTACAAATGACGTGACTGGATTTTATTGTCCGCTACCGTACTATGCTTTCGTAACAAAAATTAGTGTAATGTAATACATGCGTTAGATCCAGAAAATAGAAAAATAGAGCAAGTTCGTAAATTAAACAGAAAACTAATCAATGAAGGCATTTGCTGAAATAAATGTGCATCATTTGAGGTTATACAGGGTGTTTAAAAAAAACGTTCGGATACTGTAACCATGAATAGTACTCATCAAGAGCAACAAAAAAGTCTTAGTAAGTATAGGTCCGCAAATAATTTTTTTCAAGGATAGAGTTGATTTTATATTGATATTAACAAATTACATTATTATGAAGAAGCAAACAGTAAACATGTGATTATCTAGACACAAAAAATAATTAAAGTAAATGTCCACCTCTCTCGCTTCGTAGAAAAGAAGCTATCATTCTTTCGAATAATCCTTGATTTTCTCGAAAGGTGTAGCAGTTATGTTCTATTCGCTGCTGCAGCTCATTTACGTTATTAACGGGTCTTGATTACACCAGAGATTTTAAATATCCCCAAATGCAGAAGTCTAATGGGATTAAATTAGGAGATCTAGGTGGCTTCAATCACGTTTTTCAAGAAAAATAAAAACAAATGTAAGTCGTTGTTATGTTCTGTGTATGTTTCTTTATTATCTGTCATTAGTCTTGTTGTGGTGTTTTTGGTATTCGATTCTGTAAAAATAATGGCATTTTATACAAATACAGAGATGGCTGATATGCACTTTATGTACGGCATGGCTAATGGCAACGCTTATGAGGCACGGCGATTATACGCTCTCAAAATTTCATCCGATAAATTATTTTGTAATCTACATCGACGATTATGTGGACGTGGTTCATTCAATGTTACTAAACCTGATGCCGGACGACCAAGATCAGTAACTACTCCTGAAACTGAAGTTGAAGTTTTAAGAAGAGTAGACGAAAATCCGAATGTTAGAACAATAGCAAGAGAACTAAATATGAATGCTTCTTTAGTTTGGAGGATTTTGCGAGAACAGCAACTTTTATCCGTATCACATTCAACGGGTGCAAGCTCTTCTAGTCCCCGATTTGGATTCCAGATTAACTTTTTGTAGGTGGATGCAAAGAAAACTTGCAGAAAATGAAAATTTTGTTGCTGGTATTTTATTTACTGATGAGAGTATTTTTACAAACAACGGGATTATGAACTTCCAAAATGATCATGTTTGGGGAGATGAAAATCCTCACGCTGTTATTGAGAAAAGGCATCAACACCGGTTTTCTTTGAATGTTTGGCTAGGTATTTTGGCAGACCGCTTGATAGGACCAGTGTTTTTACCAAATCGTTTAAATGGCTTTAAGTTTATCTTGACTTTTTAAATAATACTTTACCTCCATTATTAGAAGACATTCCTCTGATTGCTAGAGTTAATCTTTGGTTTTTACATGATGGGGCTCCTCCACATTTCGCTATCGTTGTAAGAAATTTCTTAAATGCAACGTACAACAATAACTGGATAGGAAGAGGAGGCCCAGTGCCGTGGCCACCTAGATCTCCTGATTTAAACCCTCTTGATTTTTGCATTTGAGGATATTTAAAATCTCTGGTGTATTCAAGACCCGTTAATAACGTAAATGAGCTGCAGCAGCGAATAGAACATAACTGCCAAACCATTCAAGAAAATCAAGGACTATTCGAAAGAATAAGAGCTTCTTTTCGTCGAAGATGTGAAGCCTGTGTGCAAGCGGGAGGTGGACATGTAGAACATTTTCTTTAAATATTTTTTGTGTCTAGATAATCACATATTTACTGTTTGCTTCTTCATAATAATGTAATTTGTTAACATCAATATAAAATCAACTCTATCCTTGAAAAAAATTATTTGCGGACCTATACTTACTAAGACTTTTTTGTGGCTCTTGATGAGTACTATTCATGGTTAAAGTATCCGAACGTTTTTTTTAAACACCCTGTATAATAAAAGATAATAAAGAAAATCTTATGCTTAGTTTATACTTTATACAGTCACTAACAATTATATTTTTTGACTATCACATTCGAAAGTACAATTTTATCATACTCAAAGTTCTGAACACTTCAAGTGATTTGCTTTAGTAGAGACTTGTTACCGTAAGAAGTAAACAATGCGCAGAAACGAGTTTTCGTCAGACGAATCCATATTTAAAATTATAGGGGAGGTTGGAGTACAGTGGCCTAACAGCCACGCGAAGTTCACCGAACAACTTTATTAGTAATCTCACCACTCTTTACTGGCGCTTATTTGCTAACTGTCTCCCCTATGTCACTGATCATCAGATGTTCGCAGTCAGCCGGTCAGATTTCAATGAGTCGTCATGTACTTCTTAGAGTGAAAAGTGTTCTAAGTGGTAGTCGAAAAAATGTTGTATGCAACACGGCAGTGAAGTGTCTTTATCGAACTCGTTTGCTTGCTCGCCGCGGCTTCGCCTTCCCTCGCAATTTGCAAACTCGTTCGATAAAGTGCCACTTTACTGCCTTGTTACATAAATTATTATTATTATTATCATATTATCTTTACTTTCAGAGCTGCTCCTTTTCTTTATGATGACTACGAACGGTTTCATGAAGATATGATTACATCGAACTGCCAACCGATGAATTTACGAACTTGCTCTAGAGGGCCAATTATAATTCGCGAAGATATACGCATTCGCAAATACATTATAAATAATAAAACCAATTATCTAAATAAATACATAACTTATTCTCTAATAGGTACTGAAGATTATTAAATCCAAAAGTAACTTATTCTAATATCTTTTTCCGAATTTCTAGTTATTCCGATATCTGAATATCCGTCATCCGAATAACCGGTTATTCGAATATCCGATAATATTCGAATAACTGGATATTCGAATAACCGGTTAT